>CM062259.1:17985129-19188113 GCA_031216405.1 Syzygium malaccense | reverse complement strand
GTGCGCCTGACGAGCGCCGCTCCTTGCCGTGCCCGCGGTGCTGCTGCTGCTGCCTCCCGCCGACGCCGCGCACGCTGATGTCGCCCCGCTCGCGTCGTCGCTGCCGTCGTGCCTGCTGCCGCCAAGCCCCGCCGCACGCTGCTGCCCAACGTCTTCGCCACACGCCAGCCGCTCCCTGTTGCCGCCGTGCCCGACGTCCCTGCCGCCGTCCCTGCCGAGCTCAACGCCGCGCCTGCCGTGCCTGCTGCCGCCGAGCCCGACGCCGCTGCTGCCGCGCGACGCCGCGCCTGCTTGCTGTCCGCCGCCTGTCGCCGCGCCCTGCCGCCCGTCGCCGTGCCCTGCCGCCGTCCCTACCGCGTGCTCTCCAGCTGCTGCACGCCGAGCCCCGACGTCGCCGCTGCCGTCCCTGCCGCGCCTGCTGCTGCGCGCTCGCCAGCTGCCGTACGCCGAGCCCCGACGCCGCTGCTGCCGTCCCCGCCAGAGCCGTCGCACGCCGACGTTGCCTTGCTGCCTTCCGTCGTCGTTGCCCCGCCGTCGTCCCGTCACCGCGCCACCAAATCCGCCGTTCGCCGCTCATCCCGATCCGCAAGTTCGAATTTGGAAATTATTTGCAAATTAGGTAATTGAACATTATCCAATATTTTCAGAATATTTTGTTTCTTAATTTTTGGATGTTTGAATATTCTGTGAATATTGTGTAAATTGCTAGATATCTTAGGATAATGTTTGCCTTATTCGTAATATTTGAAAATATTTAAAATTAGGAATTATTCCTAATTCAGCAACGTATCTGGACAACTATCCGACCTTATCCCTAAGGTATGATACGTGGCGATACGGAAGATCATTATCCTATCCCTAATCCCTTGGATACGATAATGATTTTTATCTGCTTTCCAAATTTGAACGATCGACTTTCCGTCAATATCTATAACCCTATAGATATGACTGATAGTTCGATTTTTGTGCCTAATCCGAGTTTGAAACGAATCTTGTGGATTGCGTGGTTGTTTTAAATGTGGATGCCATCTTTGTTTAAATTGTCTTTCCCTTTTCAAAATAAAAAAAAAGAAAATTCAAAAAATATCAGTTAGGATTCGAATTTGAATTTTGCATGTTTAGGAATCCTAAATATACCTAGACGATAGAGTAATTATTTAATTTAAATTAGGACTTGAGATAATCTATTTCCTAGTTTAAATTAAGTAATTTTCTAATCTTAATAGATTATTTAGGCATATTTTTATTCCGAATTTTACCAGAAAATACCAAAAATAAATCATTTGCCCGTCATCAGAATTAGGTCACGTTGTCGCATGACATATAGTTTGCATGTTAAGTTGCATTATTCGCGTGTCAATTTTTGCACGTCATTGCATGTAGATTAGCTTTCATTTAAATAAGCGAAAACCCAAAAATATTGAGTGAACTGCTTGTTAATTAGAAATCATATTAGGTTGTTGATGTGATTTTCTAGCTAACAATGCAGATGCTTACGTTGCTTCGAGGTAAGTAATTCCCCCAACCTTGCAATTTATTTAATGCTTTCTTGAGTGTTAAATTGGTGGTTTGCGCACCCGCATGAACACCTCATATGTTAGTGACTAAGTTAAAATGGATCCAAACTGCTTGCCAAAATATTTTTGAAAAGAAAAGGTACCGAAAGGGCGTTAGACTAGATCTAGCGTAATCAAGTCCCCGGGCTTAGAATCTCTGGTTCGTAGGAATAAAACATATCTCCCTATGTTTTATTTAGGTTTCTAATCGACCTACCACAAATTAATTAGTGGCGACTCCAAGCATGAAAACATTTGCATGTTAAAAACTTAAACCCAAAGTTGCGAATTGGTAGGGCTTGGGAGGGCTCGAGTTAGGTTTAGTCCTAATAATCCATTAGCCTGAGAGGAAGAAAAATTTAGGTCGCGACAAACAACGTGACCATTGCCCGCTGGTAAGTTGCCCCAGCATTTTTGAGACCGAAGGGCATCACCTTGTAATGAAATGTCCCCCATGGAGTGGTAACTGCCATTTTCAACTTATCATCCTCGTTCATCAAGATCTGGTTATAACCTGAGAAACCATCCATGAAGGAGAATAGTTCGAATCCAGCTGTACTGTCCACAAGCACATCAATGTGCGGGAGTGGAAAATCATCTTTGGGACTAGCTTTGTTCAGATCTCGATAGTCAACACACACTCGAATCCGACCGTCTTTCTTCAACACCGGGACTATATTAGCGACCCATTCTGAGTATTGGGTAGTCTCAATAAATCCCACGTCAAGAAGTTTCATGACCTCTTCCTTGATCTTCTTTGCCAGTTCTGGCTTAGCTCTTCGCGGCATTTGCTTCACAGGCTCAACTGAAGGGTCAGTCGGTAGACAATGTTCAACGATCGATCTATCAAGACCCAGCATGTCAGCATAAGACCAGGCAAAGATGTCTTGATAATCCTTCAACAACTGGGTCAAGCGTTTGGCCATATCTTGAGAAAGACATGCTCCAATCTTCACCTCTCTAGGATTCTCCGTGTCACCAAGGTTGATCACCACAGTTTCTTCGGCAGTCAGAGGCTTAGATTTCTCATGGATTTTCAAGTTCCGTCGTATCTCTTCATCATTTAGATTAGAATCGTCTGAGTCATCAGACTGACTTGCATCACATATATGAGGATCCCCGATTCCCGTCCCTTCGCATGCCTCAAGATTAGTCCTGAAACATGAAAGAAAAGGATCAAAAAGACAAGAGAGGGCTTAACTACTGCAATTTTCGAAAATTGTTCTTTGCTTTTTGAAATTCATTTTGCTTTCGAAGACCTCGAAACGCGAATTCTTGAGAAGCCCAACCCTCAGTTCTTACCGTAGATGACAAATTTTTCAATCGTTGGTTATCGTCATCGGGTTGGTCTGGGGCACTTCAACAAGATTCAAAATGATAAAAATCGCTGTAATATTGGATCAATGAATTACATCTTATTGGATTAAAAAACCTAAGTGCAACATGAATTGGAAAAAAGCAATAAAGATTCCCACGCAGGGGAGATACGAAAACTAGAAATGATTACTCTTGAGGGCCAGCACCCATCCCTTCAAGTGGTCCTTCAGTGATTGCACCAATGGAGGTCTCAGCAAACCAACCAGTGAGGTAGGGTATACCATCATTAAAGTCAAAGTCCACCACCCTCGACTCCGGCTTCTTGAAAATACAAGGTGGCTGGTCATCCTCGAAATCGTCAGACAGACTGACCAAAATCGCTTTACCGTGCTTCTTAGGAGGTTCAGTTAGGGCTTGTGGCGACTCAGAAAAGATAAGCCCAATATCATCCTCAGTTGGGCTCAGCTTTAAATTCTAATATCCACACACTACTCCAGCCGAGTGAAAAATGTGGTCAATGGGAGGCGGTAAGGGACTTCAGCCTCTACAACAATCTTTGCTTTGTTCGCGGCTTACGGGACCATGATATCCCAAACCAGTCTTGTGGTATTGTCCATTTGTCTCAATCGGGGCATGAATGCCTTGGCCTTCCTTCCCAAGACCCTGACCTGACTCAAAACCATTACCGACCATGACCTTGGCCACCATGATAGCTGCATTAGAAACTTCAGGAACGGGTAACGGCATATCCGAGGAAGCCTGAACAACTTGAACTATCTCAAATGAATTATAGCTATCCTCTTCAACATGATCGGGCTCTATATATGGGATCGATGTTGCATTGAAGATTCGGTGATCTTCCTCCCCATAAATTGTAACCAGCTTCGCTTTAGCCACGAACTTGATTTTCTGATGCAAATTGGAGGGCACTGCGCCTGCATTGTGGATCTATGGCCGTCCCAGCAAGAAATTAAAAGCAGAAGGGATATCCAGCACTTAGAAAAGAATATCGAATACCGAGGGTCCAATTTGCAGCGCTAAGTTAATCTGGCCTATCACATCCTTCTTTACTCCGTCAAAGGCTCGAACAGAAGTCTTGGCTGCTTGCATGGTAGATGGAGAAATGCCCAGCCTTTTCAAAGTAGCCAACGGACATAAATTCAGAGCCGACCCGTTATCAACAAGCACTCTAGCCACGTGAGTCTCTTTATACTTCACCGATATGTGAAGCGCCTTATTATGACCACGTCCTTCAATTGGGATTTCCTCGTCAGAAAATGCTACTTGATCTTTGAGGAGAATCGCCCCGACAAACTCTTCTAGCTTGTCTTCTTCAATAGTCTCGGGCACATGAATCTCACTCAGAACCTTCATTAGAGCACTCCGATGTTTATCTGATGTCTGGAGAAGCTCCAACAACGAGACTTGTGCAGGTAACTTTCTCAGCTGGTCAACCACGTTATATTCACTAGCCTTTATCACAGCTAGGAATTCCTTCGCTTCTTTCTCAGCCACTGACTTGGCCGGTTGATTATCAGCATAAGTTCGCCCTGACCTTGTTATCAGATCAACGTCATATGACCATGGAACCATCTTGTCGCTCTCATAAGCGTAGGGCTGAGGTGATGCCAAGACCAATATTTCCGAAGCATCAGGTATAACGATCCCAAGGTCATCGTCAGAGGCGTCCTCAAGAGGGGGCATGTCAGTTAGCTCATGATCCAACTTAACTGGTTCATCGGTCAACATTGCGAGTTCTTCATTCCAGTCAATGATGACCTGAGATATAGTGGCCACTACCCCAAATTCATCAGCTGTCCCAATCATTCCCTTTCTCACCAACTCATCCACTTTATTTTCTATCTCACCGAGTGACACCACCTCACCATTCGAAACATAACCAGCTCGGACTAAAGCATCGAACATATCTTCGAGAGGGACCCTGAAGCCCTGAACCTGCTTGACTCCCTGACCAAGGACAACATTGGCACTGCTCGAATGATCAGGGAGTGGATTGTTCTGCACATTGGGCTTACCGATTGGCTGTAGCGCAAACGCTCCAGTCTCGAGTAGATCCTGCACTCGATGTTTGAGTACCTGGCAATCATCTGTCGAATGCCCAACTTCACCTCTATGGTAGTCGCATTTCTTCGACGGATCATACCTTGCATAGCCAGCGGCATTAGATCTTTATGGTTCTGAATTCAGTAAGTTCTTCTTCCTTAGCACTGCCAGTACCTGAGATAACGTCCCAGGAAGTGGAGTAAACTGGCGAGTTTTGCGCTGCTGGCGTGAGTCCTGCTGGCCTTGCCGTCCATAAGAGGTTGTCTGCTGAGTGCTAAATTGTAGCTTCGGGGCCTGAGCTGGCGTCTTCTGTACATAGGTCATGTTGACTTCGGGGACATGCTCTTTGTCTTTCTTACTAGTAAATCTCTTGCTCGATGAACCTGACTCACTGTACCATCCCTTCTTGAGCCCGGTCTCAATCTCCTCACCCATGGCTATCAGTTGGCCAAAAGATTGGGCGGCCGTCACTAACATTCGTGAACGAACCGGCTGTGGTAGGGTGGACACGAACAACTTCATTAAGTCACGTTCTGAGAGTTCAGGCATGATCTGTCCCCCCATGTTCCTCCAGCGAGTGGCATACTCCTTTAGAGTCTCGCCCTTTTTCTGCTCATCTCTTTCCAGATCCTCCCTTATAATGATGACGTCGAGATTGAACTTGAAGTGTTTGACAAAAAGGTTTGCCACCTCTTCCCACGAGTCCTTCCGGTTGATCTGGTGGTTGGTATACCACCTCATTGCAGCATCCTTCAAGCTTGCTTGAAAGGTTTGGATCATTAGAGATCCATTAGAAACATATCTGTTCATGAGCCCCTGGTACATCTCGATGTGTTGAATTGAGTTTGAGGTGCCGTCATACTTCTCGAAGGCTGGCATCTTGAATTTATCAGGCACTTGGACCCGGGCAAAAATAGACAGATCAACAGGAGGAAAACTTTGAGTTCCCTCCACTTCGCGTAACCTCTGGTCGATCTTAGCCAGTAACTTGGCATTATCATCGTTTGGGGGTGGATGAAGAACATGGACCACTGGAGACGCACTAGTGTCAGTCAGAATGACATCATCCAGTTGAAGGGTGGGATTAGTGTTCACTGCAGGAGTTTTGTCAAGGCGAAGGCCTTGACGGGCTGGAAGTGGAATCTCCGATTGAGAGGCAGCATTGATCTGCTGCTGCTTGGCCATGAGATCACTCATCATTTTGGACATGACAGCCGTGATCTGCTCATTGATTATGTTCATGTGTTCCTTCAGCTTTTCGTCAATCATGGCCGCAATCTCAGCTTGATTGGCCATCTTTCTTTTGATCACCGATCGAGTATTATGAGGATGAGGGGGATCCATGGCAAATTACCTGCAAAAAGCAACGATCGAATGAATATAACAAGTAAGAATAACGAGTCGGTCCATGACATCCTCTAGACTCTCAAGATGAAATTTCTTGCGAAAGACCGATTCGTCTAGTAAATCTTGAAATTCCAAATTGCTTTATTCAATAGAAACCTGGACTAATTTCAAAATTTACGAATTATAGCTTAATGCTTTTCATTGAATTGCCCAAGATGGAAGGTGTCCGAAAAGAATTCTTATAAAAATCATTTAGAAACGACATTTATTACCAGAAAACGTTAATAGTAAGCTAACATTTCCTCCTAAAAAAAAACTCCCTAAACCAAACAAGAAATCAGACGGTCTTCCTCTTTTTAGAGGCCATGTGCCAAATGACTCAACCTAAATCATGGACCGACTCAAAATAAGATGAAGAAAACTAAAGATAAAACTCGAGAAATTACCGTCTTTGGGGAGAAAATGTCAATCACAGAGACATGCACATGAATCGTGGGTTTAAATCTTAATCTATCTATCCTAATGGCTTTTGCAAAGTGAAATGATAAACGGAACGACACGTCGCAGCCTCGCGTACAATCATCATGACTAGTCGCAGCCTCGCATACCATAGTCATGACTAGTCGGATCCAATCACTTCGGCTTGGTTCGGTCGACAAGGGGAACCTCCATGCGTAGTAGCCTCACGTGTATGAGGACAACCCTTGAGCCATTTTTTGAAAAATTTGCGGGATCCAAATGGGATAACCTTTAGCGAGGACTTACCGCCAAGGTTAAAGAACCATCTAAATACCATCTTAGAACTATGGGTGTGACCCAGGTCCGGTCACAAGTTGTGTGTGGTGTAGTGTAAATACTGTAAATCATGCACAACAATTATATGCAAACACCGCTTCAATAGTGCAAAAATTAAATCACAATTTCACTCCACCAAGCCTGCAAAATAAAGGGTTAGCCAATCACTACTCCCCTTATATCTCCCATCCTGAAAAACCATTTAACACCTAAGAATGAGAATTCAATCAAATTTTGTCAAATCAAGTGATTTTTCCATGAAAATTTTTTTGGCCTAAGTCCTCCTTAAATTTTCAAAAAATTCAAGTTTTATCCCCAGCGGAGTCGCCAAGCTGTCGCGACCTAAAAAAAAATTGAGTTTCGATCTTAGGCTAATGGATTACTAGATCAGTTAAATTAACTAACCTAGCTCGAGTTCTCCCAAACTCTACCAAATCGCAACTTAGGTCCAATTGTGAGTATGCAAATATTTTCAACGGGAGTCGCCACTAATCATTTAGGGTAGGTTGATTAGAAACCTAAATAAAATAGCGGGAGTACTATTTTATTTCTACGAACCAGAAATCATAAATTCGGGGACTTGGTTACGCTAGATTCCCTAACGCCCTTTCGGTACCAATTTCGAGAAAAATACTCAATTTGACAATTTTGATAAATCCTAACTTAGAGTTCAAAGGGGCAGAAATTTCTTTTTTATTTTTACTTATTTAAATGAAAGCTAACATATATGTAATGACGTGCAAAAATTGACATGCGATTAATGCAATCTAACATGTAAACTATATGTCATGCGACGACGTGACCTATTTCTAATGACAGGCACATTATTTTTTTGGTATTTTTTTTAATGAAATTCGGAATTAAAAATGCCAATTATCTAAACATGTAATTTTAAACTAAAGAAATTGACCTAATCTAAATCAATCTTTTTGGTATTTTTTTTTTCGAAATTCGAAATTAAAATCAAGTAAAAAAATATAACTGCGAAATCTTTCGAATTAAGTTTCGATTTGAAGTCTGACAGATCGACCCTAAAATTCGAAATTCCCGCTATGGAAATAACTCTATCTAAAGCCTGATAGATAGATTTATTTTCACGTGTGCGGTTGCGGATTAGGAAATTTTCCTAATCGATCACATCTTGAAAAAATTCTGATATCTTAAATATCTTGGATATATTCAAAGGATTTTGAAGATTCTAAATTCTATCCAAATTTGACAAGTAATAGATATCTACGATTTCAAAAAAAAGAAAATAAATCCTAAGTGAGATATTGCCTATTATCTAAATATGCAGAATTAGATATCAACAAGCACAAATTAGGTAACAAAATATTCAAATTAAATCGGGATAAGATAATTACCTGATTTGCAGATTTCTTTCCAATTTTGAATCACGTGGATCGGGATTGCGGATCGGACGAACGACGGCAAACGGACCGGCGATGGTGGCGGTGGTGTGGCAGCTTGCAGTAGAGCTCACGGCCGAGTTGCACCCATGGCTTCTTCGGGTCTATCAAGTTAGGAGGATTTGAGAGTTGCACCCTTCGCGGCTGGGACACCGACAGGTGGTCCGGGTTGGTACTGTCAATAGCTAGAACATCAGCTTGACCGAGTTGCCGCTTAGCACCAGATGTGCCACTTAGAGACCGCCAAACTGTAGGGCAAGGCGACGGCCCGGAGCCGGAGGAGAAGGAGGTGAGTGGCTCCAATCCTATGGGTAGCCGGAAGTTGAATAGGCTCATGGAAGCTCATGCTCGACATTTGCTCCATTAGGCTCTCCTCCAGCTTTTCCGACATCGTCTCCAGAGTCAGGATCAACATCTCCTTCTTTGCACCAACTATGCCATTTTCCTCCTCATGCTCTTCCTCAGCCTCCTCTAGCACTTGATCTCGCCCATCGTCTCCGTTGTCACGATGGCCGCGTGGCTCTTCCTCTACTTTCTCTGCAACAAACCCCTCTTCGTCTTTGGCCAGACGATCTTGCTGCTGACACACGTGATGGTGAACATCCTGTTGCGATCCTGATCGGCATGGTGGTGGTGCTGCTGCACGCAGCACTGAGGAAGGCGGACGATCTGTCTCTGGTGACGCGTGGGTTAATGATGAGTGTTGGACCTTTGTCTTTCCAAGTTAATCAAATGGGCTGAAAGTGGATTTCCTGCTGACCCATTAAAACCCATCATTAGTTAAGCTTTGCTCCGTTCGGACCTATTTAAACTCATATATCGAATTTCAAGCAACCTATATTCAACCCATTTTGTTAAATATGGGTTAAAATATGAATTCAAGATCCATTTTGATGGCTCTAGTTAATAGTGACTTGAATTAACATCTTATTCTAGAAATCTTCCAAAATAGTTGATGTAGAGAAGGATCAAGAATGGATTACAATATCAAGTGCGAGGTTTTTGTGTACGACTAGTTTCCTTGTATATTTTGCTGTGAAAAGTATATATAATATCTTACTTTACCAAAAAAAAAAGAATGGATTACATTGTATAGTGAAATTATTAGGTGGGTGGAAAAGAGAGAAATTTTCTATATATAAAAAGGAAATAAAAGAAAGATGCACATGTCAAGAGAGCTGCCGCGAAGTATCATTGGTAGCAGAATTCATTGACGACACATTTTAAAGTCGAAAGTCGTCGGCCTAGAATAATGATAAGGAGGAAGAAGGGTCAAGCTTAGGTCTGAACCAAAAACCGAATTCCAGTTGATTTGAAAATCAAGTGGGGCCAAATAAAGAAGTTGCTTTCTCTAGCATGGGTTTCTTAATAACCTGCGAAGCGACAAAAAGTTCCCTACCATCATATTATAAACGACAATTTGGTGATGACTGATCACAGCCAGTTTTGGATTTGTATATATTGGAGAAACAAGAAGAGGGATGAAGCGTTGTTGATGTCCATGAAGATTTGCAGATTATTAAATGAAAAGCAATCAGTCCGTTCCTGTGATTTGATGTAATTTTGATCTAACAAATTTTGATACTGATCGAACCCTAGCCAAATCAATACATAAAAGGAAGGACAACGGCTCTGCTATTCTGAAGACTTTAGATATAGTTTAATTTCAAGATCGCGTTTCTATTTTAGTCCAATATCCTAAATAACTTTTTGAATCCACAAGATCTAACTAACGTTTTAGTCTTCTGTACACCCATGACGTACGAGCTCATCCACAAGTGAGCTCACTTAACCTCTATTTTTTCATCACAATCATTTCCAGCACGTTAATTAAAAATTTCCTTTCAAAACTAATTGGTTCTTAAAACTAATCGATTCAATTATTTTAAATCGATAGACACATTTTAACAGTCACCGATAATCTGCTTTTAACATATCAACCGGATAGTTTGAAGGATTATTCAATCGGCTACTTGCAACATATTTACGGAATTTTGTATGAAAAGAGAAGTTACCTCCAAAAGTCTGCTCCAACCATTGATGTACTAATCCTCTGAAAATCGATAAGACCAAATAGTATATAGCTATTAGATTTATATGTGGCTAAATATAAATTTTTTTCAAAGATTTCAGATTATTATTAATGTCCAATCAGTTTATCACAGTAAAAATAATATAAAAAGTAACATTCCCTACTTGCTATTTACAATTACAAGCATTGTCAGACATTCGTTAATATAAGTCTTCAATATAAAAATAATAATTATATACTGTCTTATTTCATCTAGATTTTTTTTTTTTTGATAACCCAGGGAACCCCCGCACGGCCGACAGCCGGGGAGTAAACCCTGGGAGCGACACGTGCTAGCCACCACACACGTGCCACCGGTTAAGTCACCCTGCGGCGCCCGGGATTCGAACACTCAACCTTTTGCGAGAGGAAGAGTGCGCGCTCCAGCAGCGCCACCCAGGCGGGTGGTATATTTCATCTAGATTTTGATCGGACTAAAAATGAGAAACATAAGCAATAGGTTTTTTTTTTCCGCTTTGGCCAAAGTAATATGCGCAATGCTAGGAAATTCGGAAAAGTCCGGTTTGAATCTACAGATTGGATTTTGACAACTTGGGTTGAAAGAAACCAAGGTTCAGAAAATACAAGCGTCTTTGGCCTTTCTTGCTCATGGTCACGTGATTAAGTAACATGGGCTTATGGTCTAGAAAAGGTTTATGCCCTAAAATCGGCTCTCGTCGACAAGTTAATGTACTCAAGAATCGCTTCTACTCTCCCACATATTGTCACCAATTCTCAATTTGCATTGCATGGGCTTCTTTTTTATATTTGCTTTGTAAAAGAAGTAATCTACATAGAAGGGGAAAATTACCCAAAAAGTCCTAAGGGCGCGTTTGGCAACCGGCCAAACAGTAACTATTTCTATTCTTTTATTCCCAGAATCAATTTTGGAATAGAAATCCGTTTGGTAAATTTTTTGTTCCCCAACACAAATTTGCAAAAATTTATTGTCAGAATCAGTTTTGGAATAGAACCAAGAAACAAAAAAAAGTTGATTCTTGATTTTGGGAATAATAATTAGAAATGGAAAAGAAGTTTTTTTTTTCTTCTTCTTCCTGGCTTGTGGCCGGTCGTCGGCCACCAGCCACCGGTGACTAGCCACAAGCCAAGGCCAGCGAAGGCGTCACGGCCCTCGCCGGATCTGATGCCTTACTGCCGCCCTCGCCAGATCCGGCAAGGGCAGCTCGCGGCATGAGCGAGGGCGGCACTCACCCAAGCACCGAGCCGCCCTCGCCGAATCTAGCAAGGGCGGCGACGAGGGTCCAGCCTTCGCTGGAGCTGGCGAGGGTGGCCCTCGCCTGTGGCCAGCGAGTGCCATGATGCCCTCGCCAGCCATGGCCTGTGGTTGGTCGCCAGCGCCGGCAACCTGGCCATGGCCAAGGAAGGGGAAAAAGAAGGAAAAAAATAAAAGAAAGAAATATTAAAATAATGAAAATATTATTAATAAAAAGAGATTTTATACAGTTACCAAATGCATTTTTATTCTTTTTCTATTCCAAGAATAGAAAATTTGGGCGGTTACCAAATACCTTCAAATGCTTGGAAATTGTTCTCGATCACGGAATCAAAACGAATCATTTCTGAATAGAAATTATTTTCGGGAACAGAATGGTTGCCAAATGCGCCCTAAATCTGTTGCACTTGTGCTAATTTAGTTATAAATATTTGAATTTTGCCAATTGAGTTCTAAATGAGGCGAGTACTCAGTTTTGCCATTTAAGTCCTAAAAGAAGACATCTGCATAGAAGGCGAGGACCCTCGCCGGCCCTAACTCCAAAACCCCTGAAAAAAATCAAAGAAAAGGAAAAAAAAAGAAAAAAAACCATAAAAACTCAAAAAATTATTAAAAAATATCCATATCAGTGCTGACTGTGCCATGTCAGCAATTTTCGCCCAAAATTGAAAGGATGGATTCAAAAATTGAAAGTCCTAAATGAGGCGAGTACTCAAGTTTGCCATTTGAGTCCCAAAAGAAGACATCTACATAGAAGGCCTAACTACAAAACCCCTAAAAAAACAAAGAAAAGGAAAAAAAAAGAAAAACCATAAAAATTCAAAATATTATTAAAAATTATCTACGTTAGCGCCGACTGTGCCACGTCAGCAATTTCAGCCCAAAATTGAAATGATGGATTCAATTGGAAATTGTCAGAAGGTTTATGACTTAATTGACGAAATTGAAAGGTTTAAAACTAAATTGGCAAAAGTACATTAGGTTTAGGACTTTTTGGACATTTTTTCCTATGTGGAAGCATGTTCAGAGTCTCGAAAGTACTACACACATTTCGATTATCTTTTGTCATTCTAGTTATAATTATTCATAAATCATTTACATGACCCATTTACATGATGAGAATTGACAGAGTACAAGCCATAAAGAAATCCCAGGTTTTTTCCATCCTTGAAGTTAGAAGGATTTTTTGTAAGGCCCAACTATTACTTCCTTTGTAAATTACGTCCTTCTACGTCGAACAATTCCAGGTCTCTGACAAACCCCCATGTTTCTAAATATTCCTTATAAATTCATTTGATTACTCTTTAGATCTTGGCGGAGGTGGTGGTGGTGGTGGAGATGGGCCGATGGCAAATAAACAATGGGAACGGGCAGAACCGTAAATGACAGCTAATATAAGACTTCGATACATTTCTAAATTTGTGCGAACAGGGCATAACCTGGTAACTAACGTCAACCCCGTATATATATACATATACATGTATATACATACACACACACACACACATATATATATATATAGATGCTTTTTAGGTGGGGAAGAATAGCAAGGAGTTGCCTTGTATTTTAGTGGACTCCTTGCTCTTCTTCCTGACTCCTTGCTATTCTTCCTCCACTAAAAAGCTTCTATATATACATGTGTGTCTTTTGTTCTTCTCACAGGTGACATTGAAAATCTATAAAGAAACGCCATTCTTCTTAACATACTTAATTCACTACACCATTCTTCAAACAGTCACTCTGCTCCTGCAGCTCTGTCTCTCCTTCCTGTTTTTCATATCTATGCAGATTCAAGAATGCCAATTTTTGTGCGTGATCAATGGAATAACATCGACGGCATCATCACCTTCATTGTCCCAATTTTGGTCAACTTCATTACCATGAAATATCAGGGAACGCCAGATTCTCCATTTGACACCCACCCCATCACCATCTTCCTCTCCGTCTTCACTCTTCTTCTCTATTGCTCCTTGTCCCTTCCACTTGTTGCTCGTCTACCAACCTTTCGTACTACTTGTGGTGCTCGCGTCTTTTGCTTCCTCAGGATCATTTCCTTTCTTTCTGTAGCTTTCCTCACGTCGTTGTTGTTCCAAGGCCTCTCCTTCTTTCTTCTCTATGTACCGTTGTTGATACTGCTCTTTGCAGCTCACTCATGGCTTCTTATTCAGAAGCTCAAGCAAAAGATTCTAGTGGTCACATTTGTCCATTTGTTCTGCCGTCGAGGAAGAGCTCTTCTGCCACGTACAGTTGCCGATACACATTTCATGTGAGAATTGTAGTACATGCCGGTGTTCAACCAATATTTATTAGAAGCACAAGAAGAAACAAAGGAAACATTAGGTAGGGGATTACAAGTAATATATCTATGGGATGTCTGTTGTCTTCTTGGATACAATCACCTCCCCAAAAGTTTTATTGTGTATTGTAGGTTAAGGATTTGAGATAGTGTAGTGTGATGGACTGGAGTAGGACACTTGTCTGCCCTAAAGGGATAGATTTTCTTAGAATTAAGTTGCCTCATGATTATAGTTTCATTGGGTGGCTCGATTTGACATGTTATTTACTCTATCATAAGGGGAATCTAATATAATCCCAAGGATAATTGTTTGGATAAAGCATTGATTCATATCAATAGCCCACGCTAGACATACTGGATATTTTGTATTATCAATGTGCTACATTGATTGTCGATGCAATTTCTTTTCACTTTATAACCCGACAAATGACGCTCTGAAAGGGGAAAAATGATGCCTTCAAAACCAAGAAATTACTAGAGCCCTAGAAAACTGACTGGAGATGGAAGAATGAATCGCAGCAGTTAGGAAATGAATGCAAAGAATAAAAGAAGTTCGAAGCATTGCATGAGGAAGGAAAAGTAGTCAACGGTGACAAATCTTTTATCATGGTTCAGGTGTGATCAATTTCAATTCATTGGAGCCGAATGTCCTCAATGTTGACGAGATAAATTTCTTGGATGAGGCGACCGATAGTCGCTAGTGAGTTTTGAGCAATGATCTTTGAGAATCTTGCATCGATGGACGTAACTTGAACTGATAGGGGCAGGCCATCTGTTGGCAAGTAGCTCAACTTCGGGCAATTTACAATGTACAACTTTTTTAGAGGAAAGATGGTTGCAAAGATATCTTGATAGTGTTTCCACATTCCTCAAATTTGTCATTCAAAGAGAGGTTAGAGAGGAAGGTCACAGAAGACCACCCTTCGTCATCCTATGAAGAAAACCACACCTTCTCTCCCTCGTCTCCCACGCTCGAGGGATGTGACCGTAAAGCCCCATGGAGAAGCATTTGCTATTTTGGAAACCGACAATGAAAGAAGTACGGGCACATTCAATGACTAGACTTGTCAAAATGATCAATTTCTTAACCTTTATTTGATGGGTTGAGTTATTATATGAATTAATTATATTCAGTAAACTGCTCATAATGAGTTTAGAGTGGTAAAGCTCAAACTAATATAGATATTAAATAGGTTCACAGCTTACGTAAACCCAACACACCTCTATCACTATCTCTTCATTCTCTCTCACACTCACTTGATCTCGCGCTTGCTCACTCCGTACTCTCGCCTCAGCTTGGGTATGAATTTTCCTAAACTGTGTTAAATATGAAAATATTTTAGTAATAAATGTCGGGTCGGATATGCGTTGAGTCAGTTATGGATCATTATATTTGTATTGTGTGAAAATGGTTCAAAACGGATTAAATGGATCAATTTGGGTTGAAACATTGTCGACTCAATCCACCCATTTGACGGGACTACCAATGACGAACTGTGTGATATATAGACCAGACATATTACGCTCTCTATCTCTGACGACGAAGAAGGGGATGATCAAAGCTGGAAGTCTGACACTACGGATGGAAGCATGAACGAGCCATCGAAGGCAAAGTGATGATGAGACTAGTTGGGAATTTATAGCGTACCAGAGCGGGATCCTTCCGGTATTGTCTGGACATACAAACGCTCCTCAGACTTGTAAAACTGACGACTACGACGGGCATATTCGTGGACTCCGAGGCTGGTCAGTTTTGTCTGCATGAAGACGTAAAAATCGAAGATGTACCTATTTTTATTTATGATCTCTATGTTTGTGTTTTATTTGTTCTTTTTTTTTCCGGGAACTTCAAAGTCGAAGAAGAGTATGACTAATGACTATGGGAATATTCTTCCTCGAAACAATGCATAATTTATTTTAATTGAGCATGGTGATGCAACTTTCCTAACAAACATTCCCTAACGTGGGATTTATCACGTCGTAGATGTCAATGCAGATGTTAATAAGCTTTAATTTGTGATAACGATCATTGTTGTAAGCAGCACTTGCCACTATTAAGTATTATTGTCATAGCATCATTAGTTGGCTACGCATTTTCATCAGGACTGTGCCTTCTTAGGACTTTGAGGTGATACGCTCACAATTACTACCGATTCTCCCTATTAAATCTGCCAAATGGAAAGTAGAAAGAACTAGAACACCCCGTGAGATAAGCAAACATTATGGAAAATGCTTGAAGATGAGTTTCTTTCGTCGGTCTGGAAACATACAATAGAGAACTAGTTAAGCAACTAAACCACAATTTCGCAGGACATATAATGACAAACGTGCAACATAGAAGAAATTGAGGGGGCCAAAGGACTGAAAGCACAAATGTAGCTCTATTTCATCTACAACTTCACTACATAGTGAGCGAACTATAAGAAGATCACTCTGTCCAAAAAAATGAATAATTGAACACCCCTACAATAGGGGTGTCGAGATAATGCTTGATATTAATAGATATCGAGAAATTCAGTGTAAAGTTTATTAACAACAAATTAGCCAGATCGGTCATCTTTATGGTCACATTCCTGGTCTTTCCTAACATTTTCTACAAAGGAGGTAACTAAAAACTAATAGTCAGATCTCTATGCTCGTATCCTAGTATTTTCTATAAACGAATTAGAATGTGTAAAAGTAAAATGTGGTTCCATAGACCTTCAGCTAGTCGCTTGTATCTTTAGAGTTTAAAAGATAAGTGTATGATTTTAACAATTAACAAATATTTAAACTATTTTAGAGATAAAATCCATAAGAAGCGTGGGTAAGAGCATTAGTGTTTTTTTTGTCATTAGTGTTTACTAACACTTAAATTCTAAGTAAATGACTTGATAATAACTAGGCAATTGTTTCATTGAACATATATCCACAACCGAATTTCAAAAAGTTTGAAATAATACAATCATGCGTTAAGACTTCTCCAAAAAGGACATTCAATTATTTAGGGAAAATTCCAATTAAGGACCCCAAGTGGGGTTAAATTCTCAAAAAAGGAAGTGAATATTGTGTCAAAATAAGGGCATGAAGTGCCCAATCAGTTTTAAATAAGGATCCAAAGTGCCCAAAAAATCTCAAATAAGGACCTGGTCCCCGTCCGGCCAAAATACCTGCCGACCGGCGAGAAAGTTACTGTTCCGACATCGGAACAGTAACTTTTTAATTTTTTTATTATTTTCTTTCTATTTTTCCTTTTCTGTTTTTTTTCGTTTCCTTTTCTTTTTCTTTTTTTTTTCTTCTCTTCCTCCGCTGGCCATAGCCGGGTCGGCGGAGGTCGCCGGCGTTGGGCGAGGGCGGCCCTCGCCGGCGTCGGGCGGCGGGCGAGGGCGGCCCTTGCGGGCGTCGGGCGAGGGCCGCCCTCGCCTGGGATGGGCGAGGTCACCCTCGCCAGTTGCCGGCGAGGTCGAGCCTCGCCAGATCTGGCGAGGGCTCAGCCACACCGGTGTCGGGCGAGGCCGGCCTCGCCAGTTGCCGGCGAGGCTCGACCTCGCCTGCAACTGGCGAGGTCGGCCTCGCCCGACGCCGGCGGGGCCGAGCCCTCACCAGATCTGGCGAGGCTCGACCTCGCCGGCAACTGGCGAGGCCGGCCTTGCCCGACGCCGGCGGGGCCGAGCCCTCGCCCGACGCCGGCGGGGCCGAGCCCTCGCCCGACGCCGGCGGGGCCGAGCCCTCGCCCGACGCCGGCGAGCTCAAGGCCTAGCTAGATCTGGCGAGGGCGGCCCTCGCCCGACGCCGGCGAGGGCGGCCCTCGCCCCTCTCCTGAGGCCGACGACCTCCACTAGCCTGGTTATGGCCGGCGGAGGAAGAGAAGAAAAAAAAAAGAAAAAGAAAAGGAAAAGAAAAAAAACAGAAAAGGAAAAATAGAAAGCAAATAATAAAAAAATTAAAAAGTTACTGTTCTGGCAATCGGAACAGTAGCTTTCTCGTCGGCCGGCAGGCATTTTGGCCGGCCGGGGGACCCAGGTGCTTATTTGAGACTTTTTGGGCACTTCGGGTCCTTATTTGAAACTGATTGGGCACTTCATGCCTTTATTTAACACAATATTCACTTTGGACCATTTTTTGAGAATTTAACCCCACTTGGGTTCCTTAATTGGAATTTTCCCAATTATTTATGTTAAATCCGTTTTTAGTTTGAGTTATAAAAAAAATGTGAAAATTAAGGCTCATGCTTGGCGGATGGTGCCACATCAAGCAAGCGCCGGTTGAAAAAAGTGATAACACAAACATTAGATAACTACAGTTTTTCTTATAACCGTAAATAAAAATCCTATTTTTATGATTGTGAGCATTATCACAATTTAACAAATGAGTAATTCCAGATGTATTTTAATGAGAAAATTTTCTTGAATAAGAATAACATAAGATTTCTACCGACTGAATGTAAAGTGAAATAAATCAATACACGTAAAGAAAAGGGAGGCCATTTGGTACTGTTCTGGTAAGAATGAGTTCAAACATATAATCAAATGAATTTAACTAAAAACTAGAATTTGTTATATTAATTCGTTAACATCTAGTACTAAAAAAGTTATTTTTTTCTTTGTTCAACTATTTTTTCATTAATAAATTTTTATAAAATTTGTACAATAAATTATTTTAGCATTTGAATTAGGCCAATAATGTATTACTAATGAACAGGTATAGAATTAATGAAGGTTTCGGATTGTTTTAGCAAGATTTATATTATTTTTGTTGTGGACAAATTTTTAAGTTAGATATGTTGAGGGTTTAAATTAGAGAGGGCATGGTCTTATATTAGATGTGTTCTTGTACGTTAAAAAGTTTTAGAATACACATGTTTAGGATGAAATTGAAAATTTCAAAAGTTCGCTGCTTCTTCAATGTGGTGGGGGGTAGAATTAGAAGCTGAATTGTATAGATTACATGGTTTCATAGTAAAATTGGAAAGTTCAAATGTCTAGAAATAGATAGATTTCGCCGGATTGGGCCTCGCTGGCTTGTGGGGAGGCTCGAGCTCGCATGTGGCTGGTCACTAGCCGCCGTTGTAGCCGGTGACCAGCCTAGGAAGAAGCAAAAGAAAAAGAAAGAAAAGGAAAAAAAGAACAGAAAAAGAAAAAATTAAAAATTAAAAAATTAAAAATTAATGCAAAGTTCTAGATGAGGGAATACTATTTGCCATGAAAGAAGATGACTGCAAATGGTATCCTTGCTTTTTGATGTACTTTTTGGAGCCTCCAATGCTAAAGGAGTAGGAGTTGGCACGGTATTGGTATGCGAAACAGGGGCACAATATCCCATTGTTACCAAACTAAGGTCCGAATGTACAAACAAGATGGTCAAATATGAAGCTTGTATCCTAGGATTAAGGGTGGCCTTGAGCATAAAGATTGAAAACCTTTTATTATTTGGGGATTTGGACTTGATAATACACCAAGTTAAAGGGGATTGGCAGACCCAAGACGAAAAACTTCTTCCTTATCATCGTCACCTGGTCCACTTGAGCCAGATGTTCGACGGTATTGAGTTTCATCACATCCCCATAACTCATCCGGCTGAACATGGACATCAGTTTATCCTGGTAGTAAAAAAAGGAAAATGTGTTTGGTGAAAATTTTTTCTTGGTCTAGGTGTGAGAGAAAGAGGATGGAAAATGTTTTCCGCTTTCTAAAAAGCAAAAAATATTTTCCCCACCTTTGAAGGTGTTTTTTCATTGGCAGAAAATATTTTCCTTGACTAGTTTATTTTTTATTAACCAAACGCCGGGAAATCCGGAAAAATTTTTCCTAAAAGTTATTTTCCGTGAAATGAATAGAGCCTAAATAATGCATAAATAACACCAATTATCAAGCGGCACCTAGGGAGTAGCCGCCAATTTGGATCCTTTTCTTTTTGGATAAATTTACTCCCTTTTGTGGAAGCTAAATCAACATATTGAGTGTTCGATGGTGAGATGTGTCCTCCTTCTTTTTCTCTATTTTCATTTTTCTCATTTCCTCCTTTTCTCTTTTTTTTTTCTTCTTCCACCTCGCAGCGAGGCCACATCACAATAGCTTGCGCCACTGTTGCCACCGCCACACGAACCCTCGCTAACGCTTTTTATTATTTCAGAGGATCCCAGTTATTTTATTTAAATGAATAGAAAATGCTAGTGTTCTCTGCGCGAGTGCAGTTCATTTGAAAAGTAATCCACGTCTGAGTTTCGTTTACCGTGGCATAAACTTGGTAGAAAATGTTGATGACAAACTCAACGTTGGATTTGAAGCACTTATTTGAATAATAGGGTCGATCAAAATTATAGATTGGGCATAGATTTGATCAACTTTGCAATTATAACTATCCCTAAGTTGACGGGAATTAAATCCATCTAATATATGCATTTTGCACAAAATAAAAAACACGCAGTAAAAAAAGAAAAAAAGATAGCATGACCAGCAAAGAAAGAAAAGGAAAAGGAGAGATCAAAATAACATTTGAAATGGGAAATAGATTGCAATTATAGTTGTCGAAGCTTTATCATTCTTCTCGTTTTTTATCCTACATTATATTTTTTGTCCAATAAAGAGAAAGGCTTTACCAGCATAACAGTCGTTGGGTCATTGTGAGAATAATAATATAATGTAAGCCACAAATTTTTGAAGAAGTAGACCTCACAATAATTTATAATTATTTGTTATTTATTTTTTTGTGATTTAGAACGTGTTGTTATTCTAGATTAAGAATTGTCACTTAATCATTTATTTAGGGAGAACAACAAAAGTTCTAAACACGAAACTCTCTCTTGTCCTCTCTATCGGCTGTTTTTCCAATAAAGACATATCTCTATGCTTGGTTAATTAAACATTGGCTATTCGCAGAAGTTCAAGCTCAATGGCAACATTTTTAACCACACATTAATTTCATGGATGCTGCCGTTACGTCAATTTCGATGAACTTAGGGTCTGTTTGGATGACCGTGACTTTTGATTTGGGACTTCCACCATTAATTTCGGTATCCACCATTTGAGTTTTTCACTTGTAATGAAATATCTAGAAAATTTTTCAAATACATAATTATTAACATTTATTCACATTTCCTTACCAAAAAAAAAAACATTTATTCACATAAACCTGTCTATGTACTTCTCTGAAAAGTAAAATGTAATTCCGGTATCTACAATTTCATCGACGTTACTCATGCATACAACATTGAAAGCTATTGCTACCATTCGAAAGACTCTTTGTATTACAAAAGTTCACATGATATTATCATAAGGGTTGAGTCAAACGGAAAAAAACAAATGGACGGCGAATAATCTTATTAAAGTTCAGAGCTATTCTCAGAGGTGTAAAGTTAAAAAGAAAAAGACAAAAGGACGGAAAAAGTTCAAACGTTATTTTCAGTGGTTTTGATTGACAGAAACTAAGTAGAGTGACGCATGGGATGAGCGGGGATTTATCATCTTTTCTCAGTTCACCATATAAATTCGGTGCGTAACAATAGACCAACTCTATCCCTAAGAATACACCATCGTCTTAAGTCTTAACATTCTCTCCTCGCAATTACTACTCTCGTCTTCAGCATGGCAAAATGCTTCAAGAGTGCCACCTTCATCGTCCTGATTTGTCTTCACTCGTTAGTGCATTTTCAATTGCATTTGAGTGTGTGCATGAAAGGTGCATTTTGTTACATGATCTTTAACCAAAATCTGCAAAGGAGAATAACGATGTTCGGCATTTTTATGGTTCACAAACATAGAATAATGTTGGAGGCTCTCATTATTGTATTGATAGTACATATATGCAACATGTATTGATATATTTGACTCCATATGGATGAAGGGTGCGTATCATCCTTTCAGAGAAATATTCATGCGATCATTCACGTGCATATGAATTATTTGGGAAATAATTCTTTTAGAGAAATATACATCCTATTTTTATTCGCTGGTTATACAAGTACATGCTAGTAAATTACTTAGGAAAGACCACGATGTGCCTGAAAATGAAGGATCTATGCATAAAAGCGAATAAAGGCAAACAAAACTCAACATTGGTCACGAAGTGTTTTTGCTACATTTTAGAACGTATAAAGTCAAGTGGGTTCATCACATCACATTCTCATTCAATGGTAGATTGCACCTGAAGATATAGTAAATTATTTTATGCAATGTCAAATTATGTCCGGAGAGAGAACGTTGGTTGCATTCGGGTGCCACTCTTGGAAAGTCCCATGGGTTAAAATTTTTAAAGCTATTTATGGTTGTTATTATTTGTGTTGAGACGTACGTGTGAGTTCTATTAAATGAAGTCTCACAGTGAAGAATTGATGTGATGTGGAGTAGTTAATATACATACTAACGGGCTCAAACTTGAACTCCCTCTTGATGATCTCTCCACGTAAAGGTATGGGCCTCCTATTACACGCTTTTCAAAAATGGTATAAGAGCTAATGGCTGATTGATGGCCTACTACTATTGTGTATCTGTATTTGGTGAATATCTAAAGTAAGGAATCTCATGACCAATGTGGTTACCGGGCAACCTTCATGGTTCGGTCTAGAGAAAAGAAACTAAGGATGAAGGTGGGCGTTGGTGATTCAAGTTGAGACATGTTGATGTAGAAGATACATGAATTCAGGTGAAACAAACCTAACATTGGGCTTAAACGTGAGGGAGATATTGTCGAGACGTACATGTGAGTTGTATTAAAAGAAATTCCATATTAGAAAATTAATGTAGTATGAAATAGTTAATATATTCTGGTTGGCCCATTGCTTAATGACTTAAAATTTTGAGTGAAGATTGGTCAAGCTAAATATGTTGACGGACTCGGACTTGAGCTCATTCTTGGCGATCTGCCTAAGTGAATGCATCCCATTGCATGCTTCTCAATAAAGGGTATCAAAGCCGATGGTTGATTTGGTAGCCTACTACCAAATTGTATCAATATTTGGTGAATATCTCAGGTAAGAATTTTCGACCAACGCAATTTCCGAGTAGTTGTGTTAGAAGAAGTTCTACATCGAAGGATCGGTACAGTGTGAAGTAGTTTATATATCCTAGTTGGCCCAAAACTCTTTTACTTAAGTTTTTCAGGGAAGGTAGGTCCAACTATATATATTGACAAGCTAAGACTTCGGTTATCTTTTGACGATCTCCTCAAATGATGGTATCGGGCTCTCGCTGTGCATTCCCAAAAATTTGTTTAGGTAGAATTTATTTTCTTCATCGTAACTCACAAAAGCTGTGGCACTCTTTGTTTGGCTTTTCATTCATTTAGGCCATGTGCAAATGGTGAAAGGAAACATATGTGAGAGACGATGCAAGAAAAGGGAACAAACGTTTTTTTTTTTTTTTGGTAAGGTAAAAGGGAACAAACGTTTGTCGCCTATGTTATGAAAAATGGATATTCTTAGGATTTGTTGTATCACAATGGTCTGAGGATCTTGTGTTGGCAGACTCCTTTGGTCCATTGCCTTTTCCCTCCAAATTTCACCCCACATTTGGAGATAGCTATGTCTATGAACTTTATTTTATGAACAGTCAAAATTAGAAGTAGTTTTTGAATTCTACACCACTTTCCTCAACTGATTCCTTGGTTTGTATACCCGACAGAATTGCTCTTTGGAATGCTCGAAATAGTCCTCCGGGTAATTGCTTCTGATATTTGCAGCATAATAATAAAGAGAACATATGTAAAACTAGAACTGGGGTTTCATGCCCCCATATATATATTTTTATAATCCAAAGTTGACCAAGCTTTATAGATTGTTGCTATTATCAAGAGAGTCAAAACAAATGGGAACACACGACATAATATGGCTATTTGCTCTTTGGAATACACAAACATGAACCTATGCGAACCTGTTCGGTTCGCAGAAGACGAGAATAGAAACCTAAAACGGCTTTTCTTGTTTAGCGAAATTGAAGCAACTACACCGTCAGATCTGATTATATCATGGATCGTGATGGACGAAGCGGTGGAAAGACGAGATTACCTCTAGAAGAAGGATCGAAGTGGATTACTACGATATCATGAGATAGAAGCGCGTGCACTCTTGTTAACCAAAGACTTGCGTCATGCACCTCCTTCAGAATAGCGGACTCTTCCAAGAGTGAAATTAATTTCATCTCCTCAAAGCTGAGAGTCCGCCTCTTGGCACGCATAGTATTAGGGGTTTTTCCTCAATGTTCATCCTTCATCTTCTCCTCCTCCTCCTCCTCCTCCTCCTCCTCATACTTCTTATGCCTTAGCCTTTATTGCTACACATTTTTTGCCACACCCCATCTTTCGCCTCTCCTTAGTGGCTCACTCTCATCCCTTTCTCATTCCTCTCTTTGAATCACCTTGCCCCCACAATCAAGAAATGCCTATTATTTGTCAAGATCAATGGTGGAACATGCATGCCATACTTACCTTCATCATTTCAGCTCTCATCGGCTTAATTGCAGTGAAGTATCAAGGGAAGCCCAATTCTCCATTCGACACCCACCCGATCACCACCTTCCTCTCCATCTTCAGTCTCCTCCTCTATTGCTTCTTATCCCTTCCATTTGTTGCTCATCTACCAATCTTTAATACTGTTTTCGGTGCTCGCACCTTTCGCTTTCTCTTGATTCTTTCATTTTCCCTCTCTATAGCTTTGCTTACGTCATTGCTGTTCCCTTGCCTCTCCTTCTTTCTCCTATATCTGCCATTGCTGATACTGCTCTCTACAGCCTACTTGTATGGCCTTGTTCAGAAACTCGTTCATCTGGTCAATCAAAAGATTCAAGTGGTTGTGCATGTATATCTGTTTCGTTGTCGATTACACAGAAGAAGAGCGCCACTACTTCTACCCCGTACAGTTGCCGATACGCATTTCTTGCCATAACTGTAGTACATGTCAGTGTTCAATTATCATGATTTATCATTAGATAGTATGAATCAGTAACAAAATTCAGATATTAGAAGCAATATTGTTATATAACCTTATAATCAAAATTGTCCTATTATTATATGTGAACTTTTGTTGTTTTCACGAGGACTATGTGCAGTCCCTTTATTTTACTTTCATGTAATAATATGTGAACATTTTGCGTTTCACACGATCCTATAATAGTATGTGAAGTTTTTTATTCTACGCAGGTTAGTCCACTTGTTTTTCGATCGCCGACAACTCTAAGTCATTGCATTAAAATAAAAGGATAGTACAAAGTCCTCAAAGAATATAAACTGTAGTGAGTTATTGAAGCTCTGATGGCTGCGTGGGGAGGATGGGGAAGAAGAAGAATAAAGGAAAAAACAAAAGGAGGGAAAAAAAGAAAATGAGTAACAGACATTTTTTGCTTACATGGCATTAAAAAAGTGATTTGCAGTCCAATCATTTTCTTTGGCGCACGAAATGCTGAGTTGGCACTCCACGTAATAAAAAAAATAAAAGCTCAAGGTCTTTCATTTCATCTTATGGAATGACAAGATTAAGCGAAATTCGGGAAGTAAAGCCACGTAGATAACAATGAATATCGAGAAAAAAGATTAGAAATTATCATGGCATTACCCCAATAATTAGTTATCTATAAAAACATTGCATCAGTAATTACAACATCTACTCGCGCGTTAGATCATATTTAACCAAAAAAAAAAAGCGCATTAGAAGCGACGGCTCCATAGCTTTGCTCGCATCATTGTTATTCCAAGGTGTCTCTTTTCTCCTTTATTTTCTCCTTTATCTGCCATTGTTGATACTTCTCTTTGCAACTCATTAAAGTGGACTCTTTTAGATTTTAGTGGTCGTGTCCATTCATTGTATTTTCGTCAACTCGGTTGCGGAAGCACCGCTGCTTCCGCCATGTATGGTTATTGCGACCTTCTCGTAGGTGAAACACCAAGGGAAAGGTTAATGGACTACTAAATGGGAACGAAGGTTACTCTCACAAGGCCATCGCTCACGTTTAGCGCGAGCTCTCCCAAACCCTACTAACCGCAACTTGATATTCAATTCATCGTGTGGTTAACTTACCTTTTGGAGCCGCCATTAATTGTTATGGGTCGATTAGACACCCAAACAAAATATGCTACAAACCAGAGATTTATGAGTACGAGGACTTGATTACGCTAGATTAATCTAACACCATTTCAGTACATTTTCTCTTCATTTCGAAAATGTTTTACATGCAGTCTTTATTCAATTTTAACCTATCCACTGGCATGTGACTATGTGAGGGGTGATCACACGTGTGCACACTTAGGAGAGTAACACCCAATAATCAAAATAGTAAATAAATTACAAAAGAACTTGAGAACATGGACACACTAAGCAAGCAAAGCGTATCACTATCTATCACCACGAGATTGCAAACTATAACTTCTAGAAAAATATGCAAATATAATTCATGAATGTTATGCATGATCGCGCATGAAATAATGACTAACTAATATGCAATCTATATATGACACTCTCTACTTCTAATTTATGATATTTTTTCTTTATGAACTAACAAAAGACAAATGACCCTAAAAGTCTACAAATTAAATGACTCCTAGCCATGCAATCTAAATCTGAGGCGCGAGATGACATAGTTTTATTTCTAAGATAATACATGCATGTAATTCTAACAGTATGAATGACCTAATAGAGATTGTAGATTTATCATGCAATGCAAACTATATGTTATTTTTATTTTTTATATTATAATTAAAAATAGCAAGTTTAATCTACTATTATTGAACTTCATGCAATGCGGACTTAGCATTGTAATGTAATCAAACTAGAATCGCACACGATCAAACAAAAGAAAGAGATGCTTGACTTAGCTTAATGGCCGTTGTCAAAGTCCATGAAGCGAGATGAGCGCGAGACGATGGTGCCATAGCAACAACTAATGGGTATAAACCAAAACGAGCTGCTGGGCTCCTCGGCAACAGGATTGTGATCAACGACGTGCTCTCGCATATGAGATTTGGCAAGACGGGCACAGGAGTGCTCAGTTTGGGAATGGCCGTGTGCTCGGCGAGGACTGGAAGATCACCGCTGGTGCTACTGGTCGTTTGCCTGGAGGCTGGCCTGGACGCTTCGCTGATGCAGGTGGAATGGTGGGGTGCAACGACACTGCGGCAGCAACGAAGGCGGTTGTTCGTGCACGTGAGGGCTGCGCTGAACGTCGGGGCTCAATGGCGCGCGGCAGCAGGAGGCGCAAGGGAAACAAATGGGTTAGCCGAAATTCCCTATTAAATGAGTTTGATCTTGAAAACTCAATAAATTTTAGGGCCTCTCTTTAACCAATTCAGCACCAGACTAATTGAAATTTGATTTATGTGGGCCTATGATATTAAAATGCTCTTAATATGAAAATGCAAATTATTAATATTTTTGTCAACTCTAAATTTTCTCATGCAATAATGGGATTTTCAAAATTTAGGTATCAAAAGTTATGTTGATCAACTTTGCAACTTGTTAAAATTCATTGGCACTATTGTAATGTCTTACTATGCGTTTTTTCATGCAAAATTCATTTAATTGCTCAGAGTAGAATTCCATGCTACTGTCAGTCTCCACTTGCTTGATTGTCTTATGAATCTCCTTTTCTATCAAAGTTCTAATCTGCTTGATCTTGACAACAGTTTCAAACTTGTGCTTCAACACAAACACCCATATCTTCCTCAATTAGTCCTTCACAACTGTTAACATAAATCATGCACTCTTCCTTAAAGAAACCATGATAGCCCACAATCTTTGTGGTTTTTCTGATAGTCATACTAAATAGCACTTTTTGCCATTGGCCTAAGTTAAAGCACCTGCATGTATTTAGTTCCTCAATTACATTACCACAAAGCATATTGCTTTCAGTTAAAACCTTCGGACTTCTCTCGTCAATGTGTCATTAATGAGTATGCCGCAATTCAAACTCTCAAATATTTCAACCAAAAAAAAAAACTCTCAAATAGATGCATCTAATGTCTCCATGGTGAAATTTGTCATTGTCTATCCTTGAAGCTCATACCAGACACTATGCTTGAGTCCTCTCATTATCACAAGCGCATCTCAAACAATCTTCATAATTCCATCTTCAGAAGAATAATAACACCTAGGTAAATCTAAGACACTCAAGGAAATCAAGGTTATTGCTATCATACATTTTGATTCTGACATCGTGAACACCTATAACATAGCACACATCATTGTTCCCCAACTATACTTTGCTACTATCCATGCATTGATAAGTAGTAATGTGACATCCTAAACCTTCATACGATCAGAGAAACTAGAGGATCCTAAAGGATTAGGGCGTTCAACAACCGAAATTAGGGATTTCAAACTTAGAAGCTCAGGTGCCATTTTAACGCCACCAATGTCACCCTTGAGATAATACACCGTGTTTCTTGGTTTCCTTCGCCACGTGACCTGACTCTTTGCCGCACCACCTAAGCTTTCATTTTCCCTCCATTTTTCTCCTCCCTCTCACCGCTAGCTCCACCGCCCCTCCTGCCTTTTCTTTTTCTTTCTTTCTCTCTTTTCTTCTTCCCCTCCGCCACTTGGCGAAGGAGAAGCGCCAAGTGGCACTTGCCTTGGGCCGTGCAACTCCACCGCCCCACCTGGCAAATGGCCATGCATGCAAGGGAAGGGGAAAAGCCCTTGACTCTCTTTCCTTACTCTCATTCTTCCTCTCTTCCCCGCCAACTCTCTCTCTCTCTCTCTCTCTCTCTCTCTCTCTCATGTGTCTCTCTCTCTCCACCCAGAACTCACTAGCCGCCCAACCTAGCTGCCCACTATACGATGCCATCTGACCAATTAGCGCTCCCTCCGTCGTCCCATCTCCTCGTGTCAGCAGTAGCAACCATTGCGAGCCCGGAAACCACCGCATCGTGCTCTCTCTCCCCACCAAGACCGGCGCGCCGCGCCGCCACACTCGCCGTCGAGGCAAGTGTGATCTCTCACTCTATACTAACCATTATAGTGTTTGCATGTTGAGTTTGGGTCTCAAATTTCATAATGTGATGGCCGGATGTTGTGGGGAAGAATGGTTTGATTGTGTTCGGTTGATGGAGGAGCTATGGTTGAGAACTCGGAGAGATTGTGTATTTACCCAAGCATGTTGGTTTAGACCTTTTGGAATGAGTTTTGTGGGTTGAAGAATCGTGGATATCAACTAGAGCTTGAATCCTTGAAGTTTGGTTTTGAAACCCGGATTTGTTGTTACTGTACCTCTTTGGTTTACTATATTTGTAGAGACTTTTATGGGTCGAATTTGAAGTTATGTTCTCGACAAAAGTTGTTCTTCACATCTTAAAATTTAACATAACAAAAGTTGTTCTTCACGTCTTAAAATTTAACATACTTTAAATTCATATTTTTCTGAGTTCAAATGGGTTGCACGAAGACCCTATTTCTTACTATATTAAATCTGTTCAGTATAGTAAAACCAGTGCTCTTTATGTCTTCTAGAATTTTATAAAAAATTTCAGTTCAAAATTAGACATACTTCCTTCACAAAAGTTGTTAAAGAAATCCATATCTACAACGTACAAAAATTTCGAAGTGTTTTGAAAAGATTGGTTTGTGAAACGAGTATTTCTTGTAGTTCAATCATTATGTTCCAGCGGGCCAGTTTTGGTCTGACTTTGAGTGGCTCATTCTCATGTATATAGAATGATCTGGGTTTTACTGTAACGTCCTGAATTCGCCCACTTCCGGGATTAATAAAATAGATGATTATTTCTCATTTCATTTTAGTGAGTCTTGTCCGGAACTGATCATTCTCAGGATACTGACCATTAGGGAATGGCTAACTAGGAAAACGGTACGTGGACCCAAAAACTCAACCGTGAATCGAGTCCGATTCCGAGAAGCGACGAGGGAATATTTTGTGTCGATATGGGCCGGTCCAAGGAGAGTGACGGATTTGGTTCGACCGATAATATACGATCGGATAGTGGGTGATTCTGCACGACCGAGAGTACGCGCGGCGAACGATCCTGAACTTATTCCGGACAACCACGACCCCTGGGACTAGCGATAAATCCTCGTGTTCTCTGGGAAATCGAGACCGACACGATTCGGGTAGCCCTAGGTTGATATGCATAACCCCTAAACAGCCGCCCGTTAGTGAGAGACGCTAAAACTGCAAATTGAGCTAAATCGATCGTGGAATTGAGTCCGGACTTCGGTACCGAATTTCGTAGGCGTACGCGACTATTTTGCAAGGACGACGTCATTTTTATGTGACCACTCATATTTAGGGTCGGTAGAGTCAAAAATTGAAAATTTGGCCCGGGACCAGAAAATTACCAAATTGCCCTTATGCCCCTAAGCTTGGATTCCAAATTTTGGGAAAATAAATTGGGATTAAATCAGCCTCTATTATTGCTAGTAATGTTGGACAAATTGTGCCCCCAAGATATTTTGGTTAGATTAACCCCAACCTTTTGATTAGGGGCAAGATAGTCTTTATTGAAAAGTTGGTCAACCACCCCCACTATCCAATGTGTGTGTGTATATATATATATATCTCTCTCTCTGTCTCTGTCTCTCTCTCTCTCTCTCTCTCTCTCCCCTTCCCATTTTCCTCCTTCCCAAGTCAGCCGACCAATCCCCTCCTCTCTCCTTCTCCCGTGAGCTCTCTCTCTCTCTTTCTCTCTCTCTCGGCCGCACGCCGCCCGCCGGGGATCCGCCGCCGCCGCCGCATGCCGGCGCTGCCACTGTCCGCACCTCGCCTCACCACCACCATCCAGCCGTCCCATTCTCTCTCTCCCCTTCCCAGCCGTGCGATCAGCCCCCGTCTAGAGTCGCTGCCGTCCGCAAGCCGCCACCGCTCGTGCCGCCGTGAAGGCCTCCCGTCGCCACCGCCGCTTGCCCCGCCGCTACTTAGCCGCCCTTGCCACCTGTCCAGCCTTCATTAGGATCTTAGGAACCCAAGTGAGTACAACCCTAAACCCTAGTTAGGCTAATTTACATTTCTAGATGAGTTTTAGGGGCTTAGGGTAATTTAGGGATTAGTTTGCGATGGATGTTAGGGGCTGGTATTGTGACTAATTTGGGGGCCTAGTGTGATAATTTAATTGAGGTTTAGTGGCCCGTATTGTGATGTATGATGGCTGGAAGTATTGGATTGAATCGGCCCGACTTCGGTCAAGTTCGGGTTCAATTGTGGAATCTCAAGCGTGCCTCGCATTGTCCTCATGGTGGCTGATTTGGATGATGTCTTGGAGAGCCTAATGGAATATTTTGAGGATAATTATTGGCCTAGAGTAATCCGTTTGGTGGCTGTCCATACCGGGATTGAATTGGACTAAGAGCGATCAATTTGGGGTTAATTGTGTAATTACCGGGAATGTTTAGATTGACGGATTAGGTGATTGAATTGTCCTTGGTTGTGATCAATTTTATGATGCCATGTCATATGTCTAGTGTGACCAAGAATGGAGTAGCTTGGCGGGTCTCGAGTGCGCAAATTCATGTTGATCTAATTGTATGATTTATATGCGTAGATTATGTACCATGCAAAGGTGTTTTGAATTGCTTAAATGGGCATGCTATTATGTTGGTTGGGCATATTGAAATGTGGATTGAGCATGTTGTGGCGTTGTTTGATATAAATAGCCAAATCATGTTGAATGCTCATTGTGAAATTCTTGAATGCCCAAGTGTGAACTTTATGGTCATGAATGTGCATCTCGAGCATTGGCATAACATGTGCATATGTGAGTGTGCACGAATGACATGAGTATGTGATCACCTAAAATGCTCTGATGCGTTTTACGCAAGTTCAGATAATAACTGGCGATTGTGTACGTGTGATCACATAAAGCCCTAATGTATTTTACGCGGGGTATTGAACTCGTCTTGAGGCGTGTTACGCGGGACGATGCCCGTACTACCGGAAGATGACCAACTTGAGGCGTTTTACGTGGGTTTTGTGTCATGAGCATGATGCGTTTTATGCGGGCCAGAGATTGATCTCGAAGTGATAGACCTGATGCGTTTTACGCGGGTCGGACCTTATGCGTTTTACGCGGGTCGAAGGAGAATTGGTAAATTGCAAGTGTGCAAGAGTGCAAGTGTGCGAAAGTGCATTGATGAGGCATGAACATGAGTGTGAGAATATGCATATCATGCATTGTGACCAAGTGATGTTATGTATGTGTCTCGAATGGGTTCAGTGCTATTATTGTGTTTATAAAGTGTCTAACCTGTAGGGCCAAGTAAGTATTGGATTTAGGTCCGAGGGCCTAAGTCATTTATATTATGGATTGTGTGTTGTTTAGTGCTCGTCAGGAGGTGCATGTTAGCCTAGCTTAGGTTTAGGGGGCATACTTGCTGAGATTTATTCTCACTGTTGTGTAAACCCAATTTTTCAGATCCCCGGCCTTGAGATGTCCGCAGTACCTATTCGTTTTGGGATCCTTTACCGGATAGACCGGGAGGAAATGGTGTACCCAGCAGGGAACGGAAATTTTTATGTTAGATATCTATCTACAGTTTGGATTGATATGGGCGAGTAGCTTGACCAGGCCCATAGGTATATATGGTGGTGTATCAGGGACCATATAGGTACTTACGGACCCCTGCGATCTTTTGAGGTCCCGTTTAGCGAGTCAGGGGATGTTGACCCTCAGTGTCCCGATGGGGACTTGGCGAGTCCTGATCGTGCGTCCAGGAGGAGCTCTAGCGCTGACTTAGGGCACGGGCCAGACGTTTGGGAAATGGACGAACCAGAGCAAATGGAGGAGGAGCCGGAGGATGGGCATTCAGACCCGGAGCTGATGGATTCTGATGATGAGCCTGAGCCGATGGAGCTGGACCCCGAGCTAGAGGTAGTACATGAGGATGACGGTTCAAATAAAGAGTCATCCGGGATTAATATCGAGCTAAAGTCCATGGAGTTCGAGTCGGAGTCGTCCGAGAGTTCTTCCGACTCATCGAGCTCTGACCCAGACTGGGAGCTCTAGAGTAGATGTTAGACTCTAGTTAGGTCGGGCCAGCACCTTTTGACCGGAGCCCCACCTAATTTTAGTACCCCTGATCGCCCAGGCCACTTACCCCTTTTTGTCAGTAGTAGCCGTTGACCTGCTTTTGATTTTTGAGCGTATGCTGTAAATGAATGTTGTATATGTTCTCCCTAGTAATGCAAGTGTATATTTTGTAACCGTGTTGTTTGTTCTACCCTTGGTCTCGTGTTTGTTTTGTATGGGTGTTTACGTTGCTTTCGCATATGCCTTGTGTTCTGTTTGGTTGTTGGGTCGGCGACGCGTCCTGGGACGTCGCACTCGAATCGACCGCGGCAGGGATGTGGCACGCCGTAGGGTGCGGGGCATGACATTTACACTTTTCATGAAAAATATCATTTAAGGTATTTTCTATGACATATTGAAATTTCATAATTTTTGAGGTCATTTACTATATTTTTGGTCTTGATTTCTCACAATACTCAAATCTGTCTTATTTCACCTATTGTTAGAAAATCTCGAATTCCTATTAGAAGATGATGGATTCTTCATTTATTGTCTACTGGAGATAGTAACCACACTCATTTAGCTTTCCAATGAGGCATTAATGGTCTTGATATGATAAGGCAAAATTGATACTCATGAATTGGTTTGGAGTCCAAGGAGCGCACTGTAAGTTGTAAGTTCATTGTGAGCTATGCATGTGATAAATGAAAAGATCATTTGTGCATGTGAATGCGTGACTAAGAGATGATTGATGCCGTTGGTTTACATACGATGATGCGCCAAGGAGCCGTAGGGAAAGCAGAATGCCGTGGTCAATGGACTACAATGCCTAGGAGGTGCCATGCCCTAAATGCCCTGGGAGTTTGATTGGGATGCCGTGATCAATGGACTACGAAGCCCACACAGGCCAATGAGAATATTGGTGTATACTGTGGCAAACCGAAGGACACATCAGACCTTGCTAGATGGGATGTTCCTCCATGTGTGGCCAGCGAGTGCACCAGACATGTTCCTTGGAGTGGAGATTAAAGTTTGATTAATGACACATAATGCATGCGATGTGTGCTCATGATATTATTTATTCATTAATTGACGATTTTTATGCTTGGTGATTAGTAGCATAGAGAGAAAAGGGAGTCTATGCATGTTATGGCTAGTTTGTTGATTGGTTTAGTTGTCTATCGGACTGATCCTGTTGATATGCTTGACATTATCTATTTAGTATGGCATAATAGAGTTTACCTTGCTGAGCTTTAGCTCACTATTTATTGTTGACAACCTTTTTACATATCTGTAGCCATGCCGATACTTCCCACATCGACCTCCATTAGCTACAGAGTGCCCATTGATATTGAGGGCCACTTGTTGAGCTTGTGGACCCATACTTCCCAAGGATAGTCTTTGTCAAGTATATCTCTATCCTGACTGTAGATATTGGGTTCCTAATGGGACCCATACTTTTGGGGTTTGTAGCTATCTATGTTCATGCTGGAGGACGGTTGGTGGGACCTCTCCCACACCCGAGGCAGGATGGAACAGATGATGGTGCTAGTAGCGAGGTTGAGTGTGGACAATATCTAGGAGGGAGAAGGAGCATTTTTGGAAAGACACAACTATGACTTTTTGGGATAGAGTCGTGTGTTTGGGTGATCGCTTTTGTTTTTTTGAAGTGAATGGTGGGTCCATGTGAATAGTTCGAGTTGGAGTAGTGCCTGTAGGCAGTCTCCTTGAGTGTGAACTCACTTTTGTATCACCCCTGTTATTAAATAAGATGAATGGTAATTTCATAACTTGCGTGTCCTTGCATTTCTATATTTCTATGTTTCTATATCACATTTATGTTATAAATATTGACCTTAGAAAGAAGCATATTCCGCCTGCGAAAAATTTGATGACTATTGAGAACTAAAGGAATCCTCTTGAAAGGGGCAAGCCTGGGATGCTACAAGTAAGCCAATTCTATTTGGGGTAGTGTGAAACAAACAACCATAATCCATAATCCATCCGTCAAACATGGAATCATCAATGATAGACAAGACATAACGTGTCCTTGCATTTCTATAGTTCTATGTTTCTATATCACATTCATGTTGTAAATATTAACCTTAGAAAGAAGCATATTCCGCCTGCGAAAAATTTGATGACTATTGAGAACTAAAGGAATCCTCTTGAAAGGGGCAAGCCTGGGATGCTACAAGTAAGCCAATTCTATTGGGGGTAGTGTGAAACAAACAACGATAATCCATAATCCATCCGTCAAACATGGAATCATCAATGATAGACAAGACATAACGTGTCCTTGCATTTCTATATTTCTATGTTTCTATATCACATTCATGTTATAAATATTGACCTTAGAAAGAAGCATATTCCATCTGCGAAAAATTTGATGACTATTGAGAACTAAAGGAATCCTCTTGAAAGGGGCAAGCCTGGGATGCTACAAGTAAGCCAATTCTATTTGGGGTAGTCTGAAACAAACAACCACAATCCATAATCCATCCGTCAAACATGGAATCATCAATGATAGACAAGACATAATCACTACTATCCAAATTGTAGTTAGCTACCGCTGCGATTTCATTAGTAAACTCAACTATAATTCTTTTACCTTTCTCGTTCTTCAGCTAAAGATAATCACTCTTAAAATACCCCCTCTTGTCACAACTCCAATAGACAACACCATCAATCTTAGACTGACTACATTTGTTCAAGCACGCACTACTCTCGCTAAGACGAACGCCAGTTCTTCTTATATTTTCACCTACCAAAGTAAAGGGAACAGGTTCACAAGTTTTCTCTTACGAATGTCTTCACTTAGAATTAAATCGTGAACCTCATCCAACATAGCGCTTTTTGACCTAGATGAATTACTAACAATAGTAACAGTAGAATACTACTGATCTTTAAGTGAAATAGACATACATTGAATTTATTGATATGTTCAGCAACCGACGCATCTTCACCAATCTTTTAAGTGAAACAGATGTCACTCAAGTAGTTCCTATTGATTGCAGAGGGATTTTCATCCATGTTCAACAAGGCCTTCATCAAACCCACAATGGTCTTCTCTTTTCGCGATGTTAAACGTGACATTACTAGCCAACATTAGTCAAATGACAACCAACACTTGTTTATCCAACAATTCTCAATCAGCTTGCTTCATCGACTCTGGTTTCTTTCCAATTAGGTGTAAGTGCAAATTCCTAGTATGCAATCCTTACTATACATTTTCTAGAAATCAAAATCTGTCGCGACCTAGAATTTTCCTCCTTAGGCTAATGGATTATTAGGACTAAACCTAACTCGAGCCCTCCCAAGCCCTACCAATTCGCAACTTTGGGTTTAAGTTTTTTTAACATGCAAATGTTTTCATACTTGGAGTCGCCACTAATCTATTTGTGGTAGGTCGATTAGAAACCTAAATAAAACATAGGGAGATATGTTTTATTCCTACGAACCAGAGATTCTAAGACCGGGGACTTGATTACGCTAGACCTAGTCTAACGCCCTTTCGGTACCTTTTCTTTTCAAAAATATTTTGGCAAGCAATTTGGATCCATTTCAACTTAATCACTAACATGTGAGGTGTTCATGCGGGTGCGCAAACCACCAAAGTAACACCCAATAATCAAAACATTAAATAAATTGCAAGATTGGGAGAATTACTTACCTCGAAGCAACGTAAGCATCTGCATGGTTAGCTAGAAAATCACATCAACCGTCCTAATATGATTTCTAATTAACAAGCAGTTCACACAATATTTTTGGATTTTCGCTTATTTAAATGAAGCCTAATCTATATGCAATGACGTGCAATAAATGACATGCAAGACCTAGCATACAAACTATATGTCATGCGACGACGTGACCTAATTCTGATGACGGACAAATGATTTATTTTTGGTATTTTCTGGTGAAATTCGGAATAAAAATATGCCTAAATTAACATGCAACCTATGATGACTTAACGTATCCTAACATGACTTATTTTTTGGATTTTTGTTAAAATTCGAAATAATAAACTACTTAAATTAAGAATGCAATCTATCCTAATCTACCATAAAACAATTTATTCTTTTTTTGGGGTTTTCATGAAAATTCGGAATTAAAAAAATAACCTAAATAATCTATTAAGATTAGAATATTACTTAATTTAAACTAGGAAATAGATTATCTCAAGTCCTAATTTAAATTAAATAATTACTCTATCGTCTAGATATATTTAGGATTCCTAAACATGCAAAACTCAAATTCAAATCCTAACTGATATTTTTTGAATTTTCTTTTTTTATTTGAAAAGGAAAAATAATCTAAACGGAGATAGTATCTACATTTAAAATAGCCACGCAATCCACAAGATTCGTTTCAAACTCGGATTAGGCACAGAAATCGAACTATCGGTCATATCTACAGGGTTATAGATATTGACAGAAAGTCGATCATTCAAATTTGGAAAGCAAATAAAAATCATTATCGTACCCAAGTGATTGCGGATAGAATAATGATTTTCCGTATCGCCGCGTATCATACCTTAGGGATAAGGTCGGATAGACATCCAGATACGTTGCTAAATTAGGAAAGTTTCCTAATTTTGAATATTTTAAAAATATTGCAGATATCAGATAATTATCCAAACATATCTAATATTCTACACGATATTCACGCAATATTCAAACACCCAAATTAGTAACTTAGATATTCTGAAAATATCAGATAATGTTCAATTACCTAATTTGCAGATAATTTCCAAATTCGAACTTGCGGATCAGGATGAACGACGAACGGCGGACCGGCGGCACGGTGTCGGGATCAACGGCGGACGGCGGACCAGCGACGGCGATGAGCGGCAGCGGCAGTAGCGCACGTCGGGGGAAGCAGCAACGGCGTCGTCGCGCGGGAAGCAGCAACGGCGGGCGCTGTGTCAACGGGAAGCAGCAGCGTCGGCGTCGCGCAGGATGCTCGGCAGCAGCTGCGTCGGTGGCGTGAGGAGTGGCGGCACGGCAGGGAGCAGCGGCAGCAGCCGCGGTGGCGTGAGGCGCGGCATCGGCGGGAGAGGCGGCAGCACGCGGCAGCAGGAAGCAGCAGGACGGGTGGTTCGGCAGCAGCAGCGTCGGCGGGAGAGGCGGCAGCGGCAGCAGCCGCGGTGGCGTGAGGCGGCAGCGGCAGCAGGAAGCAGCAACGACGGACGCGGGAGCGGGCGCGGGAGCGGGCGCGGGCGCGGGCGCGGCAGCAACGCGGCGGCGCGCGGGGCGCGGCGGTGGTGTCGCGGGGCGCGGCGGTGGTGTCGCGGCAGGGAGCGGCGGCAGCGGGCGCGGTGCGCGATGTCTTCCTCCTCTCTCTCTCCTTCTCACTCTCACACTCTAAAAATTTTCTGATATGAATATTGTGTGTCCCCCCTCTAAAATTCTGACCTAATAATGTATATATAGTATTAATCTAGGTCAATTAGATGGGCTTTCTAGTCTTAATGGGCTTAGGCTTGGGCTTTAATTTAAATGGGCTGAATTAATTAAGGATAAATGGGCTGAATTAAGCTCAAATTAAAACAACCAAGCCCGTTTGACTTGTAATTCCCGGCCCGTGCATTTCAAGCGAGCCGAGTCCCGTTTGATGAAATTTAAGCTCGTTCGTCACCGCCGGTCCGATGCAAAGAATGCAATGAATTTAAACTATATGTTATGCAATTTAAAATATTTTTTGTTTAGGGATTAAAAATTTAATCCCTAATTTTCTATGTAAATTACACTAAATGATGCGCCAAAATTTAGGTGTCAACAGCTGCCCCTCTTTGAAGGTGAGCTCGTAGAGGTTGCATTCAAAGACTAAATGATACCTAAATTTCAACCATGCAAATGCAATGAATGTTGTTTTTGTTGGGATTATGAGTCCCATTTTACAATGCATTAAGAAATGATGCAATGCTGACCTGAATAGAAAACATACCTGGAATTACTTACCTGACAATAGCGCAATTCGAGGTACAACTTGTATGTTGTTTTGGCAAATGTATGGGCTTAGTCCCATAGGTATTGCCTGATATACGCTGATGAACTTCGGTGATCTGCAGTTAAGTCAAAACACACGAAGAAAGCTCGACGTATCCAATCATCATCTGGATTCGTGAGAACAGTTCCGATCTTTACGAACTACCTATACATCTCTATAGGTGTTTGCAAAGATTTGGCCGCTTCACTTATACCTGCTCATAAGTGAATCGCGGGGGAAACTTTTGAAATCAAGAGGATATTCTGACCTTTACATATACCTGCTCATATGCAAAGATTTGGCCGCCTCACTTATACCTGCTCATAAGTGAACTGCGGGAGAACACCTGGGGTTAAGAGAACATTCCGACCTTTACATATACCTGCTCATATGCAAAGATTTGGCCGCTTCACCTATACCTGCTCATAGGTGAGTAGCGGGGGAACATCTGACATAAAGAGAGTATTCCGTCCTTTACATATACCTGCTCATATGCAAAGATTTAGCCGCTTCACCTATACCTGCTCATAGGTGAGTAGCGGGGGAATACCTGAGATAAAGAGAGTATTCCGACCTTTACATATACCTGCTCATATGCAAAGATTTAGCCGCTTCACCTATACCTGCTCATAGGTGAGTAGCGGGGGAATACCTGAAATTTGGGGAGAATATTCCGACCTTTACATATATCTGCTCATATGTAAAGATTTGGCCGTCATGCCTATACCTGCTCATAGTCATGTAACGGGGGAATCTTCTCAAGATTGTATGAAAATCTGTGATTTGATGAACAAAAGGGGCTAGCCCAAGTGTTCAAGAGTTCCTTGACAAAGTATCTGGATATCATCAGAAGTACCTGAAAAGGTTTAATCAATAGACACCTGAACACAATCAAAGGCATCTAGAGATCACAAAAATAATCAAACGTGGGACCTGACAATTGCTTGAACAGGTTAGGGATACCTAGATAGTCATAGATATCCTAGGGATAGAGATATACTTACCTGGTGATATCTCCAACTCTGAAGGTGTGTCTCCTGTTAGACACGATTTTAAGTAACATGTAATATGCATTCGCACACTGTCAAGAATACATTTACACATGAACTATGATTTCAACTGATTTTCATGTACGATGGTTTTGTCAAATCAGCACCACAAACTTCGCTGGGGAAAAACCATGACAAGACAATCCAGATTCACAAGTAGATATCTTGAAAATGTCGAATGAGGAACTTTTGGTCCAAAAGGGCTTTCTCTCATTCTCATCGAGAAGTTGCTAATTTATGGAGAATCGCTCCATCTCACCATCATCATGTCGACAAGGGTCCGAGTATTCTCGCAAGCAGTACGACTTTAACAATCTGAGAGGTCTTTGTTAGGACCGTAACATGGGCTTGGTCAATGGCTTAGCAGAAGAGACTCTTCGAGTCGAGGCTATTGAAAGAAGATACTCTGCAATTGTCTCCGGGTTTACAAGTCAAGAACCTGCAAAATGAGATAGAAATGGACTTGCTCGCACTTTTTCGAGCTAAGCTTATAAACATCAGAAACTCTACGTTAGTTCAAGTGCCCTAATCTGAAGAGACTTTGCAAAGGACGTAACGCAGGCTAGGCTCAGGGGTTGAGAAATGAATGGACCATAAGGCTCAAAATGTGTATAATTGGGGTGAGAATTGGTGATCATCTCGGCATTGTCACCGGCGTTCTTTTCCGTCAGGGATTGCCTCCTTGGTAGATGTTCCATTGACTTCGAGAGTTCATCACTTGATTCCTTAAGACTCTGGATTTTTTTTTTGTGACTTTGACACATCTTAACATTTTCTAATCTAAAGTCGTCACTTTTTCTCCATTTTTTCACGGGCATTGGCCTTGCTTTTACCAGGCACACTGCTTTTTTATGCCCTCTAGTTTTTTTTTTTTTTTACTTTTGACACACACTGTCTACAATGCATATATTGGCTAGCCACACTTTGGCTTGTTTTGACCGAATGACTAACATTTGGACTCTCAGGGTCTTCGTCTTTTATCGGTGCTCCGGATATGCTGCCTGAACAATGATGATTTTTGCCTTGCCCCAGTGTGGGGGATGATCACCAACTGGGTTTAAGAAACGAATTTACAGGCTCAATTGGGCTTAGCAAAAGATAAAATGTGTATAGGATAGAGAAAGAAATGCTGTTCGTCATCTTAAGGCACTTGAACTTCACGTGAATTCATCTGAAAAAGCAACACTCGAAGATTGATGCAAGTGAGAGCATGAAAATTTCTACTCATTTTTCACCTTATGACGCTGACTTACCTCCAGTTTGCCCCGATGTGGGGTGGTTCTTGACAGGGGTAATTTGAATGAATTTCTCCAAGTGTTTAGGCTCAAAGTGGCGAAACAATGGATAACTTGTAGTGTTTGGGATAGAGAAATGAACTGCCTCTCGTCATTTCAGTTGCCGTACCTTTTGCGAGATAACCCTTTACCTTGCAGACATGGAATTTTTCCACTCAACTCACTGGGGATTAGTGCATGGGACTGTGTATAGGATATGGCTTGCCTTTCATCATCCCGATGTACCTCATTCAACACATTCAATTCATTCCACATGAATTATCATATTGTCTAAATAGATTCCCCCTTTGAGGTCAGGTTGACAAATAACCATGCAGAAATTAAAGCCAATGCAAACATCTTAACTTGAAATTGATTGAAACCATTTATTCATAAATGCAATGTTTGCAATTCAGAGTATAAAACCAAACTTTTGAAAACTTTTGCTGCAAAAATGTTAAATTCCATCAGGGATAATAGATCTTCACAGCATCAGAATTAACAGGAGTGGAGAACTCACGACCATCCATTTCTGCGAGGATCAGGGCACCTCCGGGAAGCACCTTTTTAACCACATACGGACCAATGTAGTTTGGGACAAATTTTCCTCCAGGAACAGGAAAGACTGGCAGTATCTTCCTTAGGACTAGATCATTTACCTCGAAGTGTCTTGGACGCACCTTTTGATTGAAGGATCTAGCTATCCTCTGCTGATAGGTTTGACCGTGGCAAATGGCTCTCAATCGCTTCTCATCAATTAGGTTTAACTGCTCATGCCTTTGTCGCATCCATTCTGCCTCGGACAACTCCACTTGAGACAATACTCGCAAGGAAGGGATCTCTACTTCGACGGGTAGGACTGCTTCCATGCCATAAACCAAGGAAAAAGGAGTTGCTCCGACAGAGGTTCGGATCGAAGTTCGATACGCCATTAGTGCAAATGGCAACCTTTCATGCCAGTCATGATAGTTTTCAGCCGTTTTGGCCAAGATCTTCTTGATGTTCTTGTTAGCGGCTTCAACTGCTCCATTCATCTGTGGACGGTAAGGAGATGAATTCAGGTGCCGGATTTTGAACTCGTTGAACAACTGATCAATGAACTTGTTGTTCAAATTTGTCCCATTGTCAGTGACGATAGCCTCGGGGACGCCATAACGAGCGACTATGTCTCGCCTGATGAATTTTACGACATTCTTTGCGGTGACGTTTGTGTAAGATGACGCCTCAATCCACTTAGAGAAATAATCAATCGCGACCAGGATAAATCGGTGTCCATTTGACGCCTTAGGATTAATCGGGCCAATCACATCGATGCCCCACATTGAAAAGGGCCATGGCTCAGACTGCTGATGTAATTCTGTCGGGGGAACATTTATTTTATCCCCATGAATCTGACAACGATGACATCTTCGAACATGTTGGATGCAGTCACTCTCGAGACTGAGCCAATAATAACCCAATCTCATAATCTTCTTAGCTAACATGTGGCCATTCATGTGTGGACCACATATCCCTTCGTATACTTCTTGCATGATTCTGGTAGCTTCAGCCGCATCCACACACCTTAATAGGATCGAATCATATGATCTTTTGTACAGCTTTTCACCACTAACAAAGAATTTTGAAGCCATTTTCATTATGTACTTCCTGTCAGCCGGGGTGCTTCCCTCAGGAAATTCTTGTTTCTGGATGTAACTCATGATATCATAATACCATGGCTTTTCATCAGGTTCTCCGGTCACAACCATGCAGTAGGCCGGCTTCGTCAGGACTTCAATCTTCAAGGGTTCTACCTCTAACCCATCAATCACTTGCAACATGGATGATAACGTAGCTAGCGCATCAGCAAACTGATTATGAGACCTCGATAAGTACTCAAAAGAGATATCTTCGAATTCCTTTATGATTTCTTCGAGGTATTCATGGTACGGCACTAGTTTGGTGTCTCTCGTCTTCCACTCTCCCACAGTTTGGAGAATAATCAAAGTAGAATCACCAAACACTTTCAACTTGGTTATTCCCATTTCCACTGCGGCTTGGAGTCCGAGGATACAAGCTTCGTACTCGGCTATGTTGTTGGTACAGGGGAACACCAACTTTGCTGCTACTGGATAATGTTGCCCATCTGGGGATATTAAAACTGCCCCAGTGCCGGAACCAGCCAGGTTTACAGCTCCATCGAAAAACATGGTCCATGTGTCTTCCTTTATTACCAAAATGCGATCTTCTGGAGAATATCTATCATCATCAGGGACTCCAAGATTTTCAGCTAACACATCAGCAATTACTTGACCTTTAACTGACTTCTGTGGCTTCATCTGGACATCAAACTCTGAAATTAAAATCTGCCACTTGGCTAACTTCCCTACCAAAGCTGGCTGATCAAGTAAATACTTAATGGGATCGTTCTCAGTCACAAGCAAAGTCTGGTGATGCAGTGTATATTGTCGCAGCCTATGGAGCACCCATACTAGCGCAGCGCAAGTCTTCTCGGCTTCAGAATAATTCAACTCCGAGACGGTGAACTTCTTGCTTAGGTAATAAATGGCTCGCTCTTTTCCATCTTCAGGACTTTTCTGGGCTAGCATCGCACCTAAAGACTCACTATGAATTGTGAGGTAAAGGATCAAAGGCTGGCCCGGCATTGGTGGGACTAGCACTGGTGGTTTCATCAGGTATTGCTTTAGTTCGTTAAACGCTTCCTGACAATCATCGTCCCATTCGACTTGAGCATTCTTCCTTAGAAGTTTGAAGAATGGCTTAGCAGTTGCTGAGAGCTGAGAAATAAAACGGGCTATGTAGTTCAATCTACCCAGGAGGCTCCGCACTTCTTTTACGGTCGACCGGGGTTGTAATTCACATATAGCCTTCACTTTGGAGGGGTCAATTTCAATGCCTTTACTGCTTACTATGAACCCAAGTAATTTACCCGAGGTTGCTCCGAATACGCACTTTGCTGGATTGAGACGGAGCTTAAACTCACGGAGTCTCTCGAATAATTTCTTCAAAGTATCGACGTGACTCTTCCCAGGTCGAGACTTGGCGATCATGTCATCGACATAAACCTCAATCTCCTTATGCATCATATCATGGAAGAGCGTCACCATTGCCCGTTGATATGTTGCCCCGGCATTTTTAAGGCCGAAAGGCATGACCTTATAGTGGAATGTCCCCCAAGGAGTGATGAACGCCGTTTTCTCCTTATCATCGTCCTTCATTTTTATCTGATTATAGCCCGAAAAACCATCCATGAAGGAAAACAGCTCAAACCCTGCAGTACTGTCCACCAAAACGTCTATATGTGGCAATGGGAAATCGTCTTTAGGGCTAGCCTTGTTTAAATCGCGATAGTCGATGCAAACCCGAACTCGACCATCCTTCTTCATGACTGGCACGATATTGGCCACCCAACTGGGGTATCGGGTGACTTCAATAAACCCTACTTTCAAGAGTTTCATGACCTCCTCCTCTATCTTCTTCGAAAGTTCAGGTCTGGTTCTTCGCAGCTTCTGTTTCTTGGGCGGCATGTCCGGATTAGTAGGTAGACTATGCTCCACGATAGAAGGGTCTAAACCCGGCATATCGACATACGACCAGGCAAAGATATCCTGGTAATCCTTCAGCAGTTGGACCAGGCGTTTCGCTTCACTTTCGGGAAGGGTTGCCCCTATCTTCACCTCTTTGGGTTCTCCAGAATCACTCAAGTTGACCGTGATAGTTTGGTCTACCGTTAGGACTTTAGGTCTTTCATGATGCTCTAGATCACGCTGGAGGTTCGAGGAATCTTCGAGTTCATTGGTGTCATCGAAATCAGGTTCGGTGGCACATAATTCATCAGATTGGACCGTCCCCATACCCTTACATGTCACATAAATGCCCCTGAAACATAGAGTAGGGGGTTCAGTAGGACAAACAGGGCTAAACAGTGTATTTCTATTGTTTTTTTTTATATTTTGAAATTCTTTTCCAAAAAGGTTTTAACACGAGGAAGCATGAAGAAGCCCAGGCCTCAGAATTCTCCTTGAACTATATTTTTCTTTCATCGGTTGGATATCATCACCGGGCTGGTTTGATGTACCTCAACATGCCCTCAAAACGAAAATAACTTGTAATTTCATTGATTATCACCAAATAAATTACATTTAATGGAAATTGCAACAATCAAATCCTAGAAATGAAAAGTACTAAAAAGCAGCTCCCGAGACGGGGCAAATCCTAAAAAGCAGTAAAAATTCCCGCGTAGGGGAGTGTGCGAAAAAAGTAAATGTGTTACTCTTGCGGGCCAATGCCCATTCCCTTCGACGGTCCTTCCTCGATGGCTCCAATGAAGAAATCATCGAGCAAGGCAGTGATTCCCTCCATTGCATCATCAGGATCTTCTGTCACTAGAGGCGTTAGATCATCCATACCTCCCTATCCATCCGGGACAATGTCACGGGGGTCGACATAGAAACTCGGGGGTGCTGAGTATTTTACATAATAATCGAACTTGCCGCTCGGTTGCCCCAAAGTGTCGATCACCTCTTTCTCTTCATGCATCATTCTTACAGGGCCCGGAAATGTGGTGCGGATGTGTGGAAGCAACCTATCACGCCCACGTTCTTCACCATTCGGCTCTTCTTCGGATCGCGATCTAATCTGTCCATTTCCTCGACCTCGACCTCGGACCCGTCCACGTCCATATCCACGTCCCCCATTATTCGGCTCACTTGACCCCAGGTATCCCAACCCAGTAATGCGGGGCCTCTGAGAAACTTCCACCGGTTGGCGGATACCTTGACCATTTCTACCAAGGCCTTCACCCGGAGTAAAGCCATGAGAGACCATTACTCTTCCAACCATGACTGCAGCATTTGACACCTCGGGAATAGGCAGTGATGATCCTCTAGACGCATGTATGGTTGATACGAGCTCGAGCGACTGATAGCTCGATTCTATTTTGCAATCCGGCTCAACATAGGGGATAGCCGTTGCGTGGTAAATTGGGTGCTCTTCTTCACCGTGGACTGTGATTAACTTTCTGTCCACAACGAACTTCACTTTCTGATGTAGACTGGATGGCATAGCTCCGGCAGTATGAATCCATGGACGACCCAACAGAAAATTGAATGCAGTGGGAATGTCCATAACTTGAAAGAGGACATTAAACATTGTTGGTCCTATCTGTATGTCAAGGTAGATTTCTCCCATCACTTCTTTCTTCGTTCCGTCAAAGGCTCGTACGGAGGTTTTTGCAGAACTTATCCTAGAAGGATCTATCTTAAGGCGGTGTAAAGTCGCCAAAGGACAGATGTTCAAGGCTGATCCATTGTCAATGAGTACCCGGGCAACATGTGAGGCCTTGTATTTGACGGAAATATAGAGTGCCTTGGTATGCCCCCTCCCTTCCAGAGGGAATTCTTCATCTGAAAAGGCTATGAGGTCCTTGAGGAGTATAGAACCCACAAATTCCTCTAATTTGTCATGATCGATCGTTTCTGGCACGTGGACTTCACTTAACACCTTCACTAAGGCTTTCTGATGTTTGACAGATGTCTGGAGTAGTTCAAGCAGAGAGATTTGTGCGGGCATCTTGCGCAATTGTTCAACTATGTTGTACTCGCTAGCCTTAATCACGGCTAGGAATTCTTTGGCTTCCTCATCAGTAACAGGTTTTGCAGGTTGAGCATTAGCTTGGCCATAGGAACGCCCGGATCTGGTAACCAAGTCGACATCGAGACTGTAGGACCAAGGGACTGCCTTATTGTCACTATACTCATACGGTTGAGGTATCTCGATCACTATCCCTTCATCAGCTGTAGGCGTGCTTACTACGATCTCCTCGTTATCAGACGTGTCTTCAAGCGGAGGCATGTCTTCAGGCAGAGGGTCGCCCTTGTCCTGCCCGGTGTTTAATGTAGCAAACTCCTCCTTCCAATTAATAACCACTTCGGAGATAGTGGAAACGATGCCAGTGTGGTCAGCATAAACAATCATCCCAGCTTCTACCATTCTTGAGATTCTTTCTTTCATGAGAGCCAGGGGCAGGTCCTCATTACTTGGGTAACAACCGGCTTTCACTAACTCACCGTAGACGTCGGTAGTATACACCTTAACATTCTTGATTCGACCAGCATCGAAGCTAAATATAACATTCACATTGCCTGCGTGATCAGGGAGTGGGTTGTTCTGAACATTCGGCTTAGCAGGTTGAAATGAGAAAGCCTTCGTATCTAGGAGGTTCTGGATTCGGTGCTTGAGGGCATAGCAATCATCAGTTGAGTGTCCCAGCTCACCCATGTGATAATCACATTTCTTTGACGGGTCGAAGTTATAGAACCGCTCAGGATTGGGCCGCTTTGGCTCAGTAGTAAGCAAGCCTTTCTTCTGGAGCACTGTCAATACTTGAGACAACGATCCGGGGAGGGGAGTGAATTGCCTCCTGTTGTTCCTCCTCTGAAAAGGTTGACGACCCGAGTTTTGTTGCTGAGCTTCTGCTACTTGGATTGCTGGGGCAGAGTTAGCATTCCGTCGGCTCGGTTGGTTATAAGCCACATTCACTTCAGCTGCCGGTTCTTTCTCTTTTCTCGCACCAAATCTTCTGGTCGAGGAGGATGGCTCGACAAACCATCCATCTTTCAGCCCTATCTCAATTTGTTCGCCCATGGGGATGAGTTGGTTGAAGTTGTCAGTCGGAATGGCAACCATCCGATTACGGTATTCGAACGGGAGAGTTTTCACGAACATCCTCTTTAACTCACTGTCTATGGGTTCTGGAACAACCTGAGCAGCTAAATTCCTCCATCTGATAGCATAGTCTTTGAAGGACTCAGTCTTTTTCATCTGAGCGCGTTCGAGATCATCACGGGTAGGAATGATGTCCGTTATGAATCTGTACTGCTTCAAGAATGCTTCACTGGCTTCTTTCCAAGTTTTAAGGCCATTTATCTTCTTCATGAGATACCAGCTCAAAGCAGGACCCGTCAAACTTGCTTGAAAGGCATGGATCATCAGGAGTTCATTATCAACGTACGAAGTCATTTGCACGTGATAGAGCTGTAGGTGGGCTTTTGGACATGTGGTGCCATTGTACTTGTCGAAATCCGGCATTTTGAACTTCTTAGGGATTTTGATTTGTGAGTACAGGGACAGATCGATCGAAGGTGAATCCTGCGAACCTTCTAGCTGCTTCACTCTTTCTTCAAGTTTATTGACCCGTTCATCAGGTTTGTCCTTGTTGACGATGATCTGGACGGGGTCATCTTCTAAATCAGGAATATCGTCATCTCCGTCAACATCGACACTTTTTCTGACTTTCTGCTTCGGTACTGACGCTTCGAGGGGTGCCGAAACAGGAACCAACCGGAGAGCTTTGATCTCAGAGGACATTTGTTGCATTGCGATGACAAGTTGCTTGATCTGGTCTTCCACACCAACAACACGCTCTTGCAAGTCGGTTTGATCGGCCATTCTGGCTCTCGACCGTGTACGAATGGGCGATCGTGATCGGTCCGTAGCTACCTAATTTCGGAACGAAACAGGCATTCATGAGTGTTAAGCAAAATCATACGCCAATCCATGACATTGGTCTAACCGCTTTGAGTTGAAAGGACCTCTTTATTGAAATGGCGAAAATTTTTTTATACCAATTAATGACTTGAAATTGAACTGAATATAAAGACAACTGACTCAATTCCTAAACAAATTTTGAAAACTGAAACTGAAATGAGAAAAGAACTTCGAGCTTTTTATTTAGCTTGATCTATAGACATATGGGAGGCGACTTCCTTCTTCAGTTGCTCATAAGCTCGAGCTATCTTGGATGTCTTTTCTTCAGCTTCTTCGGCCTTCCTTTTGAGGCGATTGTTCTATGAGCGATTGGCGGACTTGAGAGGCACCTTGGGTATCTTCGGGAGCAAATCCTGCGGGATTCTGTGCCTTCGAATGTACTGGGTCGTCGCAAAATAGGACTTCTGCTCTCCCTTTAGTTCTCCTTCGGGCCGAGCTATCTTTAACACACGGCACTTCCTCCACATCTTATTGAGCTGAGCTACGGTCGCTTCGTGGTCTTTATCATCATCGGCGAAGTCGACTTGGAGGAGTTCTGGTTGTAATGCTGGAGGGAGCCCTTGGAGAATCTGATACTGACGAGACACTCTGGCGGGGTAGTATTCGATCGCGCCGGTGAAACCCAATAGTGGAACCGGCCCAATACCATTACATGTAAGCCGAGCTTCCTCGACTTTGAACCAGTTAGCATGCCATTGGAAACCTTGGGGTCTAGCGTTTTTCATGAAAATGATCCATTCAGAGTAATGATAATCGGGTGCACCCCCTTGTTTTTCTTTATACCTCAAGACAGGATGGCTAGAGTCACTAAGCTCGGATATTGTGAGTAAATCGCCACACCCTTTTATGTGAGACAAAAACCAAATTTGCAAAAGTTCGAGGGGAGCATGAAAAGTTTTGTCGACATGTTGCTTAAATTTAGTGAGGGAAATGAAAGTCTCGGCTAAAATGATGTTGATAAAATTCTTTTCAAGACAGACCTGTTGGACCAACCATGCGATTGACGGATTACATGCATTCTTACAGTAAGGAAAAATCACGAACCCGAAAAACGCTAGCAAAAAGATTCTGCCTTTTTGAAAAGATGTGGCTTTTTCAAAACACTGACTCAGGAATGAAAATGGGCATGTGCCACGATTTGCTTTTAACACTTTTCCCAATTCATCTTTTCTGATATTCAAAAACTCAGCCAACATTAAAGTAGAATCAATTCCCAAAGGTGGTGTGACTAAATCCGACTCCAATGGTTTTCCAATGAGCACGCTATATTCTTCCAACGTCGGGGTGAGCTCGTGCTTACCGAATATAAAGGTAGAGGTCTCGGGACACCAGAAGTGCGCTAATGCTCGAACGAGGCCGGTACGGACTTTGACCTCCAGTAGGGGGAGCAGCCTCCCGATGTGGCCCTCAACTAGCTTGCGGTTGGTCGGACTGAGTAGATTCCACCAGGCACGGAGCTCGTCCTTAGGAGCATCAAGAATCCGGATGTCTGCCCCTCCCATAGTGTATAGACCAAGACTCACGACCGACCTAATGTCATGGACCGACCAAAGAAAAAGACGAAACATAAATAAATTGCGAGATAAAGGTTCAGAAATCTTACTTCACCGGGTAGAATGATGTCAATCACATAGACATGCGCATGAAACGTGAGGTTCGATTTCTACCTAGACTCTGGCTTGCAAAATGGAGACATGAGGATTACCGAGCTAAACCAGTCATGGTGGTGGTTAGGCTGGGATTCCCCTGACTCCGGCTTAGTCAAAGAGCCGATCCGGGTTGCAAAGGGTGCAACCGTGGTAGGTATTCAATGACACCATGAAAGAATTTTCGGGACCAAGGAGGGCGACCCATACCACGCGGGTGTGGTCGGGGTGTCCACTGTCTCAGTACCATCCTAAACCTGTGCCGCCCAGGTCCGGCAGCGGGTAGTGTGTGCGGTGTAGTATAAATGCAAGGCATGCACAGCAGGTTATATCATACAGCGCTTCGTGCATAAAATAAATCATTCATTCAGACACCTCCCTGCAAAACAAGGGTTAACAATCACGCCTCCCCTTATACCTCCCATTCTGCAAAAACATTTAACACCTAAAATGTTAGGGACGTACCTGGGATCCTCGCTGCCAAGCAAAAAATATTTTTCGAAAAGAAAAACTGGCCTAAGTCCACTAAGAGTTTTAACTCTAGTCCCCAGTGGAGTCGCCAAGCTGTCGCGACCTAGAATTTTCCTCCTTAGGCTAATGGATTATTAGGACTAAACCTAACTCGAGCCCTCCCAAGCCCTACCAATTCGCAACTTTGGGTTTAAGTTTTTTAACATGCAAATGTTTTCATACTTGGAGTCGCCACTAATCTATTTGTGGTAGGTCGATTAGAAACCTAAATAAAATATAGGGAGATATGTTTTATTCCTACGAACCAGAGATTCTAAGCCCGAGGACTTGATTACGCTAGACCTAGTTTAACGCCCTTTCGGTACCTTTTCTTTTCAAAAATATTTTGGCAAGCAATTTGGATCCATTTCAACTTAATCACTAACATGTGAGGTGTTCATGCGGGTGCGCAAACCACCAAAGTAACACCCAATAATCAAAACATTAAATAAATTGCAAGATTGGGAGAATTACTTACCTCGAAGCAACGTAAGCATCTGCATGGTTAGCTAGAAAATCACATCAACCGTCCTAATATGATTTCTAATTAACAAGCAGTTCACACAATATTTTTGGATTTTCGCTTATTTAAATGAAGCCTAATCTACATGCAATGACGTGCAATAAATGACATGCAAGACCTAGCATACAAACTATATGTCATGCGACGACGTGACCTAATTCTGATGACGGACAAATGATTTATTTTTGGTATTTTCTGGTGAAATTCGGAATAAAAATATGCCTAAATTAACATGCAACCTATGATGACTTAACGTATCCTAACATGACTTATTTTTTGGATTTTTGTTAAAATTCGAAATAATAAACTACTTAAATTAAGAATGCAATCTATCCTAATCTACCATAAAACAATTTATTCTTTTTTTGGGGTTTTCATGAAAATTCGGAATTAAAAAAATAACCTAAATAATCTATTAAGATTAGAATATTACTTAATTTAAACTAGGAAATAGATTATCTCAAGTCCTAATTTAAATTAAATAATTACTCTATCGTCTAGATATATTTAGGATTCCTAAACATGCAAAACTCAAATTCAAATCCTAACTGATATTTTTTGAATTTTCTTTTTTTATTTGAAAAGGAAAAATAATCTAAACGGAGATAGTATCTACATTTAAAATAGTCACGCAATCCACAAGATTCGTTTCAAACTCGGATTAGGCACAGAAATCGAACTATCGGTCATATCTACAGGGTTATAGATATTGACAGAAAGTCGATCATTCAAATTTGGAAAGCAAATAAAAATCATTATCGTACCCAAGTGATTGCGGATAGGATAATGATTTTCCGTATCGCCGCGTATCATACCTTAGGGATAAGGTCGGATAGACGTCCAGATACGTTGCTAAATTAGGAAAGTTTCCTAATTTTGAATATTTTAAAAATATTGCAGATATCAGATAATTATCCAAACATATCTAATATTCTACACGATATTCACGCAATATTCAAACACCCAAATTAGTAACTTAGATATTCTGAAAATATCAGATAATGTTCAATTACCTAATTTGCAGATAATTTCCAAATTCGAACTTGCGGATCAGGATGAACGACGAACGGCGGACCGGCGGCACGGTGTCGGGATCAACGGCGGACGGCGGACCAGCGACGGCGATGAGCGGCAGCGGCAGTAGCGCACGTCGGGGGAAGCAGCAACGGCGTCGTCGCGCGGGAAGCAGCAACGGCGGGCGCGGTGTCAACGGGAAGCAGCAGCGTCGGCGTCGCGCAGGATGCGCGGCAGCAGCTGCGTCGGTGGCGTGAGGAGTGGCGGCACGGCAGGGAGCAGCGGCAGCAGCCGCGGTGGCGTGAGGCGCGGCGTCGGCGGGAGAGGCGGCAGCACGCGGCAGCAGGAAGCAGCAGGACGGGTGGTTCGGCAGCAGCAGCGTCGGCGGGAGAGGCGGCAGCGGCAGCAGCCGCGGTGGCGTGAGGCGGCAGCGGCAGCAGGAAGCAGCAACGACGGGCGCGGGAGGCAGCAGCGCTCGGCAGCGGGCGCGGCAGCAACGCGGCGGCGCGCGGGGCGCGGCGGTGGTGTCGCGGGGCGCGGCGGTGGTGTCGCGGGGCGCGGCGGTGGTGTCGCGGCAGGGAGCGGCGGCAGCGGGCGCGGTGCGCGATGTCTTCCTCCTCTCTCTCTCCTTCTCACTCTCACACTCTAAAAATTTTCTGATATGAATATTGTGTGTCCCCCCCTCTAAAATTCTGACCTAATAATATATATATAGTATTAATCTAGGTCAATTAGATGGGCTTTCTAGTCTTAATGGGCTTAGGCTTGGGCTTTAATTTAAATGGGCTGAATTAATTAAGGATAAATGGGCTGAATTAAGCTCAAATTAAAACAACCAAGCCCGTTTGACTTGTAATTCCCGGCCCGTGCATTTCAAGCGAGCCGAGTCCCGTTTGATGAAATTTAAGCTCGTTCGTCACCGCCGGTCCGATGCAAAGAATGCAATGAATTTAAACTATATGTTATGCAATTTAAAATATTTTTTGTTTAGGGGTTAAAAATTTAATCCCTAATTTTCTATGTAAATTACACTAAATGATGCGCTAAAATTTAGGTGTCAACAAAATCCTTCTCATTAAATTTGTCAATTTTTACTTTTGCTTCTTCTATCGCTATCAATTCCCTAATGTTGCGCTACTATGTAGAGACTTCCCATCTCTATCTTCTCGCATTATTAATTCTATTTGTAATGTTGGCGAATGTTCCTAAGATTTTGTACTTCATCTGATAAATAATACTTATATTATACACACAAAAAAAGGTGCACAAATTTTCGGACTTATAAAAATCCCAATAATCATAGTTGGATCGAAAAGATCCGTGGTGGGAGTAAACAAAATATAAACTTCTTATATACTAACAAATGAGACGAACTCATGGTGGGAATAAAAGCCCAGTCATTGCTATATACTATGGAGACGAACTCACACTGGGACTATCCAATATTTGTTTTGCTATGTATTGACAAAGAAAACGAACATTTACTTTGTAAATTACCGACAAAGGACACCAACATTTGCTTTGCTATATACCGACAAAGGACACGAACTTGTGGTAGGAATGCAGTAGTCTGGACTTTTTGCCCCACCATGAGTTCGTCTCTTTTGTCGGTATATAGCAATTCCCAGGACTGGACTTTTAAGGGAGTTGCTATATAGTCTGGACTTTTAGTCCCGTCATGAGTTAGTGTCCTTTGTCAGTATATAGCAATTCCCATGACTTGACTTTTAGTCCCACCATGAGTTCGTGTCCTTTGTCGGTAAATAGCAAAGCAAATGTTGGTGTCCTTGTCGGTATATTGCAAAGCAAATGTTGGTGTCTTTCGTCGGTATATAGGATCGCAAATACCGGGTACCATGGGTACAATCCACGCCATTATAAATGGAGGAACATCCACGCTATTCTCGCCTAATTTTAAAGTCCTCTTCCTCTTCCTCCAAATACTTCCAAATCCAAAATGGCTTTAATTGGGCGTGATCAATGGAGCAACATCCATGCCATTCTCACGTTCACCGTTCCAGTTCTGATCAACTTCACTGCAGTGAAGTATCATGGGAATCGCAATTCTCCATTTGGCACCCACCCCAGCAACATCTTCCTCTCCATCTTCACTCTCTACTGCTCCTAGTCTCTTCCACTCGTTGCTCATCTACCAGCCTTTAATATAGCTCACGATGCTTGCACCTTTCACTTCCTCATGATCATTTCATTTTCCCTTTCTATAGCTTTACTTACATCGTTGTTTCGAGGTCTCTCATTCTTTCTCCTCTATTTGCCATTGTTGATATTGCTCTCTATAGCACACTTGCATGGTCTCATTCAGAATCTTGTTAGTCTGGTACAGCAAAAGATTCTCATAGCTATATCTGTCCCTTTGTTCTGCCCTCAATGGCTTGGAGGAAGAGCACCACTTCTTCTGCCATGTAGGTTGCCGATACATATGTCACATCAGAATTATAGCACTTGCCATTGTTCAATTGTCATGACTTCTCCTTAAATAGCACGAATTAATAATAAAATTCAACGATTGGATTCAACATTGCTGTAAAATCTCGTTAGCGAAATAGTTTACTTATAGTATGTGGACTTTTGTTGCATATACTATTAGTGACAATCTTGTATTGTCCTGTTTTACTTTCCTATAATAGTATATGAAGTTTTCTTGTTTCAAGGTCCCACGGTCCTATGATAATAGGTGAACCTTTTTTATTCTGCGCACGTTAGTCCTTGCGTTTTTCGATCGGCGACAACTCTATGTCATTACCCTAAAATAAAATGACAGTACAAAGTCCTCACGAATACCAGCTCCAAGTTCTCCCTGTATCGCAAAAGCTCAATGAGCTAATCAGAAGGATTCGGAATAAGAAGAACAAGTTAAGGAAAAAAAAAAAGAACAAAGAAGGGAAAAGAGAAAAGAAAAGGAGAAAAAGACATTTTTTGTTTACATGGCAAAAAAAAGGTCTTTTGCAGTCCAGGCATTATCTTTGGCCCACCAAATGCTGAGTTGGCAATCCACACTAACAAAAAAGCTCATGATTATGTTTAATGGAAGAATTATTTCTTGAGAAATTCGAAAAGTTAGGGGATTAAATTCACTAAAAAATTTCAAGAATGATATTGAATTTCAAGAAAAAGTTTAGAGACTACCATGACATTACTCCCAATATTATGCTGTCCATAACAATGGGTGCTACGTGGCTCTAGACCATTTCAAACTGTTTAGTCTTATCTCCTCCATCATTAGTAAGAAAGCATAAATCTCTCTTTCGTTAATCTTTTCTCTATTATCATCTGAAAGCACACGCGTTGCTTGCTGTTTTATTATGAGTTTTTCAATCTACAAGTTTTTTTTATATTTTTTTCTTTATTACTAACATCTTTTTATTTTGTGGATTTACTTTTTTAATGTGGTATAAAATTTTATTTAAGTATACCCATAGAGAGCTTCAAGGGGTTGAAATGGGTAGGTATGGGTTTTTATGGTTTGGGTTAAATATTGACAATGCTTTAATAATATTTGGTTGGGTTGGGTGGGTTCCAAATCGAGTTGGCTATGGGTTATTAAAATTGCATTACTAAAAAAATGGATCAATTTGAGTCTGATTCATTTTTTTCCCACCCAAACTACACTCGATCCAACTGTTTGACAGTTCTAACATCCAATAATAAGCATTTTGGATTTGTATATATCAAATAAAGAGGAGGAGGAGTTTATAATTAGGAATAGATGTTCCTCCATTGTTATGCAATTATGTCGTTCCGATTCTTGTATGTTCAAAATGTTTTCACTTTTTGGGAAAGTTATTTTATAATCTTATATAAGGAGACTAACAAATGGTGGGAACACGAGTCCAATTACCAAACATGCAAAAGAGAGAAACATGAAGGAATCTATTCATCATCTAACCAAGATCCAATATTCAAAAAGATAACGAGATTTAAAAAATAAAAACAAAAAGGGGAAACAACCCACACTCTTGACCTCCGCTATGCTTGTTACTTGCGCCTTATTTTACTTTAATTTGTTTACGTCTTCTTCCTGAATTTTGCACTCAAAAATTTAGTTTCTATATATAATAGTTCAACACCTTTTGTACTATTTTTTAATATTTTAAAGGATTATGAAAATTGTCTAAGATTCCATACGTAACTGCCTATCCCCAAAGTTGTCAAAGTTTTCTGTTAAATAAAAAAGTTAAATTGTGAGTGCAAAATTCGAAAAAAATTCACAACTAATTAAAGTAAAATGACCTTAAGAAAAAAAAATAGGATTTTCATTTGCCTCGGCAAGAGTACGAAGCATCGGTAACTCACGAGCGTGAGAAGCAATGTGAGTAGTTGCCCCTTTTTGTTATTTAAAAGCAATTCTACTTTTCCATTTTCATTTAAAAAATGAGATCTTGGTTAGATGATGAATAGATCAATAGATTCCTTCATGAATCTCTCTTTGGTCGTGCTAAAATTTTTTACATAAGTGTCTTAGGCCCAAATACGTAAGTGTCCTGGGTATGTTATCATGTCTCGAACATGATTATGCAAATGCCCAAATACACTAATGTAATTCTAATACCATGAGTTCGTATGGCTTTGCTCCTAACATCGGTTTTGTGTCCTTTGGGGGCAAAGCAAATATTTGCTCTGTTCCCACCATGAGTTCATCTCCTTATAAAACCAAAAGGGCAAAGCAATTGCGCAATTCCCACCACGAGGTCGTCTCCTTATAAACCTAAAAGTGCAAAGCAAATATTTGCGCAAACATTTGGGTCCCACCGTGAGTGAAAAGCAAATGTTTTTGCGCAAACATTTGGGTCCCACCATATATTTGTGCAAAGTATTTGGTCCCACCATGAGTGAAAAGCAAATGATCCCACGATGAGTTACGGAGTCTTTCCGCGAAGAGCCCAAACTACATATTTGGGTACTAGAGTACCATCCACTTCATTCTAAATGGAGAAACACTCACGCTATTCTCACCCATTTATAAAGTCCTCTTCGTCTTCCTCCCAATACTCCCAAATCCGAAATGGCTATTATTGGACGTGATTAATGGAGGAACATTCATGCCATTCTCACCTTCATCTTTCCACTTATGGTCAACTTTATTGCAATGAAGTACCAAGGGAATCCCAATTCTCCATTTGACACCCACCCCATCACCATCTTCTTCTCCACCTTCACTCTCTATTGCTCCTTGTCCCTTCCACTTGTTTCTCATCTACCAGCCTTTAATACAGCTCACGGTGCCTTTAATACAGTGAAAGGTGTACAGCTCACGGTGCCCACACCTTTCACTTCCTTATGATCGTTTCCTTTTCCCTTTCTATAGCTTTACTTACATCTTTGTTGTTTCAAGGCCTCTTCTTCTTTCTCCTCTATCTACCGTTGTTGATACTGCTCTCTGCAGCTCACTTGTGTGGTCTCATTCAAAAGCTTATTTGTCCGGTAAAGCAAATGATTCTTGTAGTTGGATCCGCCCCTTTGTTTTGCCCTCAACGGCTTGGAGGAAGAGCGCCACTTCTTCTACCACGCACAATTGCTGATACACATCTCACATAAGAATTGTAGCACTTGCAAATGTCCAATTGTCATGATTTCTCACTAGATGGCACGGATTAGTAATAAAAGTCAATGATTGGATTCAATATCGCTCTAGAATCTTGTAATCAGAATTGTCCAGTCATAATATGTGAACTTTTGTCGGATGTAATATTCGTGAGGATTTTGTATTGTCCTTCCACTTTACTTTGCTATTATAGTATGTGAAGTTTTGTAGTTTCACGGTCCTATGATAATAGGTGAACTTTTTTATTCTACTCACGTTAGTCCTTTCTTTTTTCGATCAGCGACACCTCCATGTCATTGCACTAAAATAAAAGGACAGCCCAAAGTCCTCGCGAATATCAGCTCCATCTTCTCCCTGCATTGCAAAAGTTCAATGAGCTAACGTGCGTAGAATATTAAGACCTGCGGGTCATCATGATGTCCCAATTGGTCACATATTGGCGAGGCAGAGGTGCAAGCATGAGGACGCGAGTTATTGAAGCTCCTATGGCGACAGTTGGAAATATTGGGAATTCGAAGAATAAGAAAAGAACAGAGAAAAGAAAAAAATAAGGGAAAAATGAAAAGCAAAAGAGAAAAAAGACTTAATTTTTACTTACTTGGCGATAACAGTGTATTTTGCAGTCCAGGCATTTTCTTTGGCCCACCAAATGCTGAGTTGGCAATCAACATAAGCGAAAAAATTAGTGATCATGCATTGCGTTTATTGGAAGGATTATGTCGACTGAAATTTGTAAAGTTGGAGGATTAAGTTGACCAAAATATTTCAGGGATGATATTGAATATCCAGAAAAAGTTTAGAAACTATCCATGACATTATTTCCAATATTATGTTGTCCATAGCGACGGCTGCTACATGGGTCTAGACCATTTTAAAATGATTTGGAAAAAAGAAAATTTTAGGCCTTCCTTAATCTTACCTCCTCCATCATTAGTATGAAAGCACAAATCTATTCTTTATCATCAATATGAAAGCCCACGCATTGCTTGCTGTTTCATTAGAAGTTTTTCGATCTTTAGGTTTTTTGCACGTTTTTTATTGTATTTACCAACATCTTTGTATTTTATTGATTTACTTTTTCAATTTGGTATAAAATTTTATCCAACTATTCCCATAAACAGCATCAGGGAAGTGAAATGGGTAGACATAGGCTTTTATGGTTTGCATTAAATATGGATGTGTTTAAGAATATTTGGTTAGTTTGGGTACGGGTTAATTTCAGATTGGGTTGGGCATAGATCATTAGAATTGTTTTACTAAAAACTGGGTCAGATCCATTTTCGACCCACCCAAATCACAGCCAACCTGCTCGTTTGATAAGTTTAATACCTAGTAGTAAGCATTTGGATTTGCATATATTTGGAGAAGGAGGAAGATGAGTTTATGATTAGGAATAGATGTTCCTCCATTTGCTAATGGCGTGCATGGTTGGATGGTACCCATGCTACCCTGGTACCCAAATATGCCGTTTGGATTCTTTTATGTCCAAAAAATTTTCTTTTGGAAAGTTAATTTATAATCTTTTATAAGGAGATCAAACCTGCAAAAAATGTAGCACGACAGAAGAGGGAAACATGAAGGAATCAATTCATCATCCAACCAATATCTGATTTTCAAAAAGAAAATGAAAAACTAAAATTGTTTTTTGATAACAAAAAGAGGAAACTACCCACATTGCTTCCCATGCTCTTGATTTCCGCGATGCTTAGTACTAAGTACCATTTTACTTTAATTTGTTACATTTTTTCTGAAATTTACACTCGTAATTTTTTATTTAATAGTTAAAGACCTTTTGGGATATGTGTCGAAATTATTGTAATCCTTTAAAATTATAAATATTAGTTTAAAATTACCCATAAATAATTTAGAATTATTTTTATTTTTATTTTTTGATAAATAGGCTCTAAAATTGTATGAGGAGAAAGATGGTGAGATCAGCCGGTTTCAAATCTTGTCCACTATTCTAAAGTTTTTAAGCCCATGCTCTTTTGACAAGACAGTTGAAGACTAAGTCAAAAACCTGCCTTTTTTTATTTTTGTTGAAAGGGTAATCTGCCAAAAACAAGGTTGTCTTTGGTGAAATCCACCATCTTTCTCCTCATAAGGGCCTGTTTATTTTTAGCAAAAAAAGGGCCTGTTTATTATAAAATCAAGATAAAAAATTTCTACTTTATTTATCAGTAAATTTCGAATTATTATTTAAAATTTTAAAGGATTATAAAAATTGTCTAAGATTCCATTTGTAAATGCCCGTCCCAAAAGGTGTCAAAATTTTCTATGAAATGACAAAATTAAAATTGTGAGTGCAAAATTCGGAAAAACAATTGTAACAAATTAAAGTAAAATGACCCATGGGAAAAAAAAAGGATTTTGATTTGCCTCGGTGCGATTACAAAGCATCGGTTGGTCAAGTGCGTGGGAAGCAATGTGAGTGCTTTCCCCTTTTTGTTATGAAAAAGCAATTTTAGTTTTGCATTCTCATTTGGAAAATCATATGTTGGTTAGATGATGAATAGATTAATAAGTTCCTTCATGTTTCTCCCTTTTGTCGTGCTAGACTTTTTTACATAAGTGTCTTAGGCCCAAATACATAAGTGTCTTAGGTATGTTAATCATGACTCGATCGTGATTGTGCTAATGCCCATATGCACTAATGTAATTCTGATAGAAATGTCCCACCATGAGTTCGTAGTGCTTTTCTCCCACCATCGGTTCTGCGTCCTTTGGGAGCAAAGCAAATATTTTCTTTGTTCCCACCTGAGTTAGTCTCCTTAGAAACCCAAAAGCGCAAAGCAAATAAGCTTTGTTGCCACCATGAGTGGAGGTTTTCTCCTTATAAACCCAAAAGTGCACTGCAAATATTTGCGCAAAGCGAATATGCTTTTTGTTACTACCAAGAGTTTGTTTACTTATACACTTTCGTACGACGTTAACTTAAATGCCACAACTTTGTTTTCGATCGTTTGAGTGACCTATTTTCTAAAAAACCTTCACTTGAGTACCACAACTTTCAATCGATTATTTAAGTGTCATAATTTTTAAAAAATATTCACCCAAATGTCAAAAATCTAACATGACATGACACTTCTAATGAAAGTTTTAAAAAAATTATGACTCCCAAGTGCTCGATCAAAAAGTTATTTGACACTCAAGTAATAGGAAAAAAAGTCATGAAATTCAAGTAAGTATCTTATAAAAGTTATGGCACTTATGATGTCTTTTTCCCGATTCTTGTTTGTTCAAAATATGTTCACTTTTTGGGAAAAATATTTTATAATCTTTTATAAGGAGACGAACTCCAGGTGGGAGCACAAGTCCAACTACCAAACATGCAGAAAAGTCTAGCACGGCAAAAGAGAGAGACATGAAGGAATCTTTTCATCATCCAACCAAGATCCGATTTTCAAAAACAAAATGGAAAACTAAATTTTTTTTTTATAACAAAAAGGGGAAACTACCCACATTGCTTGCCGCGCTCTTGACTTCCGCGATGCTGGCTACTAACGCCTCATTTTACTTTAATTTGTTACATTTTTTCCCGAATTTTTCACTCACAATTTTAGTTTCTTTATTTATATAATCTGTCGAACTGTTATAATCCTTTAAAAATTTAAAATAATGGTTTAAAATTTACTGATAAATAAATTATAATTTTTATTTTTTGATAAACAGGCTCTAGGATTGTAAGAGGAGAAAGATGGAGAGATCAATCGGTTTCTAGTCTTTTACACTATTTTAAAGTAGGGTTTGAAGCCCATATGCTTTTGACAAGACAGTTGAAGTCAAAAGGTTAATCCGCAGGAGACAAGTTTGTATTCAGTTTATTTCCTTCGGCCAGAAGGTTTTCTTTGGTTAAATCCACCATCTTTCTACTCATACAATTTTAGGGCCCGTTGATTATGGAAATAAAAGATAAAAATTTCTAATTTATTTATCAATAAATTTCGTACTATTACTTAAAATTTTAAAGGATTATAAAAATTGTCTAAGATTCCATATGTAAATGTCTAGCCCAAAAGTTGTCAAAGTTTTCTATGAAATTACAAAATTCAAATTGTGAGTGCAAAATTCGGAAAAAAATTGTAACAAATTAAAGTAAAATGACCCCTAGGGAAAAAAAAAGGATTTTGATTTGCCTCGGTGCGATTACGAAGCATCAGTTAGACAAGAACGTGGGAAATAATGTGGGTAGTTTCCCCTTTTTTTTATGAAAAAGAAATTTTCGTTTTCCAATTTCATTTTAAAAGTCAGATCTTGGTTAGATGATGAAGAGATTAATAGATACCTTCATGTTTCTCCCTTTTGTTGTGCTACTTTTTTTACACAAGTGTCTTAGACTCAAATACGCAAAGTGTCTTACGTATGTTAATCATGATTCGATCGTGATTGTGCAAATGCCCAAATGCACTAATATAATTCGGATAGAAATGTCCCACCATGAGTTCGTATTGCTTTTCTCCCACCATCGGTTCTGTGTCCTTTGGGAGCGAAGCAAATATTTTCTTTGTTCCCACTTGAGTTCGTCTCCTTACAAACCCAAAAATGCAAAGCAAATATGCTTTGTTACCACCAAGTGTTCGTCTACTTATACACCCTCCCACCATGAGTTCTTTTCCTCATATGCTTTGTTACCACCATGAGTGGAGGTCCGTCCCAAAAGTGCAAAGCAAATAAGCTTTGTTACCACCATGAGTTGGAGGTTTTCTTCTTATAAACCCAAAAGTGCAAAGCAAATAAGCTTTGTTACCACCATGAGTGGAGGTATTCTCCTTATAAACCCAAAAGGGCACAGCAAATATTTGCGCAAAGCATATATGCTTTTGTTACCACCAAGTGTTCGTCTACTTAGACACCCTCCCACCATGAGTTCTCCATATAAACCCAAAAGTTTGCGCAAAGCAAATATGCTTTGTTACCGAGAGTTCTTCTCCTTATAAATCCGAAAGTGCAAAGCCAATGGTCTCACCAAGAGTTCGTCTCATTACAAGGATCCGGGCCACATATTTGGGTACCATGGGTACCATTAAGGCCATTATATATGGAGGAACATCCATTTCATTCCTAATTATAAACTCCACTTCTTCTTCCTCTTTCTCCAAATATATACAAATCCAAAATGCCTATAAACGGGCATGATCAATGGAGGAACATCCACACCATTCTCACCTTTATTGTTCCAATTCTGGTCAACTTCATTGCGGTGAAATACAAAAGGAAGCCCAATTCTCCATTTGACACCCATCCCATCATCATCTACCTCTCCATTTTCACTCTCCTCCTCTATTGCTCCTTATCCCTTCCGGTTGTTGCACTATACCAGCCTTTAATACAACTTTTGGTGCTTGCATCTTTCACTTCCTCATGATCCTTTCCTTTTCCCTCTCTATAGGTTTTCTTACGTCATTGTTGCTCAAAGGCATCTCCTACTTTCTCCTCTATCTACCGTTGTTGATACTGTTCTCTATTGCTTACATGCATGGTCTCGTTTAGAATCTCCTTCAACTGGTCAAGCAAAAGATTCAAGTGGTTGTATTCGTATATTTGTTCCTCTGTCGATTGCGCGGACGAAGAGCGCCACTACTTCTACCACGTACGGTTGTGGATATACGTTTCATGTCAGCACTATAGCACCTGCCTGTGTTCAATTATCATGATTTCTCATTGGATAGCACAAATTAGTAACAAATTCAATTATTACATGTAATATCGTTGTAAAATCTTGTGATTGAAATAGTCCTGTAATAATACCTGAACTTTTTGTTGAAGATATGATATTCATGAGGACTTTGTACTGTCCTTTTAATTTTCTTTCTTATTATAGGATGTGAACTTTTCAAATCTACGCACGTTAGTCCTTTTGTTTTTCGATCGGCGACAACTCTGGTCATTGCATTTAAAAGGACAGTAGATATTTCCTCAAAGAATATCGACTACTAGTTCTCCCTGTATTGCAAAAGATCAATGGGCTAACGTGTGTAGAATATTCAGACCTGTGACCTCGTCATGCTGTCCCAATTGCTTGCATATTGGTGAGGCTGAGGTGCAAGAATGAGAACGTGTGAATTATTGAAGCTCCGATGGCGGCGTGGGAAGGACGGGGAAGAAGAAGAATAAGAAGGGAAAGGAAAAATACAAAAAGATAAGAAAAAGAGGGGGAAAAAAGAGACAAATAAGTTTTGCTTATATGGCAATAGAAAAGTATTTTGGCTGTCCAGGCATTTTCTTTGGCGTAAATGCCGATTTCATAGTCCATGTAAGAGAAAAGCTTGTGATCTTGCATTACATTTAAAAAAAAGGACTCTATTGAATGAAATTCGAAAATTTCAGAAAGTAAATTGTACAAAAGAAAATTCAAAGATGACATTAAATATCGAGAAGAAGTTTAGAGGCTACTCATGACTTTAACCCAATATTATATCGTTCATAACAGATTTGCATTAATAATTAGAACATCAACAAGAGCGTTAGATAAAATTTAACCACAAAAATAATGGGTCCAGACCATTTCAAATTGTCTGAAAAAAGGAAATTTGCCGGCCTTCCTTAATCTTCTCTTCCGCATCATTAGTACGAAAGCACAGTTTTTTTCTTTTTCATTTATATCAGACTCCCCCTGAATCTGTCCCTTTATTAATATGAAAGCACATCCATTTTTTGATGTATTAGTACAAATCCATATTGCTTCCTTTCTCCGATGCATTGGCATTTGCTCTATTCTTGCAGCTTGTCATCCTCTTCCTCTTTCTCCAAATTCATATAAATCCAAAATGCCTACAGGTTATGATCAATGGAGAGACATTCATGCCATTCTCGCCTTCATCATTCCGGTTATGGTCAACTTCAGTGCAGCGAAGTACAGGGAAAGCTAAATTCTCCATTTTACACTCACCCAATCACCATCTTCCTCTTCATTTTTTGCTATTTCTACTTGTCCTTTACCCTTGTTGCCAGTATACCGGCCTATTATACTACTTGCGGTGCGCCAGCATTTTGCATTCCATGCTTCTTTCCTTTCCCTCTCTATAGCTTTGATTGCATCATTGTTATTTCAAGGCATCTCGTTCTTCCTCTCTCTATCCTTGCTAATAGCACTTTCTACGGCTTACTTGCATGGTCTCTTTAAGATTTTAGTCTACTTGTTCATTCATTTGATCTATGGTCCACTGCATGGAAGAAGAGCACCACTGTTTCCACCATGTACTGTTGCTGACATGTATTTTTTGTCAGAATTGTAGTATCTGCCAGTGTTCAACCTAGTAGCAGTAGCACACTAACAAACAAAAGAAACTGTAGGCAGGGGAAAACATATGATTGGGATAATATTTAGAGTTAGTGCCACAAAAAATCTCAAACTAATATATTTGTGATAAATTTATCCCAAACTAATTTTTTAACCAACAAAAATCCAAAACTGGTATACTAGTGACAAATTTACCCTATTTTAGTTTCTGTTAAACTGGATTAATACCACAAAAAATCATAACTTGGTACTCTTGTGATAAACAGAAGTTAAAACCTCAAAACTGGTACATCTGTTAACTGTCACATGTCATTCAACTCAACAATTTGAAGGAAAAATTTAACAAAAACAAACGGATGGTAAATTTATCACAGGTGTACTAATTTGAAGTTTTTCATGGTATTAACCTTAATATTTATGATATGTTCATGAGACATGCGTGCTATCCCACCTCTATTGTGTTTGCTGGAAATTCTTATAAAGGTGTGCTATCATCAATAGCATTATACCTTAGTTTGTCGAAAAGAGGCTGCTACAAATAAATAAAGTATATGAGACAATGTTATATAGCGCATATACAGCTATATGATCGATTTATATTGGGCTTAGCACATCTCGGTTTTGACAATAAAATATGATTGGGCGGGCAACGTAGATTGGCGTTTCAAGAGTGACTTGTGATGAATGAGATTGTCAGGAGACAGTCCATGAATAGGCTATGGTCTTCTCTCCTACTCAATTCTGACACCACTTACCGTTTATCCATCAAGGCCGTCTAATGGAAAAGACGGAGAGGGCAATCTAGTCCCTTGGATTTGCATGGCACCGCCCTTATCAATTGATTCAAAGATGGAGAATTGCTAAACTAGGCATGTGATTTCGATTCAAACTTAGGTATTTTAAATTCCATGGAGGGATTTTTAGTTTTATGGTCTGACCATGGAGGGGTTTTAGACCATTGATTTTCTTACATGGGTGTCAGAGCCGCCGCAATTGAGCTTACAATCCAATTAATGCATATTCTATACCGTGAGAATTTCGAAATTGACACTACAAAAAAACAAGGAATTAACGATGAATTTTGCGACGAAAAATTTGGCAAAATCCGTCACAAATCAAATTTGCGACGAAATTAGCGACGGAATTTTTTCCGTCGCTAATAGGGCATCGCAAAATTTTGCGATGGAAAAAAATTCGTTGCAAATAATTCGTCGCAAAATTCGTGGGAAATTAGCCACGAACACTATCCATCGCAAAATTCGTCACAAATAATTCATCATAAAATTCATCGCAAATAAGTCGTCGCAAAATTCATCGCAAATTAGCCACGAACACTATCCGTCGCAAATTTAGTGGCAAAATTCATTGCAAATTTCGTTGCAAATTAGTCACGAACTTTATCCGTCACAAAATTCATCGCAAATAATTCGTCGCAAATTAGCCACGAACTTTATTCATCGCAAAATTTGTAAAAAAATTTGTCGCAAAATTTATTCGTCGCAAATTAGCCATGAACTGTAATGGTCGCAAAATTCGTCTCTAAATATTCGTCGCAAATTTTACACCATTTGGGCCATCAAATCTTGTCCATAGCAATAGCTACGCATTAATGAACATCATGTAATACATTCAAAACAATCAAGGGACACGAGACAACTATAGATTCCGCTTCAGAAACAGAAAACGAACAAACCAGATATAATGCCATATAATTGAAAAATATAACTGAAGGAAAGATGTTAGTCCGCAAAAAATAATGATATATGCAAAGTTGCAAAGTCTGACATGATGCTATTTGATATTCACTCTTATAATACATTCAAAACATTCATAGGAGGCGAGACAACCATAGATTCTGCTTAAAAAATGAAAAATTGACAAACCAGACACAAGATTGGGCAGCTTTGGTACTCGACATGACACCAGAAGCGGTCACTTTTGTCGACACCTGATGAAATGTGGATACATAAATAAAGATATTCAATCAGTCTAGAATATAAAAGAAGTGTTTATGCATGGATGTGGAACTAGGTATAAAAAAACAAGTAAGATGGTTAAAAAAAAACGTTTCAGGACGAACATCATTGTTCTTACATATATATGAATATGAGCCAACTTTGACATCCACCATAGTTTTTTCACCCTTGTAAATCGTATTTCTATCACCTATGAAAAATTAGATCCTTCTCCAAATAGCATTCAATAGTTTGATGACTTAGAGAGGTGAATTACCAACACCAATTCCTAGGAAGAGAGGACTCAAAGTCAATTAAGGCATGTATTCTACAATGTTCAAACATCATGATTTTTTGTAACAAGCATGTCATCGTGGGATCTCTAAATTTTTAGTTTTTTGCAAGTAAAGAACCTAGTTATAAGAGAGTTGTGCACACAAAGTAATTGTAGGGCAGGAACATATCAGGCAAATTGCACTTATGGCACAAAAGATTGTGAAGCAAGCTTACCCCCGATTTTGGGAATTTTAACTAGAAAGGACCGAGAAAATCATCATCATCATCAGCAATCTCAGCATCATTGTGTCGCTCATCATTGTGCCCATCACCTATTGGATTGGCGGGAGGTACAGGAGGAACCTCATTGCAATTGATGTTGAGGTGTCGCATAACGATTTGCATTTGTTGTTTCAAGTCATTTATTTCTTCGTCCTTCTCTACAAGTATATTTTTCAGTTGGTTCAATTCTTGGGTTAATTGTTCGTCATGTCGTGTCCTCCTTCGAACAGCCATATTGGATAATGAAGTTGCGGCATGATTCGTCATGTATACTCTTGACAAGGATCCTATCCCAAATATTTTTCCTTTTTTCATCTTACCCATTGCCTCCACCCATAATACCGTACTATCAACTGATAGCTCAGACGCAGCAACACCATCACCACCACTAGTATTGCTCATTAAAAGTTCATCATATTTTTCCTACGTTAACAATATAGATGAAAATAAAATAACTTCATATATATAACTATCATAAATATTAAAAGCATTCACGGTTTTCATTCAAATTTCCATAAAAGTCCAAAGTATAACCTTACATACTTCAACAGCTTTTGCTCGATCGCCTGTCCATGTTTTGTGTTTTTTTGGAAATGTGCGTTCAAATGTAACTGCAAATGTCGGTTCCGTCCCCAATTCATGTGCCTACAAAATGTAAACATGAGTAATTAAATTAAATTAACTTATAACTTATTTAACAGACTTACCATTCGTTTTCGATACTCCCCAATGTTGATAGAGCCCCTAGCATATGTGACAGACCCTTCACTAGAACTAGAAAATCGATTCTTTTTATTCTGCTCAATGATTTTTTGACTTTTTTCAATTTCCCAAATTCTGTTAATTTTCATCCAATTGTCAGCTATAATGAAAGCCGGCTTCACTTGCTTGATCTTCGCTCTATTCATCACGTTTCGTATGTGATCACTGACTTTCTTCTGAAAAATTCCTCTCACTTCATTCTCTTCCTCTTCATCCCACCTGAACCTCCGCTGCAATCAATACAAAAAAAAACTAAAAATTATTATGATGGTCACATATCCATTACCATGCACCAGACAATTCGGCGATAGATTTTGTAAAGTTCATCTTGGAGAAAATATCTGGTCCCTTTAGTACGTAAACTAAAGAGTTGTTTTGGTCCCTTTACATTATTCTTAATCATCAATATACTACACCAAACTTAATTGGTGAGAAAATAGAATATATAAAACTTACCTTGAACTCATTCCACCACAAATTTTTCACTTCTTGTGGAACACTTCTGTAATTAATATACTGCCATATCCAATTGTTTTTTACTATTTTATTCAGTTCCCTCACAACAAACGTAGCATCCATGAATCTACAAACATACGGATATTGTGCAACATCGACAATTGAGTTGACATCCATATCTAAAACTATAAATATTATATATACTTAAAAAAATGAAGTACTTACGAATCTCCAAATGGGCATATCATGAATCGATCATCTTCTTCACCTGTGTTTCCCTCATTATTCGATTGTTGCGCTGAATAATAAGGTGGAACGGAAGGAGATGAAGCTAAAGGAGATGAAACTGGAGGAGATTCAGTTCGCATGTGGCCAAGTCCCCTAACATGTTCTTGAGTGTTGGAGGAAGGGCCAACGTGTCCATATTGTCCATCATCATATAGTGGTTGAAGGTTAGATGAAAGGACAGAGGAAGAGGAAGGGGCTGGTCTTCTATGCATGTGACCTCCACGTTTATACTGATAAGTAGAAAGGTTAGATAAATATGTAAAAAAAAATGAATACGTATTACGGACACGTAATGACGTACATGATGAAGCTTACTATTTTGTTTCAGAAGCAAAAAATATTTCCTCTTAATTAGCTAATGCCGAGTGTTTATGATGTGCAATTTTCTACGAACAAATATAGTATGAATTACACTCATTTTGATATCAAACATCAATATATGAGCATGATATACTATGCTAAGCCAGCAATAGCCATAATTAACCACACGATCCACTTTCAAACCACACGATAATTCATCAAGTACAAGATCAACCATGAAGCATCAATTTTAGTCACATGATCTTCGTTCTCGGCCACACGATCATCAATCAACCCACGTGATCGGGCCATAGTTAACCAATCAGCCACAATTAAGCAAATGGACCACACGATTAACCTAATTAACCGTACGATTGGCATTAAACAACTAAAGGTATGAATGGTAACCATTCTGCTCCAGAAATCAAATTGTTGCTAGAAATTGATTTTTCGCATTCTTGCCAAAAATTGACTTCTGAAGGAGAAATCTGTTTAGTAAAACATGACTAATTCTGCTCCCGAAATTGATTTCTGGAACAGAACTCTGTTTTGGTTTGTTGAATTTTTTTGCACTTAAAAAAATTAAAATTTTACTCAAACTGGGTGGCCACAGGTATTATAAGCCATTCTGTAAAATTTTGAAATTTTAGATTTTTTTAATTTTTTTTGCGCACCTAAAAAAATTTCTGCCTAAAAATGGATGGCCATAAGTATTCAAAGTCATTCTGTAAAGTTTTGAAATTTTTGAAAAAAATTTAAATTTTACTCAAACTGGGTGGCCACAAGTATTATAAGTTATTTTGTAAAGTTTTGAAATTTTAGATTTTTTTAATTTTTTTGGGTACCTAAAAAAAAATTCTACCTAAAAATGGATGGCCACAAGTATTCAAAGCAATTCTGTGAAGTTTTGACATTTTTGAAATTTTTAATTTTTTTTTGGACACCTAAAAAAAGTTAAATTTCACTCAAAGTGGGTGACCATAGGTATTGTAAGTCATTTTGTGAAGTTTTGAAATTTTTTATTATTTTATTTTTTAACTTTTTTGGGCACCTAAAAAATTTAAATTTCACTAAAAGTGGGTAGCCACATGTATTCTAAGCCATTCTATGAAGTTTTGAATTTTTTTTATTTTTTAATTTATTTGGGCACCTACAGAAATTTAAATTTCACTCAAAGTGGGTGGCCGTAGGTATTCTAAGCCATTTTGTAAAGTTTTGAAATTTTTTATTTTTTTATTTTTTTATTTTTTGAGCACCTAAAAATATTTAAATTTCACTGCAAGTGGGTGGTCACAGATATTACAAGCCATTTTGTGAAGTTTTGAAATTTTTGATTTTTTAAATTTTTTTGGGCACCTAAAAAAATTTAAATTTCACTCAAAGTGGATGGCCACAGGTATTCTTAGCCATTCTGTGAAGTTGTGAAATTTTTTATTTTATTATTATTTTTTAATTTTTTGTGCACCTAAAAAATTTTAAATTTCACTCAAGTGAGTAGCCACAAGTATTTTAAGCAATTTTGTAAAGTTTTGAAACTTTTGATTTTGGTCTTATTATTCTTTTTTTTTGCACTTAAAAAAATTTAAATTTCACTCAAAGTGGGTGGCCATAGTTATTTTGAGCCATTTTGTGATATTTTGAAATTTTGATTTTTTTATTTAAAAAAATTCACCAAATTTCATATTTTCCCAAAATCTGACTTTTTTTTTTAAATTTCTGAAAATTTTTATGAATTTTTCTATAATTTTTCAATTTTAATGCATTTTCTGAAAAAACGCTTAATCAACCACACGATTGTCATTGAACGCTTAATCGGCGACATAATCGACAAATTAACTAGACGAACATCGATCTAAGCCACATGCAATCCTAAAATCAGCCCGTAACTTGGCCAACCAATCCGACACTAAACAATCCCTAAAACAAGTCTGATTAATACTCATTATACTGGGTAGGGTTTAGGGAGTTGCTTACTTGGTTCAAGGCCAAGAAAAATCAAACAATAATAATATTTTGGCTAGCTGGCCAGTGGCGGGCTCGACGCAGGCGCGGGCCCAAGTGGTGGCTAGTCGGCCAGGCGCTCGGCACGGCGCTCGGCCACGGCTAGGTGAACGATGGTGGAGCTGGGCGGCGATGGCGTCGAGTGGCGGCTGGGTGGCAACGGCTTCGGGCGGCGGCTGCGCAGCGACGGCGTCAGGCGGCGACATCGACGCTACAAGCTCGGGCGAGGCTAGGCAACGACGGTGTCGGGCGGCTACTGGGCGGCGACGGCGTTGAGCGGCGGCTGGGTGGCGGCTGGGCGGCGATGGCGTCGGGTGGCTGTTGGGCGGCAGTGAGCTCGGGTGAGGCTGGGGGTGACGGCGTCAGTCGGCTGCTAGGCGGCTGCGAGGCGGCGATGGGGTCGAGCGGCTGCTGGGTGGCGACGGCAACGGCTACAAGCTCGGGTGGCGACAGCATCGGGTGACGGCTAGGCGGCGACAGCGACGGCTACGAGCTTGGGCGAGGAGCGCGGGCGAGCTGGGCAGCGACGAGCTCGGCCAGGTGAGCAGCGACCACACGTGCGGGCAGGCGACGATGGTGACGGCGACGGCGGCTGCGAGCTGTCGGGCACGCAGGCAACGATGGTGACGGCGGGCTGGCGGTCAGGTCCAAGGTACTCGACGATGACAACGAGAAGAAGAAGAAGAAGAAGAAGAAGAAGAAGAAGAAGAGGAGAAAGAGGAAAAGAAAAAGAAAAAGAAGAAGGAAAAGGTCTGAAAAAGAAGAGTGGATGTGATCGGAGGGGGGGATGTGCGCGGGCAGGGGGGAGAGAGAGAGAGAGACGGGTGCAAAAATTTGAAACGTGCGCGAATGTGGTTGAGATAGAAAAATAAATCCGTTGTAAATTTGCGACGGATTTCAAAAATAAAGGATCCATCGCAAATTTGCAACGGATTTCAAAAATAAAGGATCCATCGCAAATTTGCAACGGATTTTGTGACGGATTCCAAAAATAAAGGGCATTTTCAAATCCGTCGCAAATTTGCAATGGATTTTTCATTCCATCGTAAATTTGTAACAGATTTTTTTTCCGTCGCAAATTTGCGACGGACAATATTTTTCCATCGCAAATTTGGCACATAATTTTTTTCCATCCCAAATTTGCGACGGATAAAAATTCCATCGCAAATTTACGACGGACAATATTTTTCAGTCGCAAATTTGCGATAGACAATATTTTTCCGTCACAAATTTGGGAGGGAATTTTGTTTCCGTCCCAAATTTGCGACATACAATATTTTTCCGTTGCAAATTTAGGAGGGAATTTTTTTTTCGTCCCAAATTTGCGATGGAATTTTTTTTTTCTGTCGTAAATTTAGGAGGGAATCTTTTTTCCGTCCCAAATTTACGACAGACAATATTTTTCCTTCGCAAATTTGGGACAGATTTTTTTTTTCCATCCCACATTTGGGAGGGAATTTTTTTTCTGTCCAAAATTTGAGACGGAAAAATAATTCCGTCGCAAATTTGTGACGGATTTTTTTTTCAGTTGGAAATTTGCGACAAACAATATTTTTCCATCGCAAATTTCCAACAGATTTATTTCGGATTTCAAAAATAAATGACATTTTCAAATTTGTCCCAAATTTACGACGAATTCGAAAAATTGCCGTGAATTTCGCTTTCGTCGCTAATTCTTCGATGAACAGTAGCCACGAATAAGTTGTTGTTGTAAAATGAGTGACGAAATTAGCAACGATCCAAATTCAATGGAAAATAGAATATCGCAAATGTCATCGCACGAATAATATTTGACTTGTCATCATTTAGCGATAAATTTTCTGATGATCAATTACATTAATAAGAATAATCGACAACAACATTAATAACAACAACAATAATGATAATAACAATAACAATAATAACAAGAACAATAATAATAATTATGACAACCAAAATAACACTTGTCGCAATAATAATTATACATCATTACTGTTTTGTCACAAAAATTTTAATCTCATGTTCGTCTTTGTCTTCGTCTTGATCTGCATTTTCGTCCTCGTCTTGATCTTGATCTTCATCTTCTTCTTCTTCATGAGTATCATCTTCATCGTCTGTCTCAAAATCAGATTCTGAACCATCTTGTACATTTAATTGGCAAATTTCAGTTGAATCCACATCTATCATTGCTCCACATGAATCTCGTAAAGTTGAAATATTATATTCCTCAGTTTCAACCGTGTTACAAACTTCCTCTTGTTGATAGGCTCTATTCTTCCAGTGTTCTTCGATTTTTCTCCGTGCTTTGATTTTACATATAGTCCACCAATCAGTTTTGTCACGTTTCAAATTAGGATATGATGCATAACATACTTGAATTGCTTGTTGTGCCAAGACAAATGGTTCATATTTCATATACATTTTCTTATGATTTATTTCAACCAAATTAAATTTCGTATGCACCTTCATTCCTTTGACGGGGTCAAACCACTTACACTTAAATAACACAACCCGTATCATTAATGGTTCAGCGTACTCTATCTCTATGATTTCATCCAACAAGCCATAAAAATCATCTTTTGAATTGCCACCATTGGATAACCGAACAGGCACACCATTATTCATTGTGGCTTTTTCTATTTCTTATTCTTGCGTGTGAAAATTATATCCATTTATAAAATATGCTGGCCAACTTCGTACTCTTAACTGTGGACCCCATAATAGATGATATAGTAATCTTTGCTCTCCAAGTTCATCATGATTATTGTGAACCTAAGGTTACACACGCAAAGTCAATAATATATATTTTGATAAATGATGTATAACATTTTAATAACTTGGTTTTGGTCCATAGATAACTTACATATGTTTTGAACTATGCTGCAAATTGTTCATTGCACAAATAGTCAAACTCATTTGGTGGTAGTTCATACATTGAAGTTTGGAAAATCCTCGTAATAAATACCATTTATATATTAGCAAATATTTGACACACAATACATATATTTGCAAATTTACACTTACTCGAAGTATGACTCGACTTTTGGGTAGTTCAGTAAAATATATGTATGGGCTGAATGCAATTTTTCGCCTATTAAGTAACGAAACTGACATGCGTCGCTTGGTCAACCCAGATAATTAAAAATAGAGAATGCTTTGTAATTGGGATCAATGGGGCCCTCATCATTTCTGCCTGCTCTTTGCCTTTTGCACTGCACGTGTGGCTCAAAATAGTATGATGCAAATGTTGTCACTTCTTCCATAATATATGCATTACAAATTGAAGCTTCAACACATGCCTTATTCTTTATTTTTTTCTTCAAATGATATAAGAATTTAGTTACAATAGAAAGAAGCTTATCGGAGCATAATATATAATAAAGTAATTTGAACTTTATTTAAAAAAAATTACCTCTCAAATGGATACATCCATCGAAGTTGGACGGGACCTGTAACTTTGGGCTCATAAAGCAAGTGAACTAAGAGATGCTCCATCGAATCAAAAAACGACAGAAGAAATATATTTTCTAAGTTGCAAAGAATAATTGGAATATCTCATTCTAGTTTCTCCATGTGTAATGCTTTTAGCATTGTCGAGCAAATATCATGCAGGAAATTGCTTAACTCTGTAATGGCGCCCCATACAAAATTTGATAGAACTTCCTTGAAAGCTATTGGAATTAGTCTTTCCATTAATATGTGACAATCATAAGCCTTCAAACCTATCAACTTGCATTCATTCAAATCAACACATCTCCCGAGGTTCGAAGCATATCCATAAGGAAACCGCACAGATTTCAACCATTGACAAACAACTCGCCTCTGCTCCTTATCCAATGTATAAACTGCTTTTGATTTTGGTCCCCTGCTGCTTGCATCCACATCTAATGTTGGCCGATCACAAATATCTCTCATATCTTTTCTTGCATTCAAGTTATCTTTTATTTTTCTGGTGACATCCATCACAGTATTTATGATATTGTCAAAAACATTCTTTTCTATGTGTATGACGTCAAGATTATGATGAATAAGATGGGCCTTCCAATATGGTAGATCCCAAAATATACTACGTTTTGTTCACTTATGTATACTTCCGTACGTAAAGGTCGTGCCGTGAGGGTTCTGAACAACAGTTGAAAAGTCCTGCACCTACTCCCAAATTTGATCGCCGGTCAACCTCAATTGTGGAGGTGTTCTTTCAGTCCTATTCTTGATGAACTCTTTTTTATTCCTTCTGAATGTATGATTTATTGGTAAAAATTGTCTATGACAGTCAAAATAGTTAGGGCTTCTTTCCATGTTTTAATCTAAATGACTTTGATCTCTCTAAACATATCGGATATCCTAAGATCCCAATTGTACTCCATCTAGATAACATTCCGTAAGCTGGAAAGTCATTTATCGTCCAAAGAAGAGTAGCCTTCATTACAAATGTTTGATCGGTAGAAACATCATATGTAAGGGCACCTTCCTCCTATAACCGTTGTAACTCTTCAATCAATGATTGTATATAAATATCTATTAACTTTTTCGAATTTTGCGGGCCAGTCACGATTAATGTCAAAAACATATAAGGTGTCTTCATGCACATACCAGGTGGAAGATTGTACGGCGTTAAGATAACTGGACAACATTAATAACTTTTTGCTGATTTACCAAATGGGGCAAATCCATCAGCACAGAGACCTAACTTGATGTTTCGAGACTCTATCGCAAACTCAGGGTATGTTCTATCAAAATGTTTCCATGCCTCTGCATCTAAAGAATAACACATTAGACCGTCTTTTGTTTCATAATTTGTATGCCAAGTCATGTGTTCAACAGTGGCATGAGACGCATAAAGCCTTTGCAATCTGGAGATTAAGGGCAAACAAAACATTTGCTTGCGTGGTCCATGTTTCTAATTACGACCCTACCTCCTGTTAATCTTATACCTAGGTTGGCTATAGAATTTGCAAGATTCTGCATTTTCATCATCTCTCTAATATAACATACAACGCTTACTACATACATCAATCCTTACAACCAGAAGACCTAAGTTATCTACTAGCTTTTTCATGTCGTAAAAATCACTTGGCATGATGTTATCACAAGGCATTGTTTCCCGCATTATTTCAACAAAAGAGTTGAAGCAATCTGCAGACACATTATACTCTGCCTTGATATTTAACAGTCTTGCTATCACTGATAACTTAGTGTGGTTATCACAACCTACCCATAAAGGTTCATATGCTGCTTTCAAAACTTCTCAGAACTGATTAGACGAAACTTTTACACATATTCTCATCAAAATCCGTTACTCCTATCTCTTCCAATTGTGATGCATAACTAGTATCCATTTGTTCAAGTATAGGAATAAAACTAGTATTTGCACGGTTCAATTCTGAAACAAAATTCTGACTAGCTGCATCAATCACCATCTTCTCGTATAGGTTCAATTGGTCATAATAGTTATATTCTTCGCTAACTAAAAATTGGTCACTTCTTCGATATCCTTCATCAGATATAAATGGTTCACCATGGCAAGTACAATTATAATAATTCGGTGTAAACCAAAATCTACAAAGATGTTCTCTAACTTTATCACACACATTAAATTTACCATTACTGCACGTTTTACACGGACACCTTAACTTATTACCATCCATGAACTTATATTTACTACTAGCAAAGTCTAAAAATAGTTCCAACCCAATACGAAACTCATTGGTCAATCCTCGACGTCCAGGTAAGTTCTTATTATACATCCAAGCCCTGTCTCTTTGCATTGTGTCTGTATTAAAATAAAAAAATCTCGTAAAATATTTAAAATATCATATCTACTGTTCTTAATTAAAACCATAAAATTATGAAAATGAAAATTTTATTTTTCAAGCAACAATTACTTTGAAATTGAAAAAATTGAAAAAATTACTATGTAAAGAAGACTTACCTAAATATTTGACTAAAATCTTGGTAGTAGAAAGTGATCAATTTGACGAGAATTGCAACGTTCACTTGGATTACGAGACCTTCAATTGGACACGTACCTAAATAAAAAAAATTCACTTAACATTTATTTTTAATAATTTTTTTTCGAATTTTTTTAATTTTTTTCCCCTTATATTTTTCTCCGGTCGCTGGTCCAGCGACCAACTGACACCAGCGAATTCGACCTCGCCGTCGCCCAGATCTAGGCAACGGCGAGGTCGACCACCATCCTTGGGCGAGGCCACTCGGCCTCGCCCAGATCTGGGGGAGGCCGAGTGGCCTCGCCGGTGGCCGATGGCCGGACTGGCGACCGGCCAAGAAAAAAAAAAGAAAATAGTCTAAAAAAAAATTCGAATCCAGCGATGAATAGTTTTGCAACGAACCGTATTCATCACTAATTAGTGACGAAATTAGCTACGATACTTACCGGAAGAAAAGCTTTATCGAGATTGATTTTTGCGCGCACGGATTATTGAGAAATGAAAGAGGGAGAAGGCGGGAGAAAAGCGAGGGATGTGTGGAATCAGTACAGAGAGAGAGAAATTGACGGGTGGGGTGGATATGACGAAAGTTATTTTCCATCATAAATTACAAATTAGCGACGAATCCGTTTTCGTCGCAAATTAGCGACAGTAAAAAAATCCGTCACTATTTTCGTCGCAAAATGGTAAATTTTGTTGCATAAATTAGCGACAGAAAAAAAATCCATTCCTAAATTCGTTGCAAATTAGCGACGAAAATTTTCCGTCGCTAATTTGCGGCGACCAATTTTCCGTCGCAAATTTGTGACGAAATTAGTGACGGATTTATTTTCCGTAGCTAATTTGCGACGGATTTATTTTCCGTCGCAAATAAGCGACGAAAAGTTTTCGTCTCTAATTTGCGACAGATTTATAAATCCGTCACAAAGTTCGTTGCAAATTAGCGACGAAAAATTCCCCGTCGCAAATTTCCGTCGGAAAATTCATGTTTTTTTGTAATGTGAGGGGCATGTGAATTGAAAAGGATCATCAACAATTTGACATTTGTGCTTGTTATTTCCCACAATTGCTATAGGGCTTTTCGTACCCGTCAATATTCTCAAAATATCGTGTCCTAACTCAACTTATGCATAGAGAATTCCGAACTTGAAGTTTCGGTTAAAGTCAAGGAACGAGTTCTTCTTTTAGCGGAACTATTTAAATGCATTACCTCTTTATTAGTTTGTAAAGTTTATATGCCATTCCTTGCCATATATATATAATTCTATATCTTATGTTTCGTAATATTTAAACCATATTCAATGCAAATATGTAGCACGGTAGATTTGTAGTAGAATAATATGTGATTTCTACATCTTTGAGAATTTTCATAATTAGCCACACGCGCGCGCGCGCGCGCGCGCGCACACACACACACATATATATATATATATATATATATATATATATGCTATCCATATACCCTTTGGACTCATCAATTTTCAGGAAATATGTACATCAACGGTTGGAGCAGACTTTTTTTTGTAAATTCTCTTTTCATATATTTGAATGGACCAATTGCGATGGATGGGCTTAACCAGGTTGTATGACTTTCACTTTATGTTTAACCAAGAGTGATGTAAATGACTGTTGCCTTAATTTACATTCATAAATAACTATATCTATATATATACATTTATTGATGCTCTTTAATTTTATTTCCTAGGCATTCGTCAAGGAAAATTTTGTGGATAAATGTTCTGGACTGTTTTTGTCATGGTTATTCAACTATTTTGTTTTTCTTACTGTTGGTCGCTTAGAATGACTGACTTAATAAAAGTTTAGAATGATTGACTTACCTAAGACTGAGTTTGTCACTTAGACACCATTTGGTAATAAGTCGGTCATTACTAAGTGGTGATGCATATGACAAACTTAGCTTTAGCTAAGAGATTTTTCAAACGTATATTTTCCACCAACAAATAAATGTAAATTATAAATTCACTTCCCCCCTCTATCCAATGCATTGGCAATCACCCTCCTCCTCCTCCTCCCACTCCTCAACCTATATACAAATCCAAAAATACCTATTATTGGTCACGACCAATGGAGGAACACGCATGCCATATTTACATTCATCATTCCTGCTCTAGTCAATTTCATTTTAGCGAAGTACCAAAGGAAGCCCGATTCTCCATTTGACACCCACCCCATCATCGTCTTCTTTTCCATCTTCTGTCTCCTTCTCTATTGCTCCTTTCCCATCCACTTGTTGCTGACCTACCAATCTTTCATACTATGCAATGCCCATACCTTTCGCTTCCTTAGGATTCTTTCCTTTTCCATCTCTATAGCTTTGCTTATGCCTTTGCTGTTCCATGGCCTCTCCTTCTTTGCCCTCTATCTATCATTGCTAATACCGCTCTCTGCAACTCACTTGCATGGTCTCTTTCAGAAACTCCACCTAGTAAAGCAAAAGATTCTAGCAGTCGCATTCGTCCATTTGTTCAGCCGTCGAGGAAGAATGCCAATTTTGCCACTTATGATTGCCTATACGCATTTCAAGTGAGAATTGGGGTAACTGCCGATGTTCAACCAGTCATTGGTGGTAGCACAAGAAGGAAAAAAGGAAACAGCATGCAGGGGCAAAACACATGAATAATGCTTCATGTATGAGATGTTTTTCGCAGATTTGTACTGTAAAAAGTGATTGACAATAAAAATTAGATATTTTATTTGTTGTAATTGTCTTGACTAGAGATTTAATAAAGTGAATATTCTCTCCTCTTCTTTTGATTAGCAAATGAGTCTATTAGTATGGATATTTTACTTGTTAGAATTTAGAAAATTAACTTTTTTTACGCCATAGATAAGATTATTAATACTTTCTCGTGTTTTATCTCTTGTGCAATGCTTAATGACAGTTTTATGTGGAATCTTAATTGTTCCCATCGCTTCCTTCGCCTCTTCTTCTTCGAAAACCACCAGCGAACCCCAATTCCAATGATTCGCGACGTGCGACATGCGATCCGGATCGCAAGTCCCCAGCCATCAACCAGCCATATTCATGCATTTTTTTCATCCATCACTATCTTCACTCTCATTCTGTATTGCTCCTTGTCCCTTTCATTTATTGCTCATCTACCAGCCTTTAATACTGCTCGTAGTGCCTGCACCTTTTGTTTCCTTGTGATCCTTTAATATTGCTTGTAGTGCCCTTTCTTTGGCTTGCTGACGTTGTCGTTGTTTCAAGGCCTCTCCTTCCTTCTCCTCTATTTGCCATTGCTGATGCTACTCTTTGCAGCTTATTTGCATGTTCTCCTTTAGAAACTCTTTTTTCTGATAAAAACAAAATATTTTAGTAGTCGCATTCGTCCATTTGTTCCACCGTCAACTGCATGGAGGAAGAGTGCCACTGCTTCTGTCATGTATGGTTGCCGATACGCATTTCATGTTAGAATTGCGGTACCTTATGTCCAACCAATCATCATTAGTAGAACAAGACAATATAAAGTGTAGATCGACATTCAGGACTCACTTTAGGGTTTTGTTATTATCATTGGAGAGACTTTCTACAACATCAATCTAAGCATCGGGAGCACTTGATATAGGTTGTCCGAAGCAGTCCTGCAAATCTCCAACATAATAATGCAGGAAATGCATGTCAATGGAAAAGTAAAAAAATCTGCTTGCGGAAATTGGAAGCTATATCATGCATGTCATCATCATCACCATGTCATCTTTGTCATGTCATCATTACCATGTCATTGTTGCCACGTCATCATATTGCCATGTCATAATATACATGTCATAATGTCCATATCATTTAGTAATTACATGTTTAGGCTCATATAAATCAAATTGCACGTCATGTTAGATTAGTTCATAGTGCTTTTACACGTCATTAGGATTATATTACATATATATTGCATTTACAATTTTATGTCGCATGTCATTACTTCAAACTAGAATCCACATAGACATAATTTAGAATTAACTTGTATCTCATGCATTGCACATAGTTTAATCTTTTATTAAAGAAGAAAAACCCAAAAAGAAATAATCAACATTGCATTTAGAAATAATGTCTAGGCCATGCATTGCATCATTATTTGTTTTTAGCTAACATCTGGCAGAGCCTTTGTTGCATTGGACATAATGGAATTTAGCTTTCGGTTCGCTTAGTGCATCAAGGTTTTTCCCATCTCCTCTAGCAATTTATTCATTACTTTAATTTATTTTATTTTTTTTGTTGTGAATGTAAGTATTATAAATTAAATGATGATCAACAGCTTAGGGGTATCCCCCAGCATTACAAATAATGCTAATGATTCAAAAAGATGGAGTTAGGAAGTCTCCATATAGTAGCCAATACAACATTTGCCCTAGAAGGTCTAATATTTTGGTAGAGTGAAGCTTTACGTCTGACATTTTTACGTACGTTAGCCAAAAAAATATGGAAGTCTGTTGACTTATTTTGAAACCGTCTACTATTGTGCTCCATCCAAATGCAATATATGGTTGCTGGAAAGGACAACTTGAGGAGTCTGCCGCTAAGTCTTTACCCTTTGTTGCTCTAATCATCCATTGAAGTTCTTCATTCCATCCTCCTAAAGGGCGTCTAATCCCATGTTGTGCTAGGATATAATGCCATGTGATACCAACCTTACAGAAATTACACTGGATATCAACTGAAGGCATCCATTGTGTGACAATCCCGACTATGGGTAGTCTATCTCTGCAAACTAGCCAACCAATAAAATTGTGTTTGCTAATGCCACTAGTCCAAATTAGGTTATACCACTCCACAGTTGGTTCCACATATCTGAGTTCATCATATATATCTTGGCAACAGTACCTTGAGCTCGAAATAATTGATGTTAGAATAGGTTGTAGTTTAAGTGAGACATCTCCAACTCCAAGCCATACTGCCCTTAATGTCGAGCTGCATAATTGGGGTGCCTCTATATTTGGTGTTGTGAACCCAAATACTCTAAAGGGAAGAGGATGGACGATTGATGAGATTCCATAGCATGTGGCCCAGCAATATTTTGTTCCATATGTTCATATTAGGCAATCCTAATCCTCCTTCCTTTTTAGGCGAGCAAACTACTTCCATGAAACCTTGTGCGAGCCATGATTTGTTGTATTACCAGCCCATAAGAATTGTCTAATCCTCTTCTCAACCTCGTATATAGTGTGCTTTGGAAGTAAGAACATTTGCATCTAGTAGGTGTATATGGAAATGAGGACTGACTTAGCTAACTGTAGATGCCTTGCATAACTGACATGCTTCATGCCCCAACTTTCAATTTTCTTGAAGATCTTATCAGTAAGAATTTTACAATTTGCGTGGGTAATTCTTCTGGTAACAAGGGGGATACCTAAGTATCTGATAGGGAGGGTACCTAGAGAAAAAGGCATATGGTCTAGTATAAGGTGCTTCTCATACTCATTTAACCTAGAAAAAAAAGATTTGACACTTGTTTGGGTTGAACCGCAATCCTATGAGAGTTGCAAATTCATCTAGGGCATCTACAAGGCAAAGGACAAAATCTACGTCTCCATGAGAAAGTCATAACAAGTCGTCTGCGAAGCATAAGTGTGTGATTCGTTGCGTTTTGTAGCGCCAATGATACTTGAAAGAAGAAGTAGCAACTTTCGCACTAACAATTATGTTAAGAATTTCCATAACCATTACAAAAAGGTATAGAGAAAGAGGATCACCTTGCCGCAGCCTATTCGTACTCTTAAAATAGCTAACATGTTCGCCATTGAAGTTCACTAAGAACGCCGGAGGAGTAATGCACTGAGCTATTAAAGCAATAAAGTCGTGGGGAGTACTTATAGCCTTGAGAACCTCGAGGACTGCATCCCCTTTGTCATAGACTTTCATGAGATCAATCATTATTGCCACCTGATTACCCTTTCCTCCCTTGTGGTAGTTGTGTAGAAGGTCTTGGCATAGCAGAATATTCTCCGAGACCTGTCGTTCTCTGATGAAAGCAGTTTGGTTGAGACCGACGATCTTTGGAAGCATGCAACTAATCCATTCTACAAGAAGCTTAGATATGATCTTGTATATGACATTGCAGCATGAAATGGGTCTGAACTCCTTGAGGTATGATGGATTCTGAACCTTCAGTATGAGTGAAGTCAATGTGGAATTTATAGATTTCAACATTCTTTTTGACAACAATAATTCCATGATAGCTTCCTTAATGTCTATGATGTGCCAAGTGCTTTTGTAGAATAGACTGTTAAAGCCATCTGGACCCGAAGTTTTGAAGTCGTAAGACTCTAAGGATTTTTGATCTCTGAAATATAGGAAAGGTAAAAAGAGCATTGATATCTTCATGAAATAAAGAAGCATATCTTTCATATGGAATGCTAGTAGGATTGGGGTTTCGAATAAGGCGTTGATAATATGTTATAATTGCATTCTTAAGAGCACCCTCTTCGGTTATAATAAAGCCATCCTCCAGTTTGATATGATTGATCCTATTCTGGTCACTCATTCGCATCATGGAGGCGAAGAAAACCCTACTATTGTTGTCACCCTCCTTTAGCCATAGATTTATGGATTTCTGTTTAAGTAAAAACTCTTCATGTCTACTAAGAACAAGTAACTCCTCCAACTACGTCTTTTCTTCAGCCCAAGTAATGGGATTATAAGGGTCAATCACAAGCTCCTAGTGAAGTTGTTTTAGGCTCTCCTTAGCTTGTTTGACCTTGAAGCATAAGTCACCAAACTAATATCTATTCAGTCCCCTAAGTTGCCATTTCAGTGCTTTGAGCTCTATTCAGTCCCTTGAGTTGTTGTTTCAGTGCTTTGCACTTTGCCACCACTGTGAACATTCTTGATCCTCTGATAACCTATTGCTAGCAAGTGGAGACCAATGGCATGAAACTCGGTCTAATAGTCCAGAAATTTAAGAATTTGAACGAAGGTTTCCTTCTTCTATATGTGATGTCAAGTCGCACAAAACATTGGGAGTGATCTGAGACTCCTGGAAGCAGAAATTCAACTGAATAGTGGTTACATTTGTTTTGCCATTCTGCATTAATCAGGACTCTATCAATTCTACTCGCTTTGAGATTATCCCCCGTGCTTTTGTTTGTCCATGTGAAGAAAGGTCCCATAGACAGAGGTTCAATAAGTGCAAGTTCTTCAATCATGGTATTTAGTTCCTCCATACCTGCAGTCCAAAGAGCAATTGAGCCAATCCTTTCACTTGTGTCCCTTGTTTCGTTGAAATCCCCCATTAACAACCAAGGCAGGTCTCTTGTTTGTCCGAAAGAAAAATTTGAAATGTTGCGCCAAAGAAACCTCCGCTCAACTTCAGTATCATATCCATAGATGGCAGATAGCTAAAAATGGTCCACCTGAGGTTTTTCAATGAGGCAATGTATTACTTGAGCATATACCTCCAAAACGGTTAGACTAAGTATGGACAATTTCCATAGGATCCACATTCTACCCAAGCTGCTGTATATATAGTTATGAGTATAACTCCAACCTCTAAAATTACTGTCAATGACAAAATCAGCATTCTCTTCTTTAATCTTGTGCTCAAACAAAATAAGAATTTGGGAATCTAGGGATAGAGCAAAGTCCACCAGTTCCCTTCTCTTGGGGCTGCGATTAAGGCCCCTTACATTCCATGTGACAATATTCATAAATCAGGAGGTTCCGTTACATCCCCCAAAACCCCCAGTGTATCCACGGAACAATCCGAAGTAGCCTCCACTTCCAAAGGAGCAAGTCTATCATCAGAAGGCACTATATTGTTGTCACCTTTGTTTCTTCTATTTGATCCTCTTTCCTTTCTACCAATGAGTGTATATTGTGAGGAAGAATGATCAGACATGACAGCAACGGGGGCATTCGACTAGGTAACCATGGGGTTAGCAATACTGTTCAAGGTGGGAGATAGATTAGATGATACTGGAGTAATCCGTTCAACTTCTTCAGTAGCTATCATCCCCTGATGGATTGAGATTGAGTTAGGAGGGGCAACATTGTTCTAGGTCTTAAGAACCTATATTTCTTTACTTCTACCACTACAATCTTTGTGGCCAAAGCAATTGCATGTCTTGCATCTCACGGCACCCAACTGTAGTGTACCGTGGCCTCAAAGATGCCGCCCTTAACCATGTCGATATCAAATTTTCCTGGGCATGAGCTATCTACATTCATGAGGATGCATACCTTCACATAGGATAGCCACCGTTTTTGTTTAATGGCCGAGGCCATATACAAAGGTCTACCAAGAACACTAAAAACACAACTTAAACCTTTCTTGGTCCATAAAACATGGGGGACATTATAAAGACGGACCCAAGCAAGCATAGATGTGATCTTCATTCTCTCTAATCTGATAAGGGGGTACCATTTCTGCATCCCATACCCCGACCTCCATCACTTCCACCATTTTTGCAATATTGGAGATGCGAAAAAAGAAGAGGCTATCCTCAGTGGCCGTAATATTGAGAATGTTCTATTTGCCCCATAATTTTTCTATAACTCCTCTAACTAGATAGAAGGCCATTTTTGCGATGAGGAAGTAACCAACTAGGCAATTTTGAAAGTGAGATTTACCCTCGTCGAAAACCTTGGGTGGGAGAACAACGATAAGTTTATCGCCATTCTTGATTGGTGGGTGAAATTCTAATTCAACAGATTAGGCAAAATTACCCAAAGCAATGTTTTTCCAAGATATACATGATGTAGTAGTAGTAGTGTTTTCTAGAAAGGGTGCTTGGACAAGTTTAGGTTCTGTCGCTATTCTAGATTTAGACATACATTTGCTAACCCTATCAACAACATCAGTTAGATTTCCATCTCCCAATTCAACATCACCAATAGTTCAAGTATCCTCAGCCAAAATATCATCATTACAATTAGGAAGGGCGACTGATAGTGTTCCTGAAAAGCCTGTTTCATTTTCTATTGTAGTCCCTGGAATGGCGACCTCTTTCTCTGAACTGAAGAGGCTATTATTTATTTCGTTGGATAAAGCTTTGAATTCTGTTTTGTTCGATGATGAGGCTCTCCCAATACCTCCTTTACCGTGACTCGTTCTAACCACCATTTTCGAAACTTTTCCTGGTGATATGTAACGTTGTCTCCGATTGGAAGTGGTTGGGTCGATGCACTCGAGGACTTGGACCATGAGCGTCAACAAACCATGAGCAACCAAGCAAGGATAAGGGCAATGAAGGGAGGGCCAGCAACGAATGAGAGTGGTAAGGAGCAAGGGATTGAGCAGCAAAAGTCTATAGAGGGGTTGGGAGAGGAGCGAGCAGCAAAGGGAGAAACGGTCACACTCTGACCTTCTCTCGAGAAATATAACAAACACCTTAGATGCGAATATTAAGGAGAGTATACAGCAAGGTAAGAAGGGGGGGATGAAGCCTATTAGCCAAGCAGAGACACAACCCCAGTGAATGGATGCAAGACGCAACGAGCGGCGCTCCAATTGGAGCAAGACTGTACAAATCGGAAGGAAAGTAGAACACACACGGTGAAGGACTGAGCAAAGGGGGATAGTGCAACAACTCCTAAGGGCTAGGTAGAGGCGAGGGTGAAGAAAGGCTGGGTAGAGATGAAGGGGGGCTAAACGAGTAGAACAGACTTAGAAGGAAAGCATATCTAAGGCGAGCGTGAAGGACGGGAGAGAGATGCTGAGTTGGGCGAGAGTGTCGGGTGAGAAAGAGGGAGCGGGATCGGAAGAAGTGACTACTTTAATTTATCGAGTGTTGCATTATTGATTGCGCACCCATATGATCATCCATCACATATTAGTGGTCTAGGATTAAAATTGACCAAGACTACTTACAAAATATTTTTGAAAATAAAAGAAAAGGTACCAAAAAGAACTTAGATTTATCTAGCGTAACTAAGTCTTATATCTATCATATATCTGGTTTGCAAAAATAAAATGCTCTGCCACACTTTGCTTGCATTTTTAATTGACCCATAGTAAATTAGTAACAGCTCCTAATTGAATTGAATTGCATGTTAAATTGATTAAATTGAAACTTCAAAGTCGCAATTTGTATGAGTTTGGGAGAGTTTATGCTAAGTATTCGGCTTAGTAATTTATTAACTTTCCTTTTGGTGGCCCACTTCTACAAAGGGGATGACGCTCGCCACACTAACAGCTTTAACAACGATTGAAATTCATTAGTAATTTTCAAGAGATATTAGAATCAACAAGTATTGTCTTTGTCACGCGATAAATCATGCTATCAAAACATATGTACTGCTATTACACCTGTAATCCAGACATTAGTACAGCTTGTTCAGGTTAGAAGATAAATGATAATAATAGAGTAAGCTTTCTCAATTTTCCACTAACCCCTTTCAAGGAGCGATGGACTTGACACGGCCATGTCACCAACCAATAATGGGATCGCATGATTCACTATGCTGACGTCATCATGGCGCGGAGGTCGCCACCACTCCCTCGACCCACCTCCCCATCCGAGCCGACCCCAGCGTCATTACGCATATTCTCCGAATTACGTGGCGAGTGATTTTATATAATGTGATTGATGACGCGATTGCTTCCTACGGTATACCCTGACGTCACTCCGCACCGGGAGGTGCGGAACATGATTTAATCGACCGCACATGGTGCCAAAGGAGATCAAATCGTATCATGTGAAACCACCCGTTTTTGTTGAACTCTAGTCCTCTCCCCCATAACCCTAATTCGGACGAACAATGGAAGAAAACAAAGCCTACTTTTAATGGACCGACAACGTAAGCTTTCTTTTCCACCTAAAAAAAGGTATAAAATATTTTTAGAAAAACATTTTTCTTATTTTCTGATATTTGATTCATTTAGGAAAATGAATTAACGCAAAATATTTTCCTTATTTTCTGGCCCCTTCATCAAGGTCATGCCCGAGACCTTGGCTGCCATTGAGGTCCAGTCCAAGGCTCTAGGGTCCGAGGCTCAGCCTCGATGAACCTAGGCCCAGGCACCATGGACCTAGGTACGACCTCTGTAGACTTAGGTCGAGGTGCCAGGGAGCTGGACACAGGCGCCGAGTTCCCAGGCTCAATCCGATGGACCCAAGACCAATGCCCGAGACTTGGGATTCGAGCTTGAGACCCTGTCCTGCAGGGTTCATTGGCTACCCATGCGTAAATCACTAGCGCTCGAATAGTGTATTTCTATTTAGGAAAATCAAATGAGATTTTTCTTACCAGACGGCAGATAATATTCTCCAGTTTATTTTTAAGTCTCAGCTAAACATCGGAAAATTTATTATTTTCCTGGAAAATTACTTCATGCCAAATTTTTTGTGAAGCAAACGGAACCTAAGACAAACTTGAACAAAGAACCCTTCCTTTCGGCCTAAATGCATTCAAGTTAGAGTTGCTAGAGTATTTCCCGGCCTTAAATTACACTCAAATCCATGGTGTTCACGAAGAAAACGTCTACAAAATCAATCGTGTTCAAAGCTCTTCATACGGCTGAAGACTTTCGACCAAAAAAACGAGCACCACTTTTCTTTCATTTGTGCGGCTAAGAAAAGAAACTTCAACGTGCAGCACTTTTAAAGGAGTCCACTATGCGGTCAAACTTGGATGGTTGATCTCTTCTTAGTCATCATCAACTTCAGGATAACGCTGTTTACCATCATCATCATCATATAACGACAACGATAATGTTAAATTGATCTTGATTAGTTTTCGACGTGGGCTCTCTCCAAAAGCTGAGTGTTTACCCTATGAGCTCCGAGTGAATAGTGGGAATTAGTTTTCGACGTGGAGATGAACAGATAGAAAAGCATGTGCGCTGCTTAACATTCCGGTCATGATAAAATAACAAAGTAATACGTGGATCAATACATTGACCGTTCGCTCTTGCTGATGTTGGCCATCATCGCAAGCTTTGGGGCATTTATTAATTGATTTTTCATGCGTCACACTATGGTCCACTAACTTAGGCGTACGATTTCATAGACCCTTCTGATGGTTTCTTGTGATCCGCCCATGATGGGCTAACCCAGCCCATTAACCAAAGGGCCCACGAGAGAGAACAATAACCGCCAAAGGGCAGTTATTTGTAAGATGAATAAAACAAAATGAGAAGAAGAATGTACGTAAGAGAAGGATTTTCATGATCAGTTTTTGACACAAAAAGGATTCTCTCTCATTTTGAAGTAGAACGGCCCTACTTGACGATCAAAGGATCGCACACTCTCGACGTTGCAAAAGGAACATTTAATCCGTGGAAAACAGGGTACGTCCCTCTTGGTGATGTACTTTAACGATCGGTGATTCAAGTTTATACTGGGTACGTTTTCGTATACGATTTTTGGGCGATATTCGTTAGTTCGAGTTTTATGTCATTTAGGAATTTGTTTCCGTCTTTTCGCATTTTTAGGAATCTGTTTCCGACATTGGTATCAGAGCCATTGTTCTTGTTTCCTGATCGTTGTAAATGTGCATAACACGAATTGATGGCCGGAATTCGTGAAACGGCGCCGACGAATGCTCGGGTATGAAAACCGACACCCGACCATACTGTTCGGGATCGTTTCTCGAAATTTCGTGCGATAAATTTTATTTTTGAAGGCATAGGGTCGTAGTGCTCGTTGAGACGAGCAAAATGACTGGTGGCACGCCGCCGGGGGAGGCCGGATGCGCCTCCACGGGTCGTCGCAAGCGGCGGCGGCGCCGGCACGTGCGTTGCACGTGCGCAGAGGTTGCCGCGCACACGTGCAACGCACGCACCCTACGTGCGCGTCTGGCGTGGCTGACGTCACGCTGATGTCAGCCAGGCCGGTTGATTTGGACACGGCCCGGAAGCCCGACCCGATCCGACCCGTGACCTGACCCATGTGACCCGTTGACTTGACCCGGTCATGCGTTGACCGTTGATCGTCGTTGACCACCGTTGACCGGCGTTGACCACCGTTGACCGGCGAAAAAAAAAATTTGTACCTTGGATTATGAGTAATCATTTTATTTTTCTGCAATTGTTGCAAGAATAATGGTATGAAGATATCGAACCCCTATTATCCCTAGAACGGCGACTCAAAAGAAGAAGCTTGAGAAATTAAGAATCAAGCTGGCTCTTTACCGATGGAATGCTGATGATGACATGATGACACACATCATCAAGGTTAACCAAATGATACAAGATATCATTTGGAATGGTTTCGTAATGCCAGAGTATGTGATGGTCGGAGCCCTCAAATGCACCATTCCTGATGAGTTGGGAAGGATGATTGATAGGGTTTGGGACACCTTAGAAGGTCTGAGCTATAAGATGATTGTGGAGCAATTCATGATAGAGTATATACGGGTCGGGGCAAGATGGACGTCAACCCTTGTATTGAATCAGTCTCGGCGCAATACGTTGCCTGAATCTAGGGGTTTTCCGGGTGCCTCCATTTGGATGCCAAAGAAAATAGAATTTTCTGAGGATTTTCATGAGTCATTTCCAGTTTATAGAAAGAGGATCACCACCGGATTGTGTTTATCTATTTTTCGTAAGCTCTTATGGATATGTTCACTATAGGTTGGTGTTAGATATCTTGGGTGGATAGTTCTTTTTTATGTTGGTGTTTATGTTTATTTTCTTTGACGGATTCATTCCTTATGTACATAATGTTAGGTAAATGGATGTTGATGAATATTCATGCTGTGAATAGTTTAAAGTATTATTCTGTTTTAATATTTATCTTATTAGTATCATATGGAGTTGAGTGGGAGTTCTAAAAGTTTTAGTAACTTTAAAGAACGTAATTTTACCTTAATGATTACATTAATGATAATTTCACATTAGGATTTTTTATGATGATTGAGAACATAGTGAACTTTCAAATCTAAAGCCTATGTGAAATTATTCATTAATATAATCAGTTTGTGTAAAATTAATGCATGAATGAGTGGCATTAATAATTCGTGCGTATATGTCTTAAATGTTCAGATACCATGGCTTCAGCATCAAAGAATATAGTTGCTGAACTGAACAAATGAGAGAAGCTTAACGGTGATAATTATGAAATTTGGCATATGAAAATCCAATGTGTGCTGGAAGAGCAAGAGGCTCTTGAAGCTCTTAACATGGTTATGGTAGAGCCTGAAGACGGAAACACTGCACAACATAAGAGAGATAATGATGCATTTGCTGTATGGAAAAGGAAGAACTCCCTCGCTCGCATCACGTTGCTGAGTAGCATGAAAAATGATGTCGTGCGAGAGTTTAGGCATTTTGAAAATGCTAAGGAGATGTGGGAGCATTGGCAGCAAGGTTTGGTCATACATCTGTAACCAAGCTTAGACAGCTCACTATAAGATTCGACTCATATAAGAAGCCACATGGTCAGTCCATAAAACAACATTTAAGGAAAACGTCAAACATGATTAATGAGCTGAAGGATGCTGGCCATGTTCTGACTGATGAGCAGCAAGTGCAAGCAGTGATTCATTCTTTACCTCAAAGTTGGGAGCATATGAAGTTGCACCTAACTCACAATGAGAACATCAAAACCTTTGAGGATGCAGTGCGCCACTTAGAGCTAGAGGAGGACCGCCTCCTGGCGGATAAGTCGGTAATTGACATTTACTATGCAAGTTCTAGCTCACAAGGGCCATCGAGCTCTAAGTGCAAGTGTCCTGATTCGTTCAGAAGGTGGAAAGGTAAGAGAGCCAGTTCTTCGGGGAAGAAACCAAGAGATGAACAACACCAAAGAGGAAAGCGTCCTCATGAGAAAAAGATGTCAAGAGTGAAGTGCTACAACTGTAGCAAGAAAGGCCACTTTGCTCGCGATTGTCGTGAGCCAAAGAAGGTTAACTCATCTTGTATTATTGAGAATTTTATTTATGTATCAAGTTCTATATCTCTAACTGAATCAAATCCTTTGTGGACCGTAGATTCGGGAGCAACAGACCATGTAGCGAAGGATAGAGAAGCCTTCGTAGAATTTCGACGAGTTCCAATGGGAACTAAATGGATTTATATAGGGAACAACTCCAGAGCTGGGGTTAAAGGAATTGGCACCTGCCAGTTAATTATGCGTGGTGGACGCACTTTGTTCCTACATGATGTATTATATGCTCCGGAAATTCATCGGAACTTAGTGTCTGTTTTAGTGTTAATTCGACTTGGTTTTAATTTGAACTTCCATAACAATGGTGTAGACTTGTATTTAGGTACGAGTTATTATGGTTGTGGTTATTTTCTAGATGGTTTTATTGTACTGGATGTTGATTATGTAAATGTCAATGTTTGTTATTCCCACTTCACATCTTCTACTTCGTGTGATAATGATGTGAACGTATGGCATGCTAGGCTTGGCCATATAGGCCAACGGCGAATGAATAGATTAGCCAAAGAAGGCTTAATGGGCAATATTGAAAAAGTCGATTTGCCCACTTGCGAACACTGCCTAGCTGGGAAAACAACAAGGAAATCATTTGGAAAAGGAACAAGAGCTGGATTTCCTTTGTAGTTAATCCATTCTGACATTTGTGGTCCAATGAATGTGAGGGCTAGACATGAGGCTGTTTATTTTATCACATTTATTGATAATTATACTCGATTCGGATATGTTTATTTGATTTCTCATAAATCTGAGGCTTTTAGTTGCTTCAAGATATTTATGAACCCGGTGGAAAATCAATTAGATAAGAAAATAAAAGCATTGAGATCCGATCGAGGTCGAGAATATCGATCTGATGAGTTCAGAAATTTATGCGATGAAAAGGGAATAGAAAGACAGTTGTCTATTCCCTATACTCCTCAATAAAATGGTGTTGCGGAAAGGAGAAACAGAACCCTACTAGAAATAGTTAGGTCCATGATGGCTCAGGCTAACTTACCTATCACCTTTTGGGGTGACGCTTTATTAACTGCTGTCTACATACTTAACCGTGTGCCTTCAAAATCAGTTATTTCCACTCCGTATGAGTTATGGACAAGTAGAAAACCTGATTTGAGTTTTCTAAAACCTTGGGGTTGTACCGCTTATATACACGAATCTTCTCATAAGTATGGGAAATTAGGTCCTAGAGGTAAGAAGAGTATCTTCATAAGGTATTCAGAAACCTCGAAAGGATATGTATTTATAGGTGAGCAAGAAAGTGGGAGTATAACTGAATTTGAATCACAAGATGTCACATTCTTAGAGAATGAGTTTTCTAGGAAGGGCGAAATAGGTGAGAACTACTCTCTATTTGAAACCTTGGATCCTGATAGTGAAATCGATAAAGTTCGTCCAAGTGGAAGCAATGTGAGAAGTGAGGAATTGAATTCGACTCAATTTCAATTGCAACCTTTTGATGAGACGATTCCGTCATTATCTAATCCAAGTGGGAGCATAATGGAGAATGATATACCACGTGTACAATCTCCCATACGGCGAACAAGTCGCAAAAGTATTCCCCGACGATGTTTTGACATTGAAGGGGAAACTTTCATGATCGCTCCACAAGATGAAGACGAGCCAAGGTGTAAATGAGGCTCTAAATTGCCCTAACAAAGAAAAATGGATGATTGCAATGAAAGAAGAAATGGAGTCAATGAAATCAAACCATGTTTGGGACCTGGTTGATCTTCCAGAAGGACACAAAGCTATTGGGAATAAATGGATTCTCAAAATAAAATGCAAATCCGATGGCTCAATAGAAAGATATAAGGCTCGCTTAGTAGCGAAAGGGTACAATCAACAAGAAGGAGTTGATTACGAAGAAACTTTCTCTCCTGTAGTGAGATTTACCTCAATTCGCCTTATTCTGGCAATAGTGACAAGCATGGATCTTGAATTACATCAAATGGATGTAAAGACTGCTTTTCTAAATGGAGAATTAGAAGAAGAAATTTACATTGAGCAGCCAGTTGGCTTCATTGTGAAAGGCCAAGAACAAAAAGTATGTCGACTTCTAAGATCGATATATGGCCTTAAGCAGTCTTTGAGACAATGGTATATACGTTTTCATAATGCCATAGTGGCATTTGATTTTAAAATGATTGATGAAGATCATTGCGTGTATATCAAAAGATCCAAAGATCAATTTGTGATTTTATCATTATATATTGATGATATACTGATTGCCGGAAGCAATATGGAGTTGGTTAATAATATTAAGAGTTGGTTATCGTCCAATTTTAAGATGAAAGATATGGGTGAGGATGCATATATTCTTGGAGTTAAGATTTCAAGAGATCGTTCCAAGAGATTATTGTCTCTTTCGCAAGATACTTATATAAATAAAGTTCTTGAACGATTTTGTATGCAAGACTGTAAACCCATGGATACTCCTATTGCAAAAGGTGAAGGATTGAGCCATAGGTTGTGTCCTAAGACTCCACAAGAGAAGGAATAAATGAAACGTGTTCCTTATGCTAGTGCTATTGGAAGTTTAATGTACGCTATGATGTGTACAAGACCTGACATATGTTTTGCAGTTGGGACGGTAAGTAGGTACCAATCCAATCCAGGTCAAGCATATTGGAAAGCCGTAAAAAGAATCATGAGGTATTTAAAGGGTACTGCTAATTATTCACTGAGTTATCAAGGCAAGGATCTACGACTTGAAGGCTACTCAGATGTTGATTGGGGAGGAGATTTAGATGAAAGGAAATCTACCTCTGGTTTTGTTTACTTACTAAATAATTGCGCCATATCTTGGAGCAGTAAGAAACAAACATGTATAGCATTGTCCACGATGGAAGCTGAGTTCGTGGCGTTGTCAGGAGCAGTACAAGAAGGTGTTTGGCTTAAGAGATTTTTGGATCATTTAGGTGTTGCTAAGAATGCTGAAAACTCATTGTTAGTCAATAGTGATAGTCAAGCAGCGATAGGATACACCAAGGATCCGAAATATCATGGCAAAACCAAACATATAGATACCAAGTATAACTTTGTCAAGGATATGGTTGCACGAAAATATATGAACTTGTAGTACACATCTACGCAAAGAATGATAGCCGATCCTAAGACGAAGCCAATTCCAAGAGATTTTTTCTATGGTCATGTAAAATCTTTGGGACTACGTAGAAAGTGATGTATTGAATATTGTATTTTTCCCTAAGTGTTCACATTTAATGAAGTTGCTCTCTCATTATTAATGCCTATGAATTTATTTAATATTTATGCATCTTAATGCTTAGTGCATTATATCGAGAAAGTATGTCTGACAGATGAGATTAGCCCACTTACACGGGTAATCGCCTCTATTTACTGTGCGATAAATAGAGATGAGACAATTTTTTTTAAGCTTATTATCTGGGTGATAATTGAGAGCTCAAGCTTAAATTACAAATGTTGCCTTAACTGAAAATTAAGATGAGGATATAATATTTACTATGTCCGAAGGTAAAATAACCCACATATATTTACTTTATCTGTCAATGATGCCAGATGTGAGTTCTGATGAATTCTTTAAAAGAGTAGATACGTGAACTCAAGTCTAGATATTAAGTATATCTAAACTATCATCTGTACGACATTAAGTATAAAGACATGCGCTCCTAGGGGAAGGAGAGAATGCCGTAATACGTATTTCATACTACGTATGCATAAGACGACCTATAAGAGTGGCAAAAGTTTTTAATCTCAACTTTATGCCGTGTGAGACTCTTGAGGATAAAAGTTCCTCATTAAATGCCCTCACGACTCTAACTTATTCTCAAAATTTCTATTCAGTATTCGCTATCTTAGAGTGTTGCCAATGGTCATGAATAATTCGATCTAATGGGGCATTTCTAGAAAAGCGAATTGAACTGAAATGGAGAGGATTAAGGAAAGGGGAAGATCAATTTATTTGTGATATCACATTTTTTTTTGTATTCACAGGTCGACCAATTATGATTTTGAGTAAATCATAGTTGTGAATACAATATACGAGATACTAAAAGAGATCAAGAGAGATATGAATGTGACTGATTGATCTAGGGTATTGCATATTATATCTACTCGATAACATAATGCCCAATTTGAGTTGTTATGTATTCCTAACAGATGCATAGCAATGAGCTCTCGAAGTATGCTGATCGCACGGATTATTTGTTGATATGAATATTGCATAAAAGAGAGAGTTAAGTTTAGCCCACCATGTGCGAGTGGGAGATGATGGTTTCTTGTGATCCGCCCATGATGGGCTAACCCAGCCCATTAACCAAAGGGCCCACGAGAGAGAACAATAACCGCCAAAGGGCAGTTATTTGTAAGATGAATAAAACAAAATGAGAAGAAGAATGTACGTAAGAGAAGGATTTTCATGATCAGTTTTTGACACAAAAAGGATTCTCTCTCATTTTGAAGTAGAACAGTCCTACTTGACGATCAAAGGATCGCACACTCTCGACGTTGCAAAAGGAACATTTAATCTGTGGAAAACAAGGTACGTCCCTCTTGGTGATGTACTTTAACGATCGGAGATTCAAGTTTATACTGAGTACGTTTTCGTATACGATTTTTGGGCGATATTCGTTAGTTCGAGTTTTATGTCGTTTAGGAATTTGTTTCCGTCTTTCTGCATTTCTAGGAATCTGTTTCCGACACCTACAAAGCAGAAAAGGATGATTGCATCAACAACACTAGAAACAACAATCAACACTGTAATCCAACAATGCTTATCACCTACTTATGCTGCTCAATCCCGTTCGAGGGCCGACGTCTTTCCAAGATTTGAAAACTGTAGACAGATTTCATAGTCACTTTTGGAGAATCTGCTTTACTTACGTGGATCGTTGGAATGTAATAACTAGCTTAGAGAAATGCTTACGAAAAGCACCATATTATCAAATGCCTTGCGTCTTCCCTCCAATTCACACGGAATTTTATCCTTTTCTTTTCTTATTTTTGAATAAAATTTATGGAAAACAAAGTTGCTGCAGATTCACCTCCAATTCATGGTGGGAACATGAGTCCACTTACAAACATACTGGAAAGTGTAGCACGACAAAAGAGAGAAACAAGAAGGGAAACGACGCACATGGTTGTTTCACACGCTCCTGACTTCACCGATGCTTCGTACTTTGCGTCTGAGGCAAATTAAAATTTTCTTCTTTTTTGGGCATTTTGCTTTAATTTTTTACAACCTTTTTCCTAATTTTGCACTCACAATTTTCATAATCCTTTAAATTTATGAAAAGTATATAATTTACTGATAAATAAATTAGACACTTTTTTGTTCTCTATTTTATAATAAACAGGCTCTAAAATCGTATAAGGAGAAAGATGGTAGATTTAATCATAGACAACCTTCTGGCCAAAACAAAAAATAAACTGAACACAACCTTGTCTCTGGCAAATTGCCCTTTTGACTTACAGAATTCAACTGAAAAGATCCAAAATGACCTTGAAATAGAATAATATATTTGAAAGCGATTGATCTTACCATCTTTATACACTCCTCTATAGAATATGGCATGAAACCCTTCTTTAGAATATGTGTTCCACGTACCACGGGTATCATCCACGCCATTATAAATGGAGGAATCGTCGTCGCCATTCCTAATAAACTCCACTTCCTCTTCCTCTTCCTCTTACCCTTTCTCCAGATATATACAAAACCAAAATGCCTATAATCGGGCATGATCATTGGAGGAACATCCACACCATTCTCACCTTCGTCGTTCCAATTCTAATCAACTTCATTGAGATGAAATACCAAGGGAAGCCCAATTCTCTATTTGACACCCACCCCATTACCATCTTCCTCTCCATCTTCAATCTCCTTTATTGCTCCTTGTCTCTTCCTCTTGTTGCTCATCTACCAGCCTTCAATAATGCTTGCGGTGCCGGCACCTTTCGCTTCCTCATGATCTTTTCATTTTCCCTCTCTATAGCTTTGCTTTCGTCTTGGTTGTTCCAAGGTTTCTCCTTCTTTCTCCTCTATATGCCATTGCTGATGCTACTCTGTGCAACTCATTTGTGTGGTTTCGTCCAAAAACTCCTTCATCTGGTCAAGCAAAAATTCAAGTGGTCATATTCATCTTTTTGTTCCGCCATCAACTGTGCGGAGGAAGAACATCACTACTTCTGCTTCTGCTTTTTGAAGAGTGGAAATCCTTTTCTCCACTTTTGAAGGTGTTTTTTACATTGACGAAAAAAGTTTCCTTGACTAGTTTATTTTTCATGAGCTGAACGCCCGAAAATCCAAAAAACATTTTCCTAGAAGTTGTTTTCTGTGAAACGAACAGATCCTAATACTGTTCATAATTATATGTAACTTTAATTTATTACAATTCTAGTAATTTATTTTGAGTGTTCACTTTTATTTTTGACGTACCGGTCCTTTAATTTCCTTCAGTTTGGAGCTGTTCTTCCATTTTCTTTATTTTCAAGCATCATCTCCTTTAATTTTCACTCGTCGCACTTTCAATCCAAGCACTTTACTTTTCCTCGCCATTTAGATCGAAATAGCTCTGTTTTCGATTACACTTTGTTCTCAAAAGTTAGCACGCCTTTCTTTTACTCAAATTCATCTCCATTGGATCTGCAAAATTTGTTTTGTGAGATTTCAAATCACTTTGTGATCGAGTTCGAATTAGAGAACAAGTTTTTTGATTCTTTTTTCTCAATCACCTATCTGTCGAATCTGCCTTGATGGACTTAGACCCAACAACGGTATAACGAGAATTATTATTAAGGCTTTTATGTAATCTTAGCCAGGCATTTTAAGCTCGATGCAGCTTGTTGCGTGTGTACTCGCTAGACACATGGCCAATATGCCCGTGTGTTAGTGAATCACTCTAGTTCTTTTCAGACCTTCAAGTACATCAAAGAGTTTCTATTTTCTAATCGCGTAATGGTCTCGGTTTCTAATCCCCGTCCTAATAGTCCAGAATTCTTTTGTCTAATCTCGTAATAGTCTATCTTCCTCATACTTGGAAGGGAATCTCCTCAGTTGTCCGTGAAGATCGGCATGGAGTTCATCTTTTCTTTATGGTACAGAGATTGGAGTAGAATCGCCAAGGGACGGGACTTACTTCGTGATTCGAAAACAGAATTCTTTAATTTTAGGACAGGGACATACAAATTTTGTTTAATATTAAAAAGAGTTAATATCACGAAAAATCACAAACCAATACATCTGTGATAAATTCACTCTAAACTAATTTTTTTACCACCAAAAACCCTCAAACTGGTATATTTGTAACAATTTTACCCTCCGTTAGTTTCCGTTAAATTTTACAGTCAAATGTTTAAGTTGGATGACACGTGGCAGTTGACAAGTGCGCCAATTTGAGATTTTACCCTCCGTTTATCATAGGTGTACCGGTTTGTGATTTTTCGCGGTATTAATTCAATTTAATGGAGGGTAAATTTGTTATAAATTTACCGGTTTTGGGTTTTTGGTGGTCAAAAAATTAGTTTAGGGTAAATTTATCACATGTATATTAATTTGGGGTTTTTTGTGGTAAAAAAATGAATTTGGGTTAAATTTGTCATATGTACATCAATTTGAAGTTTTTCATGATATTAACCCTATTAGAAAGTGAATTGTTTTCTATGTCCCTATCCCATCCGTGTACATGCATCAGGATTTATCGAATCATGCAAATTTGTGTGAAAGAGGTCAGTTTTCTCTTTTATACTTCCATATGCTTTTCTTTCTTCTTTTTGTGTGGATATTTTTACCAAAACTCCATGAAATGAAAGAGGAAACATCCACGATTCAAACCCATGTGACTGCAATTACTTGGCAGGGGGAACACCGGGGTTTGTCTTCTCTTTGGTTTTAGGTCAAACTAATTTCTTTTTGGGTTTTTTCATATGTACAACCGAAACTCCAAGTTTCCAAGAGCATTCCGCCCTTTTACTATTCTATATATCCCTTACTTCTCGTCTTTGTGTCATTACGTGCTCTCAGCTCTTGCGGTTCCTTCTCCTCTTCCTGTTTCTCTAAACGTATACGTATCCAAAATGCCTGCCACCGAGCGTGATCAATGGAGAAACACCCACACCATTCTGGTCTTCGTCGTCCCAGTTCTGGTTAACTTCATCAAAGTGAAGTATCAAGGGAAGCTCGATTCTCCATTTGACACCCAACCCGTCACCATCTTCCTCTCCATCTTTACTCTCCTTCTCTATTGCTCCTTGTCCCTTTCACTTGTTGCTCATCTACCGGCCTTTAATACTTCTTGTGGAGCCTGCATCTTTTGCTTCCTCACGATCCTTTCCTTTTCACTCTCCATAGCTTTACTTACGTCGTTGTTGTTCGAAGGCCTCTCCTTCTCTCTCCTCCATCTGCCATTGATATTACTCTTCTTAGCTCATTTGTGCGGTCTCCTTCAAAAACTCCTTCGTCTGCTAAAGCAACAGATTCTAGTAGTCGAATTCGTCTATTCGTCCTACCGTCGACTACATGGAAGAAGAGCGTCAATGCTTCTGCCACGCACAGTTTCTGGTACGCAGTTCATGTCAGAAGTGTAGTACCTGTTGGTTTTCTACGGAACATGCATAGTTAAATTAAATATAAACGCAGCGGAAAGATATAACCATACATGTATCTCCAAAGGCGTTGTTCGTGCGTTTCAATAAAAAATCGGAAAGACCATAGGGGGTTAAACGAATTATCTTTCGTAGCATGCCCAAAACGATTTCAGTTCGGATGTTCTTCAGTTCAAGCCCCATAAGCGTCGGACCTCTAGTTCAGACACACCACCAATCGCATGACGAACGGAAGGAAGAACTTGCGGGTAATCACTAATATAATTGTGCTAGCAATCTTGTGGTGACAATTCTCCGCACTCTCAATATTTCAGTCACGGCATCGAAAGAGAGAAAACGTATTTTCTTAACTCTCATGAACACATGATAATTGCATACGCATTTTTCATCATCATGCAACTGTTGCTGATCGCACTTTTAATGTAGCGATCAGCAATGGTTGCTGATCGCATGCACGATCAGTAACGGTTGCTGATCGTACATGTGCACACGATCAGCAACCGTTGCTGATCATGTCATGCACACGATCAGCAATGGCTACTGATCATGTCATGCACACGATCAGCAACGGTTGCTGATCATGTGTGACATGCACACGGTCAGCAACCGTTTGTTGACCGTGTGCCCCTCTTTTTTTTAAAATAAAATTAAAATGCGCACGGACAGCAACTACAAATATAAAGTTATATATATAAATATAAAAATATATACAAACATAGAAGTGCATGATTAGCATATGTGTATTTCGTAAGCATCATATGCACACACGCCCATGACAAAAAATCGAATTAAATTAAATCTCATTTAATTTAATTTCAGTTCGACTCAATTCGATTGCAAACATATTCGCAATATCGTCTCTTTCGTACAACGTTATCCAAAATTGATTATGGTGTGTGACATCTCGAGGTTCATCACTGAGCTGATAGTAAGACTTGCACTAACACATTAGTACTCCCAAGAGAATTGATTGTCCCGATCAACCTCTAGGTTCTATAAGCCATGATTGACATCTAGCAATATGTTATGGCTACCCAGACAGTGTGAATGCTTTAAGAACATAATGAACTTGTCAGCTTTGGCTACAGTGTAATTTAATCCCTCTGCCTTACTATGTCCCAATCGAACAAATACCATGGAATATTTATCAAGCCACTAATTCGATCATATGCACAAACCTAATTGACATGCACTTTATATGAAACATGAACAGTTCATTCTCGGTTATAATCCCTGTCGAGGATTTCAATGCAGTGTCAAGATTAGATTGCATAGGACATCATTATTGTACCTTGTATATAACAATGAGACAGATTCTATTTTGCACACACATGTAACTTCGTATGTGAACGAACTATGGCCATCAAGTACATAGACGAATCAACGAAGTGGCAATATGCGCACCTGTGAACTATAGCCATCCAACATACAAGTCAACACTGTACCTCAAGTATAAGGATTATTTACACAAGACCAGAGCACGAGCGATTAGACATTGACCACGCTAAAAGTTTTCATGTTGCTAATCGTTCTATACATGTCACGTTCAATGAACTTGTCTGATACAAGCACATGTGTTCTAACTCGGGTATCGCAATATTCAATGACTCGTGACTCGTCATTCTCTTAAGTATCTAATACTTATTGGTGAAGTTACGAACACACTGGTCTCAACAAGATCATTAATATCCACTCAATGATCCATCAACCGAGAACAATTTAAAGATTCAGTCTAACTATGAACCTATCATACATATTCTTAACATCTCAAGAATAGGTCCAGTCATAACTGATCTTATGGAATTATTCATGTATTTAAATAATTGGACAAATGAATGAATGCGTCCTTGCCATTAAATAAATAATGTAATTGAAAGTACAACTTAAATCCCCAACATGTAACTATTACATGGTAACTTTAGGGCATACATCTAACAATCTCCCACTTGCACTATAGCCAATTTGTTTAGTACCTCAAACCCATCTTGTCAATGTGTCTTTCAAAAGAAGACTGAGGTAAGGCCTTAGTGAAGGGATCTGCCACGTTTTCCGTTGAGGCAATTTTCTGCAAGGCGATATCACCTCTCCCAACAATTTCTCTAATGAGATGGAAGCGTCTTTCAATGTGCTTGTACTTCTGGTGAGACCTTGGTTCCTTCACTTGAGCTATTGCCCTATTGTTATCACAAAACAGTATTATTGGTTGTTCAATGGAAGGAACGACTCCATGTTCAGAAATGAACTTCTTCATCCAAGCGGCTTCCTTTGCTGCTTCTGAAGCGGCTACATACTCTGCCTCAATGGTGGAATCAGCAGTTATGCTTTGTTTGGAACTCTTCCAACTAACTGCGCCACCATTAAGTGTAAAGACAAACCCAGATGTAGACTTATAATCATTAGAATCCGATTGAAAATCGGAATCAGTATAAGCTTCAACTTTAAACTCTCCTTCTCTACAAACCAAGAATAAATCCTTAGTCCTTCACAAGTACTTAAGGATATTCTTGACTGCCATCCAGTGCTCTTCCCCTGGATCAGACTGATATCTACTAGTAATGTTTTCAGCATGTGTAATATCAGGTCTCGTACATAGCATAGCATACATCATGCTTCCAATAGCAGATGCGTAAGGTATCTTTGCCATCCATTCTCTTTCTTCAGGAGTGTTGGAACACATCTCCTTGGAAAGATGGATTCCATGCCTAAAAGGCAATAATCCTCCTTTGGAACATTGCATGTTAAAACGTGTTGAAACTTTATCTATGTACATAGACTGTGAGAGGCCAATCAATCGTCTCGATCTATCTCTATAGATTTTGATACCTAAAATATAGGTTGCCTCTCATAAATATTTCATGTAGAATTTCTGTGACAAGAATAGTTTGATCGATGATATCATCGGTACATCGTTCCCGATCAAAAGTATATCTTCGACGAACAAAACTAGAAATGCAATTGCACTCCCATTGACCTTCTTGTATACACAAGGTTCATCCGGGTTTTTGATGAAACCAAACAATTTGACTACTTCATCAAAACGGATGTTCCAACTTCTGGAGGCTTGTTTGAGTCCATAAATGGATCTCTTAAGCTTACACACCTTCCGACGTTCACCATTGGATTCAAAACCCCGTGGTTGTTCCATATAGATGTCCTCCTCAAGAAAACCAGTTAGAAAAGCCGTTTTGACATCCATTTGGAATATCTCATAATCTAGGTGTACAGCTATAGCCAACATAATCCAAATGGATTTTAGCATGGCAGGTGAGAAAGTTTCGTCATTATCGATTCCTTCTTTTTGACGATATCCTTTCGCTACCAATCGTGCTTTGTAAGTTCCAACTTGACCCTTAGCATTCATCTTCCTCTTGAAAATCCATTTACAACCGGTTGGTACAATACCATCACGCAAGTCAACTAAGATCCAAACTTCATTGGAATACATTGAATCCATTTTGGATTTCATGGTTTGTAGCCATTTACCAGAATCGATGTCTGACATCGCCTCCTCATAGGTAGTGTTTGGATCACCAGGTCGATCACCATCATCCACAATGAATAATGGTTCAATATGTTCAACTAAGTATCTATAACGAGCAGGTGGACGAGACGTTCTCGCACTCCTCCTAAGAGGTTGTGTATCAGAAGCTCCCACTGAATTATAGATCGGTGTTTGAACTTGGTTATTTGGTACTTCATTATTCTCTTCTTGTAAGACTATTTTCCACCCAGCACTACCTTCCTGGACGAACTGATTCTCTAGAAAAGAAGCATGCTTGCTAATCGAAATTCTTAGGTCAGAGTGAAAATAGAAATAGTATCCAAGAGACTCCTTTGGATATCCAATGAAGCGACCTTGTTCAGACCTAGCCACCAATTTTTCCATTTTTAGCTTCTTGACGAAAACTGGACAACCCCAAATCTTAATATGATTAAGACTTGGTTTCCTACTATGCCATATCTCATAAGGCGTAGTTGCAACAGATTTGGATGGCACTCTGTTCAGTACATATGCAGCTGTCTCGAGGGCATATCCCCAAAGGGATATAGGCAAATCAGTGTAACTCATCATAGATCGCACCATATCTAATAAAGTGCGATTTGTTCTTTCAAATACACCGTTGTGTTATGGAGTTCCAGGAGGTGTCCACTATGATACAATACCATTATCCTTAAGATAGTCCAGGAATTCAATACTAAGGCATTCACCTCATCGATCAGATCGAAGAGCCTTAATATTCCTGTTTGTTTGTTTCTCAACTTCAGTCCTGAATTCCTTGAACTTTTCAAAAGATTCGGATTTATACTTCATTAAGTACAAATAACTATATCGTGATTGATAATCGATGAATGTAATGAAGTAAGAATAACCACCTCTAGCATTTTCATTTATTGGTCCACATACATCTGTATCTATCAATCCCAATATGTCAGTAGCTCGTGCACTATGTCCCACAAAGGACGCTTTGGTCATTTTTCCTAGAAGACATGCCTCACAAGCCGAGTACGGCTCAAACATTGATGAATCAATATACCCATCATTAATCAACTTGTTGATTCTATCTTCTCCAATATGACCTAACCGAAGATGCCAAACATACTTTGGGTATGGACTATCTCTAGGGCGTTTATTAGTTATGGCATTTATATCATTATTGTATTGCTTATTGGCATTGGTAATCGCATTATCGAACATTGTAATGGTATAAAGATTATTTGTTAATAAGCCAAAACTAACACATCTCCTATTATGATAAATAGAACATACACCATCAGCAAAAGAAAATTTATAATTCTCTTTACTCAAACGAGATATAGAGATGGTGTTCCTAACAGCATTCTCATAATGCAAGCAATTTTTCAATACCATTACATGTCCAGAAGGCAAACATAAACGAAAAGTCCCTACAGCTAACGCAGCAATTCTTGCCCCATTTGCAAATGTTAGGACAATTTCATTTCGTCCCAGCATCCTACTTATTTCCAGATTCTGCAAAGACATACAAATATATGAGGTTGCAGCAGAATCTAGAACCCATAAGTTGGATTCAGCACTAACCATAAAATCAGTTTCAATAAGCATAGACACCATACCTTCGCAAGGTTGGTCCTTAGGCTTGACCTTCAAGCTTGTGAGGTACTTCCTGCAGTTTCTCCTCCAGTGCTCTTTGACACCACAGTAGTGACAATTCCCTTTTTCAACATTGGGCTTTGATTGCACAGCATGTTTCATAGGCATCTTCCATTTCTTTTTCTTCAAAATAGTTTTACTCTTTGAAGAAGAAGCCTTAGCCATAGCCACCACATTAGGCCTCGTGTTGTTCATTTCCTTCTCATAAACTACTAGCATACTATGTAACTTAGCAAGAGTTTTCTCCATCTTATACATGTGAAAGTTTTGGACAAAGCCAGAGAAGGAATCGTGCAAAGATTGGAAAATCAAATCTACAGCTAACTCATTATCCATAACAAAATTAAGCCTAGCCAACTCTTCTATGTACCAGATCATCTTCAAAGCATGATCATTCACCGATAATCCTTCAGCTATTTTCATATGGTACAATGCCTTAGATATCTCATATCTAGAGGTTCGACCATTCTCATCAAAATATTCTTTTAAATGTAAGATGATCGACCTAGCATCTTCCATAGTTTCATACTTCTTCTGCAATTCATTGTTCATTGAAGCAAGCATGTATGACCTAACTTTAAGTCATCATCACGCCACTTATCATAAGTGACGCGCTCCTCTTGGGTCCCACCCTCAGGAAAGGAGTCTGGCATCTTTTGATCAAGTACATACCCGATTTTCTCCAAATTGAGAACAATTCTCAAATTCCTCACCTAGTTAGTGAAATTGGGTCCAGTCAAACAATTCTTGTCAAGTATAGAAGCGAGTGGATTTGTGGTCACCATAGTCAGAGTAATAATATATCTGTGCAGAAAATAAATTGTTAGCCGTTGTCTTACAAAATAACCATTTCATTTTGGCCTTTAAATGAAATAGTGCCTCCCACTAAATTTTTTTTTGAATCCCATACTCCTTAAAATGGAAAAACGGTAATCTTTGTTGGGTAAAGATTACTAGTGGGGATTGGAGTCCCACTAGCCCATAGCCGGCCTCACCTGACAGTTATTGGTGTTCTACAAACTTAGTGAGTGAACCAACTTGTTCAATGCATCAAATGCAAGTCCCAATCATAACTTTGGCCTTTAGACCATGAAAGTCTCACTTGACAGTTATTGACATCATGATCATAGTTAAGTCTAGCCCATCATCTCATGCAAGTATTGAAAACATAAACGATCCCTTCACTTGACAGTTATTGGAAATCGTTCGGCTCCAACCCCACAACATCATATGCATAATGGAGTGTATCCATAGCCGGTCAATCAACCACTATAATGCTTGACCAAACCACGACAATGGAAGGCCACGAGTCCAAAACCCGTTTCGACTTAATATAATTAATAAGGAGATTTGGGTCGTTATTAATGGTCTCACTTTGCCCAATAACCGATTTAACATGCATAACAACTTAATAAATAAATAGATATCAAATTCATAAAAATCTATCCTACGTGGTGATCTTGGAATTATGGCTCAATGGGTCTCGAGCCAATGAGCCCCATTTAGCCATTTTGATGTTTTAATAATCGAGACCTGCTATTCACTTCTTCTTGGATCCTTGAACTCTTCACGGACAGGGCCCATAGAGCTCTCCGACTTAATGGCTCCTCTCTCTCATAACGTTTACATCAACAATTGATTATACTAAACTATACTAAAATACATTACAAGAAAAATAAAAAGAAGGACGCAGCTTCCATTTAACAATTACAACCCCAAAAATACCTGTAATCATCATACATTCATCCATACATCAATCATATTGATTAGGGGTTTTTCCATGATCACCACCCTTCCTCGCGAGCTATAAATTCTAAATTTAAAACTCTCGAAGGGATAGATAAAATTCTGCACCGAATCAAATTCTTGGTCGAGCAATGTAAGCCGCGTCAAGAAATCAAGCCAGTGAAGCAAATTTCACGAGCGTGATTCCAAGCAACGGTAGCATTGTCGCCTCTAGATTCATAATTGTGAATCATTTTGCAGAAGACAAACGTAAAAGAAAACAAGCCACGGATTTTTGATTCAAAATTGATTTAGTTCCAATCTTTTTGCTCAGTTGATCAAATTTATCATATAAATTAATCAACTTCTATAGGCCACTTGAGAGCAAGCAATTCTCTCAACAAACGTAAATTGGCCATTGGATCGCAAAAACATATATGAACCAAAATCAATTAAACGCACGAGAACGCCTATGGATTGGCTCTGATACCACTGTTGGTTTTCTACGGAGCATGCATAGTTAAATTAAATATAAACGCAGTGGAAAGATATGACCATACATGTATCTCCAAAGGCGTTGTTCATGCGTTTCAATAAAAATCGGAAAGACCATAGGGGGTTAAACGAATTACCTTTTATAGCGTGCCCAAAATGATTTCGATTCAGATGTTCTTCAGTTCAAGCCCCACAAGTGTCGGACCTCTAGTTCAGACACACCACCAATCGCACGACAAACGGAGGGAAGAACTTGTGGGTAATCACCAATATAATTGTGCTAGCAATCTTGTGGCAACAATTCTCCGCACTCTCAATATTTCAGTCACGGCGTCAGAAGAGAGAAAACGTATTTTCTTAACTCTCACGAACACATGATAATTGCATACGCATTTTTCATCATCTTGCAACTGTTGCTGATCGCACTTTTAATGTAATGATCAGCAACGGTTGCTGATCGTGTGCATGCACATGTGCACGGTCAACAACCGTTTATTGACCGTGTGCCCCTCTTTTTTTTAAAATTAAATTAAAACGCACACGGACAGGAACTATTGCTGTCCGTGTGCACTTTTAAAGTTATATAAATATATATATATATATACACAAACATAGAAGTGCATGATTAGCATATGTGTATTTTGTAAGCATCATATGCACACACGCCCATGACAAAAAATTGAATTAAATTAAATTCCATTTAATTTAATTTCAGTCCGACTCAATTCGATTGCAAACATATTTGCAATATCGTCTCTTCCATACAACGTTATCCAAAATTGGTTATGGTGTGTGACATCCCTAGATTCATCATTGAGCTGGCAGTATGACTTGCACTAACAAATTAGTACTCCCAAGAGAATTGATTGTCCCAATCAACCTCCAGGTCCTACAAGCCATGATTGATATCTAGTAATATGTCATGGCTACCCAGATAGTGTGAATGCTTTAAGAACATAATGAACCTATCAACTTTGACTACAGTGTAATTCAATCCCTCTGCCTTACTATATCCCGATCGAACGAAGACCATGAAATATTTGTCAAGCCACCAATTCGATCATATGCACAAACCTAATTGACATGCACTTTATATGAAACATGAACAGTTCATTCTCGGTTACAACCTCGGCCGAGGATTTCATTGCAGTGTCAAGATTAGATTGCATAGGACATCATTATTGTACCTTGCATATAACAAGGAGACAGATTCCATTTTGCGCACACTTGTAACTTCGTATGTGAACGAACTATGGCCATCAAGTACAGAGACGAATCAACGAAGCTGCAATATGCGCACCTATGAACCATAGCTATACAACATACAAGTCAACACTGTACCTCAGGTGTAAGGATTATTTACACAAGACCAGAGTACGAACGATTAGACATTGACCACACTAAAAGTTTCCGTGTTGCTAATCGTTCTATGCATGTCACGTTCAGTGAACTTGTCTAATACAAGCACCTGTGTTCTAACTCAGGTATCGCAATATCCAATGACTCGTGACTTGTCATTCCCTTAAGTATCCAATACTTATTGGTGAAGTTACGAACACACCGGTCTCAACAAGATCATTAATATCCACTCAATGATCCATCGACCGAGAACAATTTAAAGATTCAGTCTAACTGTGAACCTGTCACACATATTCTTAACGTCTTAAGAATAGGTCCAGTCACAACTGATTTTATGGAATCATTCATGTATTTAAATAATTGGATAAATGAATGAATGCGTCCTTGCCATTAAATAAATAATGTAATTGAAAGTACAACTTAAATCCCCAACATGTAACTATTACATGGTAACTTTAGGGCATACATCTAATAGTACCTGCCGGTGTTCAATTATCATGATTTCACATTCAATAGCACGAGTCTTTGCATTAAATAAAAGGACAGTTTGCATGTCCTCAAAGAATGTCAACTCCTACTTCTCCTGTATTCCAAAAGCTCAATGAGTTATCGTGCGTAGAATATGAATGTCAACTACTAATTCCCCTGTATTTTAAAAGCTCAATGAGCTACCGTGGGTAGAATATTCGAACTGTGGCCTCATCATGTGATTTATTGAAGCTCTCATGGCGGCGTGGGAAGGATGGGGAAGAAGAAGAATGAGAAAGGAAAAAAGATAAAAGATAAAAGATAAGAAAAGGAGGGAAAAAGGAAAAGACAACTTTTGCTTAATGGCAATAAAAAAGCATTTGCAGTACAGGAACTTGCTCTGGCACACCATGCTGAGTTGCTAATCCACTTAAGCAAAAAAAAAAAAAAATCGTGGTCTTGCGTTTCATTCAATGGAAGGACTATATTGAGCAAAATTCAGAAAGTTCAGAGAGTGAATTTGACCACAAAAAAAAAACTCAAGGGTGATGTTGAATGTTGATGAAAGTTCATAAACTACTCACGGCATTACTGCCAATATCACACCATCCATAACACCTTCCGCATTAACAAGTAGAACATCAACGAGTGCCATCAGAGGTAATTTGTTAAAATATGTCTAGGGTTTGACCCCGCTAGATGAAACCCGAGCTGAGATTGATTGTTAATTGTGGAGATCTGAATATACTGAATTGAATATTTCCTGCTTTGCTTTGATATCAAAATTGATGGTGGTCAAGATTGTCGGCCAAGCAAAGAAAATAGAAAAGGAAATAACAGAAGTCAATTTTAGTGTGACTTGGCAAAGGACTTTGTATTGACTGAAAAGGAAATAACAAAATATATATACACACACTTAATACGAGTTGGGGATGCATTTCACGTAGGCTTGAAGCGCCGCTTTGTGCGAGTTCTTAGTGTGCCAAGAAGTGCAGAGGGCTTATCTCATGAGTTCTTGTTGACATTGCGCCCAAGTTGAAGAATTCTTTTGTCACAAGATCAACTCTATGCGGGACAATTGATTTCTTCAGAAATTTCACAACGTTTGTGTTCTAGCTGAGAAGAATTTGTGTATAATTCCTCTATGAGATTGATAAATTATTTCGTGAGAAATTATTGGACCAAATACTGTGTGAGTTATTAGGTGTAATTGGGGTTTAGAAAACACTAAAAGTGTTTAAGTGCAGTTGCAATTTTTGTTATAACGCTTGACCTATAGTGGAATTATTTACTGCTCTCATCGTGAACGTAAGTCACTATGATCGAACCATGTAAATATAGTATTCGATTTATTTTCTTGTTCTATTTATTTTATTATTTGATCGCTTGTTTCAGCATAATAATTGAAGAAAGAATGAGCAAACTAGAAGCAGCGGCATTGCTCCTGTTTTGGGTCTTGAACAGTCCACTCGGCAAGGCTCCACACCACGACATCACTTTACCGAGTTTGTTCATTCCGCATCTGCTCGTCCATGTCTCGTGACAAGGCTTCAATCAGCTAAACATGGAACATCGGATGGATCCTCAATCAAGCAAGCAACTGAAATCGAAGAGCAGCTCTGCCCGCTTTTGCCAGCACTGGCATTGACTTTTTGTACATCCTGATGAGTCGTTGATCCTCCTCCCTAAGGAAACCGCATCTGTTTAGGAAGGATCCTCAGCATGACCAAGTCGCCTGCCGTGTATCTTCGCACGACTAGACGATGGAGACTAAATCTCCTTAACAGCCCAACCACCCCATTTAATAAGAACACAACATAATACATTGCACATTTTCCTTAATGTCCCTTAGAATATTCTGAACTGCACATGAAAACTCTAGACCCCCAGAAACTCGAAGACGCTTTGGGTCATCTCGACTTGTTGTCCCTCGAGAACCTCCGATTCGTGACACTTGTGGGATGTCATGCACATACATTTGTGAGTTTCTACATGTATCGTGTATTAGTACGGTTGATTATTTGCTAATATGTTCAAATAGCGTTCTTGAACCAATCACGGTGGTTGGGATCCCATATTGATGAAGAAAAGGAAGCATGCAAAGTGAGCATGGACGATAGAGGCCTTAGCCCACCCAGTAGTTTAGTCCACTACTTAACTCCGTGAGTTGAAATGGAATTAACTTAGAAAGCACGTCATCGCGCAAGTGGGGAATAATACAGGACCAACAAGATGATAGCCATCTTAGTACAAAACCCTATAATTATGCTGTCCGAAGAGTGAAATTGTTTATTTATATAATGAACTGAAGAAGGATATTAATGTGTAACAATTCTTTTCTTCTTTCTCGTTTGTCTTTCTTAGGCCAGAGCCATTCGCATTGCCATTCAAGTTCTAACTGTGTTTGGATTATTTCTATTTTTTATCATTTTAAACTATTTTAAGGGTCTTGCCAACAAATGCCTGTCGCGCTGCGCCTTTTCGAGTACGTTAATGAGGTACTTTCATTCATCACAAATGGGAAAACTGTCCCCGAATGGACTACTAAGATTCGATACGGATATTTCGCCCAGACGTCCCACAGACACCCCATCACTAGACAAACGGGGGCCTCTTCTAGACCATACCTTACATGACAACGGGTTGTAATTTTTATCATTATATTTAATTTAGGTTTTCAATATGGAGTCGCTACTAGTCATTATCGGTAGGTTGACTAGAAACCTAATCGGGGTACGGGAGAAATACCACGATTTTACGAATCAGAGATTCTAAATACGGGGACTTGATTACACTAATGATCCCAAGTCGAGATCCCTAACGTCCTTTTTGTACCTAAAACGATACGATGTGTCTAACGTGTCACACGAGTTTTCGAGGTCTATCCATTAATTCTAACCATTCTAGTCGCGGGAAATCAATCAATCGATATAAGCAGCACAATCAATTGCAATCAAGCAAAACAATCCTGATTTGTCTCTAAGGGAATCCAATTCAACACACATAAACCCTAGTAAAGGCCTAAAAGCTTATTCATTCAATAATTTGTGTTGTTTTTGGGTTTTTTAGAGGTAAGAACCTATTTTTATCCCTAAACTAATGATTTTCTAAAAATGTCACTTGGGCACTTCCAAAAATTCTAATTTAACTTGTAAAGATTGGCCACAATGTTTTTGAGTTATTTTATGAAATTTTGAAATTTATTATGATTTTTATTTTTTTTATTTTTTTGAAATAATTTTCTAAGAATTGCTTTTCCCAAGAGCTGATTTTTATTTTTTTATTTTTCTAAAGTTTCCAAAATTTTGAGATTTTTTTTACGGATTTTTGAGATTTTTTATTTTTTCTATTTTTCACATTTTTATGGATTTTTCTGAAAATTTTTGAATTTTTATGAATTTTTTGGAATTTTTCAGAAATTTTGAATTTTTTATGATTTTTCTGAAATTTTTATTTTTTTAAATTTTTATTTTTTTTGAATTTCTAATTTTTTTAGATTTTTTTATAATTTTTAGAATTTTCTAATTTTTTAGAATTTTTCTAATTTTCTAAATTTTTATTGAATTTTCTAAATTTTTAGATTTTTCTAATTTTTTTTTAAATTTTTCCTGTCAAGGGATCGAACCGGCCTAGCCGGTTCAGTCCGGTTCGGCCGAGCCGAACTAGCCGGCATCAACAACTACTCCGATGGGGCACGACGCCAAAACGACATCGTTTTCTTCGTTTTCCTATGGGGCATTTCCTCGAACACCTGGTGTGCGTGTATTATTGTTTTGTGTTATCAAGGCCGTAACTTCGAATCGATATCCGACGACCTTCTGGCAGTATTCTAGCTCCAATTTTTGATTTTGGATTATCCTCAAATCACTACCTATCATTCTAATATGATCAACTCGCCATTGGACTATCGCCGGCCAGCGAAAAACTAACCTATGCTACTTTTCAAACATTCATATTACCATATTGATCGCCCTAGCCGTCTATTTCGATCAAGATCATTATCAAAATATCAATCAAGGTGAAAGGTTACTAACTTGAGTGGCCTATGGCCACGAGGAGCACTTCGGCGAGGTTCATGAGCTCCGGTGAGGATTTCCATGGACAGCTGACTCGGTTTCATGCAATTTCAACGGTTCAAAATGCAATAGAACGACGAAAACGTAATTAGAAACTTATCTTAGACATGAATAAGCTCAGATTTGCAAAGAAAATCACATAATCAACAAGATTAAGCTCAAACATCTATTATGGAACTTTATGTGAACCATGACAAGGTTAACACTTTACTTGATTTGATGAAGGTCAGAATGTGGTTTCCGAGCTAATCCCCGGCTGTAGAATGGTTCTCCAACACCTAGGCTTCAAATTGGTGGGCTTCGCTTCACTGGAGGATCTTTGGATCAATCGACCGAGGTCGATTTTCAAGGCTTCGTGACCAGCTTTGTCATAGGTTCACCAGTGAGGCCGATTACTCGGCCTCAAGGAAACTCAACTCACTTCTCATGCTCGTTCTCCCTCTTTCACGTTCGCTCTCTCTCTCTCTCTCTTCTCTTTAGAATTTTCACGAACACCTTCTTTGCCAATGATCATGCTTCTCTCCCCTTTTCTAGCTTTATTTTCCTGCCCAAAGTTGGTTATCACCAACTTCGAATCGGTTAGATTGAATTTCCGACGCTAGCCAGAGATTCTCCGATTGGAATCAAAGTTTAACACATGCTTATTTGATCGGATTAAGTCGGTAAAGTGGCGGGACCGATTAGATATTTTCCTGAGTTTTATGTTTTGGGTGAGTCGGGCGAAGAAGGAGATTGACTCGGGTTGGGTCGAGTTGACCCAGCCGACCTAGCAAACCTGGGTTGGTCTAAAATCGCAAATTAAGCCCGATTTTGACCCAATTTTTCAAATTTAACCCTAAAATTGAATACCTTGTCACATTTTGCACCCACATTTGAGATTTGCCCTAATTTTTGTCATTATTAACCCAAAATTCTCAAATTGTAAATTCGGATCATTAGGATTTTTGTTCAATTTAACATCTAGATGACTTGATTGGGCAAAATTAATGCCAAAATTGGATTACCCATGACTAATTAACCCTAGAATTGATGGTCTCAAGGTTCGACAATTTCAAATTGATCATGATCCCCGATTTGGGCTTAAAATCCCTAATTTTCCAGAGAATTTTGGGGCTTTTCGATTTCTTTAGTAAATTGTGCAATTGGACCAACCATTATGTAACTCAAGATTCCAAAATCATTTGCTGTGAAGACAATATAGCCTAGAAATGACTAGAAATGACTCAATTGAATTTTTGATTCAATTTGGGGCTTGATTTTACCCAATTTCGGGAAAAGCACATTCCCAATTGAAATTTTCTAAAATTGATGCTGTATTGATAAGATTAGATTCAAAAGAAGACTAATGGCTATTTTTGTGGAATTTTTGGATTCCATTTGCCATTTTTCTTGATTTTCTCTATTATTTTGACTAAAACGAATTAAGGAAAAATTCAGGAAAATTCTATAAAATTTATTTTTGGTTTAGAAATAGGTTCCTAAGCTTGGCCAAGGCTACTAATCCTAATTTTGTGATTTTTGGAAAAATTGGAAGAATGAGCTAAAAAATCAGGTGTCAACAATGCCTTCAAAACATTTTTTAAATATATTTAACAGGATCGTATTCAATTTTCAGAATATTAATTGTGCGTATCACCCGAACTCTTAATGCATTGAAAATTGCAATACTTTCTTATCTGGATATTTAAGAAGAACAAAGTTTTCTTTTTTAAGTGTTGGGAGACACACATTATACTTAATTCAATGGAACGACCTAAAATTTCTCTAAATACACGTGGATTTGTATATAATTTTCCACAAGTTTTCAAATTAATCAATATGTTTAATTTTGATAGAAAAATGCAAAACTTACTTTTGCTTTTATCGATTCAAAAACGCTATAAATTGATGGTCTTATAAACGGTGTTATTAGTATGATAACTGATCAACTAGAGTTCACTCTCATCATCTCACAATCATAATCATGCCCTATTATCGGTTTTGAGTTTGAAAAGGTATTACATAATCCAAGTGTGCATGAGCTCAATCAATATCAATTGATGAATCATCTGGTCTCACGTGCATCGTTATTATGCAAAATATTCATGGAGCATCAAAAAATTGGAAAATTCTTTTTGTCCTTCCGATACAAAGATTGGAATAGAATTGCTAAGGATGGCAACTTCATTCCATCGTCATTTTAGATAAAATCAAGGAAACAAGAGTCACTATAAATTCACGTTTGCATCCTCCCTCCAATTCACATGGAATTTTATTTTCTCTTTTCTTGCACCTCCTCTTCCACTTTCTACAAATATATACCAATCCAAAAACCAATGGAGGAACATCCACGCCATTCTCACATTCATTGTTCCAGTTCTGGTCAACTTAATTGCAGTGAAGTACGAAGGAAAGCCCAATTCTTCATTTGACGCCCGCCCCATCACCATCTTCCTCTCTATCTTCACTCTCCTTCTCTATTACTCCTTATCCCTTCCACTTGTTGCTCATTTACCAGCCTTTGATACTGCTTACGGTGCTTGAACTTTAGCTTCCTTGTGATCCTTTGCTTTTCCATCTATGGAGCTTTGTTTATGTCATATTAGTTCCAAGGTCTGTCCTTTTTTCTCCCCTCGCTGCTCTTCCTAATATTACTCTTCACTGTCCACTTGCATAGCATCGTCGGGCAACTTCATCAGTGGGCTCAACAGATAATCCCGTTGCTCACATCTATCCATTTGTTCCATCTATGATGACACGGAGGAAGAGCACCGTTGCTTCTACCACACACCGTTGCCGATATGAATTCTGTGCTCAGGAGCTCAGGTATATTATCTGCAGGTATTTAACCAGTCCTTGCAAGCAGCACACTAAGAAACAAAGGAAACAGTAGGTTACATGTATGATATGTTTGCAGAGAATCATATGCTAAGTACGTGAGACGTGATTGTGATACAAACAAGAGATTTTGTTTGTGTGGAAGTATATCCTATGTCGCTTATCTTGACAAGGGTTCATATGGATTCAGCTTCAGACTGCTTCCTTTCAGATTGTCAGAACCACAAAGTTAATTCAGTACGTCGGTACCAAGAAGTGAAATGCTCACGTATTGCCTCTAATGCACCATTGATTCAGTACGTAAATTGTAGTTTGTGTAGTTCTTGTATTGTAGTTCGGCTAAGTTCGTACACCAAAAATAAAAAACAAACGATAAGAAAACAAACCTGAAAGCAGCACAACCAAATAAGCAAAATGTTGATTCGAGCCCAACGAAGTAACGTCGTGTCCTTAAGACGAAATTGGCCCCTCAATCAGTACCCGAGGATATTGGACAATCGTCTTCCAGGATAGAACGGATCTCGTTCCTCCGAAGCGGTACGTATTCGGAGGACTCCAACGAACGCAATTTTGTAGAACAATCGCACCAAATGATAATGACGAAGTGAATGTATGTAGAACGCGTCGAAAAATGCCGATGTCACGAAGTATTTTTTCCCGAACTATACTGTTCGGTTATATTGAAGTGGCGAAGAATGAAGAGTTGTGAGGGGCAGCGAAGGTCTACTTGAACCGGTTTGCGAAGGGCTTCGGTTTTCGTTCGGACGAACCGAACCTCACGAACAGACATGTTTGTTCGTCAAAAAATAAATAAATAAATTCTAAACAATGTGTCTGTTCGAAAATAAAAAATAAAAAACCGATAGAGCGTGGAATCGAACCGAGCCGGACGAATGGCGGCGGCGGCGCGCGCGGGGGGTGGACAAACCTAGCTTGACGTAGGTCCTCTCTCTTTCACAAAAGTGGGGTACCCCTTGGGGCCCAAACCCATTTGTAAGGCTCAACTATTTGAACCCATTTCCCATCACCTCTTCTATTCTATATGGGACACTTTCAACCACACACTTCTCATTCAATTCTATGGGATTTTGGTGCCAAAATCCCAAGAGTTTGTCCTTGCTATGATCCATTGTTCTGACCGCAATAACTTGTGACATCAAGGTGTATCAAACAAAATTGGGGGGGATTACAACCTTTTGTTCTACTAATTGACTGACAGAAAAAAGCTGTAAAATTCCATGGCCGTCGAATTGCTTGTACATTGAATGAAATAGGATGAAACAAAAAAAAAAAGAAACCTAGTGGAGCAAACCCCCAAAACATAGAACATTCTACCCTGATGCAATGACATAACTTGCAGCGTGGAAAGGTCATTCTCTGAAATGAATATTGTGAAGCATCGTCTGCGCAACTAACGCAGATTGATTGATGAATGATTGCTTAGTCACTGATTGAGAAAGATGTGTTTAGTACCATAGACAATGAAGCAATTATGCAACATTTTCAAGACATGAAAACATGGCGATAACAAACGTAGAATGAATAGTTATTTTTAGATTATGTTTTTAATCTTTTGTCCGTTTATTTCATTATTGCCCCCATAAGCAAATGGTTGAGGTTTTGTCCCTAAATATATGAACTCTAGTCAAGACAATCGATCTGGGATACTTCGATATAAGCAAAATCTCTTATTTATTGTCACAATCACTTTGTTACCATACAAATCTAAGTAACATCTCATACAGGTAGCATTACTCAAATGTTTTCTTCTTTCTACTGTTTCCTGTGTTTCTTCTTGTGCCACTAACAATAACTAATTGAATACTAGCAAGTACTACAATTTTGACATGAAATGTGTATCCGTAAAGTTTTTTTGATGTGGACTATATTAATTGATATTGTAATTTACCGTTTTACGGTATTGGTCTAATAAGATAAAATATAAAGATTCTTAATTAGTCTAATATGAGACTAACTAGTGTGGGCCGACTAAAGCCCAACTTGTGATGAGAGGTCTGTGGCTTAAAACTCCATAAATAGTGTTCAAGTCTTTCCTCCAATCCTAATGCACAAATAAATAACCCCACAAAAAAAACGGTTACTAAATGCTATTGTGAGAGGCAGTCTTATTAAGCCAGTGATATAGAAGTAATACAGAAGAAGCACCTGTGCTGAGAATCGTCGCTATTCCCAAAAAAAAGATAGATTCTAAATCAGGGGCGCAAATCTCTTTTACTTTGATTATATGTGTTATAGATTCTAGTTATAAAAATCTTGAGTAATGTTTTTTGCAGCTAACAGTATCAGCAACCTACATGGCAGAAGGGTGTTGCTCTTTTTCTGAGTAGTTGACGGAGGAACAAATGGATGAATGAGTTTACTAGAATCTTTTGCTTCACCGGACAAATGAGTTTATGAATGAGGCCAGGTAAACAAGCTGCAGAGAGCAATATCAACAATGGCAAAAAGAGGAGAAAGAAGGAGAGGCCTCGGAACAGCAAAGACATAAGCAAAGCTATTGAGAGGGTAAAGGAAAGGATCGTGACGAAGTGAAAGGTACAGACAACACAAGCAATATTAAAGGCTGGTATATGAGCAACAAATGAAAAGGACAAGAAGCAATAGAGAAGAAGAGTGAAAATGAAGAGGAAGATGGTGATAGGTTGGGTGTCAAATGGAGAATCGGGCTTCCCTTGGGTCTTCAACTCAATGAAGTTGACCAGAGCTGGAATGATGAAGCTAAGTATGGCACGCATGTTCCTCCATTGATCATGACCAATACTAGGCATTTTTGGATTTGTTTATTTTTGCAGAAAGAGAAAGACAGAGGAGGTGCAAGAACAGAACGATGACAATGCATTGTAGAAAGGATCTCATATTAGAGCAAGGTTTCAGTTCAAAGCATAACATCAGCAAAAATTCGGTTCGAAACATAAAATAAGAAAACTTTGATCACAAATTCACAATCAGTTTTCATACGATCATCACTATGAACTTTTAGTCTCTGTCTTTGCTCATAAACGCACCGAGACGGTATTTAAGTTTTACCTGTAAGGTGCGATATCTGTGAATTGCCAATTGGACTTAGCCCAGTTTGTGGATAAGACTTGGGCCGCTCTAATTGGGTGCTTTTTAAACCGAACCGGGCCGGATCCTTGCTAGAATAACCGAATTGGACTCTCTCTCTCTCTCTCTCTCTCTCTCTCTCTCTCTCTCTCTCTCTCTCTCTCTCTCTCTCCTTTTTATTCATTTATTTGTTTGCATATTTTATTCTTTTTGTTCTTTTTTACTTTTGTTTATTTTTTATTTTTACAAAAACATATGCTTGATTTGTCGAGGAAAATTTGGAGGTCAACACTCCTGCCCACGCTTCTTAAGGATTTTATCTGTAAAATCTTCTAAACGTTTATTAATTACTAAAAGCTCCTATTTACTTCTTGTACTCCAGCGATACAAGCCCAAATACTAGGTTACCTAGGACGCGTTTGATAACATTTTTATTCATCTGTTTTTCTGTTCTCTCGAATAGGAAAAACACAGAAATATGTTTGTGTACGTTAGTTAATTTTTTTTTTAGGAATAGAAAAGTGGCCATGGAATGGATTTGTAAAAGAAACAAGAAGTAAAAAAAAATCTACTTTTTTGTTCTCGGGAACAATTTCTTAAACAAGGTCATTTTCTTTTTCTTTTTCTTTTCTTTTTTCCTTCCTCTTTCTTCCTCCTCTAGCCGGTCATTGGGCCTCGGCGATGGCCAGCTAGGTCGACCTCTTCGGCCTCGGGCAAGCTTCGCCTAGCCATTGGTGAGCCTCGCCTGAGGCCAGCAACTAGTTAGAGGAGGAAGAAGAAGGGAGGAAAAAAAGAAAAAATTCAAAAGAAATTAAAAAAATCTTAGAAAACCTTCAAAAAATTAAAAGAAAAAATCCCATGTCACAATTTTTTTAAGGTTCGTACAAAACGGTTTTATGTTCTTTCTATATCCTGAGAATATAAATTTTGTATAGTTACAAAATACGTTCTTCTCAAAAACTTGTTAAAGGAATAGAAATTAAAAAAACTATTTCTTAAAAAAAATTATTCCTGAGAATAGAATTGTTATCATACGCACCCTTAAAGGTTCATGAATCATTGTTGTATTTTTGCATATTCTAATTCATCTATTTAGGCAATATATTTTTTTTGCCGTGTCATTTTGGATTTAGTAGCAAGAAAGTACTAGGAAGGGAACTCGCCCATCGGTGATTTAAGTGGGGGGTCGTGGCAGTGGGATGCTACGCTAGCCCCCCTCGAGAACTAGTCAGGCATCACCGCTGGTTTGAACCCTAGCTCGCTGGCCGCGCGAACACCTCAGTTATAAAAAAAAAAGTACTAAGAAGGAGGTGAAACTTGACCCGGAAGATGACTTACCTAGCTAATCTGCTGTTGATCCGCTTTACAAAATCCGACAAATATAGGGTGGGAAAAAGACCGTGGTGTGTGGGACCGTGATAAAAAGGTACACCGGTGTGTCATTGTACGGCAATGGCTTTTCCGATTTTAGATGTCCAGAAAGTTCAGAATATCCATATAGTCATGGCCACGGTTTAGGAACCGCCGGTTCCGGTTCATGGCCATGTATGAACCGGAACCGGCGGTTCCGAGCCTGTTCAGGTTCCGGCCGGTTCCGATTCCGGTTCCGGTCCGGAACTGGCAGTTCCGTTTCTGGCCGGTTCCGGTTCCGGTTCGTAATTTAAAAATTAATAAAATGAATTATAAAATAAAAATTGTAGACCTGGTCACTGATCCTCCGTCGGTCGTCGCTCGGGCTTCGCGGCCTTGGCCATAGTGGCGGAGGCGGTGTTCAAGGCGGCGAGGAGATGAAGCGGGAGTTTGGGGCGGCGGCGAGGGGGAGAAGGAGGGGGCCGGGAGGGGGACGGGGATGGGGACGGGGAGGAGGAGCGGGGGGTCCTCTTCCTCCGGAGGCTAGGCATGGTCGTGGGGAGGGGAGGAGGAGGGGGCGTCGACGTCGGCAGCTGCGGCCATGGGTGGCGGCGGCGATCAGATCTGGGAAGACAGGGAGCAGGCGGAGGAGAAAAGGGAAGGAGGCGCAGGCTAGCGAAGGGGGAGGAGGAGGGGGCGTCGGCGTCGGCAGCTGCGGCCATGGGCGGAGGCGACGGCGGCGATGGCGACGGGGTTAGATCTGGGAAGACGGGGGGCGGGCGGAGGAGAAAAGGGGAAGACTGGAGGCGGAGGAGGCGCAGAGGAGAGGGAGGGGGGAGGAGGGATTTGGAGGAGGAGGTTTGGAGGTGGGGCCGGGGGATGGGAATGTGGGGGTGGGGGTGGGGTTGCTGTGCTGTGCAGTAGAGCTGCAGAAGGTTTTTTCTTTTTTTTTTTTTGGAAACGGGCCTATAGGCCACGGGCCGGTTCCGGTTCTGAACCGCGGGCCCGGTCAACGGGCCGGTCCCGAGTTTGACCCGAACCGGTTCCGAGCTGGTTACGGGCCAAAACCGGCCTGTGGCCATGACTATATCCATATATACTTGAGTGCGAGAACATGCATGCCATTCTTACCTTCATCATTCCATCCCTGCTCAACTTTATTAACATGAAGTATTAAGGGAAGCCTAATTCTCTATTTGACACTCTCCCCATCACCATCTTCCTCTCCATCTCCTCTCTCCATCTCTATTGCTCGTTACCCCTTCCACTTGTTGCTCATCTACCGACCTTTCATACTGTTTGCGGTGCCCACACATTTCGCTTTCTCATGATCCTTTCCTTTCCCTCTCTATAGCTTTGCTTATGTCATCGTTGTTCCAAGGCCTATCCTTCTTTCTCCTTTGCCTGCCATTGTTGATACTGCTCTCTGCAATTCACTTGCGTGATCTCGTTCAAAAACTCCTTCATCTTGTAAAGTAAAAGATTATAGTAGTTGCATTCGTCCATCTATTCCGCCATCAACTGCTCGGAGAAGAGTGCCACTGCTTTTGTCACGTATGATTGGTGATACACGTTTCATGTCAGAATTGTAGTACCTACCAATATTCAACCAGTTTTTGTTAGTAGCACAAGAAGAAACAAAGGAAACAGTAGGTAGGGAAAAACATATGGTGATGCTACATGTATAAGATGTTTACTTAGATTTGTATGCTAAGAAAGTGGCTGTGACAATACATAAGAGTTTTTGTTTGTGCCGAAATATCACATATCGATTGCCTTGACTTAAGGTTCATACCGTGGACGGAGCATGATGATTTGCCAGTGTGGGGAAGATGTCGGTTCTCTTGTTCAGAAGGCCTTTAAAAATAGTTTAATTTTATATGTGTTTTCAGTTTTAGGCCTAATATCCTAAATAACTTTTATATCCTTAAAAAAATCCTCCACTTTCAACTTTATTCAGGAGAGTCTTGAACTTTCAGTTTTGTATAAAAATTGTCATGAAACTTAATTTTCTTTCCAAATTCCAATTTCACCCCTCCTATGTTTTGTTTGACCCCTTGTATTTCATATTAAATATACAATCATTGCGAGTACTTGGTTAATATAAGACCTCAAAATAAAAATAATAATTATAAATGTTTATGGCAAAAAAGACATCACAAGTGTTATAACTTTTGTAGGGCGCTCTCATTTGAGTGCCATAACAATTTTTCAATCATTTGAGAGACAAAATTTCTTACGTCGTTGTTGCAGTGAACTTTTTAGGAAGTTATAGCACTCAAATGATCAATTCAAAACTATGGCACTCAAGTGAGAGCCGTACGGAAATTATGACACTTATGATATCCTTACTCCAGTGTTTATATGTTATCTGGATCTTGATCGGCCTAAAATGACAAACATATGAAATAGGTTTTTTTTTGTTTGGCCAAACAAATATTCACAATAGATCAACGCTAGGAAAGTTGGAAAAGTCCGGTTTGAAATGTCATATTGGATTTAGACAACTTGGATTAAAAAAACAACAGGTTCAGAAAATGCAAGTGCCTTTGCCTCTCTTGCTCATGGTCAGGGTATATTTGTCACAGGTGTGCTAGTTTATTATTTTTTATGATCAAAAGATTAGTTTAGGATAATTTGTCACAGGTGTACCAGTTTGGGGTTTTTCATGGTATTATCTCTTCTTTTTTTTTTTGCTAAAATGCGAAGTTGATGTACTTGAGAATCGTTTCTACTCTCCCATGTACCGTCACTAATCTTCAATCTGCATTGCACGGGCTTCATTTTATATTTTCTTTGTAAAAGAAAACATCCATGTAGAAGCACATTTAGAGCCTCCAAATTACGACATGCATTTCTTAAAAAAAAAACAAAATGGCCAAAAAAGACGGGAAAAAAGGATGAGAAAATCCTCGGTTTCAGAGCAAAGATAAAAATTTTGTGAGAGATAATTACACCATGATTTAGTCAATATAAAAGTTTGATGTGATCCCAGCATCCAAACTGTTATTCTTACTATTTCCTCGATATTTTTACGTGATACATAGATACATTTTCTAAATTGTATAGTGTGCAAGACACTAAGGGCCCGTTTGGCAACTTGCGAAATAGTGAAAATTTCTGTTCTTTTGTTCCCAGAATCAGTATTAAAACATAAATCATTTGGTAAACTTTTTGTTCCCGGGCACAAATTTACAAAAAATTGTTCTTAGAATCATTTTTGGAACAGAATCAAGAAGTAAAAAAAAATGGCTTCTTAATTTTGAGAACAAGAATCAGAATTGGAAAAGAAATTATTTTTTTTTCTCTTCTTTCTCGTTCTTTCTGTTCTTCTTCTTCTTCATTCTTTTTGCCTGGCCGGCCACCGGTCACCAGTGACCGGCGAGACAGGCGAGGGCTGGACCCTTGCGTCTTGGGTAAGGGTGGCCCTCGCTGGCCTTTTGCAGCCCTCGCCCGAGCCGGCAAGGGTAGCCATCGAGGCTCGTGGCCTAGGCGAGGGCGACGGTGAAAATCCAGCCCTCACTAGATTCGGCAAGGGCGGCCCTCGCTGACTCGGGCGAGGGCTGGAAAAGGCCAACAAGGGCCGCCCTCGTCAAATTCGGCAAGGGCAACCTTTGCCCAGGCCGCAAAGGTCCGGCCCTCACCCTCGCCAGCCCTGGCCTGTGGTCGGTCGCCGACCATGGCCAAGAAGGAGGAGAAAAAAAAAAGAAAAGAAACAAAAAGAAAAAAGAAAGAAAGAAATATTAAAATATTTAAAAATATTATTAATAAAAAGAAAATTTGTGTCGTTACTAAACGCATTTCTGTTCTTTTTTTATTCCAGGAATGGAAATTTTAAACCGTTACCAAACACTTTCAAATGCTCAAAATCAATTTTTGGGCACAGAATCGTTGCCATGCACACCCTAATATTCCTATTGCTTGAAAAGGGAAACAAACACTAATAATATACAAAATGATTAAATAACCATGAGAAGAACAGTTCATAACATTTATTCATAAACTTCTCCATGACAAATGCCTGGAAAATAAAATAAAAGAGCATCAATAAATACATATTAGATGTAGTTATATACCAATGGAAATTACGGTATCGATCATCAACATCATCTTTTAGTTAAACATAAAGTGAAAGTGAAAAATCATACATTCACCCATATAAAAGATTGTCTCGGTAGATTTCCGGAAGCGAACCTTAAGTAATCTAGAAAGTGAGATCCTTTCACTAAATACATGATGTACTTCATTCGTAGGTTTTCTTTTTGACCAACGTACTCTATTCTTTTTGTGACAGTAACTTTCCTAGCATACAAATCTAATTAAACATATCATAACGTGGCATTACTCATATGTTTTCCCCTGCATATTGTTTCCTTTGTTTCTTCTTGTGCTACTAACAATGACCTGGTTGAACACTGGCAGGTACTACAATCCAGACATCTCATGCATATCAGCAGCCGTACATGGCAAAAGCTGTGCTACTCTTCCTCTACGTAGTGGACGGCATAACAAATGGACAACGGTGACTACTAGAATCTTTTGCTTCACAAGATGAAGGAGCTTCTGAACAAGAACATGCAAGTGAGCTGCAGAAAGCAGTATCAACAACGGCAAATAGAGGAGGAAGAACGAGATGCCTCGAAACAACAAAGATGTAGGCAAAGCTATGGAGAGGGAAAAGGAAAGGATCATGAGGAAGCGAAAGGTGCGGGCACCGTAAGCAGTATGAAAGGTTGGTAGATGAGCAACAAGTGGAAGGGACAAAGAGCAATAGAGGAGGAGAGAGAAGATGGAGAGGAAGATGGTGATGGGATGGGTGTCAAATGGAGAATTGGGCTTCCATTGGTACTTCACATCAATGAAGTTGAGCAACGCTGGAATGATGAAGGTAAGAATGGCATGCATGTTCCACGATTGATCTTGACCAATATGAGGCATTTTTGGGAAAAAGAGGAGGAGGAGGAGGAGGAGGAGGAGGAGGTGAAAGAGCAGAGCGGATGCCAATGCATTGGACAAAGGGAGGAACTGAATTTATAAAGAGCATTCGTTTTTTGTAGAAAATATACGTTTGAAAAGTCGCTTAAATTTGCTGACTTTTCGCTTTGTTTTGATTCACTCAGAACGAGTATTTTCATTATGTTTTATCGTCATGGAGAGATTACACTCAGCAAGCACAAGGAGAGTAGATACTGAACTTTTGACCCGCACAAGGAGAGTGGATGTATTGCGCGTGTCCAAAGTACTGAAAGTAGTACTCTCCTTGTGCTTGCTGAAGTTAATATCCTCTCTCCTTAGTGGAGAAAGTACAAAGTTAATTAGAAAACACACGCACTGTTCAGACACACAATCTAGTAGGAGATATCTTTGGGTGCACCAGGAACATGTGAGCCCAGTAAATCCTCGTCCTTGAATCACGTGGGTCCCATTAAAATCAACGGTTTTCTTGAATTGGGCTTATTTAAGAACTGTCCCTATGCTCTACAGGTTGGTTAACCTCGAACAAACATTATGAAAATCAAGGGCCCGCAATTGCCAGATTCTTCCTTGTCAAATTTGCCTAGAGGGAAAGTAGAAAGAAGTGGAACAGCTGACGAGACAAGCAACCATTACTAAAATAGAATGCTCGATAATGAGTTTCATTTCGTTTGTCGGCCTGGCAACATATAACAGAGCACCTAGTTCAGCAAAAAAACCCCAACTTCACATAACATAATCTCCTACTGTAATGACAAACGTGCAGCATAGAAGAAATTGAGTGGGAAAAAAGACCGAACGCATAATTGAAACGCCCCTGCAATAGGAATGACAGTATGATCATTCTCTATCTGTAGAGGAAATATATTGATTTTATTTATAATGCCCATGCTTCCCCATATAGAAACTTTAATAACTGAAGTAGCTCCCCAAGAGAAAAACACTAAAATTATGCGTCTTTTGCCAGAGTTGAGTTGCTGTATATGGCTTGCTAACAATAGCTATCGAGAAATTGAGTGTAAAGTATATCAGCAACAGATTAGCATCAGTCATCTTTTTGGTCAAATTTCAGCTCGTTCCTAGTATATTCTATAAAAAAGAGTTAACTAAAGCCTCACTCAGAGCGAATATTTTCATTATGTTTTCTCGCCATGGATAGATGACACTTCAGCAAGCATAAGGAGAGAGGATATTAACTTTAGACTTTTTATTCAAACGCTTTAGCAAGAGAGGATATTAACTCTGAACTAGAGAGGATATTAAATTTAAACTTCTATCCTATCCTAACACACTTCAGCAAGAGAGGATCCCAACTTTAGCTTTCTATTCCAACACTAGAGGATGTTAACTTCAGCAAGCATAAGGTCTTGTTGGAATAGAAAGCTAACGTTGGGATCCTGACTCCTTATGCTTGGTAAAGTAAACATCCTCTCTCCTTGGTGTGGAAACTTTAAAGTTCTGTTCCCACACACACTCTACTTGGAGATAGTCTTGGGTGCACCAGGAACATGTGAGCCCAGTAAATCCTCATCCTTCAATCATGCGGGACCCATTAAAATCAACGGTTCTCATGCATTAGGCTCATTTAAGAACTTTTCCTCTGCTCCACAGGTTAGTTAACCTAGTACAACATTATGAAAATCAATGGCCCGCAATTGCCGCGGATTCTTCCTTGTTGAAACTTGAAACCCTACTTTATCTCTCTCCCCGATCTGCACTGAAGCTAGGTGTGGAGACTGACTGCAAAGTACTCGTGGAAAGTGTTCTTGTTCAGCCACAATGGGAAGGACAAGCATTGTTGACCGGAAGCTTATCAGGAGTTTCTCGGGCCTCTCTCTAGCCCACTGCAGAAGGGACACTAACAAGATTTCTAACTGGGTTGCTAAGGCCCAATAGATGAATTGCCTATCTTGTAATTGGGTCATGTATCCTCCGTCAGCCTTTTATGATTTATTATGCTCTAGAATTTTAGACTTGTCTTCACTAAACTCTTTAATGTCAATGATATTAATTTATTTTTGACCAAAAAAGAAAAAATTTGCCTATAGAGAAGAGGGACTAAAAGAGGACGAAAGGAGTCATGGTGAAAAAAAGCAAAATACCGCATGAATGCAGAACAAGTGCCGGACACAACAAAAAAAATGGATGATGAAAATATGTGACGACAGTAACTGAAATGATTGATGAATGATCGAATGAAAGAACAAGTGATGTAAGAAGTGAGTGAGATGTCTGATGGATGAATCGACGAATGAAGAAAGAACGTTCATGATGGATATAAAGGTACCAAGTCAAGGGAAAAGGGGGCCACATCTTGTAAATGAAGAACACTTTCATGGCACTTTATTTTACCTACCCACGACATGCGTGCGCGAGTTTTGAGCCTTCAAATCCTTCCTGGAAAGATCAACCCTTCAATCCTAGACCCAGCCGACCAAACATTGCGTCCCGAAGGAAGCCCGTCCTAATCAGAGATATTTATCTCAATTTTATGAATTTTCACACCTTAATCAATGGTTTTCCACTCGGAGATTATTGTAAGGTGTCACACCCAAAAGAAACAAGAATGGGCGATGACATGGCTGTCCTCCCACCCAAAGAACATAAACTCAAATAAGAAACCAACAACCTTTTATCGAAATATATCTCCATCCATTAAATATATCTGATAAACTAGCACGTTGATTAGAATATCAAAATTTCTATAATCCAGCGAAAAGATTATGTACATCTCCAGCTAACAACTAAATCCAGCAAACTCATATCGGTCATATACAACGCAGATATAAGTAACAAACTAAGCTCATATCCAAAAATCCCTCTATCAAAAAACCCTAGCGATAACATGAACACACTCATTTTATCTGCTGCTAACCGATTAACCTAAAAAATAGGTAATAGAGTGGAATGAGCAACAACAACCTAGTAAGTAGTATAAATCTCTTCGAAGAAAATCGAGCATCCACCGTACACTTTAAGACTCAAAAACATAACTCATTTGCACCAAATCTAGAATATAACAAACTTACATGAACAAAATGAGTTATATAATACTTCAACATAACTATATTCATAGAAGAAATACCTTTTTCATCAATAATATCAAAACAAGTATCAATAGTCCAATTCATTAATCAATCTCATCAAACCACAAGTTAATAGTCCATTCTATTGACCAATCTCAAATCACACATCACTGATCAATTTTATGCTTAATACCCAACTCGAGGCTATAGAGGGCTCCCATGAAACTTATTCTATCATGTAACACTTAGTCCTTGACCAACATATATCAATAGTACAAAGTCCTAGAGGTGGCTCCTGTAAGACTTGTGTCACCGTATTGCACTTAGCCCTTGACTAACACTTATCAATAGTACAAGGCCCGAGAGGTGGCTCCCACGAAACTCACATCATCAAGTAGCACTTAGTTCTTGACTATAAGGCTTTAGAAGTGGCTCCCACGAGACTCGCCTCATCGTGTAGCACTTAGTCCTTGATTAGTCCATTTAACAATTGGTTTCATAAATCAAAACATATAATCTTTTGCCACTCAGTATATTCGTCATAATCCCCTTTCGTAAAGTATTTCTCAAATTCTTTCGGTAGTTATCTCATAAATTAGATTCACAAAGTAGTACACATAACCTTTCAAGAAAGTTTTATTAAACCATCTCACAATAACCCAAAAAGTAGTAGTAAACACTTGATCCAACTTTGCGCAACAAATATGCTCTTCTTAATTTAAAAATATATATATCGATTTACCATTACTTCAAGACATGATTTTAACAAAACCAAAGAAAAAAGCAGTGCCACTCATCTGGAAATGAGAATCGACATTAAAATCAAGTAAAACACTACTTTAACTAACTATTTGACTAACTACGCTTAATCACTAGCCATATAACACTCACGCATCAATAAATTGCTCGCCCAAAGCGATTATTCAAATCTAGTCACAACGCAAAGCTTGTACGCAAAACTCTAAAAATTAGCTCCGACTAAATCCTTACTTCAAATTGACTCCCAGCAAATCCCACGGCTCTACAACACCCATATACATGAAATTTCATAACTTAACCACTCAAAAATTGAATCTCGCAGTTCAAAATTCACATCATGTCCTAATTCCGAAAACTATTTTGGTTAGAAGAGCGAATGGCTTAAATCTTCACTAGGGGTGGCGAATCAAAGTAAATCCAATTTAGTGAGGTGTGTGCGGTGTTTGGCCTTTACGCATTAAACCACCCTTTCCCTTTTTCATTTTCTCTTCTTCTTTCTCTTTCTTTTCCTCCTCCTTTTCTTTCTCTTTCCGTGCGTACCTTGTGCACTTTTCTTTATCGCTTTGTTTTTGTTTTTATTTTAGGCCTCTAAAGGCTATGCCTTTTGATCAACTCAAATATTACATAAGGGATTTCCCTTTGGGATAATAACATAAACAGTCTCTGAACTTTAGTTCAATATGTAATTTGATTCATGAACTTTTAATTTGTTCAATATAATCCCTGAACTTTAGCTTAATGTTCAATTTGATCCCTAAACTTTTAATCTATTAAATGTGGTCCCCGGACTTTTAATACATATTCAATTTAGTCCCTAAAATATATGAAAATATTCAATGTAGTCCCTGAACTTGAATTAATGGAATGACTACGTTGAATATTTTCAAATAGTTCGGGGACTAAATTGAACATGTACTAAAAGTTTAGGGTCCACATTGAACAAATTAAAAGTTCAGGGACCAAATTGAATATTAGGCTAAAGTTTAGGGATTACATTGAATAAATTAAAAGTTTATAAATCAAATTATACATTGAGTCAAAGTTCAGGGACTTTTTGTGTCCTTTTTCCCTTTCCCTTTCATTAATAGTTCAACGTGAGTATGGAGATTGGGTTAAGCCCATTAAGTGCGAGCCTGAGATGTTAGACTTTAGACTGGAATTGGGCCGCTCATAGTGAGGTTTCCAAATTGGGACCGGTAGACACGAGGAAGGAAAATTTATGCTCTTCTTGGTCGCACGTCCAGGCCTTGTATAAATGATGCATGCATAAATGAACGGAATGCATGTGACTGAGCAAAAGGAGAGAAGAGTGCTCGTGCGTATGTGACCAAAGAGGAACAGGAGGAAATGACCTCCAAAAATGGCGAGGCAAAATAGTATTTTTCATTTCGTAACTTCTGAGACATCAATGGTTGTGAAAGCATCGGTGATTTTCATTTCGTATTTTTTATTCCACGGTCTAAGCTGACTAATTCAATCTGTCATTTCAAGCCGGAATTTTCCAAATTTCCAAGCATTGATCCGTTGCGTACAGTTGTTTGGCCAAAAAACCAATGATCTATTTCGTATGTTTATCATTTCAAGCGAATCACAATCCAGACCACAAAACCATCATGATTACTATATTTATTTTGAGACTTTATTTCACAATACTTATTAAGTATATCTATTATGAAGTACGAGTAAAACGAACAAGAAGAGGGGTGAAATTGGAATTTTAGAAGAAAACTAAGCTTCCATGACATATTCAATACAAAATTAAAAGCTTGGAATCCTCCTCGATAAAAGGGATCAAAATTTTCTAGGATATTGGCCTAAAACCAATAACGTGATTTTAAAATCAAACAATCTCTAAATGTCTTCTGAAGAGAAGAGCCGTCATCCTCCCTTATATGTATTAATTTGGCTAGGGTGTGATTAGTATCGAAATTTTTAAAATTGGAATTACCCCAATTGTACCAAAAGATTGATTGCTTCCTTCTGTCATCGGTAACCCAGGTTACCTACTATTAATCTCACTGCTATAAACCGATTAATATATACAGACAAAACATGCAAGCACTCCGCATAGAAATTCCTATAAATGACATGAGTATATACATTTGCAGCATGTTAAAAAATTGCACTATTTTCAACCATAATTTATGACTTTCCTCGAGCACACTCAAAATCATTAACAACTTCAGCATTGTGCATTTTTTCAGCTTGCCTTTCATAATGTTTGACAAATTCAGTCAAAGTCATGGTCTTACATGCCATATCTTGAAAGACATTATTTGTGCTCTCACTTCTTTGTGTAGATTTAATTCCTGCAGAAAAGATATCACGGCCAAATGCAAGACACCATTTATGACGTAGGTGATACAAACTATCCAACCACTTGTCACCCAAGCTCCGCTCTTGATACATAGCTTTCCAAATATTCTCCATTTCCAGTTCAAATTCACAATGATATAAAAGCTTTTGCCAATATTTATCGCGAAAACCCGGCTTTCCAAGAAGATGTGCAATATGATGCGTAGCATTTTTTGCAATATACTATACACATAAGCAATGATCAGAATTCGGAAAAACAGTTCTAATAGCACTTGCCATGACATGATCTTGATCGATGAAAATAGTCTTGGGTGCTTTATTACCCATCACCTCTAAAAAGGATCAAAATGCCCAAACAAAAGAACCAATAGTTTCATCCGAAAGAAAGGGACAACCAAATAGAACATTTTCCAATGATGATTCAAGCCAACAAATGGTGCACATATCATATTGTACTTATTTTTACGGTAAGTGGTATCAAATACCAACACATCTCCAAAACTTTCATAGTCCAACTTGGATACACCATTAGACCAAAAGAAATTGGTCAGTCTCTGTTCCTTATCCAATTGAAATGTATAAGAAAAATTGCTTCCATTTGATTGTACGCAATTGAAATGGTTAATAAGACTTTGACAATCCCCTGCACTAATTAGGTTCCTTCTATCTTATTGCAAGAAAATTTGACAATCACGTAATGTAAAGCCAACATTTTTCAGTCCCCCCGCTTCACCACTAAGGTAGGTATATGCTTTCGTAGCCATTATACCAGCCCTTGCCATAGAAGTCAATATACCTTTATTAGTATCCGTAATGCGTCGAAATGATCGTATAAGATGTTTTTGTTTTCTTCAATGAAAGGATGATTATGCACATCCTCAAACTTGGAAACTACCCAAACTCCATCTTCGATTACAAATTTAATGCAAGCTTGACATCTAGTTCTCTTCATTGTCCTATAAACATCTCTCTATTCATGAAGTGAGATTGGTGGAGAGTGTCCTTCACAATTACAAACAAATGTGCATCGTCACAATATTCCTTTGCTAGCACTTGCTTTTTGTCCTTTTTGCACTCCAAATCCCTTGCAAATTGCATAAGCATTGTATGTATTATAAACTTCATCCTCATTAGCAAATATCATGCCAATTCTAAATTCAAATTCTTCATCAATATTATGCACAATGATGTTATCTTTTGGAGCCTCTACAATTAAAAAAAATCTAATTATTTAGGGAAGAAAGATGAAATGGAAACAAATTTAATTCTAAAAAGATGAAGGCATACCCATTTATCCTGAGAACAAGTTGATTTAGCTACAGGGGATTGGAATATGCTTCCACTTCTTCAAATTAACATCTACCGCAAAACAAACTATTACAACTTAAAAGAAGACAAGAGAAAATGTTTGATGTAGCAAACCAAAAAGGAAATAATAGCATACCATGACATAGAAATCACCCTATCGATCCTTGCATCCCTTCAATTTGCTCTTAGTACACCATGACTACCACCTAGATTGTTGTGGATATATGCCAGAAAAATCATGTAATGTTTAATGATAGAATATGACAAAAAGGAGTAATAATATAATAGGACACTTGTAGACTTGCCATTCATGAAGGGGCCTTAGATGTATCCTTTGCTGCTTCTATCCTCAAATTTCAATGCCACCTGTGAAAAAAAAATGTTAATTGAATCATAAGAAAAAGATATGCACACTATAGCAATCAAAACGAGAGCAACATATGCACCCCTGCAGCTCCTGGCCCAGCACTAATATCACTTGAACTTCCAGCATAAATGTAGAAGAATATTTTTCTCTATATTGAATCATTCTGTATAGCATTACAATCTTTCTTATATACAATACAGGAGATAACCCTAGCATCTCAATAAATCAAGAAAAAACTATAATAAAGGAAAAACAAAAAAAATCCCTATTTTGTAAGAAATACAGCTCATGCCAACACTATCCCTCAAGTGGTTGAGAAGATGTCTTTGATACCCATCTTGATGAGTGAGCTTTGAAACACTCTACTTGACATAGCTTTGGTCAAAACGTCGGCCAATTAATCTTCAAATTTGACAAAAGGCAACTGAATTACTTTAGCATCCAAATTCTCCTTGACAAAGTGTATATCAACTTCAACATGTTTGGTTCAACATAGCTATAGCGGCTTTATTATCACAAAACAACTTCATCCCAGACTCAGGTGGATACCCAAGTTCAGACAATAGTTTTTTAAGCCATAATAACTCATACAACCCCTTCGCTACTCCTCTGAATTCTGCCTCGGCACTGGACAAGCTACAACTTTTTGCTTCTTGCTCCTCCACCTACCAAGTTACCTCCTACAAATGTGAGATAACCTGACATCAACCTTCTATTTGATGCATTCCCTGCCGAGTCCGCATTCATATATCCTTCCACTGCAAGGTGACCATTTTTTGCAAACATTATCCCGCTCCCTGGAGCTGATTTTAAATATCGAAGGATACGATATACTGCATTCATATGTTCTTCACTAGAAACATGCATAAAGTAACTCACAACACTTACTGCATAAGCAATGTCTGGGCGAGTGTGAGACAAATAAATTAATCTTCCTACTAACCTTTGATACCTCTCCTTATTAGTCAACACTTGATCAGGATACTATCCAAGTTTATGATTCTGCACTATAGGAGTATCTGCGGGCTTAAAGTCCAACATTACCACTTCAGCCAACAAATTAAGTACGTATTTTCTCTGTGACAAGAAAATTCATTCCTTAGACCTAGCTACCTCAATACCCGAGAAATATTTTAGTCCTCCCAAGTTCTTCATCTCAAACTCTTCTGCGAACTTCTCTTAAAGTCTCGAATTTTCTTTAGTATTATCTCCTGTGATGATCATATCATCAACATATATGATCAAGGCAGTCACCTTACCTTGGCTTTGCTTCAAAAATAAAGTGTGATCTGAATTGCTCTGGGAATAACCATACTTTCTCATGGTTGAGCTGAACCGACCAAACCAAGCACGAGGTGACTGCTTCAAATCATATAACGACCTCTTCAGTCTACAAACAACATTCAGCTTACCAACACACCCATATCCAGGTGGAACCTCCATGTAAATCTCTTCCTCCAAATCTCCATGAAGAAATGCATTCCTCACATCAAATTGATGCAATGGCCAATCCAGATTTGCGGCAAGTAACAACAAAACCCACATAGTATTCAATTTTGCAACTAGAGAGAAAGTCTCCTGATAGTCCACACCATAAGTCTATCTGTATCCTTTTGCGACCAATCGAGCCTTGTACCTCTCAATGGCACCATCTGTCTTGTGTTTAATGGTGAACACCCACCTACACCCCACGGCTTTCTTCCCTTCTGGCAACTCTACAAATCTCCAAGTCTGATTTTTTTCTAATGCTTCCATCTCCTCCTTCATAGCTTGGACCCATTTTGGATCCTTCAAGGCCTCTCCCACCCCATTCGGAATTTGAACAACTGATACATTTGACACAAAAGCCTTACAAAATTCCAACAGCCTTCTTGTTGACACAAAATCGGCAATGGGATATTTAGACCTTCGTTCCTCGACATCCGGTGAATACCGACTAGGAGGCTTGCCCCGGTTATGCCTGTCAGGGAGTTTATATCTAACAACCAAATCAGAATCATTAGAAACCTCAAGATCAGGAAGAGAGCCTACCTCAGGATCATTCTCAAGAGAGTGGTCGTGTACTAAAGAAGGGGCAATTTGCGAAGGAGCAAGCTGATCTTGCTCATTGGGTGTCGATATAGGCTGTTGGTCATCCCCACTTTCAGCTGAAAAACGATCACCCTCCCCCTTATCATCAGCCATCGCACCCTCCCCGTCATTGCCTGCCATCGAACCATGGTCTAGATCCTCATCAAACTGCATCATTGAAACTTTTCGTGAGCTAGTTAATGGTTCAGCCCCACCCAATCGCACCCCAAACTCCACATGTCGTCCTTACTCCGCACCTTCCATGCCAATGTCCCACCAATTTTTCTTTTCACTATAATTCTCCCCCTGAAAGGAACAATGGGGTGGAGAAAAATAGGACTCAAACTCCAAAAAAGTCACATCCATGGTAACATGTATCTTCTTGGTTGTCGGATCATAGCAGCGATACCCCTTTTGGTGAGTCCCGTAACCAATAAATACACACCATACTGCACACTGGTTAAGTTTGGTGCGTTGGTTCTTGTGAAGATGCACAAAAGCCACACACCCAAACACTTTAGGGGGTATTGTCAAGACTGAAGGAAGAAGCACAAATTGGGATAGAGCTTGTAATGGAGTTTGAAATTGCAACACACGAGAAGGCATACGATTCATCAAGTGAACGACTGTGACCACCGCTACATTCCAGAACCTTTTTGGAACATTGCCGTCGACCAGAACAGCTCTCGCCGTCTCTAAAATGTGGTAGTTCTTTCGTTCGGCCACACTGTTCTATTGAGGGGATTGAGTGCAAGAGGTCTCATGGATGAGACCATGTTCCTTCAAATAAGAGGTAAGGCATTGATTGATATATTCCCCACCATTGTCCGTGCAGAGAATCTGAATACGAGCTTCAAATTGGGTGGCAACCATTTTATGAAACATACGGAATATGTTAGGAGCCTCATCTTTATACTTCATCATATACAACCATGTCATACGTGTGCAGTCATCAACAAGGTTATAAACCATCTCGTTCCGGTTATTGTAGTAATTGGAGATGCAACCCACACATCAGAATGAACCAAACAAAAACGCTTGCTAATTTTATTAGAGCTCAAAGGAAAAGAAACATGATGACTCTTTGCTATAATGCATTGTTCACATTGAAAAGCAAAATCCGATAAACCACGAAACAACTCAGGAAACAAATACTTCAAATATCTAAATGATGGGTGCCCTAACTGACGATGCCACAACCAAACATCCTTCTCCTTACTAACAGATCAACCAGGAGTGTGATGGGCACAGCCAGAGCTAAGATCATCCACAACGTATAGCCCCTCCTTCTTAGTACCATGCCAAATAATCTCCTTCGTGAGAATGTCCTAAAACAAACAGAAGTCTGGGTACATAAGAACACGGCAATTCAACTTATCAGTAATCTGTCCAATAGACAATAAACGGTTGGACAAAGAGGGCACAAGTAATGTATTAGATAGAGAAAGAGATGGCGTGAGAGTCACACTCCCAGCCCTAGTGACCGGATGGCAATGTCCATTAGCATTATACATACTGTCTTGCCGCGGTGAGGTACGGTTGACTAAGTCATTGGGGTCAAGCGTCATGTGATTGGTAGCACCTAAGTCGATAATCTAGCCATTGTTTACACCATGACGAGTAGTGACAAAAATAGAACCACAATTACCTTCAGAAGGAAGGGTGGAAGAATTAGCTGAAGGTACCATCGGGACCAAGGAAAGAGACGAACTCCCAGTCACCAAGGATGCCTGCCCTGCACTCTTGCCCAATTCTGCTTCAGATTTCTTTTTCTTCGCTTGAAAATCGTCCCACCAATCCGGGAATCCATGCAGCTTAAAACAAGTGTCCCTAGTGTGTTTGGAATTGCCACAGTGAGAACAGCCACCGGGCACCTTAGACTTGGCCTTGATAGCAGACCGAGAGCGCCCACCTCTACCGATCGAACTGCTTGCCATCAACTGTAGAGACTGGTCTCCTCGACTGCCCCGTGAGACCATTGCTGTACCCGTAGGAAAGCCATCGGCATTGGTCAGCATCACGGTTTGGCGTACATCTTCCCTGCGGATGCGTGCGTAGGCTTCCTCAACTGTGGGGAAAAGCTGCATCCGTAGGACATCTACACGAACCTTGTCGAGATGATCATCAAGTCCATCCAGAAAATGGTCAACCCTATCCTCTTGAACAACATTATTGTAGCGCTCAATATCTGCAGGACACACCATAGGATTAGGTCTGCGGAAATCAATTTCACGCCAGAGTCCTTGAAGATCATTGTAGTATTTTTCGATTGGTCCTCCAACTTGCTTGAGTCGTGATACCTGGCGCTTTAAATCATAAACCTGGGAAGTATCGGTGCCATCAAAGAAAGTGGTAGCTACGGAATCCCACACAACTTTAGCAGTAAGGAATCTGATAAAATTGCCAATCAACGCCGGATCCATGGAATTGATGAGCCATCCTTTCACACTCAAGTCCTCGATTTTCCACTTCTGAAAAACAAGATCTGTAGGCAAAGGCTAAGGGAGGTTTCCATTGATATACCCCAGCTTGTCTTTGCTTGTAATGTACATCTCGACAACCTGAGACCATAAGCCATAGTTGGTTCCATCCAGTTTAATCGCAATATGAGATGAAACCGAATCATTCTGTGGTGTTGGTACCGGAGGTGGAGGAGGATTCTCATTCTGAGTTAGAATTTGAGTCAATCTGGTGGTCAGATTCTCCAAAAAGGCTTCTTTGGTCGAATTCCCCTCCTGATTTTGGTGGGGAATCACTGCTCCTCTAGGGTTGTCATCCGCCATGGATGACGTACAGTACTCACAAGTAGCAAACCCTAGGCTCTGATACCATGTAGAAGAATATTTTTCTCTATATTGAATCATTTTGTACAGCATTATAATTTTTCTTATATACAATACAGGGGATAACCCTAGCATCTCAATAAATCAGGAAAAAAACTATAATAAAAGAAAAACAAAAAAAATCCCTATTTTGTAGGAAATACAGCTCACGCCAACAATAAACACATCAGCCAACATAGGGTTGGCCAAAAACCCTTTTCCCAATTTTCTGTCTATTCTGTACACTGGGAACCACCAACTTGGACCTGAGATAGAATTTATGAATGTTTCCAATAAAAAATAAATAGATAGTGCATGCGCACAAGTGCTCCCCAGAATTAGAACTAATGCAATAGAAACTACCAACTCATACGTGGAGGAATTCTAAGTTCCAGCATTAATTGAAAAGGTTCACTATCAGGGAAGTGATATAGCAGAAAAATCCTTTCAATATTGTTGTTTTCTTCGGTATCAGTTCATACTCACGTCCCTTTCCAGGTCATCTCTCTAACTTTATGCACAACGCTAAAGACTAATACGAGGTGAAGAAGATCAATAGAAAAGAACTATGGCTTCGACCTGCTATATGAACCTGTCACACGCATCCGGTAATAGCAGAGACGATATGCTTCAGCAATGAGTTGATCCTTGTCTCAAGAAAGCTCTGTTCTGGCCTTCCCTTGCATTTATTTTGCACCTGCCGTTAACCAACCAAAAAGGAGTTCTCAGTGAAAATTTGTCACCCTTGTACGCAATTAAGCAAATTATTTGACCTGATTTGGTTGTGTAAAGACGCCACTTCGGTAAATCATCTCTATAACAGAAGGTAAAACACAACATTTCTGAGGTAGGAACCCCAAATATTCCCCATCTGACTAGACACATATGCTGCCAGTGACTGATATTTCTTCTACTTCAAGCGAGAGCACATTGGATTTGAAACAAATTAAAGAAAAGAACTACACCATCAAATTACAAAGCCCGACCCCGACCGTAGAAAATAATTCTAAAGAAAACTGCTAAAATCCCAAATGGCCAACTCTTACATTTGACGGATGGTGGTTTGGATTATAAGATGGAGTTGAGCGAGGATCGTTCGAGCAAGAAACTGGAGTTGGGAAGGAGCGTCCGATAGAGGAGGAAGAAAGTTACGATTTTTGTCGATCTTGGAGTCCGAGCATCCGAGCGTTCGAGCGTCCGAGCGGGAGGAACGTTTGAGCAGATTTTTATCTCTCTTTTGTCAAGGAAAAGCTGCGTGGAGGAACCCCAAACCCGGCGCCACCGGCCTCTTCTGCTTCCGCTTCAAAATCGTCGGTGATGCAATCTTTGAAGCCGGAGCCTGCAAGGTGGCGATGAGGAGGAAGGTGAAGGAGGATGGAAGCTCTCGTTGCAAAAGAGAAATATGAAAGGGAAGCCATGGTTGTTTTGTTGGAGAAGAGAGAAGGAGAGAGAGGAGAGAGAGGGGCTGCACGCAATAAATGCGAGATTGTGTGGCGTGGCTTTGTTTCTGCAAGTGCACCAGACTCGAGGAGTACAGGGGAGAGAGGAAAGCTAGAAAATATTGTGTACCCCTTGTGATTCCACCGTGGAATCGTCACTACTCTGAAATGGCGACACGTGTGTCAGGGACCCACCGTGTGTTAGGAAGGCTCCACGTTGGAATCACTGGTCGGCACAGGCCAGAGGAGAGAGCAGCGGGAGAGAAAAATTTTGAACAAAAGGTGTCCTCTCCTCTCTCCTCTTTCGCACTCCTCCCAGATCTCCAATTCTCTCTGCACCTCATGCCGCGCTGCCTCCGACGACCAACGAGCGACGCCCTAGCCTCCGCCTCCGCCCTAGCCTCCGACGCCGATGCTGATGATGCCTCCGACGAGCGAGGTCCGCCACTGCCCACGAGCGACGTCCGTCGCCTCCCACAAGCGAGGTCCGCCTCCTCGCGTCGACGCCGACCCTGCCTCCGATGAGCGACTTCCGCCGCTGCCCACGAGCGACGTCTGTCGCCTCCCATGACTGAGGTTCGCCTCCTCGTGCCGACGCCGACGCTACCTCCGATGAGCGACGTCCTCCGCTACCCACGAGCGACGTCCGTCGCCTCCCACGACCGAGGTCCGCCTCCTCGCGCCGACGCCGACGCTACCTCCGACGAGCGACGTCCTCCGCTACCCATGAGTGACGTCCGTCTTCTCCCATGACCGAGGTCCGCCTCCTCGCGTCGACGCCGACGCTGCCTTCGACGAGCGATGTCCGATTGACCGCAACTCTCTCTCTCTTCTGCTTGTTTTCAAATGATGATTGCCCCCCTCACCCACCGCCACCGGCTCCATCATTGCTTCTGAACCCTTTCGCCACCGCTGCTACATCCCTCTCTTGTTCAGTTGCAGATAGAGACCGCGTGTATATGCACAACTCTCTATGCTCCGCCGAGGTTTTGTGTTCATTGTCCCGTTTGCTGCAGTTTCGGACAACGATCTGCAAGGTAGATGGGCGAGTCGTCTTGGCCTTCTGACACGCATGTAATCCCTCTGCAGTTCATGAAAGCCGGTTAATGGGCATTGTTGAAAATTTGTTCTCTTCTTCGATTAAAGCCGGCCCACGTTTCTTGCTGTGATATTCTTTCAGCAATGCCCACATTTTCTGCTGCAATGGTCTCTTTTCTTCCTTTTCTTGAAGTAGAAGATGGGGTGTGCGCATTAGGCGTCTCCACCTCATTTTTTTTTTCTTTTTTGAATCTCCTCTGCAGTTCGTGAACGCCAATGAATCGACCTGCATTGTCAGAAATTGTTCTTTGGTTAAATCCAGTCCACATTTTTTGCTGTGATGTTCTCTTGCCAATGCCATTTGAAGCTTGAGAATCAAAGGATGATGCCTGGTCTCTTTTGTTCCTTTTCTTGAACTAGAAGATAGTCTGTGCGTGTTGGGCGTCCTTCTCTGGTCATTTTGTCTGATATTTTGTTGCTTTTGAGATGATTGATCGTGATGTGGGATGATCTAGCAGGATAGTATCGTTGTTGCCTACTCATTCCTTGAAAAGAGTAATGAAAGAGTCAAATGCCTAATCTGAGAGCTGAGGTCTTATCAGCAAGTGTATTCACGATCCATAAGGCATGCAATTCTTCGCTTTTGTTGTTTTTTCCCCCTTTCTCTTGATCTCTCTTGCTCTTTCTCTGCTTGGGTCTCTTTTGACTTCCTATTTTGGTCCCTGAAATTTGGTGATGAATTGTTAGATTCTTTGTCTATGACCATCTATTCTGCTTAAAACAAGTGCATTCATAATTATGATGGTAGCTGGTACTCTATCACTTATTATGGTTTCTGCAGATGATGATTTAGAAGTGGGCACGTCAACAATATGCCTAGAGGACCAGTTAAGATCGCTAGGATTTATCTGTGGAAATGATGGTTCTTTATATGGATCAGCTCGTGATCCTGCTTTCTTCAAGGATATAAATCTCGAAGCCAATCTATCAAATAAAAAGGTTCTTTTCTTCTTAGGGACTATAAACCTCTTTTGTTGTGTTCGCCAAGATTTCCATTGTTTGCATATTGATTCCTGTGCTTCACTAATGTTTCCCTGCCTCATTAGATAAGGGATGCTATTTTATCTATGGGAGCAGGTGACGCATACATCCTACTGAGAAAGCTTTTGGCCTTGTGGCAGTCAAGGTTCTTTCCAAAAATATTCTGAAAACACTTCCCTGATTGGTAAGCTTTCAAAATAATTGCTCTATAGATTGGAGATTCAATATGCTATATACTGAAAGAAACTAAGGAGACCTGTGCTTGTTTGTAGCTCTAAATAAACATGTAGTTGCTCTTGATCATCCTTTATTTCTCTTTCCAAATCGGACTGGTAATGTGGAGTCACCAATGTCTGCTTGGGGAGAAAAATTAACCTTGACCTTAGCCTTTGAGTTATACCTATGAATACTCGAGAGATTAGTTAAGGTTATCTTCATGCGGTTGCATTGGTCAGGACATGCTGCATGACTCCTATAAAGTCTTGTGTTGATTTTGGAGAAAGAATTTATGTGTAAAGAAGCGGCTTTAGTCTCTCTCCATTAGATTCATTTGAGTTCAATTTAATAAGTTGTTAGCTCCAGTTTGAAGTCCACCTTTTCAGGAATGCAGTTGCTTTATCATGACCAAGAAAAATTTAGGGATTAGCACGGCTTCATTTCATAAAGCACTTTAAACTTCTAAAGGGTATGTGAAGAAAGCTTGTGCTTGAAGGGATAGCTAGGTTAAATTTTCGATTATTTGCACATGCACCCACAACTTAAGTGCATGTTCCTTATTTGAGCTTTTGCGGTGCTTTATGTTCAACTGAGAAATTGGAAAGGTATTTCGAGGGAGTGGTAAAAAAAATCGAAACTTGACTCTAATTTTGTTATAAAGGAGGGATTTCTTCTCCTTTGCATTTTTCTTTTGGTTCTTGGCTTTTCTCGATCACTATTTTAAGGAGGGCACAGTTTGGCTGTGCTTCAATTGCCCGAGAGGATGCTCTATTGGATCTCTGTTTCAAAGGAGAGGACGGAAGCTGTGTGGGTGTGGAATGGCTGTCAAATTTTTTATGGTGTTGTAGCTTTAGAGCTCTGTTGTCCCGTGCATGGTTGTAGTGGTGGCCACATAAGTGATTGAGTGATCTTTTAGCGTGTTGTACTTTTAGAAAATGCTATGTGCAAGGATTTGGCATTGTGCAATTAGTTCTGCACAATGCCAAGCAATCAATTTTGTTTTTTTTTTTTCAGAATGAAGGATTAGAAGCTGTTAAGTGCATATAGACAGATATTGAAAATCAGCTTATATCTGTTTTAACTGCTATAGTTTTTGGAAATATAGCACCTCTTAAAAGCTAGAAGCAAGGGTTGAAAAGTCCTCTCAAACACCTCTGAAGACTTCAATTTTATTTTACCTTTTGGTTTTGCATGTTGGCCATAAGAAACTGCAAAAAGGATGATCATCTTGTTTGGTTCCTTGATTAACATGCTAGTCTTTGAATCTGCAGATGAATTCTCATGCACCTAGTTATATATTAATTGTGGTTCTAGGGCTATTTCTATCCCTACATGCAGATGAAGTTTTTTTTGTTTGGTGTCTAGTACAGAAGAGCTACATTATGTTTAGAGGTGCAAGTGTGTTGAGGTTGTTCTATTTTGTGTTTGCTCGAGAACTCTGAAGCAAAATGGTTTTTCTGGGTTGTGCTCTTGTGGGGTTCCTTTGCCTGAGGTAGAGTTGAAGTGTATTGCTTGGTGGGTGTTTGTTTACCTACAATTTGAGGATAAGCTTCGATTTACAAATTACAAAATAGGTGGATTTGAGGTTGAGCTTGGATTTGCCTAGGCATTGATGTCCACCTAGCCGATGCTAACGCCACCTCCGATGAGCAAGGTCTGCCGCTGTCCACAAGTGACGTCCGTCGCCTCCCACGAGCTGTTGCCTCCCACGAGCGAGGTATATTTCAGATCGTGATGCTTTTTTTCCTCAGGTATATTTTCATTCACGACATTTAGTTGACATGAGCGTGCTTGTCGAAGGGCTTCTCGCTAGTACAAGTTGGGATGAGCTTGCTTATGTTTGGCAACATGGGACTGATCCTAGAGCTCCTTGAATTAGGATAAAAATTTCATTTTTTGGGGTCCCCTTATTGAGCTGTGTCAACTTGGGATCAGGATTCTGAATGGCCAAATTTGAAAGTGTAATTGTCATTCTACGGTTGATCTTGGTAAATGACTCAAGTAATTAGACTCTAAATTAGATTCAATAAAGCAGGGAAAATTTCTATTTGCATTATTAGAATGGTGAGTTTGCGCTTGTTATGTTCACCTTGTATGATATAGCATCGGTGATGATTCTCTAGTCTTATTATAAGGATCTAGTTGCTGTTGCTGTAGTGAAATTTGTGTCTCGATTATGAATTTTCCGTGTTGGCTAGTTTGATCAGGGAAAGACCATGTAGTTGCCTCTTCTTTGTCATGCGAGGATGAGGTTAACTTTCAATATTATCAGTTCCTTTGTTTGGTTAGTGCAGAATTCTTTGATACCCACTTTATGGTCACTCTTGCAACTTGTGTATCACCTGTTTTAGGCATGGGAGTTCCGACTTCTATGACAAAATAGTTCTGGTGCTTATCTCAAAGCATCATTTCTTTGTTAATTGTGTTTTCTGAGCATTTGAAATGATTTGAAAGTGTCATTTTAATGTCTCTCTCCAAGGTGCATATTGTCCCATCAAATTAAAGAAGTATTTTTGTTAGCGTGTGAAAGATCGTGAGTTAGTCATGGTAGACTGAATGGAGTCGAGCATCCTTTAATATACTGTTAATCATGGCTACTAACACTCCATTCCAAAAAGGACAGAAAGAGGAGGTGAGGACAATTAGGGTGGAAATAAAGTAAATTTTGAAATTTTGTGGCATTAAGACTGAGGGAAATTTGAAATTTTCTCCTGTAAATTTCTTTCCTTTCCCATTTTATCGCTTTCCAAACAAAGCATAAGAGTTTTGTATGATTTTGGCTTCAAAAACTTTTAGGAAATTCACTTGTTTGAGTTGAGAAAGAAGAGTCATGTAACATATGAGAGGGAACAAAGAGTGACAAGTTGAGCTATCATAACCTGACTAGTGCTAAGCTTTAGTTTGCGGGATGTGAAACTTGAGGTCACACAGGGCATCTCGTTTTCTTTTCATTGCTATGAGCATTAGCCAGCACACTAGTTAGATTTTGAGTTACTTTCTGTTGCATCACGATAACAATCAGTTTTTCAATGTTTGGAAAGTGAAGGATACATTAGATTTCCTTTCGTGTATGATGTGTGATGTATGATTTATAGGTTTCTCTGCTAAGCATGTAATTTGTGTGCTTTACTAATCTTTAAGTGTGGACCCAAGCTGAGAAGGTCGATCTTGCAACTGATCTCAATCATGAGCAAATTAATCTGCATTCTTCCATTCATATCATAGCTATCAATTGAAGAACAATAGGGAATGAAAGATGGGAAAAGCATGATAGATCTTAAATGGAACCCACAATGGCTAAGAAGAACGAAAGGAATCTGCAACCTGGGAACACCGGCTTTTCTGCTTACATTTCCCTTCCATTGCCTTTTGTGTTATAATTCAATATTTTATTTTTAGACTGTTATTCATATCCAAACAATCTCTTGAAGTCTTGAACTAGATGAGCCAACAAAGTACATTGGCCTGGCATAAGATGAATGCATAAGTTGTTGGTGGAGCTATATATATATGCAGACAAGGTAATAAATTGTAGTGGGGAATGGACACATGCACGGAGCTTGAGATTGGTTCAAGTAAAGTTCCAACTTTTGATACTTCTTTCATTTTGGATTTAGAACCCATTGCTTCTTATTGAAGTTCCTTAAAAGAAAAACGAAAGATCCGAAATTCAAGCTTTTTGAAGGTAAAGATGTATCCGAGCACATGAGAGGCATCTCTTTATTGAGGATATAGGTAACTTACTAAAGCTTCTCAAGATGTATCATTAATTAGGTATTAGGCTTACTTGCTCAGCAGGAAGGCTTAAATATTGCCTATAACCATTTCAATTTACTCTAGCACGTGGACTGCTAAGCCAAACAATGCTAACTGATGCTGTGAAACCAAATGACTGGACGATGTTGCAAAGAGTTAAGATGAGTAACATTAAGCTCTCATTATTGCAGCACTCACTTTCAAATGCAATTCAATCACAAGTCACTCTCTGTTTATAGTTGCTAATCGCAATGGGCATTGGATATCTCCTCAAGGCTGACTCAATCACGAGTTTTTTAGACAATTAGAGAGAGAAAGATAGAGAGAGAGAGAGAGAGAGAGAGAGAGAGAGAGAGAGAGAGAGAGAGAGGGAGAGGAAGAGAGTTTATATTTGGCAAAGTAATCTTCTTTGTTCATTAAATTTTCTTCTATAAGGGAGCGCTTTGTTAATGAGCACTCTGTTTCGGTCTTGCACTTTTCTTCCTTCAGGCTTGATGTATGCATACACGAATATATGTTGAAGAGAAAATTGCATGCTTCTACTAAAGCTTTTATGACGGAAGGGAAAGTTGCCACTGACCCCAGTAGGCAATTCGTTTTTCTTTGAAGTCTAACTCGTGCATTTTAGTCTGTGAAGATGGTGATATATGTTCTCTCAAAATCATGGTCTACTCTGTGCTAATTACTTAGCTTTTTAAATGTGTAGCTATTGATGCACCCGAAAGATTATTTCTCTTTGAGTGGTGGTCTGTCTTCCGGGACATTTTCATTGCAAGGACAAATGCGAAGCATTCTGATGCTGCTGCAACTTACAATGAGGTTTTTCTTTGGTCCACAGTTCCTATACCATTTTCCGCTCATCCATGAGACGGTATTCCCAAAACATGCAGAAATTTTGAGTATATGACTGTTCAGTTTGTGAAATTCATGTATAGCAATCAAAGGGTAGGGAACAACAACAAGTTCAGATACAGCAATTACAACTTTTGCAGTAGAGAAATGCATAGCTACAACCCACTCTTGGTGGCTCTCTAAACATTGTAAATTCTGAAGGAATGATGGGGCAGCCATCACCAAGATCGTCAAGGGTAAAGAGTACTTGCGTACCTTTGTACTTGAACCTAATATTTTCTCTCCTAATATAGATAAATTAAATAGCTGACTTTTCTTAATCTTTTATTTACTCTGCCAGTTGATTCAAGCTAATCCTATGAACATGCCGTTATCTTTGCGGCAAATGCCATCACAACCTGCCCTCGCTACCTTATGAACTCTGATGAAATGAATCGTCTTTTTTGTTCATCCTTTTTTTCAATTAGTTTGGTTGTAACAGATTGGTTCTTGGAATACTTTATAATTCTCCAGTTATGCAATCAATGGAGCTTGCAGGATGTCAAAAGTGAATGAGCAAAATAAAATATTTATTGTGATTCTAGGCTCGTTAGATTCTCAACTTTCTAGGGACTTCATATGCTTTTTGACCATTCACTGTACTCTCTCTTCCATCACTTTGTGTAATTTTCTGGTTCGGGTGCAATGTGTTTCATGCTTATGTTTTCCTCTCTCTCTCTCTCTCACTCTTTGCTTCCAATGTCTCATATCTCCGTTCAGACTGGACTTTTCTAAAGCTTTGAAACCACTGCAGGTCATGACAGGTATTTGGGTAGCAATCGAAGGTAGGGCCTATAATCTTTGACAAAGGTTCATTTGGACAACATGTCCATAAGGGTGGTTCATTCAGGTTCTTGAGCAATTTTCTTATCGAGTAACTTTGCACTCAAACAGGTTTTGGAAAAAGTTACTAAAATTATTAGCCGTTCTAATTATTTATCAGTCCTTAACACCGCGATGGCAACTCATGTCCCGAATAGTTACATATCCAACGATCCTATGAAGGGCGCTTGCGCATCCAATCACCGTGTAGAGAAGAAGAAAGTTCACAAAAAGATAATACGATTGTGTCCATTAGAGCCAGCACAGCACAATGTTTGAACCATCTACTTTCTCTGGACAAGTAGTCCAAATAAAATAACAAATAATAAGACAAAACTAACCTGGTGATCTATATGAGCTCCCAGGGGGCAAATTCTATAAGGAGATCCTGCAACCTGAACTTCATCTATTCTTTGGCCAGCCCTTCGAGAAACAACATTGCGAATATAGTTCAACTGCAATGAGATAAGATTACATGGAGCACAATCCCCCAAGAATTTTGACATTCGCAAGACTGACTACACTCTTCTCAAGATGGTCAAATAGAGAGATGATGTTCAACTGAACACAGAGAAGATCCACGAATTTCCCACTGACTCACCAAAGAAGTCGAAGCAAACCCCACTCGCATTTGACTCTTTCATTGCTCTTTTCAAGGCAATGAGTAGGCAACAACGATACTACCCCGTTAGATCATCCCACATCACAATCAATCATCTCAAAAGCAACAAAATATCAGACAAAATGACCAGAGAAGGACGCCCAACACGCACAGACTATCTTCTAGTTCAAGGAAAGGAACAAAAGAGACCAAGCATCATCCTTTGATTCTCAAGCTTCAAATGGCATTGGTGAGAGAACATCACAGCAAAAAATGTGGACTGGATTTAACCAAAGAATAATTTCTGACAATGCGGGTCGATTCATCGACGTTCATGAGCTACAGAGGAGATTCAAAAAAGAAAAAAAAATGAGGTGGAGACGCCTAATGCGCACACCCTATCTTCTACTTCAAGAAGAGGAAGAAAAGAGACCATTGCAGCAGAAAATGTGGGCATTGCTGAAAGAACATCACAGCAAGAAACGTGGGCCAGCTTTGATCGAAGAAGAGAACAAATTTTCGACAATGCCCATTAACCGGCTTTCACGAACTGCAAAGGATTACCTGCGCGTCAAAAGGCCAAGACGACTCGCCCATCTTCCTTCCATATCATTGTCCGAAACTGTAGCAAATGGGACAATGAACGCGAAACCTCGTCGGAGCATAGAGAGTTGTGCATGTACATGCGGTCTCTGTCTGCAACTGAACGAGAGAGGGATGTAGTAGCGGTGGCGAAAGGGTTCAGAAGCAATGGTGGAGCCGGTGGCGGTGGGTGAGGGGGGCAATCATCATTTGAGAAGAAGCATAACAGAGAGAGTTGCGGTCAGTCGGATGTCGCTCGTCGGAGGCAGCGTTGGTGTCAGCATGAGGAGGTGGACCTCGGTCGTGGGAGGCGAGGGACGTCGCTCGTGGGCAGCGGCGGACGTCGCTCGTCGGAGGTAGCATCGGCGTCGGCGCGAGGAGGCGGACCTCGGTCGTGGGAGGCAAGAGACGTCGCTCGTGGGCAGCGGCGGACGTCGCTCATCGGAGGCAGGGTCAGCGTCGGCGTGAGGAGGCGGACCTCGCTCGTGGGAGGCGACGGATGTTGCTAGTGGGCAGCGGCAGACCTCGCTCGTCGGAGGCGTCATCGGCGTCGACATCGGAGGCTAGGGCGGAGGCGGAGGCGAGGGCATCGCTCGTTGGTCGTTGGAGGCAGCGCGGCATAAGGTGCAGAGAGAATTGGAGATCTGGGAGGAGTGCGAAAGAGGAGAGAGAGGAGGACACCTTTTGTTCAAAATTTTTCTCTCCCGCTGCTCTCTCCTCCGGCCTGTGCCGACGAGTGATTCCAACGTGGAGCCTTCCTGACACACGGTGGGTCCTTTGCACACGTGTCACCATTTCAGAGTTGTGACGATTCCACGGTGGAATCACAAGGGGTACACAATATTTTCTTGGAAAGCTAGCAAGCTTTTAGGTTTTCATCTTTTTAATTTTCATATCAGATGACACTTGTCATGTTTGCAGTAGAGTCATGCAAGCACAATCATGTGACGTAAGACAATGATGTGGTACCACGATAGCATTGAATATTTTCTCAATTTTATGTGTCTCAATTACGCTCCCAATAAGGAATCCTTGTTCTTGTGCATGACATCACGATTTTCGATATTGTCCACGTCATGTCTTGACAGTGACAATTTTGCAGTTAAGAATCCAATTTCAACCCTCCTGTGTTTTGTTTTACCCCTTGTATTTCATATTAAATATACAATCATTGTTAGTACTTGGTTAATATAAGCCCTCAAAAAATAATAAATGTTAATGTTTATGGTAAAAAAGACACATAACTTTTGAGGACGCTCAATTAAATGCCATAACATTTTTTCAATCATTTGAGAGACAAAATTTCTTACGTCATTGTTGTAGTGAACTTTTTACGAAGTTATAGCATTCAGATGATTTATTCGAAATTATAGCATTCAAGTGAGAGCCGTACGGAAATTATGATACTTATGATATCTTTACTCTGATATTTATATGTTATATGGATCTTGATCGGCCTAAAATGAGGAACATATGAAATAGGTTTATTTTTTTGTTTGGCCAAACAAATATTCGCAATAGATCAATGCTAGGAAAGTTGGAAAAGTCTGGTTTGAAATGTCATATTGGATTTAGACAACTTGGATTAAAAAAACAACAAAGTTCAGAAAATGCAGGCGCCTTCGCCTCTCTTGCTCATGGTCAAGTGATTAACGGCTTAGTTACATGCATGGGCTGCAGGTCTAGAACAGGACGATTCAAGAAAAATAAATGACAAAAGAAGAAGAAAACTTCACAGCCTATATAGTTGGCTCTGGCTGATGAAGTTGACGTACTTTTGTTTTTTTGGATTAATACCATGAAAAACTTCAAACTTGTATTTTTGTGATAAATTTACTTCAAACTAGTTTTTTGACCACCAAAACTCCAAACTAATACGCATGTGTGACAAATTTACCCTTCGTTAGTTTTTATTAAATTTTACTATTACATTGCTAAGATAGATAACATGTGACAGTTGACGGGTATACCGCTTTGGAGTTTTACCCTCTATTTATCCAGTTTGTGATTTTTCGTGGTATTAATTTAATTTAACGGAAAATAACAAAAAGTAAATTTATCATAAATGTACCAATTTGGAGGTTTTTGGTAGGGGTGAGTATGATGGACCGCCCGAATCGGGACCGAACCGGACTGGACCAGGTCGGCCGGTTTGGTTCGATTTTTGAGAGTATCGGTCCGATTCCCGGTTCCTAAAAGTGGAACCGGTTTTCGAGCGATCCGATTCCCAATTCTAGGATGGGAACCGGATCGATAAATATATATTTTCTTTTTAAATTTTTTGAAGAAAAAAAGAAAGCCTAATCTATTCCCTCTTGCCTTTATCAATTTTTTTAAGGATTGGTTCCATTGGTTCCATTAGAAAATGGAATTGGTTCCATTGGAACGTGATTGGTTCCATTTGAAAATAGAAAAATAAATACATTTATTTATTTAAAATAGAAAGCCTAATTTAAAAGTATGTTATTGGTTCCATTGGAACCGGACTAGATCCACTATCCTAGGACTAGCCGGTCTGGTCCTCAGTCCTAGAAAATTGGAACCGGTCCTCTCGGTCCGGTTCCCGGATCTTGGGTGGGACCGGACTGGACCGGAAATCGCTCACCCCTAGTTTTTGGTTATCAAAAAATTAGGTTGAGGTATATTTGTCGTAGGTATACCAGTTTAGGGTTTTTGGTAGTCAAAAAATTAATTTAGGTTAAATTTATCACATATGTACCAGTTTGTGATTTTTCATGGTATTATCCTCTCTGTTTTTTTGTTGCTAAATACGAAGTTGATGTACTTGAGAATCGTTTCTACTGTCCCATATATCGTCACTAAACTTCAATCTGCATTGCACGGGCTTCATTTTATTTTATTTTTTTGTAAAAGAACACATCCATGTAGGAGCACATTTAGAGCCTCCGAAATACGACGTACGTTTCTTATAAATAAAAACAAAATGGCCAAAAAAGAAGGCGAAAAAGGATTAGAAATCCTCGGTTTCAGAGCAAAGATAAAACTTTTGTGAGAGATAACTACACCGTGATTTAGTCAACATAAAAGTTTGATGTGATCCCATCATGCAAACTGTTATTCTTACTATTTCCTCGATATTTTTATGTGATACATAGATACATTTTCTAAATTGTATAGTGTGCAAGACACTAATATTCCTATTGCTTGAAAAGAGAAGAAAACACTAACAATGTACAAAATAATTAAATAACCATGACAAGAACAGTTCATAACATTTATCCATAAACTTTTCCATGACAAATGCCTAGAAAATAAAATAAATGAGCATCAATAATACATATTAGATATAGTTGTATACGAATGGAAAATACGGTATCAATCATCAACATCATCTTTTAGTTAAACATAATGTGAAAGTGAAAAATCATATATTCCTAATTAAGCTTATCACAGAATACAATACAAAAAATTATATTCCACTACTCAATGTTAATAATTACAGCCAACGGATGGAATGGATGATGGTGCAAATTAGTCTTTTCTAGCTTCAATAATCGATAGGTTTTCGGTATTGAATCGAGTAATAATGCCCATATACAAGATTGTCTCAGTAGATTTCCGGAAGCGAACCTTAAGTAATCTAGAAAGTGAGATCCTTTCACTAAATACAAGATGTACTCCATTCGTAGTTTTTCTTTTTGGCCAACGTACTGTATTCTTTTTGTGACAGTAACTTTCCTCACAACGTGGCATTACTCATATGTTTTCCCTTGTATACCGTTTCCTTTGTTTGTTCTTGTGCTACTAGCAATGACCTTGTTGAACACTAGCATGTTCTACAATTCGGACATCACATGTGTATCAGCAGCCGTACGTGGCAAAAGCTGGGCTGCTCTTCCTCTGCATGGTGGACGGCAGAACAAGTGGATGGAGGCGACTACTAGAATATTTTGCTTTACAAGATGAAGGAGCTTCTGAACGAGACCATACAAGCGAGCTGCAGAGAGTAGTATCAGCAACGGCAGATAGAGGAGGAAGAATGAGATGCCTCGGAACAACAAAAATGTAGGTAAAGCTATAGACAGGGAAAAGGAAAGGATCACAAGGAAGCGAAAGGCGTGGGCACTGTAAGTAGTATGAAAGGCCGGTGGATGAGCAACAAGAGGAAGGGACAAGGAGCAACAGAGAAGGAGAGAGAAGATGGAGAGGAAGATGGTGATGGGGTGGGTTTCAAATGGAGAATTGGGCTTTCCTTGATACTTCACGTCAATGAAGTTGAGTTGAACTGGAATGATGAAAGTAAGAATGACATGCATGTTCCTCGATTAATCTTGACCAATATTAGGCATTTTTGGGAAAAAAGAGGAGGAGGAGGAGGAGGAGGAGGAGGAGGAGGAGCTGAAAGAGCAGAGCGGATGGCAATGCATTGGAGAAAGGGGAGGAATTGAATTTATAAAGAGCATTCGTTCTTCGTAGAAAATATATGTTCGAAAAGTCCGTTAAATCTGCTGACTTTTCGATTTGTTTTGATTCACTCAGGACAAATATTTTCATGATGTCTTCTCATCGTGGAGAGATGACACGTCGGCAATCACAAAGAGAGGGGAAATTAATTTTAAACTTTCTAGCACCTTAAGTGTTAGAGGATATTAATTTTAAACTTTCTAACACCCAAAGTGTTAGTGTCAGAGGATATTAATTATAAACTTTCTAAAGTATACACTTTAGGTGTTAGAAAGTTTAAAATTAATATTTTCTCTCCTTACTGTGGAAACTTTAGAGTTAATTAGAAAACACGCACTCTGTTCCCACACACGCTCTACTTGGAGATATTCCTGGGTGCACCAGGAACATGTGAGCCCAGTAAATCCTCATCCTTGAATCATGTGGGACCCATTAAAATCAACGGTTGTCATGCATTAGGCTCATTTAAGAACTTCTCTTCTACTCCACAGGTTAGTTAACCTTGCACAACATTATGAAAATCAAGGGACCGCAATTGCCGCGGATTCTCCCTTGTTAAATTTGCCTAGAGGGAAAGTAGAAAGAAGTAGAACACCCGACAAGACAACCGAACATTGTTAAAACAGAACGCTCGACAATGAGTTTGATTTCGTTCGTCAGCATGGCAACATATAACAGAGGACCCAGTTAAGCAAATTTAGCATAATCTCCTACTGTAAAGACAAACGCGCAGCATAGAAGAAATTGAGTGGGAAAAAGACCGAACGCATAATTGAAACGCCCCTGCAATAAGAATGCCAATATAATCATACTCTATCTGTAGAGGAAATAAATTTTATTTGAAATGCCAATCCTTCCCCCACGTAGAAACTTCAATCACTGAAGAAGCTCCCCAAGAGAGAAACATGAAAATCAGGCGTCTTTCGCCGGAGTCAAGTATATCAGCTTGCTGATATCGAGAAATTGAATGTAAAGTATATCAGCAACAGATTAGCATCGGTCATCTTTCTGGTCAAATTTCTGCTCCTTCCGAGTATTTTCTATAAAAAGAGTTAACTAAAGCCTCAACAAAAAAATTAGAATGTGCAAAGTATATATAAAGTGGTTTCATGGACCTTCGGGTAATCAGGCCTCTGCACTCGTATCGCTCGGGTATGGTAACAAGCACGGGCTTTTGATAATTAACAATTGTTTAAAAGATTTAGAGGGATAGCGCTCGTATCACCCAAACGACCCATGGGTGAGAGCACTAATGTTTACTAACTCTTGAATGCTAAGGGCATGTTTGGTAACGCTCCAAATTTTCTGTTTTTCTATTCTTTTGCTCTCCAGAACATAAAAAAAAACAAAAATCCGTTTGGTAACGTTAGTTAATTTTTTTGTTCCTTGGAACAGAAAAATAGCCAGGAAATAGATTTGGAACAAAACTAAGAAGTAAAAAAAATCTACTTCTTGTTCTCGGGAACAAAAAGTGAAAAAAGATCACCTCTTTCTCTTTCACAGGATATTCTCATGCTAAACCCTAATCCGCAAACCCTAACCTCAACCTTAAAACTCTAAAACCATAAACCCCAAAACCCAAATCCCAAACCCTAAAACCTCAAAATCCTAAACCACCAAACCCCGAACCATAAACCATGAACCCCAAACCCTAAGCCTCAAACCCCAAATCCCAAAACCCGAATCCCTAAAACCCAAACCCCTAACCCCTAAACGCTAAACCCAAACCCTAAAACCCCAAACCCGAAACACTAAATCCCAAAACCATAAAACTCAAATCCGAAACCCTAAAACCCTAAACCCCAAACCCTAAAACTCAAAACCTTAAAACCCTAAACACATAAATTTCGACCACCACCTGGTATTTGCTTTGTCTATGAGAAGTAATTTTGTTTATGATTGTATTAAGGTCATCCAATTCTATATCATAATATATTTTAATTCTATTTCTAGTCCAATTTTCTCCAAACATAAATTGTTAAGTCTCCACTGATATTTTTATAATTAAATGAAAAAATTGAGAGTAGAAATTTTTAGGGTCGTATCAAACGCATTTTTATTCTTTTTCTATTCTGGGAATAGAAATTTTGTGCAGTTACCAAATGCGTTGTTCTGCTCAAAAACTCATCTAGGGAACAAAAATAGAAAAAACTATTTCTCAACAGAAATTATTCTAGGGAATAGAAGCGTTACCAAACAAACTCTAAGTAAATGACTTGATAGTAAATAAGAAATTGTTTCACTAAAGATGCATGCCACAAATGAACTTCTAAAAGTGTCAACTAATACAATCACGCGATAAAACTTGGCCAAAAAGGGAAATCAACTACTTTTATTAACTTCGTTTTATTTTGAGTAACAGGAAAATTCTGGATTTTTCCTAAAGTGGTTAGGGACTGACTGGGGCTAATGCGGGGGCACAATGCCACGTCATAAAAAAAGACTAACTTAAAAATATAATTAAAAAAAAGGCCAAAGAATGAGAGTATTGAAAGGGTTTGGCGTTGTTGCATGACCTGTGCTGATAAGAGCTAAACGACAATGGGATAAGGACACTAGGAGTATCATAATTTTCGTACGGCGCTCACTTGAGTGCCATAACTTTTTTTTAGCTCGCTTAAGTACCACTTCCGGCAAAAAAAGATGATTTGAGTGCCACTTCCGACGAAAATAGATCATTTGAGTGCCATTTCCGGCAAACCATCCTACATGGATTTTTTTTTATTAATTTTCCATCCAACGTAGATTTTTAAATGTTTTATATTTTATATTTTATATTTTTTTTCTTTTGATTTTTTTTTTCAAAATCCTCTATTGTTTTTTTGTTCCCTTTTTGTTCTTCTTCTTCCTTGTGACGTCTCCACCGAGAATACCTCTTCGCCGCCTTCACCAAGAACACTTCTTCCAGCGAACTCCCTAGCACCGTCAACCTCAACCTTCAACCGTCGACATCAATAACCACCGCCAACCATCACCAAAACATCTCGTCGGTCACCCCCAAATTATTTTCCGATTATTGAAATTCATCTATCGACCACCAATTTCCAGCCAAATCAAGCACTCTAGTTCTACACACGCATACACACATGAAAACAGAGAATAGAGAACTAACAGTAACGTCCTCAAACCGTGGGTATCGCTCCGGCAAAAGCAGGATGGATCTTCATCGAAGGTTCCATCAATGGCCGACTCGGACAAACGACGAACATGCCACAAAAGTCAACAGAAATCATAGAAAAATATAAAGAAACTCGAAGTCAGATATACCTTAACAATTATAAGAGCAAAACATGAATTGATTCTAAGTTTAATCACTGATTTAGATTCAATCGTCTCTTTGACATTTCATCAAACATGTGATATGCAAATTTAGATATGTGTTTTAGAGTGAGATTCAATGCAATTTTTGGCCCGATTGTAATGTGTAAAGACCTAAACTAGCACAGCTCATATTAACTAGGTCTCAATTTATCATAAGTCACTCAGAATTTTCACAATCAAATTCGGTGTTCTAAGCATCTAACATCTCATTCAGGCATTTCAGCGAACAGTTGAGGTACGACTTAAAACATGAATTCTAGACTCGGTTTTAGAGCAGTTCTCGACTTGACAATGATATATCACACTTCAAATCATCATTATACTCTATGACTCAGCTTCAATATCGCACGATTTGTCCAAAATCTCATCGATTCAGTCCAATGCCCTCAAACTCAGTAGATGAATAAAAATAGGGCATATCCGAGGAGCTCACCTGATTCATGGCCGCGAAATAGCGATTGACGATGGCAAGGAGAAATTGACAGCAACAGTGATGGAGAAATCAGAAATCGTCCACAATATGATGGCAACCACAACTAAGATGAATCTTGGAACTTGACAACAATCGCCGTTAAAAAAATTGTGGGGGTTTCCGGCGAAGGCTCTCACCAAATCTGGCGAGGCTGCCTCGCTCGCAACCGAGAAGGCCCTTGGCGAGGCCATCGTGGCCTTGCCGGCAACGGGCAAGGCGACGCCCGTGGCCACGAAGGCTCTTGCCAAATCTGGCGAGGTCGCCTCGCCTGCGGCCGCCCAGATCTAGCAACAGCCTTGCCTAGGGCTTTTGCGGCCAAGGGCAAGGAAGCCCTCACCCAATCTAGGCAAGGCCTTTGCAGCTGGCAAGGGTCGCCGGTGACCCTTGCCAGCATTGAAAAAAAAATTGCAAAAAAAAAATTCAAAAAAATATTAAAATACTATCCACGTCAACTCCGACAAAGCCACGTAGGACTACCGGCGTCCACGTCAGATTTTTTGGCTGCCACATGGCCGATGGCGCTCAAGTGATCTTTTTTTGCCAAAAGTGGCACTTAAGTAAGCCAAAAAAAATTTATGGCGCTCAAGTGAGCAAAAGAAAGTTATGGTACTCGAGTGAGCGTTGTACAAAAGTTAAGGCACTCTTGGTGTCCTTATCCTAGCAACCATCGCTCTTTTTGCCCTTTGCGAGGTGCGGCAACACCAACATGTCTGAACGTTGCACTGGTTTAAGATTATATTTTTTTATATTATTCTATTTATTGCTTGTTAGTCGATATTGTCTTATTTTTCCTTCAGTATTACAAACAACATAAGTTCACTCTTTTTCTGAAGTCGCAAGGGTGAAAGCCATCCATGGCCTTACCCATCAAAACCATATAGCTGCTATGCTTGGAATTTGCTTCTATTAAAACTCATCGACTGATGCCTTTTACACTGTACAACTCGCAGAGCACAAAGGCTTGAGGCTTCTTTTGCAAAAGAAAAGAGAGTATGATCTTTATTATTTTGCTATGCAAATGTTGCCAAGACGAGGAATTGCAATTCATATCTTTCCCCCAAACACATGAAAATCCATTTACCCAATCTAGAGGTTCAGAGACGCGAGAGCTATCCATAGTAATGAAATGTAGCGATGGCCCTTGGACCTAATATTAGGAAGCAGACTATCATACTTGCTTAAGTTAAGAGTTCTTGCTTCACTTGGGGAAAGAAAGTGAGTGATCCTACCTTGCCCTCGGCTAAGCTAAGGCTACAACCATTGGGGAATACACCTTTAAGAATAACTGTCCTGTGAAGGACTTTTTGGCATTTGACTTCCTTGCCTTTATTTATAAAAACGTCATGAAGTATTTTGCAAAATTAACCCACCCATTTGTCACACGCCAACCTGGCCAGAGAGTTATAAGGTGTTCAAGAAAATCGATTATGATGAGAAAACTCTATGCATTCCTAAAATGACGAACGGCATTTCAATTCGGAATCCAAAAAACGGGTGAATCCCTTGCTTGCCCACTTTGAGTCTTTTATTTCCATTTTGTTTAACCCAGTCAGTTACTAACCTCACACTGGAGCAAGTCGATTTACAGATGCTGATTGAAAATTTAAGAGAAATGCACAGAGTGGGGCAAGTCTTGGATGGAAGGGAGAATTTTGAAAATTGTTATCAGTTTTGAGAGGTAGAAAAAGAAGAGGGACTAAAAGAGGATGAAAGGAGTCATGGCGCGAAAAAGTAGATACTGTGTGAATGCAGAACAAGTGTTGGAGACAACAAAAAAAAGTGGACGATGAAAATGAGTGACGATAATAACTGAAATGAATGATGAATGATCGAATGTAAAATCAAATGATGTAAGAAGTGAATGAGATGTCTGATGAATGAATCGACGAATGTAGAAAGAACGTTCATGATGGATATAAAGGTACCAAGTCAAGGGAAAAGGGGGCACCATCTTGTAAATGAAGAACACTTTAATGGCACTTTTACTTTACCTACTCACAACATGCGTGCGTATGTTTTGAGCCTTCAAATCCTTCCTGGAAAGAAGATCGACCCTTCAATCCTAAACCCTACCGACCGAACATTACGTCCTAAAGGATGTCTGTCCTAATTAGAGATATTTATCTCAATTTAAAGAATTTTCACACCTTAACCAATGGTTTTCCACTGGGAGAATATTGTAAGGTGTCACGCCCCAAAACCAACAAGAATGGGGGATAACACAGCCGTCTTTCCACCCGAAAAACGTAACTGTTAACACCTAATTTTTAGCTTACGCGTCATAAATGTAAAAACGTTGAGATTAGGATTTCCAATCGTGACGGAACCCAATCCTCAACAAAAAAAAGTCATTTAGCATTTGAATTAGTATTAGCCACTCATTTTCTAGCTTTTTGCATTTCAATTTCAAAAAGTCAAAATGTTGACTTTGAGTTGACGTTTAGTCAAATTTTGATCGAAAAGTCAACCCAAAGTTAAAATTTGGTTTTTTGCATGAAAAACCCCAAAATAGTGTCAATTTCACTTTTGCACAATCAATTTTCAAAAAATTCAAAGTTTAACCCATTAATTTGGCATTTTAGTGACAAATCACTAAAATTTTGACTTTTGGTCAACACTTTGTTCAAAAAAATTCAAAAATTTCAAAACCACTAAATCAACTCATTTTTAGCTTAATTTCACTTTGGTATCATCAATTTTACAAAAATCAGTTTAGAATCAACTTTTCCCCAATTTACAGAATTTGGTTCAAATCGGCCAAAAAATGAAATTACTTAATTTCTAGTCATGTTTTAGGATTGTTTCCTTCACGACATTTGATCTAGATGTCGTATTACTTTCAATTTTCAAATCAATTTTAGAATTCCAAGCCAATGGTGAAAACCCCCAATTTGAGCCCTAATTAGGTATTCCGTTCGATTTTTCATGATTTGCATAATTGAGACACAGATGAGCCTAATTTCTTATATGCAATTCAAATCTAAAATCAATTTTGGAAGATCCACATGAATTTGAGTCAATTTGACCAATTTAGTGATCCAATGATTGAGAAATCCAAGAGTAATTGGTCTAATTGGTACAATTCAACCTGACCCTTTCTACATTGGCCCTGTGCGTTAGGTCAACAACTCTCTCGTCAGGAGGGCTTCTCTCTACCTTTGGAGGTAGCTATTTCCCAAAATGCTAAACCCAAGTCCATGTTTCCAGATATCCCATTCCAGATTTCATTCCTTATCTTCCATTGAATCCTTAAGCCATGTAATCCCTCGATTATTGTTGCTACACTCTATCACATTACTGATTCTAAGATCTCGCCAGGTGTGTGCCCTATTTTCTTGATCAGTGGGTGCTTTCTTAATAATTTTTTGGAAGTTTCTTCTGGTTTGCCCTTGTTGTTGCCTCTTGTGCGGAATATTGGTCTCTGGCTACTGTTGTTTGCTCTCTATTTTGTTTTGCTTCTTCCTCTTTGATGGTTCGTAATGGGGGACAGTAGTATTCCAGTTTTGCGCATTGTCCTATTATGTAGAAGGTTAGGTAATCTTTGGTCAGAAATTGAAGCTGCTGAATTGGAAGGGACAATTTCCAGAGAAAAGCTTCATGAAGGCAGCATTACTGCTTTTGGTAAGCTGATCTTAAACCCTTCTATTAATTTCCAGGCATTCAACAACACTATGCAAAAGCTTGGAAAGTGCAAGATCTAGATGTATCTCAAATTGAAGTGAATGCGAGGTTGTTTTCGTTCACTTTTCAGTCTAAAGAGGAAAGAGATAAAGTCCTAGAGAATGGCCCATGGTCCTTCTCTAGTAATCTCCTTATTATGAAGCCTTGGGTCCCTAATACACCCCCTCAATGTTACAATTTTTCTTCCTACTCCTTTTGGGTCCAAGTTCAAGGTCTACCATATGAGTGGTACTCTGAGGAGTTAGTTTCCCGTGTTGTGCAACAGCTGGGTAGCGTAGTAGAGGTGAAGGTGGAAAAGAAGGGCCTTGCCTCTTCTGAAATTGGTAAGCCAAAGGCTGAGCTAAATCTGAGCAAACCTCTGTGGCCTAGAACACTAACCAATTAAGGGGGTATTAAAGTCTGGTTAGGCTTTAAGTATGAGAGGTTACCTCATTTCTGTTATTCGCGTGGAAAAATAGGACATTATGCTAAAAGTTGTAATGAAGTCCCTTTTGATCAAGAAAAGTATGAAGAAGGAAGCACCAATTGCTTTGGGCCATGGTTAAAGACAGAAGCTCGAGAACCAAGCCCTTCCTGGAAGTTATGCTATGCTGAATAGTTAGTTGCAAAGGTGGAGGAAGAAGTTATTCCAGAAACTCCTTTACAAAACACCCAAGTTGTAAAGGAGGCCAAAGTTTTGGGCGTCCAAGTGTAATCTGTTTTGGCGGAATGGCTCGTGGCATGACAACCTCCGATGGGCCACGCGGGTCATTGGAGGCCAAAGTTTCCATCAACGCATTGCTCGTTTCTCCTCCAGTGCTCTATGCCACATCATTTGGTCGGAACGAAATGACATCCTCTTTAGGAGTAAGACACACCTTTTGCCGGCCATTCGCAACCATCTTATTAAGGTGACGAAAGATAAAGGTTTATCCTTTAAACTTGTTGAAGATAGTTCTCGCAACCGGAGAATCCAAGCCAATTGGGGCATCTCTGCCGCAATCTTTGATTCTTAATTTCGCCTTACTGTTGTATAGTTTTCTTTTGGCCGACGTGGTTGGCTTGTTAATATCACACTTGTGGCGTTCTAGCCTTCTATAATCATACACCTTGTACCCGTTGAAACACCTTCCTTATTCTCTCGGTTACGAGATTTTTGAGTATGATCTCTCATCTTTTGTAATTGATGCGTTAAAAAGTTTATATACATCTTACCTTACCAAAAAAAAAACACCCAAGTTGTAAGTGTGGGAGAGAAAAGACAGCTACTACTTCTTGGCCCAAATGCTACTATCGAGCAAGATCTCAACACTGAAATGGAGGAAGCTGAGATTGCCCCATCTCAGAGAGGAGAGTACGCGGTTAAAGGTAAAGGAATCATGAATAGTCATGTATTTCTACCTAGGGTTTCTTGGGTACCCTGTAACACCTTGGCAATAAGGAAAGATGATTTAAAGAAGCAGAATAGAGCTCTTAAGTCCCCAGTTTCTAAGAAGTTAAAGAGATTCAATCCCTATGATCCTATCACGTATGATCAAGAGACTCTTGATGAATCCCAATTACTGGAGACGCCAGTAAGGGCTACGAAAGTCGTAGCTGAATAGGCTTTGGTGGCTAGCCCGAATAAGCTACCGGGCTACAAATGACGATCCTATGCTGGAACTGTCAAGGGTTGGGCACACCCTTGACAATCCATGCTTTGAGGGCAATGATTGCCCAAGATAGGCCCAACATGGTATTTCTAATGGAAACTAAAAATCAAGAGCCAGTGGTTCAACGCTTGAGAAAGTGTTTAAATTTCAATTTCTGTTTTGTGGTGAACCCTGTAAGAGTTGCAGGGGGACTTAATATTTTGTGGAATGATTTGATCTCGATTAAAGTGGAATCAGTATCAAAAGAGATGATCAATGTTATATATACTGACCAAATTAGTAGGACAAGAATGAGAATGACTTTTGTGCATGCACCGAATGAATTTAGGGAAAGACTTTTTCTGTGGGATAAGTTGAGACTTGTAAGCCGATTTGATAACCTTCCATAGGTTTGTATGGGGGACATTAATGATGTCCTTTATAATTGGGAGAAAACTGGAAAACATATAGTGGACCGCTATCGAATTGTTGCATTTCAGGATTGCTTAAATGACTGCTCTTTGATGGAAGTGGATTGCAAGGTCTGTGCGTTTACATGGGTGAACAATAAGGAGTGGGCTAATTTTGTTAAGGAGAGATTGGATCGAGTTGTTTGCAACATTGAATGGCGACTCGCTTTCCCCGAAGCAGAGCTTTTGCTCTCCCTGCTATTGGATCATATCACGGCCCATTACTGCTCTCTCTTGCTGCACAAATAGTGAAAAAAAGAAGAGAATTCCATTTTGAAGTGTTTTGGGCTGAGGATCCTGAATGTCTGGAAATTGTAGCTAGAGCTTGGAGCTCATTTTCTGTGGGAGATGGGAAACTAACGGAAAAACTGGGTTGTGCTTCGAGAGCATTAGTAAAATGGAGTAGCCCAAAATTCCCCAATAATCTTCGCAGAATTGAAGAACTAAATCAAGAACTACAACTCCTAATGAATAGCCGAGACTCCTTTTTTGACAAGAACAGAATGCAAAGCATCAAACGGGAACTTGAAGATATTGGAGGCAAGAAGAGTTGTATTGGGGATTGAGATCAAGAGTCAATTAGCTTAAGTGGAGGGACAAGAATACAAAGTTCTTTCACGCAACAACAGTCCAGAGGAGGAGAAGAAACAGAATTTCAATGCTAAAAGGGTAAGATGATGTATGGATTAGGAACTAACACATACTTAAGCAAAGAACGGTGGAGTTTTTTCATGAATTATTCACTTCAGTGGGGCCTAGGAATTTCCATCCCGTGATTGATCAATGCCCAAGTCTTGTCCAAGATGAAACGAATATTAAAATAATAGCTAAAGTGTCTATGGAGGAAGTGAGTGAGGTGGTTTCTCAGCTAGGTTTGGCAAAAGGCTCCTGGTCCGGATGGACTAAACGGTATTTTCTTTAAACACCATTGGGAAGTCATTAAAGAGGATGTTTTTTATGCTATTCGGTCCTTTTTCGTACATAAATTCTAGACCCCAGGATGAACAAAACCCATATAGCCCTTGTTCCTAAGTCCCCTAATCCCGAAAAGCTTGACCAATTTCGCCCTATCGGTCTTTGCAATTTTGCTTATAAGATCATCTCAAAGATTTTGGCTAATAGGCTAAAGAAGTGGCTGCCAAGTTTAATTGCTAAGGAACAAAGTGCTTTCGTCAGTGGCCGACAAATACAAGACAACATCTTTATTGTGCAAAAGGTCCTACATCAGTTGAGGACTAAGAATTGTCAAAAGAAATTTCAAGCGGTTATAAAACTAGATATGCAGAAGGCCTATAATCAAGTCAAGTGGGACTTCTTGGAAGCTTGTTTAATTAAAATGGGATTCAGAGCGAAATGGGTAAGTTGGGTTATGCAGTGTGTAACAACCGTTTCCTTTAGTGTGAAATTCAATGGGGAGTCCCTTCCTTTCTTTAATCCTTCTAGAGGCATCAGACAGGGAGATCCGCTCTCTTCCTATCTGCTTATTCTAGTTGCAAACTGTTTATACTTCCTTATGGACAAGGCAATGGAAAATCGTAGAATTAAAGGTATTAAGTTGAATAGACTTTGCCCAACATTGTCTCGCCTAATGTTTGCATATGATTCCATCTTTTTCTTAGATGGTACTATTGTGGAATGTCAAAATGTCTCAGCCATACTTCATCAATATTGTTATGCTTCGGGCCAAACCATTAACTTAAACAAGTCAGGCATTTTTTTCAGTAAGGGGTGTCCACAATCGTTGAGAGATAATTTGTTGAATGAGTTAAGGATACCTGAGATTGGTCATACCGGCAAATACTTAGGTATTCCTTCGGATTGAGGTGCTTCGAAAAGAAACATGTTTGCCTGGATTCTTGGGAGAGTTAATGCAAAATTAGAGGGTTGGAAAGACCAGTTATTCTTGAAATCTGGAAAGGAGATTCTGGTGAAAACCATTGTCCAAGCTCTGCCACAATATGTTGTGTCAATTTTCAAAATACCTATTTCAGTGTGTAAAGCAATTGAGAAAAAGATTGCACCGGAAGAAATGGGATACTCTAAAGCAAAGAAAGGATAAGGGGGGAATAGGGTTTATAGACTTAATTTCAGTTAACAAGGCCATGCTAGGAAAACTAGCATGGAGGTTGATCTAGAATCCAGATTCCCTCTGGATTAAGCTATTCAAAGGAATCTACTTTCATCAGGGAGACTTTTGGCAGGCCAAGATAGGTTCTAGACCGTCTTGGGGGTGGCAGAGCTTATTATATGGAAGAGAAGCCATTGCCCACTCTGTTATGTGGTCAATTGGTGATGGCAAAAAGGTAAAAATCAGGGAGGATAAGTGGCTTAAAAGAGGACTAATAGGGGGACCAGCAAATAAGAACGATCTAGTAAGGGTTTCAAAATTGGTTTCAGTTGAAGAAGGAAAATGGAATCTCCAAAAGCTACAAGAACTTTTTGATGATCAGTTAGTACAAGAGATTTTTATAATTCCAGTCAGACCCCTCATTGCTCAAGATAAGTTAGTGTGGACAGGGACTAAATCAAGTTGTTATACAATTAAGAATGATTACAATATGCTCAGAGATGTTATTGAATAGAAGCAGAGTAGCGAACAAGCATCATCCTCCTACTAAACTCCTAATTCACTTTAGCAAGCTATATGGGACATACAGATTTACTCAAAAGTTAAAATTTTGCTTTGGTTCCTATGCACTGACACTATTTCTTCGAAGGAAAATCTCTGGAAGAGAAAGATAATACCTGACCCTGTTTGTTCTCTATGCCTACAAGGGGAGGAAACGGTTGAACATATTTTTCTACTCTGTCCATGGACACGGTTTGTTTGGGCACACCCTAGCCTGAATATTCAAATTAACAGTCAAGAAATTTCACGATTCGACTCTTAGTTATTGAATTTCACAAAGAAAGGAGTTGACATACCTCAGCTTTCCTCGATCGAGTCGATCCTCTGGAGTATTTGGAAATCTCGCAATGACTTTGCTTTTCATGGTAAACCTCCAGATGTCCAAGAAATAGTGGAATCAGCCAAGTTTTTGCTAGCTAACTTTAGGAAATGAAACACCCAAAAGTCAAAATACAAAAGGAGTCATCTTTCACCATTCCACTATCTTGGATCCCACCGGAAGAGAAATCCCTAAAATTCAATGTGGATGGGTCCTTCATCGAGGGATCCGTTGATGGTGCTATCGTTGGTATCTGTAGAGCTCATATGGGCAACATCGTCGCAAGTTTCGCAAAATAAGTGAAGGCATCGTCTACAGCACAAGTGGAAACCCTAGCTATCCACAACGTCGAGCAAAGACCAGTCCATGTGGAGTTCGATCGTGTAGATTTGATTAATGCCCTTATAAGTAAGTCTATTGATCAATTTAACTGGGAAGAGCAGCTGCTTTTCTCAGATTGTTTGGAGCTTATTTTGGCCCACCCACACGTTAATCTATTCCTTTGACATTCTGAATTTCGATCCACTTTCGGGATTTATGAAATGATATTATCATCAATGCACTTTCTGTTATATTTCACTCGGAATTGGCCATTCTTGAGAATACTAACTGTTAGGGAATGGCTAGTTAGGATTTCAGCACGCACGACCCAAGAACTCAAATTTGGATAGATATTTTGACTATAAGGATTGACGAGGGGATATTTTGGGCTATTATAGGCCGATCCAAAAATGATTATGGAACAATTTAACAATGTTATACAATTGAGTCACGGGTGATTCCATTTAATCGTTGTATGCATTTCGAAAGTTCCAAAATCAATTTTTAATGATTGTCATTCGAAACTAGTAATTGACCCTCGTAATTACATGACAACCGAAGTCACCATGGCTCGAGTAAACTTAAACATGGATTGATATCAAATCAACCACGGGTCGACATACGCAAACCCTAAAAGCCGCTCGTTAGTTTGAGATACACGAAAGTCGCGTTTGATCGATTTTGGCCACGAATTGGAATCCGAACTTGGGTATCGATCTTTCAAAGATATCAAAATTATTATATTGGACGACACCACGTTAAGCTCGCTTTATTATCGATTTGCTCAGAAATTCTCGAAAAAGTGAATTGGCTCGGAAATTGGAAAAGACAATTTTACCCCTGTGTGTTCTAGAGTTTATTTGTTGAGTGGAAGGACATAATGATCTTTTTACCCTAGTGGCTGAAATTCCCTCTCTTGGATAGCTTTGCCCTTGCTTTTTTTTATTAATTACAAAAATGCCCTTCTAGAAGCCTTTTGTCAAGATGCATTCCTAGCCTTTGGATTTTTCTTAGGCATCAAGGACTCATCCAAGCCATCCATTTGAGAGATATGTTCAGCTCGCACTCTCTCTCCTCACTTTTTCCTTGCTCTCTCTCTATTCATTTTTCTCTCTCTGTCTCTCCCTCTCCCTTGGCCAAGACACCCACCACAACCGTCCACCACCTACCAGCACCTCACGCCACCACCCTGGACCACCGTTAGACCATTGTGAGCCACCCCCAAGCCACCGTTCACATCCGGAGTAGCCGCCGTTCACCGAATCTCCATTTGGGCCGTCGCTGTTCGCCAGAGCTCTGGGCTTGGCTGGGACTGGTGCTCCTAGTTTTGGCTTAGTTCTTAACTTAAATTAGTGGTAAGTAACTCCCTAAACCTTGATTAGATTGATAGGTTATCAATGGATAGTGTTTAGCAGTTGTTAGGTTAATTTAGGGGTTATGGTAGATTCTGAATTGAGAATTTGTTAGTGGCTGGATTTGATGATTATATGGCTGATTTGAATGTTAAGATAGGTAGATTATGTGACTTGAGCTTGAGCATAAGTTTAATGTTGCTAATTGTGATTAATTTGCCTAATTATGATTGTTTAGTGGTTGTTTTAATTAAATTCATGGGTTAGTCTTATGGCTGCAATAATTAGGTGGTAGTAGCTAAATCAGATGATTTGGACATTGATCATGTGGCCCCCATTGATTCTAGATTGGTTAATTTTAATTTTAGGGCTTAATTATCATGATTATGTACTTATTTTAATCGTACGGTTTAAATTAAATTAGGATGTGATAAAATTTAATCATATGGCTTATTAGAGAATTGAAGTTGATAGTGTGGCTTTGATTGATAATCGCATGGCTAATTAGTTGATTATGTGCCGATTAAAGGTTTAATGACGATCGTGTGGTGGATTAGTTGTTTAATGCTGATCTCATGGTTAAATTGTTTAATCGTGTGGTTAATTTATTTAATCATGGCTAAGTAGCTGACTTTGGCTTGATCGTGTGGTCGGAATGATGATTTCGTGGCCTAGAACAAAGATCGTGTGGCTAAAATTGATGTTTCATGGTTGATCTTGCACTTGATGAATAATCGTAGGATTTTAAAAGTGGATCGTGTGGTTAATTATGGCTATTGTTGGCTTAGCATGGTATATCGTGATCATATATTGATGTTTGATACGAAAACGAGTGAGATTCATAGCATGTTTATTCGTAGTAAATTACACGTCATAAATACTTGCATTGGCTAATTAAGGAAGATTAAAATTGGCAATGCATGGTTGTTTACGTGTATGGCCATGATGAGTTCCATCTAAGATGAGTTCTAGACAATGCCCGGCAGAAGTTCGGATGCTGTCTGGTACCCGACTTGTGGGGGGGGTGAGGGGGTTCGATCCCAGACATTGCCGATCGCGGTGAAAGCCGGATCAATGCTCTTAAATAGAATGTCGTTCGGTACTCGACTTGTCGGGGGGGCTCGATCCCGGACGTTGCCACGCCCAAAGTAGTAGGGTGATGTATGGCTATGCCGGAAGACCGGTGGGAGTTTGGTGTGACCTATGGTGTGTCATTAATAATTTGGACAACTTCGAGTGTTATGCGCATATGGCATGCTTTGCGCTTGATTATGGGATAAAATCGTGAGGTACGGTATGGGACGGGCCGAAGTGATTGCATCTTATAATCGAGACTCATGTGAGTGATTGAGTATATCTGGATTATTATTATTGCTGTTATGCATATTGATAGTGTGCCATGGTTATGATGATTTGAGACTTTGCGTAATATGTAGTACCATTGTTCGTTTGATAGGAACTTATCCTATTGGTTAGAATTGCATAATTAGAGTGTCGAAGGTACGTATTGTCCTAGTCAAGGCTTAGGCAGTTTACTTATTGAGATTTTATCTCATTTCCCGTTGTTCAACATTTCAGTCCATCGACCTTGATTATGACTAAGCCTCCGCTACGTTTCGAGGTACCAACAGAAACAGAGTATTGGGTGACTGAGTACCCAGCTAGTGAGGATAGGGAGTGTCAGAAGTATGAGAGTATAGTTTGGGTCGATGATAGTGAGCAATACTTGACAGCTCACAAGTATATGGCATGGTTTCTAAGGAATGGAGCTCGGACTTTTGGTCCTCTCCGGGGATTTGATATTTCCCCTGACGATGATTTAGGAGAGTGGGATCTTATGGAGATTGATCCCCCTGATGGAGCTATTGTTAATCCTAAGTCCGAACCGATGATTACGGAACCCCAGGCGTGGTTCGAGGAGTCAGACCTTGAACTAGAGCCTTTGCCGCCTGGTTCTCATAGGGAGGCATTTGACCCGACTTGGCCAGGAGCACCGCCAGGATGCTGTGGAGGTTTTTGATAGGGTTAGAAATCTTTATCTTTTTGAAGCTCCTCTTTTGAATAAAGTAGTGGAGCAGATAGACCACTCTATCCCTTTTTGAGTATGCGTGGTTTGAGTTTGTGGCCTTTAGGAAGGCTTGTATATGTTATCGCTGTATGTGATGTTAAGTTTATAAAATGATTTGTTCGTTTGTTTAAATTGTCTCTCTCTATTATCCCGTTTGAATGTTTGTTGAATGGAGTGTTCGTGTGGCTTCCGCTTATATTCTCTTATTCGATGGTAATGGGTCGGTGATAAATCCTGGGAGTCGCATTCTCAACGACCGCGACAGAATATTACGTGTTTGTAGGGTACGAGGCGAGACAATTCCACTGTCCGAGGGAATCCAACTTAGTGGCCAATTGGGCTGTGAAATTGCAAATATTAGGTCGCCTTCCACAAAATTGGCTTGTTGCCCCTCCTCAAGCCCTATTGGCTCTTCAATAGTCTAGTTTGGCAATGCAATTTAACTCAAATTGAAGAGTAATTGAGCCAAACAAGTTAAATTTGGTCAATTTGTACTTGTATTTCAAATTGGTTCAATCTAATTTAATCAAATTCAATTCAATTGGGTTAATCAATCATAATAGGGATGAACTTGCATGAGATTGGAACAAAATTGAGCTAAGAACTGAATCGGTTCAACCCGGTCAAACCCGGGTCAAGCCAGTCCAACCGATTAAATCCGATTTGACCGGAATTGAACTGGCATCTTCAAGCCAACCATTTCCAGCCAAAATTTCAGTAGCCGGTGGTCCATTCCGCCCGGCCACATCCCCCTTGTGCCCAAAATTACTAAAATACCCCTAGTGAAATTACAAAATTGCCTTTATTGGAGGAATTACTTAGGGATTAAGCAAAAAATCTCAACCATTCATTTGGAATTCAATCTTGGCTATTCACATTGCTATACCATCAATCCATGTGATTAAATTTCAACCAATAGGAGCTTTTATTAGCCCTTAACGAATTTCCTTATAAATTAAGGATTCAATCTCTACCCTTGGATGCATCCAAGGGTCAAGATTCAAACTAGAGGGAATTTATATACAAATTTCCCTCCAAAAATTAAGGGCTCATTTTTCAGATTTACTCTCTCTCTCTCTCTATCTCTCTCTCTCTCTCTCTCTCGGCTGAGGCTCTCTACCACCCATGCCGGCCAATCTCAAGCAGACCACCGCACCTCTGACGTCCCCCGGAGGCTTCTCGAGATAGTGGTGGCCAGCTTCCATCGGAAAAGCCACTGGAGTTCCATTTTAACTCATTTTTACTTCTTGTTCGTTCTTCGTCGTCAAATAACCATCTCGCTTTGATCTTATTGCATTGTGACGTAGATATCGAGAGCTATATTTGGTGCCATTCCGGAGGTCATTGGCGACCAAAATAGCTAATTTGAGTTCAACAACTTCATTGAACAAGGTAGGCACTCTTGAATCCTATTATGTGAAATCGTGTACTGAGGAACCTGCACACTTACACTACTTATTCGAGCTCGAAAATGTCGAAATCTAAAAAAGTGTTCAACTAGAGATTTGATTGATACTCTGTGAGCTTCGATTTGATATGTTGCATGCTTAAATCAGATTTTGTTTGCTAGGTGAAAATCACTTCATAAGTTAGGAACAGAATCTGGAATCATGACTTTACATTCTGTTCTTGTGATTTCCTCATTGATGTTGCTCTGTTCTACGATTTTTTTTTTATTTTCTATGATCATTTTTTGAATAAACTTCCTACAGTAAAGTCGTGAAGAACATTTAGATCTATCTAGAATAACAATTTCATAAAATTCCAAGCTGATTTGGTGTGTACGATTGATGCTAGAAGTAACGTTAGATAGCCTTTGATAATCGATTTCATACATACCTTTGCATGTTCCATGATTTTTATAAATTTTTGTGTTCATCATTTGAAGAAACTTCATCATAGAATTTGTAGAACACATATTTATCTACGAAATATAAAAATTTCATGCAATTCCATGTTGATTTGGATGGTCCAATTGGCCTATAATGAAGACATTCAGATTCTGTGATTTGATCCAAAAATTTCCAATTTCAGTGACCGAATTGGTTTTGCAATTTTCATAAAGTTAGAGACCTTTTTAGCTAAAACTTAAAACTTAAAAGTTGTTCATTAGGGCATAATTATGTCGATTGAAAATTTTTTGGACCTAATAGCAATTTTTGGGGGGTCAATTTGCTAAAAATTCCGGATAAGGTCCTCCCGGCCTCAAAAATGATTTGCAAACGAGTCCTTGGTGAAAACTGAATTTTATAAAAATGTCAAAGTCTTTTTGGCAAAAAATCAAAATGTGAAAGGTGTTGGCAACACGGAATCCTAACGGCCTAAAAATTTTCACGCAATTTGGATAACTTTTGTTATTTTTTCTGCTATTATTTTTAAATCTCTAACAGAGCCGGGTCTAGTTTGTCATTCCGAACTAAAATCCGATTTTCGAGAAAATTGGGCAGGAATTGAGAAAAATGATCTTCATGACTTTTGATCCTCACAATCTAACCTTTCCAAAGACACTAGATGTACATCATTTGGACATCATTAGATTGATTAATCACATTTGAACATAATGGGTCCGAATTTGACAATTATGACTGAATAAGTGGTCCACGTATGAGGCCCACTTCCCATTGTGTGATTGATTGAGAAACAAGATCCATGGGCCTAGGTGCATGCTTTATTCATTGTTTTTCATGTAATTATTAGATGTATGTCTAGGCCCGATATATGTTTGGTAGGTACCTGTGGTGAACACTTAGACCCGACATTAGGGGTTAACCGATATGAGCCATTGTTTTGTGAATCTAAATGGTGGCTCATTATCATTAGCCATAAATCAATCAATTAAGTGGGTGGGAGGATCGGAATGCATGTAAAGCAAAGGTCGACCTCGAGGCCCGTTCTTGAGTTGATATTTGAATGTTCGTGCTTTGCCTTGCTTGAGTGTTGCTCGAATGTATGGTATGAATGTAAAAACCGACATCTGTGAGGTTGTCCATGAAGAAGATGGTGGCCAAAGACTAATGTCCAATCCGGTCTCGATCTGTACACAATTCATGTTACCCGATCATATCTTGGGTCTTTCTATTCGTGTTGTATTAAACACTCGATGAGTTGTGAATTTTTCTATTTTCGCACTTAGAATAGCTCGTCATTTTAATACTTTGTGTGTTTACTTTACACGTCGCCTTTTCAATAAAATCGCTTGTTTCTTTCATTTTCTAGACTAAGATAGGATTAGTTTAGAGCCTTAGATGGAAAATCCGAAAACAAAATGCATGATCACTTAGTGGACTAAAGCTTTGGCATGAAAACGATAAGAATAAATGTATGGAAACTTAGATAACAACCATGATAAGTTTAGCGGTACCGAAAAGGTGTTAGTGGAAATATTAACGTAAGCTAGTCCCCGAATCCATAATCTCTGGTTTTCATAGAAACAGAAACGAAACTTCCCAATTTCGGTTGGGTATTCTAGCCGACCCCCGACATAGGCTAGTGACAACTCTTATTTGCTAAAAGAGATAAAATTAATCCGCTGTCATGCGAGGTGTGGATTTAGGGAAAATACACGTTCATAATCAATTGACCTTATAGATGACCAAAAGATCAATGCTTCGGTAAGCTATTTTTTATGACGTGTCATTTGGACTGTTTCAAGAACACTTACCTCTAAACCCGTTTCTCGAGTTTGGCCCTCAAAGAGGTAGGTTATGACAGGCTTGGCGACTCCATTGGGGATTAGGTTATAAACCTAGGTGGATTACAGTTGTAATGAACTTGTTGGTTATTATCTCACTTATCTACCTTTTGTAGCATCAACTGCATGTCAAAGTCACGTGAAAAATAAGTTAAGTCCACTAACCATGTGTTAAATGGTTTTCTAGGTGAGAGATAAGGGATGGAGTTTGTGAAAACCCTTTGTTCTGTAGGTGGCGTTCGAGTGTATGTGAATGTATATGATTATATTAAAGTGTTGTTTGCTTTAAATTTAAATGCGTGTTTATCTGCTTTAACACGACACAGTGCACTCACATCCCACGGTCTAAAACCTCGGATCGCTTTAGGGCACCTTTAGGAGGTATTGAGAGTGGAATCCGCATGTGAATGCATATGGTAATCCATTCTTCAATCCCTCTCATCTTGATTAGTAAGAAGTGCACCGACCGATGTTAGTAGCGGTGGGTAAATTCCTCTTATTTAATCAAGGTGAGAACCTTGAACCTTTAGAATCCGACCATTTAGGCATCAAACCTCACATGTCCTCACGCGATGTGTCGTTATGTTTGCCATATCTTCATGGTAAGGTTGATTGTATTATTCCAGTATTTTTCTTACCGCAACTTCAATTACGCCATTTTAATTCCATGTTATATTCTTTCTATAATACGTGGTGATTTATCTCGAAGCCCTAACTAGGATTAGTCAAAATGGATATGTCAGAGATTCAAGTCATTCCTGTACCGAAAGCTCTTGTGGGCATGCAGAAAAGCCTCGAGCAAAGCTCAAGGACTATGTGGAAAAGTGGATTAGATACCTTCCCGCGCTTTTATACATCGAGCCACGTGTTGACATGATCAATGCATTGTCTCACTTTTGGAACTTTAATACGTGGTGATTTATCTCGAAGCCCTAACTAGGATTAGTCAAAATGGATATGTCAGAGATTCAAGTCATTCCTGTACCGAAAGCTCTTGTGGGCATGCAGAAAAGCCTCGAGCAAAGCTCAAGGACTATGTGGAAAAGTGGATTAGATACCTTCCCGCGCTTTTATACATCGAGCCACGTGTTGACATGATCAATGCATTGTCTCACTTTTGGAACTTTAAGACATTGACGTTTGTCTTTGGCTGAAATGAATAACCCCTGCAATTAAGGAGTATGATATTATCATTGGAAGAGTCGGTTCCTTTGATCTAATTAATCCTCCAATAGACATAGATCATATTCCTCTTTTGAGCCAATTCTTAAGAGTTGACATTCTCCAAATCAAAGGCGTCCTTAGAAGAAATTCCAATGCACTCTCTTTTTCGTTCTTAGAACGACATTTTTCTAGTTTGCCAAAAGAAGCAGGTAATCAAATCCCTCGCATCTTTCTCTTAGCATTCTTTTGTTTTGTAGTCTTTCCATACACCAAAAAGACTGTGGATCCTTTGGTAGTTCACATTGTCAATCAAGTATGTATGTTCAAGAGATTCTCTAACATAATCTTAGGTGAAACTATCGTGTCACTCAATAGGTTCAAACAAGACAAAAATAGTACTTTCAGAGCCCCATTAGGTTTACTCCAAATTTAGTTGGTCTTTCACCTCAAAGACTTTGGTTTGAGTTTGAAAAGTATAGGCTTATCCAAAGATTGTCATCCTATCTCGCTTTTCTGAGAAAAGGAAGAAATCTTTCCTTATTGGTCATTCTCGACTTGGTTCGACTTTTTTAAAAATCTCATTCCAAATCAAATCCAATGGTATGTTCGTTGGCCTGGAAATCCCAAGGTGCGCCTTACTAACAAACTCGACAACCTGATCCCACTTTTGGGTCTCACGGGGTCTATGTCATATTACCCTTTTAGGGTGATTCGTCAATATTGCATGCTTTGCTTCTTGGTAGACCGTGGATTCACCCCGCTAGAGCTATGCCTTCAAGCTTTCACCAAAAGATGAGATTCGTGGTGGATGGTAAGCTTATAACCATATATGGCGATACAGATTTCTAGGTGTTCTATGACACCACTATGCCATATGTTGAGCCCGAAATCAAGGAAGAATCGAGTTACCACTCCTTCGAGTTGGTCTCTATTGCACATGTGCCTATTGGAGGATTATGCAAATTCCTCAAATGTCAAAGCCCGCCATTATGTCTAGTAATGTGTTGCTTGAAAACGGTTATACTCTTGGAAAAGGCTTAGGCAAGCATTACCAAGGCATTCTAAAGCCAATTGAAGCTATTATGAAAAAAGATAAGAAAGACATAGGTTACCATGGAAGCCATGAAGGCCAAGGTAACAATAAAGCCAAAATGAAAAGGTGAGCGGTCGATAGAGACTTTTACCTCCATTGCTAAAAGAAACATTTCCCGAACTTCCCGTGATGTTACAAGAGGAGGAGATCTCCTTTGAGTTCATGGCGGATTTATTTGATGAAGACCTTATTGGTGCAATCTTGGCCCATGATGAAGCCAAATAATCCGGATCACCTACCAACCTGCTGAGTAGGGATGCTTCTTACCCTTCTTTTAAATTGTTGCATTTATTATTGCTTCATTTGCTTTCCCCTGCATGGGATTAATTTGTTAATTCAATTGATTCTTTCAATTCAATCTTTGATTTGCAATGAACACTTGAATCTTGATTTGTTGGTCCAAGATAGTATATGTTGTAATACGGCCTTATCATTTGAATTTCAATAAAAATATATGCACATTTTATTAAAGACGTGTGGAAGTACATCAAACCAATCCTTTGATGCTTTGAGGCCTGGACTTCTACACGCTTCCTAATTTCCAAATTTTTGTGGAACGAGGATGTTCAATAATATGAGGACGAGTTCCTGATCATCTTTTTTCGAAAACTATTTTCGAAAATGACTTTCAAAAAATGCCATGCATTTGCGCTTGTTATCGACATACTAACACTCTACATTACATCTCAAGCATGACATTTTGCATACTCATGAGACACATATGTGACTCGAAGTTGTATAATGAGAATTCTTCTAAATCAAATGATGAGAATGATTAGAAGTCTATTGAACGAGAATCAATTTGCCATGAAGAATCTAAACTTCTCACTACTGAAAAGACAGTCATTGTGAATTTGGATGATTCCAAAGACGTCAAAGAAACTAAGATCGGAGCCGGTCTTTCCGAAGTCAAAGCCAAAAGGATGTTCGAACTCTTAAAGGAGTATCAAGATGTATTCGCTTGGTCATATGCTGACATGTCGAGTTTGGATCCCAAAATTGTGGAGCATGATTGCCAATTTATCCCGATGTACCACCTAAGAAACAAAAGCTTAGGAGGATAAAGCCAAAGTTATCTAAGACGATTGAAGTGTGAGCCATGGTATTACGATATCATGACCTATCTCCAAAAAGGCACATTTCCCCAAGGGAATCAAGCAGCCGATAGAAAGTATTTAACGAAATTGGCATCGAAATTCTTTGTGAGTGGAGATGCCCTTTATAAAAGATCATTCAATTTGGTCTTGCTAAGGTGTATGGATGCCAAAGGAGCCAATCAGTTGATGAAGGAGAGTATGGCCCACACATGAATGGTCACCTCCTAGCAAAGAAAATCATGAGACTTGGATATTACTGGTTGACAATGGAGACATATTGCATTCAACATGTGCGATATTGTCATCAATGCCAAGTTTACGGGGACCAGATCAATGCTCCTCCAAGTCAATTACATCAAATGTTTGAAGCATGGCCCTTTTCTATGTGGAGCATTGATGTTATCAAACCAATTAATCCTAAAACTTCAAATAGGCATCGTTTCATTTTGGTGGCCATAGACTACTTCACCAAATGGATCGAAGCAAATTCATACACACAAGTCACCGCAAAGAATGTGGAAAAGTTCATCCGTCGCGATATCATTGCTTGATATGGAGTTCCTGAAGTGATCATCACTGACAATGGATCTAATTTGAACAACAAGATAGTGGACGAATTACTTAACGAGTTTTGCATTCATCACTTGAATTTTTCAATATAATGTCCACAAGTGAATGGAGTTGTGGAAGCGCCAAATAAGAACATTAAGAAAATCTTGTCAAAGACCGCCGAGAATTATCGTGATTGGCACGAACGATTGCCATATGTACTAATGGCATATCAAACTTCAATCCATACTTCAACTAGGGCAACTCTATTCTCACTTGTATATGGAATGGAGGCCATTCTACTCGTGGAAGTGGAAATTCCTTCACTAAGGGAACTTTCGCAATTGAAGCTTTCCAAAGCCGAATGGGTTCAACAAAGATATGAACAATTAAACATGATTGATGAAAAAAGGTTGAAAGCCTTATGTCGTGGACAAAGTTATCAAAAGCGAGTGGCGAAGTCCTCCAATCGCAAAGTTTGACCGAGGCACGTTGAGGTTAATGATTTCGTGCTAAAGAAGGTTCTGTTTAACACATTAGAACCTTGGGGAAAGTTCACTTCGAATTACAAGGGCCCATATGTTGTAAAGAAGGTTCTATCTGGTGGAGCCTTAATTCTTGCTATAATGAATGGCCAAGAGTTGCCAAAGTCAGTAAATACGAATGCTGTCAAGAAGTATTCTCCATGAATGAAAAGCTTTAGAGCCACATTTCAAGCAAGACCGAGTCACTTTAGGTCACTTGCATCATGCATGTCATGCATACATCGCATAAATGAATTTGTGTGTTCATTTTGTAGGTGTTGAAACATTCTCAAGAATATTGGAGGTGTTTTCCGATATGGAATCAAGAGAAAGAGTAAATTGTGTCATTCCAATTTATTTCTTTCCAATATAATTCTAACATCGTTTCCTTCCTTTTGTTAGAAGACACCACTCTTGCAGAGATCAAAATCAAAGGCGACGATGTGTCAAGAATTATACATCGACATAATCTCCTTGCTGTTTTTGTGAGATCAACTACCTATTGTGGAGTAGGTGAACAATCCTTGGGAAAATGTGTTCTTTCTCAACGCTTTTCAAAAAGACTGTTCAAAATTTTTTCATTTATTTCAAAAGTTGGAAAAACAATTCCAAGTTTGAAACAAATTCAAAAACATCATTTTGAAGAATTTGAATGACATTCTTCAAATTGTTCATTCATGCATTGGTAAACACATCATGCATAAAAAATCCTCACAAAGGATAATTTGAACAAATGATTTTTGACAACACAAAATTGCAGCTTGCAGTCCTTCTCAAATCAAAATTCCCCAAATGGAGTGAATCTTCATTATCCTCTTCCTCAAGTCAACTTGATATGCTTTCACGCTCATGATCATCCTTTTCCAAATCGGCATGATGTGCCCTCACACTCATGACCATCCCCTTTTCAAATTAGGCATGGCGAGCTTTCACGCTTGTGACCTCTTCAAATCTGCATGTTGTGCTTTTGTACTCATGACTACTCCCTTTTCAAATCGATATGGTGAATGTTAGTAGCCATGACCGATTCATCCCTTTTTAGTCGAAACCCATTTCATACAATGGTAAGACTATTTTTTTTAGTCAAAACCCGTTGTTACACGATAAGACCACTCCTTCTAGTTGAAACCCATTTCTTACAATGGTAAGACTACTTCTACTCTTTTCTTTTCTTCTTTCCATTTCCATCCTTTCTTTCCTTCCCATTCACATTACATGGCCAAGAGAAAGAGAGATGAGAGCATCAATGGTGAGATCGATACCAAGGCTCAAGGTAAGTTTCAAAGGTACTTCCTCTAATCAAATGTCAATCATTTTGTTATTTTCTCTTTATCTCCAATGGAGTCGACTAAAAATTGCAAGTATCATTTATTTTTTGAGAGGAACCTCTTCGAACTCCCTTTTAAAGAAGGGTAGCTGTTGACACCTGATTTTTAACCGATGCGTCATAAAAGTACAAATGTTGAGATTAGGGTTTTCGATCGCGACGGAACCCAATCCTCAACCCAAAAAAAGTCATTTAGCATTTGAATTAGCATTAACTACTCATTGTCTAGCTTTTTGCATTTCAATTTCAAAAAGTCAAAACGTGGACTTTGAGTTGACTTTTGGTAAACTTTTATCGAAAGGTCAACCCAAAGTCAAATTTTGGTTTTTTGCATGAAAAACCCCAAAATAGTGTCAATTTCACTTTTACACAATCAATTTTCAAAAAATTCAAAGTTTGACTCGTTAATTGGCATTTTAGTGATAAATAACTAAATTATTGACTTTTGATCAATACTTTGTCCAAAAAAATTCAAAAATTTCAAAACCTCTAAATCAACTCATTTTTAGCTTAATTTCACTTTGGTATCATCAATTTTATAAAAATTGGTTTAGAGTCAACTTTTCCCCAATTTGCGGAATTTGGTTCAAATCGGCCAAAAAATGAAATTACTTCATTTCTAGTCATTTTTTAGGATAGTTTCCTTCACGACATTTGATATGGAGGTCATATTACATTCAATTTTCAAATCAATTTTATAATTCCAAGCCAATGGTGAAAACCCCCAATTTGAGCCTTAATTAGGGATTCTAGTCGATTCTTCATGATTTGCATAATTGAGACACGGATAAGCCTAATTTGTTATATACAATTCGAATCTAAAATCAATTTTGGAAGATCCACATGAATTTGAATTAATTTGACCAATCTAGTGATCCAATAATTGAGAAATCCAAGAGTAATTGGTCCAATTGGTGCAATTCAACTTGGCCTATTTAGACTAACATCCAATTTGATGAATTGAAGTTCAATTTGACTGACCAATTGGACTTCAATTAAATTCATTAGTCTAGCTTGACAATTCAATTTAACTCAAATTGAAGAGTAATTGAGCTAGATAAGTTAAATTTGATCAATTTGTACTTGTATTTCAAATTGGTTCAATCCAATTTAATCAAATTCAATTCAATTGGGTGAATTAAGATATAATAGGGATAAAATTACATGAAATTGGAACAAAATTGAGCTAATAACCGAACCAGTTCAACCCAATCGAACCTAGGTCAAACCAGTCCAATTGGTTCAACCCGATTTGACCGAAATTGAATTGGCATCTTCAACCCGACCATTTCCGGCAAAATTCCAGTGGCCGACGGCCCATTTCGACTGGCCACACCCCCTTGTGCCCAAAATTACTAAAATGCCCCTAGTGAAATTACAAGATTGCTCTTATTACGGGAATTACCTAGGTATTAAGCAAAAAAACTTAACTATTCATTTGGTATTCAATCTTGGCCATCCACATTGTCATGTCACCAATCCATGTGATTAAATTTCAGCCGATAGGAGTTTTGCTTTGCCCTTAAGGAATTTCGTTACACATTAAGGATTCAATCTCAACCCTTGGATGCATCCGAGGGTCAATATTCAAACTAGAGGGGGTTTATATACAAATGTCCCTCCAAAAATTGGGAGGCTCATTTTTCATATTTACTTTTGCTCACTAAACACACACACACACACACACACACACACACATCTCTCTCTCTCTCTCTCTCTCTCTCTCTCTCTCTCTCTCTCTCTCTCTCTCTCTCTCTCTCTCTCTCTCTCTCTCTCTCTCTCTCTCTCTACCAGGGCTCTCTACCGCCCACGCCGACCAATCTCCGGCAAACCACCGCACCTCCGACGTCCCCCGGAGGCTCCTCAAGACCATGGTGGTCGGCCTCCGGCGGAAAAGCCACCAGAATTCCATTTTAAGGTCATTTTTACTTCTCGTTCGTTCTTCATCATCATATCACCATCTCACTTTGATCTTCTTGCACTATGATGTAGATATTGGGAGCTATATTTGGCGTCATTCCGGAGTTCATCGGTAGCCAAAATAGCTCGTTTGAGCTCAGCAACTTCATTGAACAACGTAGGCACTCTTAAATCCTATTCTGTGAAATCGTGTACTGAGGAACCTGCATACTTACACTACTGATTCGAGCACGACAATGTCGAAATCTGAAAAAGTATTCAACTATAGATTTGATCTATACTCCGTGAGCTTCGATTTGATATGCCATATACTTAAATCGGGCGTCATTTGCTAGGTGAAAATCACTTCATAAATTAGGATCAGAATCTGGAATCATGACTTTACATTCTGTTCTGGTGATTTCCTGATTTATGTTGCTCTGTTCTACAATTTTTTTGATTTTATATGATCGTTTTTTGAAGAAACTTCCTTCATAAAAGTCGTATAGAACAATCAGAGCTATCTACTATAAAAATTTCATAAGATTCCAAGCTGATTTGGTATGCACAATTGATGCTAGAAGTAACATCAGATAGTCTTTGATAATCGGTTTCGTACAGACCTTTGCATGTTCCATGATATTTATAAATTTTTGTGTTCGTCATTTGAAGAAACTTTCTTCACAAAAGTTGTAGAACTTGTCTTAATCTACAAAACCTCAAACTTTCATAAAATTACATGTTGATTTGAATGGTTCCATTGGCCTATGATGAAGACGTCCAGATTCTGTGATTTGATCCAAAAATTTCCAGTTTCCGTAAATGAATTGGTTTTGCAATTTTCATAAAGTTAGGGACATTTTTAGCTAAAACTTCAAACTTAAAAGTTATTCATTAGGGCCCCATTATATAAACTGAAAATTTTGTGGACCTGATAGCAATGTTTAAGGGGTCAATTTGCTAAAAATTCTCGATAAGGTCCTCCCGGCCTCAAAAATGATTTGCAAACGAGTTCTTGGTGAAAACCAAAATTAAAAAAAAAAATAAAGGGCTTTTTGGCAAAAACTTAAAATATGAAAGTTATTGGGAACACAAAATCATAACTACCTAAAAATGTTCACTCATAACGTTTGTTATTTTTCCCGTTATTATTTTGAAATTCCTAACAAAATCGGGTCCAGTATGTTATTCCGAACTAAACTCTGATTTTTAGGAAAATTGGGCGTGAATTGAGAAAAATGGTCTGCTTAACTTTTGATCCTCACAATCTAACCTTTCCAAAGACACTTGATTTGCATCATTTGGACATCATTAGGTTGATTAATCACATTTGAACAGAATGGGTCTTTTGACCAAAAAAAAACAGAATGGGTCTGAATTTGGCAATTAGACTGATAAGTGGTTCACTTTTGAGGCCCACTTCCCAATGTTTGATTAATTGAAAAACAAGGCCCATGGCCCTAAGTGCATGATTTTTTCATTGTTTTGCATGTGATTGTTAGATGTATGTCTAGGCCCGATGTATGTTCGGCAGGTAGTCCAAGGTGAACACATAGACCCGATATTAGGGGCTAACCGATATGAGCTATTGTTTTGTGAATGCAAATGGTGGCTCATTATCGTTGGCCATTAATCAATCAATTAAGTGGGTGGGAAGATCGAAATGCATGCAAAGGAAAGGCCGACCTTGAGGCCCGTTCTTGAGTTGATGTTGGAAATGTTCGTGCTTTGCCTTGCTTGAGTGGTGCTCGAATGTATGGTATGAATGTAAAAACTGACACCCGTGAGGCGGTCCATGGAGAAGATGGCCAAACAACTTTGAAGATGGTGGCCAAAGACTGATGTCCAATCCCGTCTTGATTTGTACACAATTTGTGTTACCCGATCATGTCTCAAGTCTTTCTATTCGTGTTGTATCAAACACCCGACGAGTTACGGATTTTTCTTTCCTCGCATTTGGAATAGCTCGTCATTTCAATACTTTGTGTGTTTACTTTACGCGTCACCTTTTCAATAGAATTGCTTGTTTCTTTCATTTTCTAGACTAAGATAGAATTAGTTTAGAACCTTAAATGGAAAATCCAAAAACAAAATACATGATCACCTAGTGGACTAAGACTTTGGCATGAAAATGGTAAGAATACATGCGTGACAACTTAGATAACAACCATAATAAGTTTAGCGGTATCGAAAGTGCGTTAGTGAAAACATTAACGTAAGCTAGTCCCTCAATCCATGATCTCTTATTTTCATAGAAACCGAAACGAAACTCCCACGTTTAGATTGAGTATTCTAGTCGACCCTGACTTAGGCTTGTGGCGACTCTAATTTGCTAAAAAAGATAAAATCAATCGCTGTCACATAAGGTATGCATTTGGGAAAATCCACGTTCATGATCAATGGACCTTATGGATGACCAAAAGATTGATACTTCTGTAAGCCGTTTTTTATGATACGCCATTCGAACCGTTTCATAAATACTTACCTCTAAACCCGCTTTCTAAGTTCTGCTCTTGAGGAGGTAAGTCGCGACATAATCTTAAACAAGAAACCAATAGCCTGTTATTGAAATATATCTCTATCCATATAGATATATATGATAAACTAGCACATGCGTCACAATATTAGAATTTATATAATCCATAAAAAAGATTATGTACATCTCCAGCTAACAACTAAATTCAAACAAACTAATCTCGATCATATACAGTTTAGATATAAACAACTAACTAAGCTCATATCTAAAAATCCCTCTATCTAAAAACCCTGGCGATAACACGAACGCACTCGTTTTATCTATTGCTAACTGAGGATCTTGAACAACAGGTAATCCGAGTAGAATGAATAATCACAGTTTGGTTAGTAGTATAAATCTCTTCTACAAAAATCGAGCATCCACTATACACGTTTAAGACTCGAAAACATAACTCATTTACATCAAATCTTGAATATAACAAACTTATAAGAACAAAATAAGCTATATAATACTTCAACACAACTATATTCATAGAAAAAATACCTATTTCATCAATAATATTAAAACAAGTATCAATGGTCCAATTTACTGAGGAATCTCATCAAATCACACATCAATAATCCATTCTATTAACCAATATCAAATCACACATCACTAATATACAACTCAAAGCTCTATAGATGGCTCTCATGAAACTTATTCACATATGTAAACTTAGTCCTTGACTAACATATATCAATAGTACAAAGCCCTAGAGGTAGCTCCCACGAGACTTGCGTCACCATGTTGCACTTAGCCCTTGACTAACACATATCAATAGTACAAGGCCCTAGAGGTAGCTCGCACGAGATTGGCGTTGCCATGTAACACTTAACCCTTGACTATAAGGCCTTAGAGGTGGCTCCCACGAGACTCACGTCACCGTGTAGCACTTAGTCCTTGATTAGTCCATATAACAATTGGTTTCATAAATCAAAATATATAATCTTTGGCAACTCGGTTGATCAGTCAGGATCCCCTTTCATAAAGTATTTCTCAGATATTTTCAGAAGTTATCTCATAAATTAGATTCACAAAGTAATACACAAAACCTTTCAAGAAAAGTTTATCAAACCATCTTACAATAACCCAAAAAGTAGCAAATACCCGATCTAACTTTATGCAACAAATATGGTCTTCTTAGTTTAAAAAATATATATATATATATATATATACTATTACTTCAAGACATGAGTTTAACAAAACCAAAAAAGAAATCAGTACCAGTCATCTAGAATTGAGAATCGACATTAAAATCAAGTAAAACACTACTTTTACTAACGATTTGACTAACTACGCTTAATCACTAGCAAAATAACTCTCATGTATCAACAAATCGCTCGCCCAAAGCGATTATTCAAATGTAGCCGCAGCACTAAGCTCGAACACGAAACTCTAAAATTTCTCTTCAACTAAACCGTTACTTCAAATCAACTCTGTCAAACCCCACTGCTTCACAACACCCTAATCCATGAAATTTCCTAACTTAACTACTCAAAAATCGGATCTTGTAGTTCAAATGTCACATAATTTTGAATTCGTATCCTAATTCCGAAAACTATTTCGGTCAGAAGAACGAATGGCTTAAATCCTTACTGGGGGTTGTGAATGGAAGTAAATCCAATTTGGCGAGATGTCCGTGGCGTTTGGCGTTTACGCGTTAAACCACTCTTTCCCTTTTTCCCTTTCTTCTTCTTCTTTTCTCTTTCCTTTCTTTTCCTCCCTCTGTTCTTTCTTTCTCCATGCATTCCATGTGCACTCTTCTTTTTCGCTTTGTTTTTGTTTTTGTTTTTATTTTGGGCCTCTTTACTTGACCATGTCAAAGGCTATGCCTTTTGATCACCCCAAACATTACGTAAGGGATTTCCCTTTCATTTCAAAACCAATAGCCAAGGTATGTATGGAGATTGGGTTAAGCCCATCAAGTGCGAGCCTGAGATGTTAGACTTTAGACTGGAATTGGGCCGCTCATAATGAGGTTTCCAAGTAGGAACCGGTAGACACGAGGAAGGAAAAATTTATGCTCTTCTTGGTCACACGATCAGGCCATGTATAAATGATGCATGCAGAAATGAATGGAATGCATGCGACTGAACAAAAAGAGGGAAGTGTGCTCGTCTGTACGTGACCCAAGAGGAACCAGAGGAAATGATTTCCGAAAATGGCAAGGCAAAATACGAAGTCTGCATAAATCTACTGAGGCATAAATGGTTGTGAAAGCGTCCGTGGTTTTCATTCCGTATTTTCAATACCTCGGTCTGAGCTGTCTAATCCAATCTGTCATTTGAAGCCAGAATTTTCAAAATTTCTAAGCATTGATCTGTTTCGTACATTTGTTTGGCCAAAAAGGAAAAGATCTATTTCATATATTTATCATTTTAGGTGAATCAAAATCCGGATGACACGTAACCATTCATAATTACTATATTTATTTTGAGCACTTATAATAATGGGTATTTTACAATACTTATTGAGTATATCTATTATGAAGTGTGAGGGGTAAAACGAAAAATATGAGAGGTGAAATTCGAATTTTAGAAGAAAACTTAGATTCCATGACATCTTTAATACAAAATTAAAAGTTTGGAATCCTCCTCGATAAAAGGGTTCAAAGTTTTCTAGGATATTGGCCTCAAACCAATAACGTGATTTTAAAATCAAACAATCTATAAATGTCTTTTGAACAGGAGAGCCGTCGTTCTCCCTTATATGTGTTGATTTGGTAAGGGTGTGATTTGTATCGAAATTTGTAAGGTTGGAACTGCCCCAATCATACCAAAAGATTGATTGCCTCTTTCCATTGTCGGTAACCCAGTTTACCCACCATTAATGTCACTGCTATAAACCGCTTAATATATTGGTTTGAGCCATGTTGCTTTCCTTAATTAACCGAAATTTATAGTTACCGAGGTTGACATCTGTTGGCTCTATAAGGGCAATATATTCTTCTAATCCTGGTCGGAGATAAACGTGGCTGCATGCAAATTCATATCCCCAATTAGTATGGAATATGCTTAGTATGAAGTTTCATTAAAAATGAGTAGTAACTTGTGTAACATAATATAATTTTGAAGTAGGGGAGTTAACAAAAGTACTAATTTTAACTTTTATTTCAATTTTACTTTTTGTCTCATAAAAAACTTCCAACTTTAGGTCTAGTCCCAATTCTACCATAAACTTTTTTTTGTCTCATAAAAAACTCTCAACTTTGTGTTATGTCTCAATTCTACCTTAAACTTTTTTTGTCCTAGGAAAAACCCCCAACTTTAGGTCTTGCCCAATTTTACCCCAAAATTTTTACAGTCTCATAAAAAATCACAAACTTTTACTTGAGTCTCAAATCTGCCCCCATAAACCCTCTATCCAAAATTTCTCGTTGACAACCAAGAGATGAAAAACTCCCAAGCACAAGTTATTCAAGCGTCCCAAGTATGAGCTCTCCGACTACGAAAGATGCAACATTCCCAAGCATGAGAGATTAATGAGTACAAAATCACTAAGGGCAATTTTTAAGAATGGTTAATGGAGAGCAGATTTGGAATTTAAGTAAAAGTTGATAATATGAGACAAGAATAATCAGAGTGAAATTGAAACTGGACCTAAAACTGAGTTTTTTTTATGAGACAAAAAATTTGAAGGTATAATTGAGACTGGACCTAAAATTGAACGTTTTTTACGAGAAATTTTAGAGTAGAATTGGGATTTGATCTAAAGTTGGGGTTTTTTATGGAATAAAAAAAGTTTAAGGTAGAATTGAAACATGACCTAAAGTTGAAAGTTTTTTTATGAGACAAAAGATATAATTGGGACAAAAGTTAAAGTTGAAGGATTTTCATGATACTAGGCCTAGTTTTGTTGCGTAAAATTGATCATTGTGTTACAATGAATAAGTAAGCAAAAAAGTTCATGTCCGCATCATTTGCATCCCTTTATTTAAGTTCTGTCCCACCCTAATTCCATGACTAGTTCGAAATAAAGCAGACATGAGCAAAAATCTGGTGAGCCAGAGGAAAGATAGAACGCTAAATATGTTAGGCTATTGCCACGAGTCAATAGTTTGGGAACGACCCGTGCGGCTATTTAGGCTTTCTTGGATCATTAGAACGCCTAAGCCAAGCCTTTGCTTGATCGCTCACTTGTTCATCCGGATCGTAGAGAGAAAATCTCTAGAGAGAAGCTCTGAGAGAGAATGTAAATGTTTCAATTGATTTGGATGATCAAAATGAGGGGAGAACACCCCCACTTATATAAGGACTCGACATGTTACATCCATTAATTGACTCTTGAACGAGTAGCCGAGATCATATCTTCCCGTCCATCAACTGCCGGCATTTATGCCGAGAACTCTATAGAATATTGAACAATTACCATCTCGCTCGTCCCTGGAAATGTTCTGGAAGCTCCATTAGGGTTTGGACGAGCATTCTTTGATTGTACACGTCCTCGGTGCTCTCGACTCAGGGGTGTTTGTTGGTTTCTTGGAGTGCTTCCGATTCTTCCAAAGTTTCTTGGCCTTTGGCTTCTCGGACAATCGACTCTTTTGGTTTGACCTCCTCCATGTTGGTTGGCGTGATCACCACTTTCGGGAACAACACATGGATCGGCATGTCATGTTGAAGGGGATGACCTACCTTCGGCTTTGGCTCGGTGCGGGGCTCGGACACAAACTTCTCAACTCTTGGTGCATCGTCCATGCGCTAGATTGTGAAGAGGATTTTTGTCTCAGTCAATCCTTGGATTATTGGCACCATGGACGGGCACTCCAAGTCGGTGATGACAATCATTTTGGTCCTCAAATCTATCATGGCTTTCGCTGCATTGAAGAACTCCATACCTAAAATGAGATCATAATCATCTAGTGAAATTACCTCGAATGTGAGTTTACCTTTCCACCCACCAACTTCGGGCTCCACATCTTTGGCTATGCCCACAACTGGTATGTCCTCCGAATTGGCGGCCTTGTAGCAATTACGAGTTGGTGCCACGTGGAGTCCCAAGCTTTTGGCCACTTCACTTGACATAAACAAGCTTGTAGCACTCATATCGACCAAGGCAAAGAGGGGTTTGCCACATACCTTGACCTTAACGAATGATAGATGCGAACTTGTGGACTTCTTCTTAGGCGGAGCTTTGTCCTTCACATTGCTAATTGTGTTGAGAGTTTCCACGATTATGAGTCGCACCTCATGGTTCTCTTTCTCTTGCTTTGGCTCCTCATCCTCGTCTACGACAAGAATGGCATTGATCTTGCTTTTCTTCGGGCACTTTTGAGTCTAATGTGGATCGTTGCAAATGAAGCACAGGGATGGCGGCAGAGTCTCGAACTTGTTCTTGTAATTCCCTTGGAGTCAATTCCACTTCGGATCTCTTGTCTTGGATGATCCTTCTCCCCATGACTTCTCATGTCCGCCACGGTCTCTTTGGCCACGGTTGTGATCACTATCCACGTCCTTTCGACCATGGACAGCTTGGTCTTCTTCATTATCATGGTGGCGATCCGACCTCCACCCGCTCCCTCTTGACTTTGGCCTTAGTGAATTCGGCAAGAGACTCGGGCACACCTAGTGCTCTTGAGAGGCTTCGGACGTCCCTTCACTTGAGCTCGAGTAGTGCCCACAACTTCAATCCGCCCATGAATGCCCTGAGAGCCTCCTCCTCCCCCCCCCCCCCAAGGTTGGAAATTTGGTGCTTGAGTTCGATGAATTCCTTCACATACTCTCGGACCGTGCCTCGTTGCTCAAGGCGATGGAGCTTGCTACTGGCTTCTTGTTGAGCAAACTCAAGGAAGAAATAGTTTTGAAACTCCTTGACGAATCCATCCCAAGTATTGCTGGGATTGGCACCTCACTTTGTCTCATCGCACCTATTGCACCACCAAAGCATGGCATTATCAACTAGGAACATCGAAGCGGTTCATACCTCGGCCAAGTCTTCTTGGATCCCATTGGCATCGAAGTATTGCTCCATGCTCCATAGGAAGTTGTTCACCTCTTTGGCGGACCAGTTGCCTTTGAATTATTTCGGTTTCAACACATCCAGCTTGTGTGCCGCTCGAATGGGAAATGCACCGTTCGCGATGGTTGCTTTGCATAGGACGAGCTCGCTCTGGAGCTCTTGCACCTCCATCTTCAAGGCTTCAACCTTGACTTTGGAGTTACCTTCATTGAGCTCCACAACTTCAAGCTTTAGATCCTCGATTGATGCTTCGAGGGCTTCGTACCTCTCGAATAGAGGGGCCGTTGTACAATTGACGACGTTTGTGAATTTGTGGTGGAGTGTTCCTTAGACCTCACTAATCTGCCCTTTAACTTTGTCGAGTTCTTCAATGAACTCTAACATCACGTTTCTCATCCTCGTGAGCTTCTCATCGACCACAGTCATGGTGTCCAATGAGCCATCCATTCTCTTGGATCTCCCACGGGTCTTGTCTTGGGAAGCCCTTTCATCCACAAACACTAAGCGAGCTGATCTTGGCTCGACATTCTCTCGACTAGTTGGTGTGCTCCTTGATCTCCTTGGACGGACTCTCTACTAGCTTTTATACCACTTGTCATGGGTCGATAGTTTGGGAACGACCTGTGCAACAACTTAGACTTCCTTGGATCGTTGGAACGCCTAAGCCAAGCCTTTGCTCGATCGTTCACTTGCTCACCTGGATTGTAGAGAGAGAAGCTCTGAGAGAAAATGGAAATGCTTCAATTGATTTGGATAATCAAATTGAGGGGGAGAGCACCCCTACTTGTACATGGACTCAACAAATTACATCCATTGATCGACTCTTGAATCAGTGGCCGAGATCGTATCTTCCCGTCCACCAACTATCGGCATTTATGTCGAGAACTCCCTACAATACAGCACAATTACCTTCTCGCCCATCCCTCGGAATGCTTCGAAAGCTCCATTAGGGTTTGGACGAGCATTCTTTGATTACATCCATTGATCGACTCTTGAACGGGTGGTCGAGATTGTATCTTCCCGTCCATCAACTACCGGCATTTATGCTGAGAACTCTCTGGAATACAGCACAATTACCATCTCACCCATCCCTAGGAATGTTTCGAAAGCTCCATTAGGATTTGGACGAGCATTCTTTGATTGTGCACAATCCTCGATGCCTGAAAACCTCTCGACCGTGACACTATCATTGATATAGTGGACGTTGTAACCATTTAGGGAACTTCATCTACAAAGTTCCAAACCTATTGTATTTTTATCAATTCAATCATACAACTTTCAATTTTTCCAATTGAGTTCTAAATATTTTCACATTTTGCCAATTGAGTTCATTTAGCCAATTTTAATCGGAAATTATTGACGTAGATGTCGGTAATGTCACGTAAGATGGTCGACACTGATGTGGACACTTTTTTTATAATTTTTTAAAAAATCGAATATTTTTAGTTTTTATTATTTTTCTTTCTTTTCCTTTTTCTTTTCTATCAAGTTCGGCGACCCTCGTCGGTCACAATCGAGGGTTCGTCGGCTCTCTCCTATATCGGCAAGGGTTGGTCGGCCCTTGCCTGTGTTGGCGAGGGTTGGCCAGCGGCCCTCACCAGGCTTGGAAGAAGAAAAAATGAGAAAAAAATTTCGAAAAAATATTAAAATATTATTAAAAATTGTCCATGTCCGCCCCAGCCATACCACATAAGATGGCCATCATCCACGTTATCTATTTCCAATTAAAATTGGCCATATAAATTCAATTAGCAAAACGTGAAAAGGCTTAGGATTCAATTAACAAAATTCAAATATTTATGACAGAATTGGTAAAAATGAAATAGGTTTAGGACCTTTTGGATAATTTTCCCAATCATTTTTTTGTTTATCTAAAGAAATAGTTCAATGCATTGAAAGTTAATAAGGTTAAGAAAGTATATTCAAAATGACAGATCGGATATTCTATCCCGTGAGGATACTGTGGATGCTGTTCTAATTGCCCAGTTTGAAAGGCATTTTGGATTGTGTTAGCATTTAGTATTGATCAAGGCAACATATTCTTTCAACAAAATGCCCAATTTGAATTGTAATTTGTCACATCAATCGGTTGTTTTACGCATTGACGGATGACTTTTGGCCACTTAGGGCTAGTTTCGGCATTCAGGTTAATTTTCAAAGGTTCAATTCAGTTTTTTTAATTAAATCAGATAAAAGAAAATATAGAAAATTATATTGGAATTTCATCTAAACCGCATCCAAGAGATCTTATAGTTCATAATTTTTTATTCACACCATGTTCCCTTAGGCGAGTTCTTTGGTAGTTTAAGGGGTCAATACCATAAAAATCTCAAACTGATATATTTGTGACAAATTTACCTCAAATAATCACAAAAAACCCCCCAAACTGGTATACCTATGATAAATTTACCCAAAATTAGTTTTTTAGCCTCCAAAAATCATAAACTATACACTTATGACAAATCTATCATCCGTTAATTGAATTTCTACCACGAAAACCACAAACTACAAAACATGTGACAAACAGATGGTGAAAACTCTAAACTGATATATCTGTCAACTGTCACATATCTTCCAACTCAGTAATTTGATAGTAAATTTAACTGAAATTAACGGAGCATAAATTTATCAAAGATGTATTGAGATTTTTTATAGTATTAATTGTAATTTAAATGGGAATCTGCATAATAAATGAGCTATTATTTTTAATCTAAAAATTCTTCCCAATTGTTGAAAAGTAAGTTACTGGAAATCGTGCCTCGATTTAAGGAAACAAATTGGGACCCACACATAAAAAAGAACTCATATTTTGTGTGTTGATTTCGTTCCAAATAAGGAATCCTTGTTCCTGTACATGACGTCCCAGTTTCCTCTTTTTCCCGCGTCATGTGTTGACGCTTACAGTTTTACACTTAAAGGAGGTTATAAGGAATTTTAAATGATTTTTTTTCATTAACAAGCTTGGGGCCCACACGCAAAAAAAAAGTCATATCGGGTCAGTGTGAAACATAGCATTAGGAAAAGAGACGAACATTTTCGAGGCGTGTCGCAAAACATTGCGTTAATCTCAAGGTTGCTTGATTCGATCGGCTCCCGTTTTGTATCACCTTTCAAGTTTCTCTGTCAACTAAGCATTGGACTCGGAAAATTAAGGACGTCATTTTCTAATTCAATACCGTTGAAGAAAATGGGCATTTGGGCAGACGCTTGACTTATCAAGAAAATGGGCATATGCCTCCAGGGGTTTTAAACCTTGTTGGGTGCTTTAACGCGCTTTCCAACACATCTATATAAACCAACTCCGCCCAACATTGTTTCAAACACATCTGCATAACCCAAATGCCAGTTACCGAGCATGGTCAATTGACAAACGTTCTCTTCTTCGTCGTTCCGATTCTGGTTAACTTCATTACATTGAAGTACCAAGGGAAGCCCAACTCTCCATTCGACACCTACCCCATCACCACCTTCCTCTCCGTCTTCTCTCTCATTCTCTACTGTTCCTTATCTATTCCACTCGTTGCTCGTCTTCCGGCCTTTAACACAGCTTGCGGGGCCCATGCCTTTGGCTTCCTCGTGATCCTTTCGTACTCCCTCTCTATAGCTTTGCTCACATCTTTGTTGTTCCGAGGCCTCTCCTTCTTTCTCCTCTTTCTGCTGTTGTTGCTGATATTGTTCTCTGCAGCTCTCTTGTGCGGTCTTGTCCAAAAACTCCTTTGTCTGGTAAAGCAAAAGATTCATGTAGTTGCACTCGCCCATTTGTTCCGCCGTCGACTATGTGGAGGAAGAGCGTCGTTGCTTCTGCCGTGTACAGTTGCCGATACACACTAAATATCAAAATCAAGTAGTTATTTTTGTTTTGTTTAGTTTATTCATCATTTGGCGTTGTACCTGAGTGGGCTGAATTGATTCAATGCGTAAAGAGCAATCTTGTATTCAGATTCGACATGTGACGAATAAAAATGTTATCAGTCATCTCATTTGCCGTAAAACGAGAGAAAATTGCATGGTTTTGTATAGAGTGCAAGAACAACGCATCGAATCTAAGTCTAAACTATATCTGGGCTTAAACAAGTATAGTTGGACAAATTCCCAGATAAAAGGAACAATCTTAGAAGAGTCCGCAGTTTAGGTTAGGGAGACGGCCATTTAGAGAAAGAAGTAATCCCCATCTGCAGGAACGAGCATGAGAAAGTACCTGAATCCGGAGATGCAAGCGGCCAATGTAGAAGTCTTGGAGTCCCAAGCAGATGGGGGCATTCCCAATAAAAGATTTTCCTTTAAGAAATTGCGGAATTGGCCAAACGCGAAGGTGCAAGATGGTGATCATTTGGATCTGCCTCTACTCAAAACTCTCCCGTCAACAAATTATGGCAAAGCGATCTGCAAATCTTCACAATATCCCTGGGATAACAGTTCTCTTTCGTCTTTTATTCTATCGAGAAGAGAAACACAAACACGACGCGAACACGTGCACACAGATCAGACATTGATCGCAAGATCCGAACCTCATAGAGGGAAGAGGAAGAGAGGGGCAAGGATTCTAAGTTGTGATTGATGTTTGATTGACCGAATCTTTCTCCTCTTCTCACTTTTCTCCGTTTTCCTTTTATACCCGTCTTCTTCTCTGTAATTGTCTCTTTCGAACATTTGAAACGTTTCTGGGCGACAGGTGCTCTGGGCCCGCCATGATAGTCTTCTTTTTCTGGACATCTACAGAAAAGCGAGACCTTATTGTTCGGATGAATTAAGAGTAATCATATATGAGAAACGATTGGATGGCTGGTTTTTGATACAATTTTTCTCTTGCGACGTGAGTGATTGTGAAGGTATGATCTTACGTTGGCTGTAAGAGAGGAATAATGGCTGAAAATGTCCACAGATATCTGCAAGAAAGACTTTATTGTCTATTGACAGACAAAATATCCCTACCTCGTGAAAGATGCCCCCATTCAGATTATAATGGTGGACCTAAAGAAAAATCAAACAAGAAAACTAACATCGTGATAGTTAGGGCTCGATACTTTGTCATTCTCCTCGTTTTATATTCGATTAAACATTGTTGTCTTATCATGAACACATTGATATATTTAAACACAAAACTCTCTATTGTCCTCTTTTTTGGCTTTTCCAAATAAAGACATGTTTAGTTCACTCCACAAGGCTATACGAGGTATGTTCACAAAAGCTTAACCTCTATGGTGACATTTTTAGTCATCGAGGTCATCAGGTTGTACTTGTTAAGATTTAGCGCACAATCACAATGATCTAGACAGTAAAAGCAAGAAAAAAAATTTGAAACGCAAAATTTTTATCCTAGTTCAACCTTAAACCAAGACAACGTCTAGCAAAAAATTTCACTATAATTAGCACATCATACCTCTTTGTTACATCCCTAAGTTATAAGAGAAAAAGATTATATAAAAGCAACATAGAAGCTATTCATGGGCCTAAGCCTAAACTATTTATAAAATATGGACCCAAATTATAAAATCCCCCTACGACCCCCGCCGGGGCGGCCCCTCGAATCCCTATTCGTGCCTTCCTGTCACTAGGGAGTATGAACAACACCTCAACGGTACTACTTTCTTTAGTTTTTGGGTCTTATCCCCAGTCATCGGGTCTGATTCCTGCCTATGGGTCTTATCCCCACGGATCAATCATTACCTCTTTAATTTGCAGTCGCTGGATTGGAAGAATTCCTAGAAACCTTTGCCTGGTTGGAAGAATTCCAAAGCCTGGTGTCGTTCTCATTTTCTTCTGCCTGGATATGCTTTGATAACGTAGTTATTGACTTCTTGCATTCATGCACGAGTTGTATTGACTATTACACGACACTGGATTCACGCTCATTCAAGCTGTTGTATGGTAGTGTTTTAGTGTGATTTAGTTCAAAAATTCAATCGAAATGAATGTAACTAAAAACTACAATTTGTTCAATTGTTGTTAGTAAATAGTAATAAGAAATATTGTTTTTTTCCTACTATTTCTTTTTCATTTAGTATATTATATATTGTAATATGTTTAGAATAAAATATTTTAGCACAATATGTTATTACTTATTAGGAGGAATGGAACTAATGAAGGCTAGGTCGCTTGTTATGTTTAGCAAGATTTATATTTGTTTTATTGAGAACAAAATTTTAAATTAGTTATGATGAGGATCTAAATTAAGAGCAATGATTTATATTAAATGTGTTTTGTAATTGAGAAGTATGAGTATAGATGTGTTTTAGGATAAAATTACAAATTTGAAAAGTCTGCTGTTCTTCAATGTGGGTGACGGTGGACAGGAAAGCTGAAATATTTTTTAATTCATGGTTTATCGTAAAATGGGAAATTTCAAATGTCTAGAAACAAGCGGATTCTAAATAATGAATAGCAAGCACTAATTAAACAAGCAACACCTAGCAAGTAGCAGCAAATTTTAATCCTTTTTCTTTTTAAATAGATGCTCTAAAGGGATAAATATACTCCCTTCAGAGGAAGCCAAATCAACATATTGAGTCTTCGACAACTGAGATGTGTCCTTTTTTACTTCTATTTTTATTCATACTTTTCTCTTTCTTGTTCTTCTTCCACCTCGGACCTAGGCCACATCACAACAACTTTTGCCCCTGTCGCCACCGCCACACGACCCCCTTGCTAATGCCACTCCACCTGTGGTCGCCTCGCTAGCCAGACTCAACGCCCTCTGAACCACAATTTGTAGCCATAAAGGTCGCGAACTTCAACAATTTTCTCTCTCTAAACCATAGATCCACGACCATAACCTTCGTGGATTCGCTTGCATGGAGGTTCCGAGCCTCATGCGACCCTTAATCTCGGTTCCAATGAGGCACACGAGCTCCACGCTAGTCCGAGATCATTACTTCCATGGCCACCTAGATCTAGTTGGTGAAAATTGTGATATTTTTTGAGATAAAATAAAAGTTTGAAACAGAATTGGGATTGAATAAAAAGTTAAAAAAAAATTTAGGGAGTTGGGCCGTTTAAAATGTGAGAATAGATGACAATTATGGTGGTCGAAGCTTTATTGTTCTCTTCATTTTTTATTCTATTAGACATTGATGTCTTGTCATGAGAACATATTATGCAAACACAGAGCTCTCTCTTGTTCATTTTTTTGGCCTTTTCCAATAAGAACATATGTTCACGAAGTTCACTACACATTGCTGTACGAGGTATCTTCGCAGAAGTTTAAGCTCTATGGTGACAATTTTAACCTCACATTAAACTCATGGATACTGCAATTACAAACAATTTCGACGGACTAAGGTATGTAACATTGAAAGCTATTGCCACCATCGGAAAGAACCTTTATGCCATTAAAGTTCACCTGACACGCATATTCTCAGTGGTGTTACTAAAAAAACAAGACAAGTTGACTGCATACACTCTTATGAGACTTAAGTTTCTCCGTATAAAGAATAAACAAAATGTATAGGAGGACGCCTAGGAGGAGCTCTGTTTTGTCGTCTTCTAACATATCTCCTATAAATTTCGGTGCTCAACGATAGACCAACTATCACTAAGAATACACCATCGTCTTAAGTCTTAACATTCTCTCCTTGCAATTACTACTCTCTTCTTCACCATGGCCAAGTTCTTCAGCAGTGCCACTTTAATCGTCCTGATTTGTCTTTATTTTCTCCTCCTCGCTGGTTAGTCCTCTTTCAATTGCAATTGAGAGTGTGAATAAAGTGTCATTCTTTCAGGGAAACATGCATGTGGATGATTCAGTTGCATGCGAGTACATCCTGTTAGTATTCGCCAGCTATACAAGTATGTGTTCGTGAATAATTTATGAAAGACTACGGTGTGCATGAAAGTGAAAGAACGTATGAAAAATACGGGAATACAAGCAGGCATGACTCAACGGTACGCACAAGGTAAATTTGCCACATTCTGGTGCCATTTCTAGACAGTCACTTGGGTTTGAAAGTGGAATTTATTTATTTATTTTTTTTTTGGATAACCCAGGGAACCCCCGCACGGCCGACAGCCGGGGAGTAAACCCTGGGGGCGACACGTGCTAGCCACCACACACGTACCACCGATTAAGTCACCCAGCGGCGCTCGGGATTCGAACACTCAACCTTTTGCGAGAGGAAGAGTGCGCGCTCCAGCAGCGCCACCTAGGCGGGTGGTATAAATTTATGCTATTATCATAACTCACAAAAGTTGTGGCACTCTTTGTTTGGCTTGAACATTCACTTAGGCCATGCGCCAATGGTGAAAGCAAATACATGTGAGGGGCGAAGCAAGACACGGAGCGGGTTTTGTGGTGATAGCAATCATTGTGACCAGCAGTGCAAGAACTGGGAGGGTGCATTGCACGGGGCTTGTCATTCGAGCGGCCTGGGAAGGGCGTGCTTCTGCTACTTCAATTGCTAGAGAAAAAGAAGACCGTTCCGAAAGTCCTATTGATATGAACACTTCTATCCTCAGTTGAAAGTTTGGAGTACATGGTATCGCTATTAAATAATGAATAATGTCTTGGTGGCGTCTTCCTTGTCCACGTCGGTGTTGCATGAGAGAGCTGCCCTCTCTTTGATTGCCCGAACACCGGGTCGAGTGTGCGGTTGTATATTATGTATGTCAGTGTTGTTGGCCTCTTGATGGCCAACGAAAGATGTTGTTACTTCCCTTGTATGCATGCTTCTATATGGTAAAATAAACCCTTTTATTAGAACTGCGGTGAAAACCAACCAATCTTTATTATATATTATTTCTGTTAATATTTATATGATCTTTAGGACATTTTGAAAAGGAGAGAAGAATAATCAAGGCAATTGAGGAATGAAGATGAAAAAAAGTTCAATGATAAACCTAATCAAATTTATTGAACCAATATGTATGACATGAAACTAAAAAAGAAACCGGAAAAAAGGATGATTACATCGGGACATGACAGAATAATATTTCTTGAGTGAGATAGGTATATTGAATCAATTCTCAATCACTCCTTATGTTGTTATGCTTTCCAATGCGCTGACGAAGTCTTTTGTCCTGTTGTGGAAGTCAAGCGATTGAATAATAAAATTAACATAATAAAGAAAATAAATCGGATATTAGATTTAGGTGATTCAATCATAGTGACCTACGTCCACGGGGAGAGCAGCACAAATTCCACTATAGATCAAGCAATATAATGGAGATTACAACCACACTCGAGTCACTCAAATACTTTCAATGTTGCCCAAGCTTCAATTACACCCAATAACTCACGTAGTGTTTAGCTTCATAATTCCTCATGAAATAATCTTTCAATCTCACAAAGAAATTATATATAAATCTTAATACAAGATTTAATCGTTATAAATACTTGAACTCTTGGTTTAATTCCACGATAAACTCACAAACCCACTGCCAAGCACTCTTTTTTTAGGCGCTTCAAGTCTTCTTCGTATCCATCGACTTTGGCTTTAGTTGATATATATATATAAACAAGCCGCGTTTAAGAGAAAGAAATAACATCACAGTGAGCTTCGGTCAACAAAGTCCAAGATCGGACTTTCCTATTTCATCTTTTCTTTGGCCGACTTCTCTTCAGGAAAGATAGACATGAGAATATAATATATTCACCCACTGCTTAAAGAATCCCAAATCGTATCGGTCAAAGAAGAAGTCCCACGCCGAGTCCAAATAGGAAACAAAATTACTAGACTTTCTTTCTTTCCTTTTTCTTTTTATATTTCTCGCCGACTCCAACAGAGGAAATAATTCTGTTTTTGATCGCGACTTTAACACGATGCAATTTCCGCATTATGTATTCCCCGATTTTGAACGTTCATAAAATATCAAATTCGAAATATTCAAACCTTCACGAACAACAAATAATCTTGGGTCGGGTTTCGTATATCGAGCTCAAACTCGAGACATAATTTTAACATGCCCGGTTAACCTTAGTAAGTAAGAGTAGCACTCTTTCGTACACTGCGAGATCTGCCAATTGGATCTCTTTCTATTCCCGTCCAACTACTTAGGGTGCCTCTGATCGGAGGAAAACAACTTCCAACTGCTTAGGGTGCCTCTGATTGGAGGAAAACAACCTCCAACAAAAAGTTATCTGGATTTTTTGACGTTTGACGCACGAAAAATAGATCGGTCAAGGTAAATACTTTCAGGTCGATGAATAAAGCACCTTCAAAACAAGGAAAAATGACTTCCACTTTTCAAAAAAAAAGAGAAAATCATTTTCTTCCTCGTTCGCTCACCCTACCCCGTTCCCTCCTCGGTCTCGTGCAGTTCCTCATAACCCATCTCTCTCTCTCTCTCTAGGAAAAATCTCCACAACACAATCAAACTTCCCCCACCCAGATCATCATCCGAGCTTCCTTGGACACTATAACCTCTACTCGGTGCTCGTTCTCAAGTTCCTAGCGGCTGGGTTCGAGAAATCCCAGCTCCTGCGACCAAGACCCCAGACCATAGGCTCAAGAATCCCAGGCACTTGGGCTTGGAAATCCCAACAAGTGGCTAGGGCCCAATCCCATACACTCGAGCCGGAGTTCAGGACACTCGTAATATAATTTGATATAGCATGTATATCCCTTATATCGCATAAATAGTGCACGTCTCTATCGGAAAATGAAGTTAATTTTGTCTTATCAAATGACGGAAAATACTTTCCTGTTCATTTTACAAGTTCCAATCAAATACCGGAAAATATTGTCATTTTCCTAGAAAATGTTTTTCGGAAATGTCATATTTTTCGCAAAACAAACGGAACCTTAATCTAATCTAATTTCTTGATATCTAGATTTTGGCTAATCATTTAGGGTTTAATCGCATCGAAAATTAGGGATTAATTGGATTAATTGGACTAAACCCACACTGGCCGAAATTATGTGTGCCAAATTAGAATAAATTGATTAAGCCATTACGCTAAAAAAGTTCTGGTCACAGGTAGTATTAGGGGTGTCAACGGTTCAATTTGGTTCGGATTTTTAGGAAAACCGAACCGAACCGAACCGTTTGGAGGTGTGCTTTGATCCGAACCGAAAGGCACACGAACCGGATATGATCCGAACAAAAAATGAGGTTTGGATCGGTTTGGATCGGTTTGGATCAGTTCGGTTTTCGGTTTTCCTCTTTTTTTCCTTTTTTGCTCCTCTTCCCTTTGCACCCTCCCCTCCTTGACCCAGACCGGCGACATGGCCACGCCGAGCTCGCCGTCGTCCCTCGTTGAAGCCGCGAGCTTCCCCGAGTACAAGGACAAAGACGATTCTTCACCAGATGATTCTGGAGGCCTTCAAGATCTTGGCCATGCTGGACGACCTCAAGCTCCACCGCGGCGTGGAGCTCGAGGCCCGAGATCAAGAGGGCTCGAGCTTCGTCGCGGTATCCTTCTCGTTCGGTGACAATCCACCAAAATGAGATCGAAGAAGAAGGAAAGGGGAAGGATGAGACATTGGCCTTTGAGCCAGACGATTGAATCTGGGAGAGATGGAAATGGAGTTTTGCGAAGATAGACGAGGAGAGAGAATAGAGCAAAAAAAGGAAAGAGAGAGAAAGAAAAGAGAGTGAAAGAAGAGCAATAATGAACAGTCAGAGTCAGCAGAGAGAGAGAAAGTACTCAAAGAGAAGAAAAAATAAAATGGAACTAAAATTCGATCCGATCCGAATCGAACTGAATCGAATTGAATCAAATCATCAACTAACCAAATTTTTTTACTTATTATCCGAACTGAAACCGAAACCGAACCGAAAATGCATGAATTTTTTGTTTGGTTGGGTTCGGTTTCGGTTTCGGTTCGGTTTTCGGTTCGGTTTCTAACACCCCTAGGTAGTATGATACTTGTACGTGAGAAATTGCGGGTTAATTATGGTCTTAAAGATCTTTCTCTTTGGTGTATCCACTTCTACAAGGCAAAAAGAAGGTAAATATTCAGGGTACGGCTAAAAGAAAGGAAAGAAAATTGTCACATGTGGGCTTCACATATTCAGTACACGGCCACAACACATAAAACGACGAGCGATAAAGAAAAAATATTTTGACGACATTCCCACCATGACACTACCAGCCGCGGCAGTCCCAGCTTTGCCAAGAGCCGAGTTGCCCTCCTGCTGTCTCCATGCTGTTCAACGACAGCTGCTTGCCCTGGCCCTGCATCAAGACGAGTGCTGTTCCCTCTGCCGTGCAAGCCCCGCCGATCCCAACCGTGATCCCTGCTGGTCACCGCTGCACCCTCTCACGAGACGACAAAGCCTTGGCCGAGCTTCCATCCAAAATCGAGCACTACTCCGACGAGCCCAGCGACGTCCGGCAATTCCCATCGTTTTCAACCATTGTTGTCCTCCGAGCCGTGTACGCAAAAAAAAAAAAACAGAAAAAATCCTCGGTGGAATCCACTAACTCACGGCTACATTCATGGAGTCCACTTGAAAAGTTACAGCCGAAAGGAAGAGTGCGTGGGAAAAAAGTGGACAACATATCACTTGAAGTGGTGGAAGTTTGGCTGCTAATGGGAGATAGTGGCAGATCTGAGAATAATAAAACAAAAGAGCATGATCGCAGGGAAGCACGATAGAGGAGATTCACGAGTCTGACGCCTAATCCTTCAGTTCCAGTAATTGCATTCGTCCTGGCAACATTTCTTCTTGATTTTACAGGTTCCCGAGTTTCACCGCGACCATCCCTTCTTGGCCGAACAGCCTAGATTACCGCCGAGACTCGACCCGTTGAGCCTTTCCACGGCTGAGTCCTCGTCGTGTCCGCCGCAAGCATCACCACAAGGCGCACCTCATTCACCTCGCACCTCACCGCCGGCCTCCGGTCCTGAGCTTCACCACCACCGTGAGCCAAGTCGGTCGAGAAGTACCACCGTTATGAGCCACTGTGAGCCATTCCCCCGCCATGAATCGTCCATACCGAGACACCTCGGAAACTGTATCTGCACAACATTTCAAAGTAGGTAAGAATTTTATCTAATTTGATTTTTGAATATTTTGTTTCCTTATGTTACGACCTCTCCGAAGTGGCTAGGCTCAGGGGTTTGATGGCTAATGGATTACCAAGTCTAAACCTAAGACTTAACTCGGACTTTCCCAAACCCACAACAATTTGCAACTTAAGTTTCAAGTTATTAACATGCAAATCAATTTTATTTAGGAGTCGCTACTAATCAGTTTAGGATGTATCGATTAGAAACCCAAGTAAGGCGACGGGAGAATCGTCTTACTCCTATGAACCACAGATTCAAAGAGTTCTAGGACTTGATTACACTAGTTACTCAACTAGTGCCATTTCGATATCTAATCTTACTCAAACACCACCTAAAGTGCTCACGCATCAATCTTATCGATTGTAAACCTAAGGTTGTAATCCTAACTAGGCTAAGGAAACAACAATCAATTTATCGAAATTGTGTAATTCAAACATGCGAACCAACCATCAAGCAATCAAGCATGGCACCAATCACACAAAAAGGTAAAAAAAAGGCAATTCCATAACCCAATTTCCATTTTTAAATTTTGAAATATTTTAAATTTTGTATTCAAATTTTTTTTTAATATTAAAATAATTACAAAATTAATATTTTATTATATTGTATTATTATCAGACCAAGGTCCAAGCTAGCTGAGTCCAGTCCGGCAAACTTATAAAAGACCAAAAAACACCAGGCACAACCCACGCGTGACCAAACCTAATAAGAATGAAATTAAGCGGGTCCGCACAAAAAAGGCCGGCTCGTGTGCAACAAGCTCGACCCAACCCCGGCCAGGCCGACCCGACTCATGCCTTGGCTCTTAGAACCCTTCATCACGGCAACCAAACACGCGACACCACAGTGTTTGCCTCGGCCGAGAATCTAGCTCCTCAACTGGCTTCTCAGCCGGCCACCATCCAACGTCACCTCTCTAACTCAGGCTGAGAACCACCCCTCTTCACTTGGCCACCAATCCCCGAACGACCGAACGTCATTCGGCCAAGGGTTCCCCCTCATTCGAGCGCAAAACACAAAAGCGGTGGTGATGGCAAGGCTATGTTGATACGACAAAACAACCTACGCTCAAGATGCTAAGCACGATAGGAGTAACCACAATAGAACACAATATACACAAATGGCTCGACCCTGACCAAGGATGAGGGCTGACCACCAAATCTCACTTAAACATATCGTCGAGCACCTGGCGGGTGCCGACCGAGAGAGAAAAAATGAGCCGATTGAGGCTCAAACACACGGCCGCAATCAACGCAACACCAAAGACAGCACGTCACAGCAGCTAGGGAAGGCTCGCCGACGCTCAAAAATGAGTGCAAGCGAGTGTCGATGAGTCTCGTCCCTGGTTGGCTGAGACAAGAAAAACATAGCAAAAAACACAAAACAAGGGGGGGTGGTTGGTGTAAGGTCCCTACCCGGCTTGGCACACCTCCGAGCAGGAATCCTCAAGAAATCAACCCTCAAATAAAAAAAAAATCGAGAAAGAAATGCGTTGAGACCTACCGTGGTTTTAGGAAGGGGAAAAGTAAAACATCGGGATCGCCAGCCGAGACTTACACGTGGACATTACTAGAGGACACTCGCTCACTCTCGGCCTTACCCTCTCGCTCTTGAACTCTCTCCCTCTATTTTCTCTCGTCCCTCCCTGCTCGCCACCTCTGTCCCAACTCTTTCCCATTCTCTCTCTCTTTATCACTTTTAGTCAGTCCTAGCCCGCCCTCACATCGCCTCTACCCCGTTCTATCCTTTAGTGCAGAAGGGCAGGTAGACCTGTTGTCGGTCGGAGCAAGTTTCGTCATGTCCTGACCTGCTCTATCCTTTGGTGTAGGGAGGGCATGAGGGAAGGAGAGAGGAAAAGGGAGGGACGGCCATGGGTCGGGCTGGAGGGGAAAAGAAAAAAGGGTCGAGCTGGGTTGGCCCAAGTGGGGGGGGGGGGAAGGGGGGAAGGTCGGCCTTTCCCTTTCATGGTCCGGTCGAGCTGGTCTCAATCGGACCGGGTCGCGCTTTCTTTTTTTTTTTTTAAGATAGAAAGGGAAAATATGCTCTAATAAACCCTATTAATGAAAATGCATCTAATGTCTATATGTAACGTCCTTATCTCGTGATTATTAGTGCAACATCCCGTTCGTTATTATCTTTGACTAAGCACAAGCGGAAGCAATTAATTCAGGACAATCACAATCAGAACAAACAACGGGGTTATGACAAGTATCATGAGCAAACCTAGTATTAATATGTAACATCTGATTATTAAACACGTGCGGAAACGTGTATAAACAAGTCCCAAACATAATAACAGCTAGAAATCAGGAAAAGCATAATAGGTGAGATACATTATTGCCATTTTACTTAAACATATTTTACAAGCCCTTTTTCCACGGGCCGTCCACACACAAATCATATCACAAGTGAAGGCCGAGGTTAATCCTAGCTCCTTTACGTCATCCTCTATCTTACGGACCTGAAAAGAGGAAAAACAACGGGGAATGAGTTGGGGAGACTCGATAAGTACATTCACTAATACTCGTGCAGGATGATGACTTACCGTCATACTAACGCATACAAATACTTTCCCCGCCTTATGTCGATGGTAAATCAATAACAAAGACTTTGACCTTGCCCTTGCTATGTTCACGTGGAAACTCACCTTTATCCAATCACATAAATACGGCTTATCAATAGATACACATACTTGCACACATGTAGAATTCATTTATCACATATCAGCATACATATAAGATTCATGTATCATTATCATGGCTCAACCAAGGCATCCCGGCTCAATCGAGACATCCAGCTTCATGCTAGGCATCCTGGCTCAATCAAGGCATCTAGAGGCTAACTCACCCGAGGCATCCGGGCTCAACCCAGGCATCATAGCTCAACTAGGGCATCCTGACGCTAGTTTACCGAGGCATCACCGCCAACGCTATGTGACGATGGTCTTCATCTTTCATTTAGTGATCACACATCATGGGTCACACAAGCCAATTTATTATCTTGATTTCATTAGTCCATACAATCAAGCCTAAAGGCGTGCCGTACTTGTGTAATCATGATCTCTAGAACATTTGCCTAACATGCGGGTCGCGAACGAGGGCACGTGGTTCGGTCCGCCATGCCAAGTGCCGGTTCGGAGCCAAACTTGGCATGGATCTACACATCCCAATGTAAACCCATACCAAGCCAAACACGTCTCGTGACGCCACAACATGAGTACCAGACCATACGACACCCCGTTTCATGACTCGTACGTGTCTTGACTTACGATTATGAAGCAAAACAAGAAGCATTCATGCAACCATCGAGCATCACAGACACGGTCACTACTCGAGCCAAACTCGTAACACCACGTCCTATCCTCTTATAAATCAACAAGCATGGATTAGAAAATCGAGCATGGTAACAAGCGATGCGTGCAACATCGAGACAAACAACAATATGCAAGTCTCAACAAAGGCTCGGGTAAGAACTTAAGCCAACAACGCATCATAACCTCTTATCCTGAGATTAGGGAATCCACTTACATGCCGCGTTCCAACCACGTAACACACCGCCCTATCCAAGTGTTAGGGAATTCACTCACCTATAATCACAAGAAAACGTCTACGACAATCGGCGGCGGCAAATGGCGAGAGAGAGAAAGAGAGGTGATCGGCGTGAGGATGAGGGAGAGAGAGAGAGAGGCATGAGAGTGAGAGATGAGAGTGGAAGAGGAAGTGTATGTGGTAACTAAGGGAGGGGAAACTAGGCATATTTATAGGCAAGCCAAGCCAACTTGTTCTCCAAGTTCTGACCAACTTGCTTACCAAGATTGATCAACTTGCTCATCAAGCTTTGATCAACTTGCTCACCAAGATTTGACCAACTTGCTAACCAAGTTTTGACTTTCTAGAACCCTCTTTCTTGTCTCTCGGTTTCCCCCTTCGTGTGACCTCCAATCAAAGCTTAGAATATCTCATTTGAAAGCTCAAAATGAGCACATTAAATCACCAAAAGACATCATGTCGAGATTCAAACGTTCTCATATAGAAAATGATGAATCTTTGAAATCTGACAAAATCGGCAGTTTTTGCACTATTCTAGAAATCGTGCTTTAAAACATAGTAAATGAACTCCGAAAATTCTCAAATTTGAATATGTCATAAAAAAAGAGATTAAAAAACATTTTCCATGAAAAATATGAAATCTGAATCTTTCTGTAAACACAACTTTTAATAGCTCAAAGACATACTAAAAATAATTCGCTGGAACAGAATTCTTTCTTCTCAAAGTAAGCTCTTTCTAGAATCCAAATCATCTCTAAAAATTACCAAATTTATGTATGTTATAGAGGAAGAAGTTCTTAACAACTTTTGTGAAGGAAGTTTGTTCAAAATCGGCTCAAAAAAGTTTGTAGAAAATCAAGAAAGTGTAAACAGCACAGAAATACCTATTCCGGGCGGTTTACACCGTCCGAAATTAGACTATCGTACTACTCATATTAAGTCCAAAAATTCTGAAATTAAAATATGTAAAACTTCAAGATGTTTGGAGTAACTTTTAAGAGAGAAGTATTTGGAAATTAGGATCACAAATTTTTCCACAAAAATAACAATACGAGGTGGTACCAAGGACTCGAAACTAGGTTTTCCAGAACAAGAGTAAAAATTGGCTTCGATTGGGAAAACCACCAAATTTAATCCATAGCTATTTCCCCATGGACTGAAATTGAGGATGTTACAATTCTCCCCCTCTAAAAGAATTTCATCCCCAAAATTGATAACGTATCTAAGGTTTAGTTTCCCTTCCGTCGCTTATCCATATAACCTATTAAGTCTATTCTAGACAATCCTAAGCCTATTTTCACTTACCTGGACGTCATCAGTCGTAGTTTGGACTAGCTCTGGACCGGTGACTTTTCTTTCCCCGATCTCGATCCAACAGACTGGAGTTCTGCAAGCTCAACCATTTAATTCTTCAAATGGAGCCATGCCAGGTGTTCATCCCTATTTCCTCTGAAACAGATAATACTAAATCTTCTTGATTTCAGGATTGTCTGCGGTAATGCCTAAATTTTTGGATGTATTTCCGACTCGACCATGCTTTCACTGTCCTACGCTGATAAAATCTTTCTCAAAGATAGTTTACTCTTATATGGATGTCGTACAAGACTAATATAACTAGATCTACTATGCCCTTTTATAACAATCCTACATCCTTGCCATAGTACTTTATTCAGTGATGACGATCTTGGAATTTTCTGCTTCCTCTTGAGTGATTGCGTAAACCCTTCCCTGAGCTGGCGGACACTGGAAATTGTTGTGTTGCAGTGCTCCGGTTTGTTGCATCCCATGCAGCTGTTGCAGCAGCATCATTTGCCATCATTGTGGACAATCTCTGATGATGTGGCCTTGCTGACCACAACCGAAGCAAGCTCCCATTCGAGCTAAGCACGGAGTGTTGCCATGTCGTTTTCCACAATTGTGGCATGCATACTTGGAACGAAGGTCGGCCTCAAGGTCTTATTCTTCTTGTTGGAAGCAAATGGACGTTCTCGTTCTTGAATCAGCCTCTTGTCACGATGCTGATTGTCTTGAGAGGCTGGATGATGAGGCCTTCCTTAGTTAGTGGTGACAGCTTGTTCCAGGGAATCTTTCTCTATCAACTGGGCTCGTTCGTACAACTCGTTGTAGTCCTTGCGATTCAACGGCACCAATTAACTTCGAATGTCAGGTTTCAGGCCATCTCGGAACCTCTTCGCCCTATCCATCGGACCTTCAATCAACCTAGGAGCGTACCTCGACAGTTCAGTGAACTTGGCCTCGTACTGATCGACCGTCATGTTGTTTGTTGGAGCCGCGAAACTCTACTATCGTTTTATCATGAGCACATTCAGGAAAATATTTTCTGTTAAACGCGTTGATAACCGCATTTCAAGTCACGGCAGTATCAGCAGGGAACACCATTCCTCACATTGCCTCCCACTAGTGACTGGCATTATCTTCCAGCTAGTACACTGCCAAGGTCACCTTATCTTCATCAGAGCATTTTAGAAGTGCAAATATCTTTTCTAACTTATTGACCCATGATTCGACTTCCTCGGGATCTCCTGTCCCAACAAATTTTGGGGGTCGTAACTTCAGAAATTGCTCGACCAGCCCATGAGTCATACGGTCGCCATTTCCGTTTCCATTTCCATTTGTTGCAGCATTTCCAGCAGCATGGTTTACTTGTTATTGAACCTGCTGGCCTATCCAATGGTCGCAAGAGCTTGTAGAATTCCATCCAGTCAAGGGTCCTCTTTCGACTTTCCTTTCGAACTCGACTGGCCCTGAGTCGACTTTCCTCTCGTGGCCACCTGGTCCTGAGTACTCATTTTACTATCGGTATTCTAATGCAACTTTCTATATCACAAAATAGGTCAGTGGTTAAAATCAAATGTTATCAACCAAAGCCTATTCAACCACAATCAATCAAACAATCACATGCGTAGGGTGTTTCCTAGCTAACTATCCAACTCCAGTGCACCTTATCACTCCAGGTAATTATCCATGTGTTAACTTTAGAACCGTTCTCCCCCATTCAGTGCATAGTTCAGTTTATTCCTCTCTTACCCGTCATCCTAGAAGCCTGCCAAGAGCCGCTCAATGATCAGGCCTTTGTTGGCCTCGCGCCACTTCTGCCCAGAGGCCGGTCAATGATTAGGCTACCTACCCCGACGCCACCTCTGTCAAAAGCCGCTCCTTGTTCAGGTCTTATGGCCCAAGCGCCACTCCCCGCCCACTTCAAGATTTCACAGCCTTTACTTGGCTCAATTATGAACTATCACTTATTGGAGAGGAACCTGGCTTTAATACCAGATCAATATGTAACGTCCTTACCTCGTGATTATTAGTGCGACGTCCCGTTCGTTATTATCTTTGACTAAGCACAAGCGGAAGCAATTAATTCGGGACAATCACAATCAAAACAAACAACGAGGTTATGACAAACATCATGAGCAAACCTTGTATTAATATGTAATATCTAATTATTAAACACATGCAGAAACGTGTATAAACAAGTCCTAAACATAATAACAGCTGGAAATTAGGAAAAGCATAACAGGCGAGACACATTATTGCCATTTTACTTAAACATATTTTACAAGCCTTTTTTCCACGGGCCATCCATGCACAAATTATATCACAAGTGAAGGCCGAGGTTAATCCTAGCTCCTCTACGTCATCCTCCGTCTTACGGACCTGAAAAGAGGGAAAACAACGGGGAGTGAATCGGGGAGACTCAATGAGTAAATTCACTAATACTCGTGCAGGATGATGCCTCGCTATCGTACTAGCGCATACAAGTACTTTCCTCGCCTTATGTCGATAGCAAATCAATAGCAAAGACTTCAACCTTGCCCTTGCTATGTTCACGTAGACACTCACCTTTATCCGGTCACATAAATGCAGCTTATCAATAAATACATATACCGGCACACATATAGAATTTATTTATCACATGCCGGCACACATATAAGATTCATGTATCATCATCTTGGCTCAACCAGGGCATTCCGGCTCAACCGAGACATCCAGCTTCATGCTAGGCATCCTGGCTCAACCAAGGCATCCCAGCTCAACCGAGGCATCCCAAGGCTAGCTCACCTGAGACATCTGTGCTCAATCTAGGCATCCCAGCTCAACTAGAGCATCCCGGTGCTACTTTACCGAGACATCGCCGCCAACACTATGTGACGACGGTCTTCATCTTTCATTTAGTGATCACACATCATGCGTCACACAAGCCGGTTTATTATCTTGATTTCATTAGTCCATGCAATCAAGCCTAAGGCATGCCGTGCTTGTATAATCATGATCTCTAGAACATTCGCCTAACATACAGGTTGCGGTTGAGGGCACGTGGTTCGGTCCACCATGCCAAGCACCAGCTCGGAGCCGAACTTGGCCTAGATCTACACATCCCAATGTAAAACCATACCAAGCCAAACTCGTCCTGTGACGCCACAACATGAGTACCAGACCATATGACACCCCGTTTCATGACTCGTATGTGCCTTGACTTACGATGATGAAGCAAAACAAGAAGCATTCATGTAACCATCGAGCATCACAAATACGGTCACTACTCGAGCCAAACTCGTAACACCATGTCCTATCCTCTTATAAATAAACAAGCATGAAAGTCTCGACAAAGGCTTGGGTAAGAACTTAAGCCAACAACGCATCATAACCTCTTATCCCGAGATTAGGGAATCTACTTACATGCTGCATTCTAATTACGTAACACACCGCCCTATCCAAGTGTTAGGGAATTCACTCGCCTATAATCACAAGAAAACATCTATGGCAGTCGGCAGCAGCAAATGGCGAGAGAGAGAAAGAGAGGTGATCGGTGTGAGGATGAGGGAGAGAGAGAGAGGCATGAGAATGGGAGATGAGAGAGGAAGAGGAAGTGTGTGTGGTAGCTAAGGGGGGAAAATAAGCCTATTTATAGGCAAGCCAAGCCAACTTGTTTCCCAAGTTTTAACCAACTTGCTTGCCAAACTTTGACCAACTTGCACACCAAGCTTTGATCAACTTGATCGCCAAGATTTGACCAACTTGCTCGCCAAGTTTTGACGTTCTAGAACCCTCCTTCTTGTCTCTCGGTTTCCCCCTACGTGTGACTTCCAATCAAAGCTTAGAATATCTCATTTGAAAGCGCAGAATGAACACATTAAATCACCAGAAGACATCATGTCGAGATTCAAATGTTCTCATATAGAAAATGATGAATCTTTGAAATCTGACAAAATCGACAGTTTTTGCACTATTCTAGAAATCGAGCTTAAAAACATAGTAAATGAACTCCAAAAATTCTCAAATTTAAATATGTCATAAAAAAGACATTAAAAAAACATCTTCCATGAAAACACGAAAATCTGAATCTTTCTGTAAACACAACTTTTAATAGCTCAAAGACATACTAAAAATAATTCGCTGGAATAGAATTCTTGCTTCTCAAAGTAAGCTCTTTCTAGAATCCAAATCATCTCTAAAAATTACCAAATTTATATATGTTATAGAGGAAGAAGTTATTAACAACTTTTATGAAGAAAGTTTGTTTAAAATTGGCTCAAAGTCTGTAGAAAATCGAGAAAGTATAAACATCACAGAAATACCCATTCTGGGCAATTTTATAGGGTCCGAAATTAGGTTATTGTACTGCTCATATCAAGTCCAAAATTTCTAAAATTAAAGTATGTAAAACTTCAAGATGTTTGGAGAAAATTTTAAGAAGGAAGTATTTAGAAATTTAGATCACAAAGTTTTCCACAAAAATAACAAAACGAGGTGGTACTAGGGACTCGAAACTAGGTTTTCCAGAACAAGAGTAAAAATTGGTTCCGATTGGGAAAACCACCAAATTTAATCCATAGCCATTTCCTCATAGACTGAAACTGAGGATGTTACACTATATGCCATGTAATTTAATGAAAAATATATTTGTTTAGGGGTTAAGCATTAATCCCTAATTTTCTATGCGACAATTTATTAATTGGTAATCAAAATTTAGGTGTCAATAACTGCCGTTTTTTTAATATGAGCTCACAAAGGTAATATTCAAAGACAACTGATACCTAAATTTTACCCGTGCATGTGCATAAATGATGTTTTTGTCGGGATTATGGGTCCCATTTTTTAATGCGGTATATCATGATGCATGCTAAACGAATAAAAACAAACCTAGAATTACTTACCTTGTGGGGGTGGTAGAGTAATATGAGGCATGGGATCCGCACCACCTGACAAGTATAACATAGCTTGATGATTTGGGAAAGAATTTCAATGCGCCTGGGTATCGTTAGAGGCACTCAAAGGTGTTCCAATATTGTCTTAGACATTCAAAACAAAATGGTTCGATAAATGCTTGAATTTGCATCAAAGGCATCTAACGACTTGGTGAACAAAGGGAATTAACCCAAATGTTCAGAGATTGTTTAACAAAGCACTCGGATCTCGTCAAAGGTGCTTAAAAAGGCTTGCTTGATCGATAAATGCTTCAATCTGCATTAGAGGCATCTTACGGTTTGGTGAACAAATGAACTAACCCAATTGTTCGGAGATTGCTTGACAAAGCACTTGGATATCATCAGAGGTTCTTGTTAATGAATGACTCTTTGAGGAATAAATATTGGGAACAATACGACGTTAGCCCTGACGTCTCCCCTCATTTGAGTTTAAGTTGACAACTTCGTTGAGCTTCTCTGAATGTTGATAATCCCAATCAAGAATAGAATAGGCTCATGTTAGAAATGAGATGATCAAGAATAAATTGGGAACGACACAAAGTTACCCTTCTTCCATCTTGTCACTTGGGTTTTTCCTTTGCAACTCCTTTCTCAAAGTTGCTTGATATTCCATTTTCATTGTTCGGAGGCAACACCCATCAAATGATTTTGTTGTCAATTAGTGACGCAACGGAAGCGGATCGTAAGTTTGCAATTAAGTCAGGAACTATAGAAATTGATAGAGAAATAAAATGAGGAACAATAAAAGGACACAAGAAATTTTACGTTGTTCGGTACGAATGTTGGAACCTACGTTCACAGGAAGAGCCAACAAAAAATCCACTAATAAATCGGAAAATTACAGAGTTTACAATCACTTATACATTCGAGTGTTTCGCAATCCTAGTATATATACCCAATATCCACAATGTTTAACAACTCAACTTGATGGATTTTCTCTACGCACAAATCTCTCTCCGAGCTCTCCTCTCTGTCTCTAGAGCTCTCTTTTCTCTCTCAGACTTATCTACGTCCTCTGCGGTCCTCCCTTTATAGGAGAAAGGATGTGGAGGCTAGACAAATGGCGCGCCATCTTTAGAAACCATGTGGATCGATGCAATTAATGATGGCATGTGCGCATGACCATCGTGCACCGCCAAAAGAAAAATGAGCATGGCTTTTGCCTTCCCTTTTTCTTCATTTATTAACAAAAAAGACATAGAAAGCACACAAAAGATGACCAAAAGAAGGGAAGAGGAAAGTGGCGCTCTCATATTTTTATGGGCATGCAGTTAGATTTCATGTGCATGCATTTATGAGGAAGAAGAAAAGTGGATGTGAAGACACGCACATAACCCCAAGTGCAGAAGATTTGTCCTTCTTCATGTAATGCTCCACAATAGGCGCTGTTCTTGTTGAATGCTCCACGGATATGCTTCTCCTTTTCAGAGTATTAATAAATGTTGAGCTTGCGGATAGTAAACGAGCTCAAACTCAAGACATAATTTAACAAATTTGCCCCACAATTGTTTTGCGGGTATATTCTTCTTTTGAATCCACTAGCTTGTTGGAGAAAGGCTTCTCCTTATGGATTGCATTATTGTCCCATTATAATATGACCTTCCACTTGTCATCTGCGATGGAAATGAAACAAGTTATCGCTATGCTCAATTGAATTCCATTTAGGAACGATGAACATCCTTTTATGCCGAAGAGGAGGACTCAGCCTCGTCATGTTTTCTCAGTTGCAAGTGTTGTCGCCATGGCCAAACATACTTTTTTATTTTTTTGTAGAACCGATGCACTCCATTTCATTATGCTTCATATGTGGTGGTCACTACCCCTTTGGTGACTTGCTGCACTTATCATCTGCGAAAAGGAGATCAAACACGTTATTCCCATTCTCGATTGGACTCAATTTAAGAATGTTATACACACTTTTCACGATGAATCTGTTGACTTTGTCCTTGTATGCTTCCTTGGCGGGGTGTCGACTTCTTGCACTTTGCATTAAGTCAAATGATTTTGATGCATGTTGTATTGTCACACTTGTGCCGAACCTTTATCCAAATCCATCCTATATATTAAAAAAAAGGACATGTCATTTTTATCCTAAAGTGAATAAAGTTTGCGAATGAAGTACACCTTTTTTGCTTGATTGGGGGACTCTGACATTCCATGCCCCTAGTCTACTCTCCCAATTAAGTGATCCATTTTGTGCTCCATCAAGCTCGCTATCCTGTCAAAGTCTAACGTGCTTCTCAGTTCATCACCTGCAAAAGAGCGTGTCATTTGCAGAATGATGTTAAGGAAAAAGACATGCCTTTCCTTTTCTGTTGGGGGGGGGGGGGGTGCGGGGTAGGGGAATCTTGTCTATTTGCCCCTATTTGCCCCACTTTCTTGCTGAAAGAGTGTTCCCTAATCAATTGCATGAATGTGCCCTCCATCATTGTCTCATTCGAAATGTCCCCTCATAATGACAAGTCAAGGGAAGTGTGCTTTGAGACACGAAGTAAACAAGTTAGAAAAACAAATAGGGTTATGAGCATGCATGTTTTTTAGGCCCTCAAAACACTATTTAGGGCCCGTTTGGTTCGACTTTGGGAGAATCTCTTTGGCAAAATGTAAAGCCTTTGGGCTGAAGGGGTTTTTCGAAATGCAAGTAATGTTTGGTAAACTGTATTTTAAAATCACATTTGAAAGCAACTTTGGCCTACATATCGTTCAGTAAAGTGTATATTTTGTAAAGGACTTTTGCTAATATTTTATTTTATAAAAAAAGTTTGAAGTGAAGCTCAGCTACCAATGGGCCAAAATGGCTGCCAACCAACTGCCAACGGCCAGATCTAGCAATCGGCTAGCCTCGCCTGAGGTCGTGTGACCTTAGGTAGTGGTCACGAGCGACCCAAGCAATCACCAGCGTCTGGATCTGCTGCTCAGGAAAGATGAACAGTGTAATGAACAGTAAAATTGCATTTCGAAAATGCAACTTGTCAAAGTGTCTCAAGACTTGCATTGGGCGAAAGGCCTTTAGATGCCTTTGGAAATGCAATTGCATTTCCCCAAAGTACTCCAAGAAAATTGCCAAATGCTATTTGCATTTGGCCTAGGGACCTTTGGAAATGCTAAACCAAACAAGTCCTTACCATTCTTGGGGGCGAAATTTCAAAAAAATCAATTCCTCAAGTGAGAATGATATCTAAAAGGGAAATAACAGCCAAAAGGGATCCAACGCAAGGGACATACAAGGAAATTGAAAGGGATGCTACTTAGGCGGGCTTGCGCCCATTCCCTCCTATGGTTCTTCATTGATGGCGCCAACGAAGAGGTCTTCGAACGTGTTGACCTAACCGTCTAGTGCATCCTCTTTTCCCTCTTCCTTTGTGCCAAACCCTTTGCTTGCGGAAGTGGGCACAATAAACCAACCGTCTCTCAGCCCGATTTCAATCCATTCTCCCATGGTAATGAATTGGTCGAGCGTGTCAGTAGTCGTGTCGGCCATTTGAGTTTTGTACTTATGCGGGAGAGTTTTGATGAACAATTTCATTAGCTCATTGTCGGTAGGCTCTGGGACGATTTAACCAGCCAAGCTCCTCCACCTCGTGATATACTCTTTAAACGGTTCACTCCTCTTCTTTTCGACACGTTCAAGATCCTCGCGGGAGAGCGTGATGTCAAGGTTGAACTTGTACTGTCTGATGAATGCATTAGCCCCCTCATTCCAGGCCTCAAGGAGCTTTACGCCCTTCACGACGTACCATTTTAGTGTGGACCCATTTAAGCTCACTTGGAATGACTGGATCATGAGGGGCTTGTTACTGACGTATTGAGCCATCTACACGTGGTACATGTGCAAGTGGGCTTTCGGGCAAGAGGTGCCATTGTACTTCTCAAATTCTGACATTTTGAATTTCTTTGGCACTTTGACCTTCGCATAAACGGACAAGTTTATTGGGGGTGAACTCGGCAAACCCCGCAACTGTCTCACCTTCTCTTCAACCTGCATTTCTCGTGCTCTGCGTTTGGTAAGCTTTCAGGCTTAGCTTTCTCGACCATGACTTGAGGCGGATCGTCTTCTAGCTTAGGCATCCTCATTGTCGGCGCCTTGATTATCGCCAATAGGCCGTCGCGATAGCACCGCTTCAATCGCTGTAGGTGTGGGAGTGAGCTTGTTCCAAAGGGATTCCACTTGCTTCAAAAGTTGTTGGAGCATATTAACCAATTGCTTCATCTTGTTGTCTATGCCTGCAGCACGGATTGACATATCCTCCTCAGCCATTTTTGCTTTTGCTCTTGAGCGAGTTCGGATTGGCGAATGTAGATGATCCGTGATTACTTGGTCAATAAATGGCACGGAATAAGTATGAAACCTCAAAAGGGATCAATCCATGACTTGGTCTAGTCCTGCCTTTCATATTTCGTTCGTTAATGGAAATGTTTGTACAAGAACAGAACTTCTTGAAAAATGGACTAGAAAGATATCCTGCAAACAAATCAAATTTTTTAAACATGATCTAGGAAAATGAAAATTTAAAACTCCCTAATAAAATAGGAATTGAGAGAAAATTCTCCAAATTTCCCTTTTTCTTTTTGTTCTTCAAATGATTCATTCCATGGCAATTTTTCATTTTATTTTCACTTGACAAAAGAATTAAATCAATGTTCGACCTAAGTTGTCATGGACCGACCAAACAAAATAAATAAATTGCAAAGCAAGAGAGATAGAGAATTTACTTCACCGAGAACCATGAAAACCACGAAGACATGCACATGGAAAGTGAGATTCGATTTTTATGTAGGTAACTTAGCAAGGTGACGCTAAAAGGATTGTCTAACCATCGCAGTCTCGCGTTGGTGTCACGTCCTTTTGACTTCGACTCGGTCGAAAAGAATATCCTACAGTCACGTGGTCTCGCGGACAAAGATGACTTATGACACAACGAAAGAAACTTCAGGGAAAAAAAAAAGGCAATCTCTACACCGCGGTCTCGCGTTCGAGATTGTATCTTTCTTAACACCATACTAAAATATCTTATCGCGGCCTAGGTCCGATAGCATAGTTGTGTGGGCAACGATGTAGTACCAAAACATTAAAGCATGCGCAACAATTTATAAACAAGCACCGCTTCAAAGGTTCGGGAAATAAACACATTCCCAAACTCCAACCTGCAAAACAAATGGGTCAACAATCGCTCATCCCCTTATAACTCCCAACTATACGAACATTTAACACTCTTGTTAGCGATGCAATTGAACAAGATTATATGGCCTAAGTCCACTAAGAAAAATATCAAGTCCTCAGTGGAATCGCCAAGCTGTTGCAACCTCCCCCAAGCAGCTAGGCCCTGAGGTTTGATGGCAAATGGATTGTTAAGTTTAAGCCCAGGATTTAACTCGAGCTCTCCCATGCTCATATCAACTCATGACTTAAGATTCAAGTTACTAACATACAAATCAATTTTATCTAGGAGTCGACACTAATCAGTTTAGGGTGGATCGATTAGAAATCCAAGTAAGGCAACGGGAGAAGCGCCTTACTCCTACAAACCAAATATTCAAAGAGTTCGAGGACTTGATTATACTAGTTACTAAACTAATGCCCTTTCAGTATCTAGCCTTATTCAAAGATCACCTAAAGTGCTCACATAGCAATCTTATCGATTGTGGATCCTAGAGTTGTAATCCTAACGAGTCTAAGGAAACAACAATCAATATATCGGAAGTGCGCAAGCAACGGCCCAGCATGTCTCTAGTTCTGTAAGAATCGAAACGAAATTATCGCGTTTCGATTGGGTATTCTAGCCGACCCCCAATAAGCGCTAGTGGCGACTCCTAATTGATAAAAAAACATAAAAATAAACCCATGTCATGCGAGGTATGGACTGAGGGAGAGTCCACGTTTGTGGTTGATGGACCTTATGGATGAACAAAAAAAACAATGCTTTTTGAGCTGTCTTTTGGGATATGCAATTTGGAACGTTTTCACAAACAATTACCTCTAAATCTACGCCCGAGGTGGCCCTTGAAGGGTAGGTCGCGACAGGCATCATTTTCCAAAAAACAATCAAACTGTGTGTGTTGCAAGACTTGAAAAAAAGGGCAAAACGTTGATGGTAAAAATCACTTCGAAAAAACTTTTAAATTAAGTAAAAAGTTAAAAGAAAATATTAATTTAGACACGCTCCAAAAAAAAGTAAGAGAGATTGTATTAGAGAGCAAAAGAGGAGAAATGGGAATAAAAAAAGAAGCAATGTTTTATACATGTTCACATTCGTTTCCTTGGGCCATACTTATTTTTGAAACTCAATCTGTACATGTCTCTGAGAAATGTTTCACAATCAGGAGTAACTACACAGTGGTCTTCGAAATTTTTCTTAATATTCAATATCATTCCTAAACTTTTTTTTTATGCATACTGTTAAACTTTTGAAAATTGTTTCAATTTATATTTTCCCTTAAAAATTTGATGCCATCGACTGATGAGAACTTATGCCGTTAACTTGGATACTGTGTTTTCCACGTGGCATCCCTTTCTCCTCTCTCCCTCTCTCTCAAGAAAAGAAAGGGCAGCACCACCATTGGCGTAGCAACACCGCGACCGGCAACGATTGTCCGCCGTTGCGCCACTTAGACAGCCACCACCACACCAAAGCCGCGCTCAAATGCCACCAAAAGTGTTACGGAAGCCAAGCGATCGAACAATATAATTAACAGAATAAGAAAATAAAATCGAACACCAGATTTACGTGGTTCGGTCGTAGTGACCTACGTCCACGGGGAGAGCTGCACGGAATTCCACTATAGATCAAGCGATACAACGGAGATTACAACCACACTCGAGTCACTCAAACACTCTAAGTATTTCCCAAGCCCCAATTACACCCAATAACTCACGCAGTGTTTAGCCCCACAATTCCTCACGAAATAATCTCTCAATCTCACGAAAGAATTGTACACAAATCTTATCACAAGATTTATGCTTGAACACTACTTCTTCTTGGATGTAATTCACGAACGAGAATCAACGGAAACACCCACCGCCAAGCACTCACAAACGTCTTCACGTTAACCGCAGCGCTTCAAGACTTCTTTATCAACAATGGCGCATCCAGACTTCTCTTCCCTCTACCACGGCATATATATAGAAGAAAGACCGAAAAGTAAACCCTTAGAATCATTAATATCACCGCCACGGAAGAAGTCCAGTTCGGTCAGCACATATTGGTCAAGAAAGAAATCAAAGTTGACCGAATATTGTCTCCACGTTGGACTTTCCAATTTCAGCCCAAGAGCCCAACATAATATAGGAAAGTTAATATTATCTTTGTTTCCTCCGGCACATATTTGGAAAGTAAATTTTCAATATTTCCTTTTTGCTCGGTTTCGAAAATCCGCAAAATATCCAATTCTGAATATTTAGATTTTTCTTTGGGCTCAAACTCAAGACATATTTTCAACAATCTCCACCTTGGCTCGACGTTTGAGCCAAGTCACAATCACTTTGATAGAATCCGAATTTCGTTACTACTCTCCCATATCCCCCTATGGGCTCAACCGCCACAGACGTCTTTCAAGTCCAAGCCTCGCTTGAACTTCACCATAGCCATGGATCTCATTAGAACACCAACTCTACATGCACCTTTAATCGCTCCACAAGGATTTTCCGACACAACCTCCTCAATCGCAGATAAAGCAAAACCGTCATTGCATTCATATCTGTCAGGAGATCGAATACGCACCTTGTCAATATCAGTAGTTACAGCGACTATTGGCTCAATAGGCTCCACCTCGCTACAAGCACCATCCCTGTCGATTACTTCGTTAGCACCCGCTACCTTAGGAGTTTCTGATTGCAACTCCACCTCAAGCTGAACACCATCCAGATCCGTATGAACACTGCTATTAACACTCCTAGCCAAAAGTACTGGAGACTCGTCAAATATAACTTTTCTGCTGATAATAGGTGAATTTAATTCTGGGCACCACAACTTATAGTCCTGCTCACCTTGTGCATAACCTAGGAACATGCACTTTCTTGTCCTTCCATCGAGCTTACCATCACTAACTCGAACATAACATGGACAACCAAATATTTTAAGAACAAAATAATCAGCAATATTACCTGACCACACTTCTTCGGGAGTCTGACATTCAATTGCAGTCGATGGGGATCTATTCTTCTGGTAGCTCACCGTACTAAGGGCATCCGTCAGGAATCTCCTAGCCATACCAGCACTAGAGAGCATTTTATGGGCCGTCTCTAGTAATATTTTGCTCATCAACTCTGCAACTTGTTGTGGTTCAATGGCACTAGTGCGGTGTTTCACTATGCCTTCTTTCATGTAGAATTCGTTTAACAGTTTCGAGCAAAACTCCATACTACTGTCAGTCCGCACCTGCTTGATCGTTTTACCAGTCTCCTTTTCGATCAAAACTTTCAACTGCCTGATCCTGACAATAGCATCAAACTTGTGCCTTAGCACAAACACCCAAGTCTTCCTCGAGTAGTCATCAACAACTGTTAGCATAAATCTGGCACTCTTCCTCGAAAGAAATCGGGACAACCTGCGAACATCCAAGTGAATTAATTCTGCAATATCCGTGGTTTCTCTGACGGTCGTACTGAATTGCACTTTCTGCCGTTGATCTAAATCACAGCACCTGCATACATTTAAGTCGTTAGCCACATAATCACATAGCAAATTTCTTTCACTTGGAACCTTCAGGCTTCTCTTGCTAATGTGCCCCAAACGCATATGCCACAATTCAGACTCTCGAACCGATGCATTCGACGTCTCCGTGGCGAATTCTGTCACTGTCTCACCTTGAAGCTCATACGGGCCACTATGCTTGATTCCTTTCACTATCACCAAGGCACCTCGAATAACTTTTAGAAGTCCACATTCTGAAGAATACCGACACCCAGCTGAATTCAGGGCACTCAAGGAAATCAGATTTTTCTTCAATTCTGGAACATGCCTCACTCCAGTCAACGTCCACACAATATCATCATGTATTCTGATTATGACATTATCAACACCAATAACATCGCATTCGGAATTGTTTCCCAACTGCACTTTACTACTATTCGTGCACTGATAAGTAGTAAACCAATTCCTATTTGGTGTAGTATGAAAAGAACAACCAGAATCCATAATCCATCCGTCAAATGACGAATTATCAGTGACAGATAAAACATAATTAGCATCATTCGAATTACTGTTTGCTATAGCTGCAACATCATCCGCATGATCAATTCTAATTCCTTTACCCTTCTCGTTTTTCAGTTTAAGGCAATCCCTTCTAAGATGTCCCCTCTTGCCACAGCTTCAACAGACAACACCACCAGTCCTAGACTGACTTCATATATTCGAGTTCATACTACTCCTGCTAACACGTGTACCAGTTCTTCCTCTATTTTCACCTACTAAAGCAGCAGATACATGTTCACTAGATTCTCTTCTACGGATGTCTTCACTTAGAATTAAATCTCGAACACCATCAAACGTCAAACTTGTCGACCCAGAGGAATTACTAACCGCAGTAACAGTAGTATTCCAACTATCAGGCAATGAGGATAATAGAATCAAAGCACGTACCTCATCTTCAAAGTCAATCTCAACTGAACTCAATTGACTAACGATCACATTGAATTCATTGATATGATCTGTAACTGACGCACCTTCGCTCATCTTCAAATTAAATAGACGTCGCATCAAATAGACCTTGTTGATCACAGAGGGCTTCTTGTACATGTCCGACAGGGCTTTCATCAAACCCGCAGTGGTTGTCTCTTTCACGATGTTAAACGCGACGTTACGAGCCAACGTCAGCCAAATAACACCCAAAGCTCGTCTATCTAGCAATTCCTAATCAGCTTGCTTCATCGTCTCTAGCTTCTCCCCGGACAGGGGCAAGTGCAATTTCATCTAATATAGATTATCCTCAATCTGCATCTTCCAAAAACCAAAATCCTTCCCATCAAATCTGTCGATTTTCACTTTTCCTTCTTCTATTGCCATCGATTCGCTTCAACTCAGCTAAACCAGGCTCTGATACCAATTGTTGCGAAAGCCAAGCGATCGAACAATATATTTAACAGAATAAGAAAATAAAATCGAACACCAGATTTACGTGGTTCGGTCGTAGTGACCTACGTCCACAGGGAGAGTAGCACGGAATTTCACTATAGATCAAGCGATACAACGGAGATTACAACCACACTCGAGTCACTCAAACACTCTAAGTGTTTCCCAAGCCCCAATTACACCGAATAACTCACGCAGTGTTTAGCCCCACAATTCCTCACGAAATAATCTCTCAATCTCACGAAAGAATTGTACACAAATCTTATCACAAGATTTACGCTTGAACACTACTTCTTCTTGGATGTAATTCACGAACGAGAATCCACGGAAACACCCACCGCCAAGCATTCACGAACGTCTTCACGTTAACCGCGGCGCTTCAAGACTTCTTTATCAACAATGGCGCATCCAGAATTCTCTTCCCTCTGCCACGGCATATATATAGAAGAAAAACCGAAAAGTAAACCCTTAGAATCATTAATATTACCGCCACGGAAGAAGTCCAGTTTGGTCAGCACATATTGGTCAAGAAAGAAATCAAAGTTGACCGAATATTGTCTCCACGTTGGACTTTCCAGTTTCAGCCCAAGAGCCCAACGTAATATAGGAAAGTTAATATTATCTTTGTTTCCTTCGGCACATATTTGGAAAGTAAATTTCTAATATTTCCTTTTTGCTCGGTTTCGGAAATTCGTAAAATATCCAATTCGGAATATTTAGATTTCTCTTTGGGTTCAAACTCGAGACATATTTTCAACAAAAAGCTTTGCTCGGATGACATTGACAAGCACATCTCTCTCTCTCTCTCTCTCTCTCTCTCTCTCTCTCTCTCTCTCTCTCTCTCTCTCTCTCTCTCTCTCTCTCTCTCTCTCTCTCTCTCTCTCTGAGTAGATATGAGGCTCATAACCTCATATTCAAGATCGCAATGTCTGATTTAAGGCCAGGTTGCAGCGCCTCGGATTTGAGTTTGCACTTCATATTAGAGAGATAGAGAGAATCTTGTGGTCGGAGAGGCGGAGAAAAGACAATGCTGAAGTGGTCGTGGTGGTAAGGCACCACGAGTTAGGTCTTAGCAACGACGGTGATGGTAGGGATGTGGTGGTTATGGTTCGCAGCGGCTTTGTTGGTGGTTGAGGAAAGAGGAAGAAGAACGAAAGAAAGAAAGAAATGGGAAGAAGAAAAAATAAAAGGAAAAAAAATTCTGACGTGGAAATATTTAATAACACAATGATGTGGCATTCCTCATCAATTATTTGGTCCAGTCAGCCATGGCTCGGCCGTCCACATAAAAAAAGCGCAAAGTACAGGAACAATCGCCCTCTTCTTAATCACGCAACCAATCTAAGCTAGCCTCTTCTTCAGACACTATTATATTCAAGCCATTGAGACTGCTCTTGAGAGGCCACCACATGACTTCTTTTTCTTTGTCACAAACCACATTCCTCAGGTTCCTCAGCTTCACGATTGACCGTGGCAGCACAGACAACCTCAGACATCCTCTCATGTTCATCCTCTTGAGATTAACCAGTTGACCAATTTGATTGGGCAAAGTGTTTAGGTTCAGGCAATCAGATATGTTGAGGGATATCAATTTTTGGAGAGCTCCAATCGAGTCTGGTAACCGCGACAAGCTTGTGCAGGAATTAAGCCGAACCACTTCGAGGGACGCCAATTGCCCGATCTGTTCAGGGAGTGCGGAGAAATTATGGCAGTTTGTGATGATAAGCTTCTTCAGAGGCTTTATCTCACAGATGCCATCTGGTAATGTCACAAGATCATTACAATAGTCGATGTCGAGCTCCACTAAGTTTGGCATTGCATCGGAGATTTTGGCGCCGTTCAACGTTGAAGCTTTACTGATGTCGCACATGAAAAAGGATATCTTTCGCAAGTTGTGCAGGCGTAACTTTCCCATGCTTAGCAACGGAACCGTGACGCGTTCAAGCCGGATCCTCCTTAAATTGAACCCGATGACATGGAAATTGCCTAGCTCAGCCGGAAAGAAACTGTAGTTTGTTACTATGAGGGCCTTGAGCTTATTTGCTTTCTCGATGAACATAGGCAAACAATATGTTTTGGTTTGAATGTTGGTCTCGAAGTTCAAGACAAGAGCCTCAGCTTCAGGCAATTGAAGATTTGGCCAGGGGGTTGAAAATGTTCCATCTGCATTATGAACACAGAAGGTTAAAAGGCAATTTAACTACCAATCAACAAAATATTTCCATACAGGTTATTGAAAGAGAGAGAGAGAGAGAGAGAGAGTTCCCAACCTGTGGAGATGGACACTAGACGAGCACTAAGAGTCGGTTGCTTTTGCTCGCTCCACCAATCGGGAAAATTATTTCCAGTCAAGTCCAGAATAAGTCTCTCTCTCTTCTCTACTTCCCCCTGGTTGCACTCTATGATAGCCAACTCTCTAAGCAGATCGTGTTGCATAGCATAGTGGCTACTGTAAGATTTGTCATCGTCGTCAGCTAAATCTCTCCTGTATGTATGCAATCAAACACTCGGATATAAGCATTTGCGCTCAAGTTTCTTGTGCTAAAATCTAGTGCCGGCATTTGGCGATTTCAATTTAATAGTAAAAGAGAACATGTGATCTTTCCACTTTTGAGAAATTAACCCAGGAGTTAAAATGTTATCGGGCTTATGTAGAACTCATTTGACCTTTACAACTGCGGAACTCACTATAGGTGAAGGTCAGGTGCAGTAATTGTGGTGTGGATGCAAACCATCTAGAGTGCCCATTTCTGGGTAACAAAACAGTTTGTTGCGCTACAGAAGAACTAAACTTATTGGGGTTAGTTATGGGTTATGAAGTGGCATAAATTACTCTCTCGATCTTGGTGCTCAGATCTAATCATGCCTTCGTTCATTTCACTCACGAATTCTAACTGGCACATATCAAGAAAAACTAAAAAGATGCCAACTAGAATCCGATGAGATACTCTTAGAGCAGTAGAAAACTAGAAAAGTTGGAATGAAAACTTCAGAGCCATACCTGGTGACTTCGAGATCAGCTAGGTTCCTGTAAATGAGTTTATGGAGGTCAGTAACGGCGCGCAGACCATTGAAATCTAGGTTGTACAATTCCACCCACATATCAATGAGGGCGGTGGCAGGGATCTTGCGATCCTCTGGAAATGAGCTGAGGTCCATGAAACGTTCCTTGATTGAAGGGTCACCATCCAAGTCATCCAAGCTCTTTCTGAGGCAATCTAGAATGTCACTGTCTGAACCCAAAAGGGTACGTCCTTCAGACCAATCAAGGAGCTTTGTTTGCCAGAACGAAGGATCCTTTCCTCGGAGAGACTTGGCAACGACTGTAAGAGCCAATGGCAATCCCTTACAGCGATTCACTACCTGCCACGGGGAAAAAATTAGTAAAAACCAAGGCCCCGCTTTGATGAAAGAGAGATGAAAGTAAGGATAGACAGGTTGATTTTGTTAAACATTATCTTTGAAGAAAAAGATTAACTCAGTTTTGATGACCATAAGAAATCAATTAATGGATGCATGCAAGCAAGAGTATACCTGTTTCAAGAGATCATCTGGTACACCCATGCTTCTACCATCAACTGTAACAGATCGATGAAAAAGTTCCAGGGCTTCAACATTATTCAGTGGGTTCAGGTGATGCACAAAACTAACATCAGGAAACTCATATCTCGATGTCACCACAATCTTGTAATCTTTGATCTTCTTGAAGACAAATTTATCAAGGATGGATTTCGATTCGCTCCAGACATCATCCAGCACAAGCAACACAGGATTTTGTCCTATTTTTTCAAGCAGTTGCTGCAAGTAATGAACTGCGCGATCTTCTGATTCAATCGTGGGTACCGGGAAATTCTTATATTGCATCATCTTCTGGACAATGTCCATCAGGTTGAGCTTCTTCGAAACACGGATGAACATGATATTGTTGTTGAATTTGCCTATATCAAGCAACAGTAAGTCCAACTCCTATAGCTTGCAAAGAGTATGAAAATTTTCCACTACACTTTTAGTTTATTGAATTCGGTAGGATAAGAAACAGAGGTAAGTAGATACCATCTAGCATAAAAAAATAAGTTTGAAGCCTTTGGCGTGTGAAGAGGAGGGTTCAGCTGATTAAGAAAGGCGCTCGGTGCAATCAAACAGAGGCGAGTTATTGCATATCAAAAAGCTTGGGAAAGATCTATCAGATTGGACATGACATCCAACCCAAAATTATATGATGAGAAAAAGTTTATTTTACCTTATGAACATCCATCTGCATAAAACCCAAGCAATTCTTTGTGCAAACATTCACATCTACAAGAGACTTTTTTGCTTGATAGAGAGAACAGGCAATGGGATCGATCATTCAAATATGTGCAATAAAAGTGGAATATTGTTCAGGTAACAGCTCCTATACACATAAATTGCTAACCAAAAGACTATTAGAGGTGACCAATTGGCAAGGAGCAATCAATAAATGCATCCCTACTTTAATTAGCTCTGGATCAATCAAAAACAAATCACAAATACCTTCAATGTCCACGTCATGACACAACTTTGTAATCAATGTGGTCTTCCCACAGCCGCCCGGGGCGGTCACAACTATCATAGACACTCCCTCCTCAAGCAACCGCCCCTTGAGCTTCCTCAAGGACGCCTCCACCTCCGACCCAACAATGAAATCGGGTGCCTCAGGGACCGCGAGGTTGCCCAAAGCCCCGAGCCCGCTCTGGAGGGCCCCATTGTTCGCTTGACCAGAACGGTACACCCTGAATTCTTCTCGAAACTCCTTCACCTCCCCCAATATCTCCACGGTATTCCTAACAGACAGCAGTGGCATGGAAATCTGGAACTCCCTGGCGAGTGTCGCGTCCAACTTGGTCAGCTTTTTCGAGTGCATATACTTCTTGTACAGGTTGAGCGCCTTGATGTTCGAGCACTTCTTGACAAGGTCTTTGCCATTATTAATTAGGGCCTGTATCTGCCCCATGTCTTTACGATCCATCCGTCTGTTGAACTCGTCAATGTCTTTCATGATTGGGACTATGGAGTCCAAGGTGGATTCAATCTTCTTGAGCTGAACATGAAACACGGCAACGGTTTGCACTACTTCCTTAACGAGCAAAAACAGCTCGCCGAATGCCGTTCCCACAGCGGTTCCTACCGGATCAGCTGACATTTCTTGTTCTTTCTTTCTTCACAGACCAAACAGGCCAAGAGAATCCAAAACTTTGATGGGTCACCGAGGATGCTTCAAAGAACTGAAACCCACTTCCCAAGATTTGCAGAGAACGCAGACCTTTGTGGTCTTTGAAGCAACAACGTAGAATGAGACGAAAGAAAAGGTGAGAGAGATTCTTGAGTGATAGATTATATAGGAAGTTTCCTAGGAAAAGCGTCCTCTGGAGGCCTCGCTCTGGTACTCGTTTATTCTATTATTTAAGGGTAGATTGATGCCTGTCGGCAGTCGTTGACCATGTCCATGTCGCAAGCGGCACTGCGGGAGCCAGGTTTAAGTCCTTGAAAAGAGAAAGTTATAGGCACTCATTTGGTCCGTATCGACTGAGTTTCATCCAACCCGGTGTTGCTCAGCGAGTTTGGATTGACCCCGAAGTAAACTAGCGGACACAACATTGAAAAAAAATGGACGAAATTATGTTGGGTAATTTTCAGAAGGATCCCTTTATCACGGTTAGCACACAGGGTTTAGCTAAGCGTGTACGACCCAAGCATATTCGTTTTCGCATCAAGAACAGACAATTTCATTTGCATAAACTATAATTAATTTTCAATTAGGATTTTGATCCATTGTATGGTAAACTTAGTAGATCCCACAAGAAATTAAAAACATTTTAAACAGCCAAATGAGCTCCTAAGTTAAAAGTGGGCATTTGATAGTGATGGTTGATACGACACGAATTCTCCAATTAAGTGTTTGGTGACATATTTTAGATATTGAATAAGGTCACATAATACGAATCAAATTAGTAAAGTAAAATCCGAGGTATAAAGAGTAGAATAATTTTTCAATTGGGTAGGATATGAAAATTACGATACTTAAAAACATTTTTTTACTAAAGGGCGCAAGGGGGTGATGATCTCCGCTAGGCAATAGAAGACCCCAGGGATAGTACTCAAGTGAGTGTCATAACTTTTTTTTCGCTCACTTGAGTACTACAAATTTGAAAAATTGATCACTTGAATGCTATCGGTGATTTGCCTCACTGGAAAATTCGACATGGACGATAGTCATCCTACATGGCTCTGCCGGAGTTGATGTGGCCAAAATTGGATTGCCTACGGTCAATTACCCTTGGGGAAGGTATAGAATTTGATCAAAAATTTCAAATTGAAAGAAATCCCCAATTTAGGTCCTAAAATCTCAAATTTTCAATTAATTTTGGGGGTTTTTAATTCCTTTGTCAAATTGTGAAATTGGACTGACCAATATACAATTCAAGGTCCCGGAATCAATTGTTGTGAAGACATTATAGCCCAAAAATGACTAAAAATGACTTGATTGGATTTTTGGCTCAATTAGGATACGAAATTACCCAATTTTGGGAAAAACATATCCCCAATTGAAATTTTATAAAATTGAAACTGCAGGGCTAAAATTAGCATTAAAATAAGACTAATGGCTATTTTTGGGAAATTTTTAAACTTCATTTGGTATTTCTCTTGATTTTTCTCTCATTTTGGCCAAAATTAATTAAGGAAAAATTCAAGAAAAATCTAAAAAAAATTATTTTTTTGTTTAGGAATAGGTTCCTAAGCATGGCCAAGGTTCCTAATCCTAATTTTCATGATTTTTATGTAAAATTAAAAAATTGACCAAAAATCAGGTGTCGACAAATACGACCTTCTTCCTAGAATTTATTTAATGTATTGAATTTGTTTGAATACTGTATTAAGTCGATAACTAGTGGTGTTAATATAAAAAAAATCATATATATATATATTAAAGTCATACGATCTCTTGCAAGGGGCATTCCGAAAATTTTATTGTGCTTTCAGATGCTATTATAATTACGATGTATAATTGAAAATGATATATGCTACGCGTGATATTCTAGTGTGTCACAAAATAAATGTGTGGATCCTGGCTTGATAAGTATGCATGTGCAAGTGGCTATAAGTTTTAATCTTTTATTCAACGATGCATGTATGCAGGTTTTGAAGTGATAGAGCTATTTTTATAACTCAGCTTATTCGGGCATGTACGTAGATCTTCTTGGAGGATATGACACCCTTTTAGCAGATTTTATAAAATATCGGTATTTGGGAAGCTGAAATTAGTTTTTATGAAGGTAGTAATTCTTTCGAAATTAATTTTTTTATTGAGAATATGAACGTCCGCCGGGCCTGGAGTTTCGTATTAATTGGTCAGCTTTTCGGCTTGATTCAGTTCGACTTTGTAGTGGCCTAATCTAATGAGGATGGGAAGTGATCGCCAGAGCGATAGGGCTCGAACAAGGAGTTGGTCCTAGCAAGCATCTAGGATAGCGAATGGGGCAAGAAGGAACTGAATCGCACATCGAAGAGAAGGGCATGTTCCGTAATTAACTATGAGAAATTGATTTAATTCACAATATGTGCCTTTTAACAAAATGACAATACTTAGAATTGAAATTTCAATGTAAAGCATGCTTAGGTAAGAGCACCCTAAAATGCTTGAAGACTTCATAGAGGTATGAGATGATGCAATTGTAGTAAAATTCAACTAGGTATGTCATCTCATTAAACTCGAACACTGTTTCAATAGAATGACAAATTATGCTCTAAAAATGAATGCTCTGAAACGTGCATTTGTATACTACTGGCAATTTCTTAGGATTCTGGACGCAACAAAGGGGAATAGAAGTTGATGGGAACAAGGCAAAGGTGATTATGGAATTGCCACCTCCTTTGAATAAAGAATCTTTGCAAATGTTAATACTAAAAGCTGATGCTTCACGGAGGTTTATCTCAAACTTGTCTTGCAAGTTGTAAATATTCTTGGCTTTGCTAAAGTTGAGAGACAATGATATATTTACATTGGAGGAGAAACATCAGAAAGCCTATGATGATATTGAAAGGTATCTGACAAATCCTCCTGTGTTGGTATCTCCGTTGCAGACGGGAACGTTGAACCTTTTTATATCAACGGCTAAGGGGAAGATGGGGAGCAAGTTGGCAAACAGAATGAAGGAGGAGTAGAACAAGAGGTTCATTACTAAAGCAGAATCTTTACTTTAGTAAAGAGGAAGTACTCGACTCTTAATATGTAATGCTTATCTCTTTATTTTGCTCGTACCAAACTTAGACATTACATGTTGCCACCAGAAACATGTCTGTTGTGCAAAATAGAGTTAATCGAGTATATGATTTCTAGGCCTAATCAACTAATGGGATCTGGCCTTATCAGAACTTGCTTTGATGTTGATTTCTTAACTAATTATCCACGCTTGGATGTGATGGCGTGATCAAAACCGGCCATTAATAAAAATATGATTAACAACCCAAATTGAAGCAAGGTTTTGCGTGTTTTTCTCAAGGAATTTCCCTGAGATTTTTTATAGAGAATTAGATGGACATAACGACTACTTGAGTCAAGCGCAACGTTTAAATTTGGAAGTCTATAAATTGGAAAAAACTCGGCCAAAAGTAAGTTTTAGTTTGTCAAGGGCAATAATAAGAGAATTTAAGCATTGTTGAAAGGTTTTTAATTTCGTCTCTTTTGTATTTTTATAATAACCATTTAAGTGTCTAAGAATTACCAAGAATGATAAACCCATTTGTAAAACACGAGAGAAGTAGTTGTGCCTAAAATGAAGGCATTTGTCTAGATAAGGGACGAATTGTGCAAGGGATTCTTTGTAAACCTTAGATGTGTGGTTTATAGGTATGGAAAAGGATCTACTGGGCTATGTATACAAGAGAATAACTATTGAAGGGTCTAATAGTTACTTAGCATATAGCGGGGTTGTTATAGTAGATAATTAGATTTTGCGAGGCAGTAGGTTCAACACTTGTAACATGATGGTACTTGTTCTCCCAGCATAACTAGTGAAAATAGGTTTATGTGGGTTGCTAGAGTTAGAAGATTAGGAGTGGGCACGCCCAAATCGAATCTCTATAAATCTTGTTTAGAGTTTCTCTTTCCCTAAAACTCTTTAATTCCCACTGTTTGTATTGCTAGTTCTTTTTTCGAGTAGAAGTATATATTTATTGGGTTGATTTTACAAATTTAGACTGGGTTCTCTTAAAAAAAAATCAATTCACCCCTCTCTTGATTGCTTATTCAAGCCTAACAATGTTTACCTCTTAAATTTAGTGAATCCCAGCCTTTGTATTATATATTCTCTTGCAATAACTTAGGGTGTGTATGATAACCGTTATGTTTATTTGTTTTTCTACTTTTCTATTTCTGGGAACAAGTTTGGAACAGGAATTTGTTTGGTAATACAATTTCATTTTTCTATTTCTGAAACAAATTTCTACTCCAGAAATAGATTTGAAACAAAAATCAGAAATAAAAATTTTCTATTTTTCTATTTCTGGAATAGAAATGAGAAATAAAAACTCTTCTCATTGCTCATTCTCGCTACTGGCCAGCCACTCACCCGCCGCCCATCATCGCCGCCGCCCGCCATCCGCCTCCTGGGGCCGGCAGCCCGGGAGGGAGAAATTTTGTGTCATTATCAAATAAATTTCTATTTTAGGAACAGAAATTTTGTTTCATTGTCAAACGCGTATTTCGGCTCAAAAACTCATCCATGGAATAAAAATAGAAAAATCTATTTCTAACCAAAAATTGATTTATAAAACAAAATAGTTATCATTTGCGCCTTTAACTTCTTGAATTGGATGCATCATTGCATGATAATTTCTTTTTGAGTCATAATTACCACTACTTTAAATCAGTGTAACTTGAGAATATTCATATGCGCGCTAGGGAAGAAAAACACCAAAGATGAAGATTGCGGAAGGCCACATTCCAGGAAGAAACCAACCAAGAAACAACGTGTTGGACGATATAAAAATCCTTGTGATTTAATGACATTACGCGTGCTAAGGCTTGCATCTCCAAAGTAAGCTGGATTACATCAAGAAGATGACCTCAGCGAGGTCGCCCTTTCGCTTAGACCCTACGCACAAACTTTATCAGCTCATACCATGAAGTTTCACAGTTTTCTTCTTCATACCTTCTCTTTTCTTTTCATGGAAAAAGTACCCAAAACATCCTAAATTGATTGCACTTATGCTAATTCAGTCATAAACCTTTTAATCGTGTCAATTGAGTCTTAAACCTTTTGATGATTTACCTATATAGTCTATCTAACTAATTTTGGCAAAAAATCGCTGACATAAATGCCAACCGTCCTACATGGCATAGCAAGCACCGACGTGAATAATTTTTTTAATTTAAAAAAATTTAGAATTTTCTATTACTTTTTATTCTTTTATTTTTCTTCTTTTTTTTTTAAACTATGGGCCGACAAGGTTGCTGGCTAGCCCTAGCTAGCCATAAGGAGGTTTGGGCAAGGGCCTCCACCCTTCGCCGACCATGGGTGAGGGCCTCTACTCCCTTGCCAGCCATAAGCAAGGGCATCAGGCCCTCGCCTAGATCCAAGAGAGGGTCACGACCCTTGCCTATTAGCCGGCAAGGGTTGCGACACCCTCATCCAGACTAGGCAAGGGTCGTTAGCCCTTGCTTGTGGCTGGCAAACTCGTTGGGCCGGAGTTGTAAAAAGAAAATAACGAAAGAAAAGAAAAGAAACAATAAAATAATAAGAATTCATAAAAAAAATTTTAAAATGTGTAAAATTTGTCTATATCAACGTTGGTCATGCCACGTAAGACCGCCAACATCCAACGTTAACAATTTCTAGCCAAAATTGGCCAGATGAACTACATTAGCAAATTGTCAAACGGTTTAGGACTTAATTGGTATAATTGAAAGGTTTAGGACTGAATTGGTATAAATAAATAAGTTTAAGAATTTTTTGGTAATTTTTCTCTCTTTTCACACCAGTAGCCAATCAACAACGGTCCAATCCATCTTGAAGGAACAATAATATAATCAAAGTTCACAAGAAAGACAAGAAATTTCTTTCAAATAATTTCCGTGGAAAGCAATATATTTTTTTCCGATTTATCTCTCTATGTCACACAAGACTAGACAAAAGTGATTTAAGTAAAAGAAAACAATCACGTGAAGGCGCATGAATAATCGGCTAATTAGTTGGATGCTTCTTTGGAAGCTTGTTCGTTATATGAAGCATTCCAAGTTATTGAACATATGGTTAAATCCGAGGACCTGTCTTTTATTATAAATGATATGCACATGACAACATCCCTAAGTGACCCAACATCACAATAAGTTTGACGTTTGATGGTGTTCGAGATTTAATTCTGAGTGAGGACATTCGTAGAAGAGAATCTGGCGAATATGTATCTACTGCTTTAGTAGGTGAAAATAGAGGAAGAACTGGTACACGTGTTAGCAGAAATAGTATGAACTCGAATAGACGAAGTCAGTCTAGAACTGGTGGTATTATCTGTCGGAGTTGTGGCAAGAGGGGGCATATTAGAAGGGATTATCTTAAGCTAAAAAACGATAAGGGTAAGGGAATTAGAGTTGAGTCTGCGGATGATGTTGCTGCTATAGCAGACAGTAATTCGGATAATGCTGATTATGTCTTGTCTGTCACGGATGATTCATCGTTTGGCGGATGGATTATGAATTCTGATTGTTCTTTTCATGCTACACCAAACAGGAACTGATTTACTACTTATCAGTGCACAGATAATAGTAAAGTGCAGTTGGGGAACAATGTTGAATGCAATGTTATTGGTGTTGGTGATGTCAGAATCAGAATGCATAATGGTATTGTGTGGACATTGACTGGAGTAAGGCATGTTCCAGAGTTGAAGAAAAATCTGATTTCTTTGAGTGCCCTGGAGTCAGCTGGGTGTCGGTATTCTTCATAATGTGGAGTTCTGAAAGTTCTTCGAGGTGCCATGATGATAATGAAAGGAATCAAGCATAGTGGCCTGTATGAGCTTCAAGGTGAGACAGTGACGAAATTCGCCGCAGAGACGTCAAATGCATCAGTTCAAGAGTCTGAATTGTGGCATATGCGTTTGGGGCACATTAGCAAGAGAAGCCTGAAGGTTCCAAGTGAAAGAAATTTGCTATGTGGTTATGTGGCTAACGAATTGAATGTATGCAGGTGCTGTGATTTAGATCAACGATGGAAAGTGCAATTCAGTACGACCGTCAGAGAAACCACGGATATTGCAGAATTAATTCACTTGGATGTTCGCAGGTCATCGCGATTTCCTTCAAGGAAGAGTGCCAGATTTATGCTAACAGTTGTTGATGACTACTCGAGGAAGACTTGGGTGTTTGTGCTAAGGCACAAGTTTGATGCTATTGTCAGGATCAGGCAGTTGAAAGTTTTGCTCGAAAAGGAAACTGGTAAAACGATCAAGCAAGTGCGGATTGACAGTAGTATGGAGTTTTGCTCAAAACTGTTAAACGAATTCTACATGAAGGAAGGTATAGTGAAGCATCGCACTAGTGCCATTGAACTACAACAAGTTGCAGAGTTGATGAGCAAAACATTACTAGAGACGGCCCATAAAATGCTCTCTAGTGCTGGTATGGCTAGGAGATTCCTGGCGGATGCCCTTAGTACGACGAGCTACCAGAAGAATAGATCCCCATCGATTGCGATTGAATGTCAGACTCCCGAAAAAGTGTGGTCAGGTAATGTTGCTGATTATTCTGTTCTTAGAATATTTGGTTGTCCATGTTATGTTCGAGTTAGTAATGGTAAGCTCGATGGAAGGACAATAAAGTGTATGTTCCTAGGTTATGCACAAGGTGAACGGGGCTATAAGTTGTGGTGCTCGGAATTAAATTCACCTATTATCAGCAGAGAAGTTACATTTGACAAGTCTCCAGTACTTCTGGCTAGGAGTGTTAATAGCAGTGTTTATACGGATCTGGACGGTGTTCAGCTTGAGGTGGAGTTGTAATTAGAAACTCCTGAGGTAGCGGTGCTAGTGAAGTAATCGACACGGATGGTGCTTGCAGCGAGGTGGAGCCTATTGAGCCAACAGTTGCTATAACTGCTGATATTGACAAGGTGCGTATTCGATCTCCTGACAGATATGAATGCAATGATGGTTTTGCTTTATCTGCGATTAAAGAGGTTGTGTCGGAAAATCCTTGTGGAGCGGTTAAAGGTGCATGTGGAGTTGGTGTTCTAATGAGGTCCACGGCTATGGCGAAGTTCAAGCGAGGCTTGGACTTGAAAGACGTCTGTGGTGATTGAGCCCATCAAGAGCTGTGGGAGAGTAGTAGCAAAATTCGGATCCTATCAAAGCGATTGTGACTTGGCTCAAACGTCGAGCCAAGGTGGAGATTGTTGAATATATGTCTCGAGTTTGAGTCCGAAGCAAAATCTAAATATTCCGAATTGGATATTTTGCGGATGTCCGAAATTGAGCAAAAAGGAAATATTGAAAATTTACTTTTCAAATTTATGCTGGAGGAAACAAATATTTTTTCCTAATTCTTGTGGAATTCACGGCCAGAAAAGGAAAGTCCAACTTTGGACGTTGTTGACCGAACTTCACAGTTTCTTATTTCGTGTTGAGATGGCCACGGTGCTTCCTTTACTAAGTGTGTGTGTGTGTGTGTGTGTGTGTGTGTGTGTGTGTGTGTATATATATTGGATCGTGGGTTTTGGTTCGGAGAGCTACTGTTGATAAAGAAGTCTTGAAGCGCTGCGATTGACGTGAAGACGTTCGTGAGTGCTTGGCGGCGGGTGTTTCCGTGGATTCTCGTTCGTGAATTACATCCAAGAAGAATTAGTGTTCAAGCGTAAATCTTGTGATAAGATTTGTGTATAATTCCTTTGCGAGATTGAGAGATTATTTCGTGAGGAATTATAGGGCCAAACACTGCGTGAGTTATTGGGTGTAATTGGGACTTGAGAAACACCGAGAGTGTTTGAGTGACTCGAGTGTGATTGTAATCTCCGTTGTATCGCTTAATCTATAGTGGAATTCCGTGCTGCTCTCCCCGTTGGTGTCCGATTTATTTTCTTATTCTGTTAATTTTATTGTTCGATCGCTTGACTTCCGCAACAATTGGAAAGACTCGTTATATAAGTACACAAGAAACATATTATTCCCAGAGGTATCGGGTTAAAAAGAAAAAACAAAACGGCATGCGCTGTTAAAAAAGTTCACATGGTATTCTCAGAGGTGTTGAGAATATCTCGCCGTCGAAACTCGTTTTTTAGGATGAGCTGGGATTTGTCATCTTCGATCATTTCATCTATAAATTTTGGTTGTCAATGATAGACCAACTATAATTAAGAATACTCCATCGTCTTAAGTCGGAACATTATCTCCTTGCGATTACTACTCTCTTCTTCAACATGGTCAAGTTCTTCAAGCGTGCCACTTTCGTCTTCCTGATTTGCCTTTATTTTATCCTCCTCACTGGTTAGTCTATTTTCAATTGTATTTTGAATGAGTGCATGAAATGCGCATTTGTCATCTGATAGTGTTGTATTAATAGTACATATACGCAACAGGTATTGAGATTCTTGACTCCATGTGTATGAACGGTGCCTATCGTTCTTTCAGTTAAATATGCATGCGATCATTTAGGTGCATATGAGTTCATCATATTAGTATTCACTGATTATACAAGTACGTGGTAGTAAACAGTTTAAGAAAGACTACGAAGTGCGCAAAAATGCAAGAATATATGATAAAGCTATTATCATTGTTATTATTTATTTAGCTAGAAAGTAGAATTTATGCTATGTCATAACTCACACAAGTTGTTGCAATTGTTTGGCTTGTGCATTCATTTAGGCCATGCGCAGATGGTGAAATACAGCCAGACATTTAGTGGGTTTTGTTTAGATAGCGATGCTTGTAACCAGAAGTGCAGAGTCTTGGAGGGAGCAGCGAGCGGGGCATGTGATAGGGATGGCTGGGGACAGGCTTGCTTCTGCTACTTCAACTGCTAGAGAGAAAGAAGATGATTCGAAAACTTCTGTTAACATGAACACTTCTTCCTCAGTTGAAAGTTTCGATTACAAAGTATCATTATTAAAAAAAATAATAATGTCTTGTTGGCGTCTTCCGCGTGGACGTCATCGTTGTATGAGAGAGGTACCCTCTCTTTGATTGCCCGAACACGGGTCATGTGTGTGGTCGTATCGAGTATGTCAACGTTGTTGGTCTCTTGTTGGCCAAAGATAATTGTATGAATGCTTCTATTTGACAAATAAAACCCTTTTATCAGAACAACAGGGAAAACCAACAAATATTTATTATAGACAATGTCACTGAACTCTTTCTTCTCTACAATAAATAGTTAGGTCGCATTTAATTCATCATTTGAGAAAAGCCATTGAGTAGAGGCAAAGGATTTTAACCTAAAGGGTTTTCATGGAAATTTAATGACTATTGCATCAACTGTAATTGAAAAGTGCATTAAGAAGCAACATTGAGAGAAAGGCCGTTTGGTGGAAACATATTTGAAAAGTCCTTTAGTGTAATAAAGATTACTCTTTTTAATTTTTAATTTATTTAAAATTAGAAAAAATAATGACCGCAACTTTTTCTTTTAAAGAATTTACATTAATGCAGTTTTCCTTTACAAGCATGCAATATTATCAAGCAATCAAGCACACATACATGCAAAGAAGTTGGTTGATAATGAGATTCTATCGACGCATCTTAGCGCATAAAGCACCGATCAATATGTAGTGGCTAACAATATCACCTAAAGGGGGTGAATAGGTAATTTCAAAAACTTAACTAACAATATCAAGTAGCACAATGTGCTTCAATTAGACAATAATAGATATAATCAGAGAGATAAAGAATGATGCACTCAGAGCTTTATAGTGGTTTGGCTTTGTGTAAGTCTACATCCACTCTCTCATACTAACAGTCTATTAGTTGGATTCCAAAACAAACTTTGAGTAGTTACAATTGTATATGTCGCTTAAACTCAAGCACTTCTTACCAAAGCTGATACTGCTTATACCAAGCAAATGGATCCCACTATCTCACACCTAAGCACAAACTACAATACTAACACACTTCTCAAGAGATTACACTTTCATACATTTGAAATACAGTACAAAAATAAAAGCTTTCTCAGATAATTGGATTTCTTGTAACTCTTTTTTTTTTTTTTGATAACCCAGGGAACCCCCGCACGGCCGACAGCCGGGAGATAAACTCTTGATCTCTCTCTTCTTCCATGTTTGTTGATCTTCTTTTATACTCCTCAATATCCAATCTATCCATTGGACAATCTTCACGAGGATTAATCTCCAAGCTATCTGTTGGATAATTGTTGAGCAAAGCAATTTAGCAGTTGAAGTCAATCAATTGGAGTTTTCAAGATTTGGTCACTCATACAATCAAATCTTCATTTTTTAAAAATAAAGTAACTCAAACTATGAAAAATAATCTCCCTTCAAGATGATTTGTCAATCAATCAATATATCACACGTGATTGATGTTTTCCACGTAGATATATCTCTAGATTGATAGCCAATCAATTTCTTCGATTTAGAATCCAAGTCGAATCACTAACTGTCAAAAATATTCAGGTAAAAAGAGTCAAGGGATATTTTTATCTAGATTACCAGAGTATGTGATAATCAATTATATAGGTAATATGCTCGCTCTGCTCATATCGGCAGTTCTTGGTTATATCTGGTTTCCTAGTGATATGAGTTTATGGTTATATCAGCCTTCCTAGAGATATCCAATTATGTCTCAATGGGCAACTTTGAGTACATTCAAAATGTAGATCATGTGGTCCTGTTCACCAAGGTACCTCTAAGTCTTTTCACAATCTTCTAGACTTGGCTCACACTTAGGTTAATCTAGTTTTCGCGAATCTTTTCTTCCAACATATAAGCGCATATTACCTAAAATATAGATAATGTTTGCATTTATCAAGCTCGTAAGTTATAATGAATTGTTCTGTCAAATCCAAAATATTTTAGGTGGTTTTCTCAACAATATCCCCTTTTTTATGGTGACAGTAGATATCAAGATAATTGATTTGAAAAGTTAAATCCAGCAAGAGATGAAGCATAATAAAGATAATAAGGGGCTTTTGCATCTAATGCTTCTCTTTTGACCAATTTAGTAGGTGTAATTGCAGGTGTTGGAGTTCTAATCTCACTTGTTTCTCCTGTGTTGGAAGCTGCAGTGTGGAGGATGCTCCATTTGTAGGATTGATCCCATTTTGCACTACTTCCCACATTAGATAATCAATGGATATGATGAATGCTGTCATTTTGTTTTTCTTAAACATAGTAGTCTTTGCCATCAAAATAAGGAGGTCTGGTGTTGATATGTCTCTCGATAATGCCTGGTCCAAGATTGCTAGCCATGACAAATCATTAACACAGAAGTAATACACTCCAAATTATTTGAGCACCCGGCTATGATACAAATTGATGTAGTTAAAAATATCACCTAAAGGGGTGAATAGGTGATTTTATAACTTTTGGGCAAAGAAATGCGGAATTAAAAGTGCCAAAAAGTGATCGAGTGAGACAAAGTGTGAACATAATCAGAGTTGTGATAATATTCTGCAGTGCAGCGATCTTCTGTCAATTAATAAGTAAATATAAGCATAGGGATAGAAGATTTTGCATACAGAGTTTATAGTGGTTCAGCTTAGTATAAACCTACGTCCCCTCTCCCACGCTAATAGTCTACTAGCTAGTTTCCACTATAATCGATTAGAAGTTACAGTTGTATGTGCCTACTAATATTCAAGCACTTATCCACAAAGTAGGTGCTCTAATATTCAAGCTAATAGGTCTCACTATCTCACACCTAATCACACAATTGTAACACTGTTAACACCTCTCAAGAGATTACAATAATATGCTCTCATAAGACAATTCAAATTATGTGAAGCTCTCTCAAAATTTGGAATTTTGTACACTTAATCTATCTTGCTTTTTAATGCTTTTGTCTTCTTGTATACTCCTCAATATTCGAACTTCTCATTGGATTATCTTAGAGGATCAATTTCCAATCTACTCACTGGACAACTGTTGAGAAAATTAAATAGCCCTCGAGGTTGAACAATCAAAGATCTCGTTGATTTGCTCGTCCATATAAACATATAAACAAATCTTGGTTTTCAAAAGTGGAGATCTTCAGTTATGGAAATAATCTTGCCTTCAGGATGATTGTCAATCAACCAATATATCCTGCGTGATTGATTATTTTGCAAAGACGGTCTTTGAAATAGATAGCCAATCAAGATATTCTACAGTGGGAATCCATACCAAATCATAAGCTGTAATGAATGAGATTGAGTATCTCAAGATAATAATCTTGAAGTCGTTTCTAAGAATCGCATCGTAGCTAGAATAGGTGCTCTACTAATATTTAGCCAGCACAGTTTCTGCTAATATCCGATGCTCTGCTAATATTCAAGAGTAAATCTTGCTAATATCCAACGTTTGTCTTGCTGATATTCACGCAATAGCCTTGCTAATATTCACATAGTTCACTGTATCTTGCTTCTTAAATATGATCATCTGTTCTTGCCAAGATAATTTAACAACGATAGTAGATTCCGTAGACATAAGATATTCCTACTTCCAAGTCAAATATGAATTTCTCAGTCCACTAGACTTGATCACATAGGTCTTTCGGTCATAAAGAATCTTTTCAGTGTGAGTATTGCCTGAAACATAAGCACTTCTTGCATTTATCAAGATCGATATAAACTATGTATAGTTTAAACTTTAAAATATATTAAGAGGTTTTCTAAACATGATGCACTTATCCCATCCTTTCTTTTTTTGCTAAAACACTTATCCCATTCTTTTATTAGAACTATGGTGAAAACCAACCAATATTTTACTATATACACTGTCGAGTAAACTCCCTATTGATATTTTATATGTTCTATAGAACTTATTTGAACAGGAGAGAAGAATACAATTAAACCCGCCAACAACCCCCCCCCCCCCCCCCCCAACACAATAGAACATAGCAAATTTCAATCTCAAAGCCGCAGAGGCAATATATTTCACAGCAAGGCTAAAACTTGCATGCTCGAGCAGCACGGGTGACCAAAAAATTTGAAAAAAGCACATAAATCACCATTCAACCTTCCTTCGAAGTTTTCATCAGAACCGTCTTTTTTCTTTGCACAACGAAAAGAAACATGAAAACGAACAATAGGGGACGAAAGTCACCGACCTCGACAGCTTCCAGGACCTCGTCGCAGAAGATCTCGCACTTGATGTCACCGAGATATGTGTGTAGAGTGACAGACTGCAACGAAACAAAGACAGGTATATGAGGAGGGGAAGAAATGAATACAGAGCAAGTGTTCGATGAAATTCTCCTGAGAAAAACTCACCATCTCGATTACGGCCGCAAGGACTACTTGAAAATAGGAGGAGGAGGAGATTGTTTACTCGTTTCAATGAATTGAGCGTCATCGGTAAGTTGTTGAGAGCAAATGAACAGCGTTTTACCTCATAGGACCGGATTTTCCAGAGTTAGCGGATGTGCCCAAGTGTCATTAAGCAATTATGATGTAATTGTGCCCGGGTCCTTAGGTACCAGGCTCCCATGCCTTGGTTTCCGGCACCAGAGCCTGGGTCCACGAGATCAGGCCCAAGTACTCGGCACTTGTGCTCAGGTTCCTGGTGGTTAGGTCCGAGAAATCCCAGCTCCTATGACCAAGACCTTGGCACTTGGGCTTAGGAATGCCGGGTGCTTGGGCTTGGAATTTCCCGATGGGAGGCCGGGGCCCTATCCCTAACACTTGAGCCGAGGTCCTCGGCACTCGGAAAATAATTTGATATAGCATGTGGATCTCTTATATCACATAAATAGTACATGTCTCTGTTGAAAAAAAAAAGTGAGTTTTTCTTATCAAACAACAGAAAATATTTTCCAGTTCAATTTCGAGTTTCAACCATGTCACGCCTCGTTCCCTAGAGAATTCTAGCATCCATCCATGGTCGTTAAGTTACGACGTCCCAGGATACGTTGCCAACCCATTCTTTTTATTTGACATTAAACACATTCGGAAGCATACTTGAATCTCCCAATCAACAATCAGAGTCAAGGATAGCAAGGAAAACGCCTTGAGACACAAAAGAACCAAGCCATTTTATAAACATCAGCTGACCTTGAGAAGCTACACTTTACAAGCCCATCCAGAGCGGCTTTCTCAACGACCGATCATACAAAAAGGGGCAATCGGTCAAGTCAACCTAGGCTCCTCTATTTAAAAAGGAGTGGTCAAAAAGGTGGGGCATCTTAAGCCCATCACCAAAGCTGGTGATACCCAGGAGGACACTCCAGATAGGACTCCTCGACATCTAGATCAGAGACAACACCATCAAGAGGGTCGAGGTCCATCGAGTCCTAGACCTCCTCGTCAGAACCTCCATTAGGGGGCCCGTCAAATCCCCTAATAGGACCAAAGAGCTCATTTCTCTCCTTTATAAACCAGGCTAGGAATTCATGTGGTACCCACATAGCCAACCCCTCATCGACCTAGACAGTCATCAAATGCCTCTAAAAGGCTCTATCCGGTTCGACCAAATGTTCAGTCACTACCGTGCCCATATCCATGGGCACCCCAAACCACATAGGATGCTAATTCATAACTGGAGGTCCGAAAACAGTTAAATAAATAACAATAAGATAAACTCAGCAAGTAAGCCCCATAAATCTCGTTTAGGAGAATACATTGCCTCTGGATCGCTCTAAATGTGCAAGTCATTATCGATAGCAGATCAATAACAAAGCCTTTACCTTGCCTTAACTATTCACACGAGACAGTTCACTCACCCTTTTTCTAACCATCGTAACATGGCAATTACTCCAATGAGCACATAATATGATCACAATAACATGCATATTCAAGACACATTTTCCAGCTTATCTCATTGCATAACCATGCACAACGACAATTCAATAATCCAGACATAATCAGTTATCATTCTCAGGCACGTCGCACTCATTGATGCACTTCGCACTCATGATAGTCTAGATTATTAAATGACCCCTCGGGCCACGGCACATCCCTCAGGAAGGCAGTCTTCCGGCATGACCAGGCATCGTCTCGCTCCATCGGGCACAGTATCGTCTCACCAATCTCAATGATGGCATCTCATAAATGGGTTCGTCCCAAATTCCATTCATGAACGACTTCGTCTCACCCTGCCCCTGCGACGGCATCCAATTACCAAATTGGGCATGACCTCTCACGGCCACGGCCAAACCCTAGGTTAACGATTTTTCGGTATAAATGGGCATAAATGGAACTTTTAAGTGATCATGCACACACAGCAATCATTGAAGTCCCAATTCTTATCTTTTGGAATTTAGCCAATGTCAAGTGTTTATGACGTACAATTCTTTATGCATAAAGCTACCATGAAAACACACTCATATAACAACGCCAACAACATTGTCCATTCAATTATCAATCAAACTTATACAAGTCCAATGTTATCATTTAATCAAATGACTTGTACTAAAATAAGCTATCCTATAATTCAAGATAAGCTATCGCTCAATTTATGATAAGCTATCAACCAACTCATGATAAGCTATCCACCAAATCATGATAAGCTATCAATTAATTCATGATAAGCTATTAATCATACTAGATAGATTATCACATAGTAATCAAGATAGGCTATCACTAATTAGATAATCTATCCTCTAATATACCTAATTAACTCTAAACCTAAACCATTAGCAACCTAATGCCCTAATCAAGGTTTAGAGAGTAAACTTACTCTTAAACCAAAGGGAAATAAGGGAAGGGCAGCTTGGCTTGGGCGGACACACGACTCACGGCGGCACAAGAGGGCGGCAAACGGACGGCGAAGGTGGCAGTGGCTCAGCTCACGGCTGTGGACGGCGGCGATGAAGGCAGCTTGAGGGCAGTGGTGGTGTGCGGTGAGAGTGGCCGATGATGGTGGTGGCCGAACCAAGCAAGAGAAAGAGAGAGAGGGGTGCTCGGCTAGGGGAAAGGAGAGAGAGAGAGAGAGAGAGAGATATATATATATATATATATATATATATATATATGAGAGCAAAGTGAGACCAAAAGAGAGAAATGAGGAGGAGAGAGAAAGTATCTTACTTGACACTCAAAAATGGATGGCCAAGATCATTCCTTGCTCAACAAGCTTGAATGAATGGCTAGGATTAAATCTTGCAAAACAAGTTTTACAAATATCCAAGAGTAGGAATGGAATAAAGACAAGATGAGAGAGGTATTTGATCATTTTACCCTCCCATGTGGCCGGCCTACTATTGAGGGGTAGAAAGACCATTTTTCCCTTCAGCAAACTAAAGGAATTCAAAAAGGCTTGCAGGTAAAAAGGTCTTTTCACTCAAAGACACTATTCATGCCTCAAAAGTCAGCTCTTTCTAAAAGGCCTTAAATGGCCCCAAACTTGGGCCAAGCCCATTTCATCCTCCTCATGGCCGAAATTCCTCATGGGCCTTGTCATTGGACATAGTTTCTTGTGGGCTTCTCATCTTGGGCTCTTCTTACACATTTTTCCCAAAACTATTCAAATTGGGCCTAAAAGGGCAAAATTGTAATTTTCATTATCTGGGCCGTTGCTAGCCGAATTTGATGTTCATGAGGCCCAATGGGCCTTTCCAAATCCATGGGTCCCCTTGTGGCTCCCAATTTCTGGCTCAAATTTCATTTCTCCAAACTTTTCCAATTTACCGATTAATAAGCGATCCCCTGAGATTATCCAATAGTCGTCTCTTAATCCTCTAGAGTTTGATATCCTTAACTGGATTAGAATTCATGGTTAAAAATCTCTCAAATGTGTCTTTCGCATAATTAGAACAATGTGTGGCTTTTAGGGATTTCGTGCGTTTAACCTGTAATTGATTCCAAATCAATTCACGTTTAAGTCTTCTCAATTCATGGATGACTCTCAGTTGTCATGTAATCATGAGGGGTCAATTGTCTATTTGGAAGTATACGATTATTAAGAATTGATTTAAGGTCGTTCGAAATCAACATGGTAATCATGCAGAATCATTAGCAATCCGATTATATACTATTGTCGAATCAATCTATATCAATTCCTGGATCGGCTTGAAATGGCTTATGATTGTCCCTCAACGATCCTTATGGTTGAATTGTCAATCCATAATTGAGTTCTTTGGTCGCACGCATCGAAGTTCTAAATTACCTTTCCCAAAGCTTGGAATACTCTTGAATGATTATGGAATCAATTCAGAGTCTAATTCTACTCATTGCGTATTAACGAAATAACCATTCATTACATCTTGAATAGGGTCGAAATTTGAGGATGTCACAAACCAAATATTGAAAATATTTATCATTTTCCTAAAATATGTTTTTCTAAAATTTCAGTTTTTCCACGAAATAAATGAAGTTAATCTAATCCAATTTTTCAGCAAAATAAACCTCGATCATAATTGATTAGGAGAAGAAAGAGAGTCAACAGTGTTTCACTATTTGTGATTTGAACAATTCTATGACGAGGTGTTCAGTAATTTTTTTGTGGGGAAAATAACACAAACAGTCCCTGAACTTTGGCCAAATGTGTAATTTGGTCCATAAACTTTTAATTTGTTTAATATAATCCTAAACTTTAGCCTAATTTTATATGCATACTTAAACTTTTAATTTGTTCAATGTCATCATTGAACTTTGGGTACATATTCAATTCAGTCCATGAACTATATGAAAATATTCAATGTAGTTCTTCCATTAATTCAAGTTGAGAGACTACATTAAATATTTTCATATAGTTCAGAGATTAAATTGAATATGTACCAAAAGTTCATGGACCATATTGAACAAATTAAAAGTTCAAGGACTACATTAAATATTAGGCTAAAGTTCAGGGACTATAATAAACAAATTAAAAGTTTAAGGACCAAATTACATATTGAGCCAAAGTTTATGGACTATTTGTGTCATTATCCCTTTTTTGTGCTATCTCAAAAAATACAACGTACACTTTTCCAAGTCACTAACATCAACGAGTTCAAATATGTATCCATTGGTCGACAAACAAAAAAAGGATATTAAATAAAGGAGAATTGCGAAATGCCAAAATCTACAAAATATTTATTCTTCACTTTTGGTCACGAATGTCTTATACAAACCAGTACATCTATGATAATTTTACCCTCCATTAGTTTCCGTTAAATTTTGCCATCAAATTTAAGAGTTAGATGACACATGACAGTTGATGGGTGTACCAGTTTGTGGTTTTACCCTCCGTTTGTCACAGATGTACCGATTTGTGATTTTTTGTGATATTAATTCAATTAAACGGAGGGTAAATTTGCCATAAATGTATCAATTTGGGGTTTTTAGTGGTCAAAAAATTAGTTTAGGATAAATTTACCGCAGATGTACCAATTTGAGGTTTTTCATAGTCAAAAAATTAATTTTTGGTAAATTTATTATAGGTCTACCAGATTAAAGTTTTTCGTAGTATTAACCCAAAACAAAAAAAAAATTGGCCAAGCAATGTCTTCGAGTAAAATGAAGTTAACATAATATACGTCCTATAAATGGATAGAATTTTATTTTATATATTTTTGGTATGAAAAAAAAACAGAGAGAACTAGGAAAATATACCCTACATAATTTCTTTGGCCTCGGTATGGATGGGTTAACATGAACCGTGAAAATCGCTATCGCGGTCGATGTCAAAGACACTTATTATTTATGACAGGATGTGGGTATAATGACAATATTTTTACAAGGTAAGATATAAACAACACCATAACAAATACCAAGACATTGAGGGCACAAATAATAACCGTTCTGTTTCTCTGCTTTTTTATTTTTTTGTTTCCGAGAATAGGTTTTGAATAGAAATCCGTTTGGTAACGAAATTTCATTTTTCTATTTCTAGGACAAATTTTTAACCTAGAAATAGATTTGCAACAAAAATGATAAGTAGAATTTTTCTATTTTGTATTTATGGAACAGAGTAAAAAATAAATACTCTTCTCATCGCTCACCTTCGCCACTCGCGCCTGCCACCCACTGATATACGAATTCTACATTGACGCTTTCGATTCAATTGATTAAGGCTGCGTTTGGCTCAGCATTGCGAAGGGGCTTTCGGCCCCGAAAGCCCTTTCCCAAAAATGCTGAACCAAACGGGTAGCATTGAGCATTGAAAATGTTCAAAACTAGCATTTTCAATGCTGAAAGCTCAATGCTGGCTGGACTAGCTTCGGGCTTTCAGCCTTGAACCAAATGCTAAAATCATTTTTGTACTTCCCAAACTACCCTCACTCAAACTTCAATATTCCGACTTTGCCCTCTCAATACTATTCATCTTCTTCACCAAAGGGACTCCGGCGAGGGTGAAGGGCCGGCGACGGCGAAGGTCCGGCGAGATCGCCAGACCTAAGCGATGGCCGCCCGGGGTCGAGCGACCGCCTAGGCGCAGCCGCTTGGGGTCGCGCGACCCTAGGCGACGGCCGCCTGGGTCGCGCGACCCAGGCCGACGACCGCCTGAAGTCGCGCGACCGTCGCCTGAGGTTGCGCGACCTCAGGCCTCGTCGCCCGAGGTCGGCGTCCCTCGCCGGGGGTCGCGCGACCTCAGGCCTCGTCACCCGAGGTCGGCGTCCCTCGCCGGGGGTCGCTCGGCGACGGGCAACGGCCTCCGGCGCCAGATCTGGCTCGCTGGCGGCCGTAGCCCTCGCCGGCGGCCGTAGCCCTCGCCGGAGCCGTAGCCCTTCGCCGGAGCCGGCGAAGGGTACTTTTGCCTTTTTTAAAAAAAAAAACCCCCAAAGCCCATTTGTAAAAAAAATTAACCAAACACTACTTGGGTCAAAGTAACTTTGCAAATAAGTTTTTACCAAACGCCATTTGCATTTCCCCCAAAGGGCTTTCACCTAAAGGTATTTGCATTCCCAAAGTAGCATTCCAAATGCTGAACCAAACGCACCCTAAGAATGTTCAATTCAATTGATCTCACCAAAGAGTGGGGCACAATGAATGGAAAAGAGCATGGCATGGAGATATTTAAGAAGATCTATCAAACGAATTTCTGTTTCGAGAACAAAAATTTTGTGTCATTATCAAATGCTATTTTTAGCTCAGAAACTTGTCCAAAGAATAGAAAAAGAAAAATTTATTTCTAGTCAAAAATTGTTCTCAAGAGCAGAATGAGTATCATTTGCACTCTAAACAGCGAGGCTTGTATTGTCACAGCCTACAAAGATACCTGAATACACGGGGATAACAAGCTGCTGAAAATTTTGACCCAAAAAAGAAAAAAGCTGTTGAAGATGTCGGCCTCAAAAATGAAAACTGAGTGTTTTTGAAACCCTTATTTGCAATTTGTAGCAATAATATTCTCTGCAACAAACGTTTTTCCGCCTACCATGATTCACACCTGCAATAATGCTTTTTTATTTGCGGAAAAAGTAGACATTAGGCTAAGTAATGTTGTAGAAAATACAATTTAGCGTGATTACTATTTTGAAATAAAGAAGATGCTCACTCCATAGTCTATCATGAGATATGACACCGGCTAACATGAAATTGGACACTAGGTCGATTAAAGTACATGTTAGCTGATGTGATCTTGTAGAAAAGCGTTTGATCATTCTTTGATGCTAACCAACCTCACCACGAGAAAATATAAGATGATTAGCAATGGATCATAGCAACCATGGTAATTTCTAACATGGTGACAGTGCAATGAATGTGTACAAACACGGTGGGCGGAAGAAGCACTCTATGACCCTAAAGACAGGGATACGATCCAATGAACGGAGATAAGATCCTAAAGACGGGGATACGACTCGATGAACGGGGATAAGACCCGTTGATTGGGGAATAAGACTCAAAAGCGGGGCGGAAATAGGACCCGATGACAGGTGACAAGACCCTAGCAGATTGCAGAAGTAACTTACGACTCTCTTTAACTGCAATAGCCAATGCTATTGGCTTGGAATGGGAATGACATGCCCTTGTGATGGTAAAATCTCTCTTTATCTTAAGATGAAGATGAACAGCTAAAATCCTCAGTCCCAAGTCTGCAGACCTTAGTCGTGCTTCCTCTTTTAATCGAATCTTGATCAGTGACACGTAATACCAAAAGATGTCAAGGACCATAGTCTCCCAACCAGCCAAACTAGTGATTGCTTCTTCAAGGGGTTCAAAACAGAGCTGCATAATGTGAATCGAACTAACCAGTTCGTGGGCTTGTTAGCAGAGTTGATCTAGAAAAGTGGAAGATCAATTATCTTGATCCTGCTATCGCATAAACATTATTGTTTGTTGTAAACGTTACATGTCAATGGCTCAACATTAGTGCACATGTAACTGTTGTGTGTTGATGGCTTAACATTAGTGCACGTGTAATCGTTATGTGTTGATGGCTCAATATTAGTGCTTGTGCAACCGTTATTTTTCCTCTTCTATAAATAGACGTGTCTTCTGAATTCAAAGCGGATATAGAGAAAGAATTCCTCAGAGTACTTCTAGAGCATCTCTTGAGTTTTCTCTTCGATAATATTCCTCAAATGTGCTGGTTTCAAAAAGTGTTCGACGAAGTCCTGTTCATATAGTGCGAACACAAACAGGTTCGAGGTATTGTATCTTGGGAGGTATAGTTCGTGAAACTGCTTAGCATAGTTGGCAGGAACTAATCGCCTTAAGGAGATTTGGCTAGCCATATCTCACCTCCTGTTTTACTTTTATTATCACTTTCTCGAATTTATTCTGGTTAGAACAAGCAGTGTTACGTAATTTGTTCTTCTATTTTTTCCAAAAATCTTAAGGCGATTAGCTTACTGTTTGTTGTTTTTATCATAAAATTGAGATGGCTGACAACAATCAAGTACCCAATGATGCCCAAAATGTTTATGGAGACGTTCTTATGGTCGTTTCGACTAGTGAAGTTCAAACCTCATGGCCTGGTGCTGTGGCAACAAATGCTACGAGCCTTCATGCTGAAACCATTTATGGTGGTACAGATGCAAGTCATTTGACTGACATACCCGGGACTGTTTTTCACAACAGTATAGGCCAAATGGCATATAGTTCATTTCCTAGAGGGATGGTTCAACAGGCTTTACCTAATTTGATGGTACCATCTCCAATGACACCGAATGAGAAACCAGAGATATTTACGAGCAGTGGCAGAAGAAGATGTTCTTCTATTTGACCACACTAAATCTGGTCAAATACTTATCGGAGGTGTGCCCGATAATTAGCCCGGATGAGCAAGATGTCGCGACGCTTGGAGCGTTGGAGGCTTGGAAGCATGAGGACTTTCTACGCCAAAACTATATCCTTAACTGTTTGGTAAATTCTCTATATAATGTTTATTGTAATATTGAAACTGTTAAACTGTTATGGGAGAACTTAGAAAAGAAATACAAAACTAAGGACACTGGCACCAAGAAATTTGTGGTTGCCAAATTCATGAATTTCAAGATGGTAGATTCTAAATTTGTCATGAATCAAGTCCAGGAATTGCAAATAATTCTGAATAACATCTTTGTTGAGGGAATGATACTTAGTGAATCGTTCCAAATGGCGGCTATTATAGAGAAGCTGCCTCTGTGCTGGTCAAACTTCAAAAATTATTTGAAACACAAATGGAAAGAGATGAGCCTTGAAGATCTCATTCTGCGCCTCAAAATCGAGGAGGACAATAAGAGAAATGCAAACCATCCTATGGAACTGAAGGCCAACACTGTGGAGTTTTCCAATTCCAAACAAGATAGGAAGAGGAAAAAGTCCTTTCAAGAAAAAGGCAAGCAGAAAGAACAGTCCTAGAAATTCCAAGGTACATGTTTTATTTGCAATAACCCTGGCAACCAGGCTAAGGATTGCAAGAAGTGCCCAAGCAAAGGCAAAGGTGGTGGTACAGCCAAGCAGCTGAATTTGACAGAGCATGAAGATAATGAAAGACTGATTAATGTGGTGGTGTCTGAGGTATCCCTGGTGTCAAATAATACCGATTGGTGGTTGAACACATGTGCCACAAATCACATTTGTGTGGATAAACACATGTTCTCTTCTTACGAGAAGGCTGAGGAAGATGAGATGCTTTATATGACTAACTCTACATCAGCAAAAGTTGCCGGGAGAGGAAAGGTGATCCTGAAGTTCACCTCCGACAGGGAGATCATCTTGCAAAATGTGCTGCATGTACCAAAGATCCGGAAGAATCTCATTTCTAGCCCCATACATGTCAGGAGGGGTTTTAAAATTGTATTAGAATCTGACAAATTTGTACTTTTCAAAGGGGGGATGTATGTGGGGAAAGGGTACTTGTATAATGACATGTTCAAAGCCAATGTGGCTATCATTGATATTAACTCGAAATTCTTTTACCCAAAGACTATTAATAAAGAGAAGTCTTCAGTTTACACTGTTGAGTCTCCTTATCTATGGCACGGTAGATTAGGGCGTGTAAACTATGGTACAACAAAGAAAATAGCAAACTCGGGGCTAATTCGAAGGTTTGAGTTGGATGCCCGCTACAAGTGTAAGACTTGTGTTGAGACTAAGTTTGCTCAGAAACCTTTCAAATCAATTGAAAGAACAAGGGAACCTCTACAACTAATCCATAGGGATCTATGTTATTTGCAATTTGTCGAAAGTAGAGGTGGAAAGAAGTACTTCATCACTTTTGTGGATGATTGTATTCGATTTTGCTATGTTTATTTATTAACTAGTAAAGATGAGGCTATGAGCATGTTTATCAAGTATAGAAATGAGATCGAGAACCAACTTGATAGACAAATCAAAGTGCTTAGGACAGAGGAGGAGAATACAGTTCTCCCAATTTAAAGGAGCTGTGTGCTAGCTTGGGCATAATTCTCCAAACAACTGCACCTTATACTCCGCAACAAAATGGAGTTGCTGAACGGAAGAATAGAACTCTAAAGGAGATGGCTAACGCCATGCTCCTAAGTTTGGGTTTACCTCAGAACTTGTGGGGGGGAAGCAGTTTTAACTGCAAACTACATTTTAAATAAAATGCCCCACAAGAAGACAGGAAAGACTCCATACGAATTATGGAATGGAAGGTTGCCATCCTACAATTTTTTTAAAGTGTGGGGGTGCCTAGCCAAAGTGGTGATTCCTCCTCCTAAACAAACTCGGTTGGGACCTAAAATGGTGGATTGCATATTCATCGGTTATGCTCAAAATAGCAATACATATGGATTTTTTGTTCACAAATTTGAAAATGTGGAAATCCATGCTAATACTATCCTAGAATTAAGGGATGCCGAATTCTTTGAGAATATATATCCTGTGAAAAGAAATTAGGGTGAACCTTCTCAAAAGATAATTCAAAATTCAAAATCTGAGAATGAGGAAGTTGAGGCCAAAGAAGCTAAACTTTGAAGGAGTAAGAGGTTGCAAATTGAAAAATCTTTCAGACCTGATTTTCTGACATACATGTTAGAAGGTAAGCCTCAAACATTTTAAGAGACAATGTCAACTCCAGCTGCTCCCTATTGGAAAGAATCTGTTGACATTGAAATTGACTATATCTTAAGTAATCACACTTGGGAATTGGTTGATCTTCCATTAGGAAATAAACCAATTGAATATAAATAGATCTTCAAAAAGAAGCTTAAAGCTGATGGTTTCATAGATAAGTATAAAGCAAGGCTTGTTACCAAAGGGTTTAGACAAAGAGAGGGTCTACACTACTTTGATATTTATTCACCTAGAACGAGAATAACATTAGTTAGGATAGTAATTGTTATAGCTTTGCTATACAATTTGCAGGTACATCAAATAGATGTGAAAACTGCATTCTTGAATGGTGATCTCAACAAGGAGATTTATATGGAACAACCTAAGGGATTCAAGGTCAAAGAACAAGAACATAAAGTGTGTAAACTTATCAAATCATTATATGGACTTAAACAAGCTCCTAAACAATGGCATGAGAAGTGTCACGCCCCGAACCCGAACGAGCACGCAACATCCCTCCGGGGTCATCAAGCATATGACATCCCAGGACTTGTCGCCGATGCAACTTAACTCAAACGAGGAACGCGAGTGAAAGCAAATTCGAACTCACCATACAATATATAATAAAACAGGGTAGTAGAGAGAGACGAACGATACACATCAACAAAACACTTTTTAAGAACATAATGTTACTTACAAACGGCACAAGGTACAAGCCTTACTAGAGGCCACTATCGACGAACCACGCACAACAAAAAGGATCGGATGGTTGGTAAACTTAACTCCTCTACAAAAAGGGGGCACTTAAAAGATGGGGTAACTTGACCTATCCTTAATCCTCGTAGTACATTGGCAGCGTCTTCGGATCAATCATGGTCGCGGGTCTGAAATGGTTATATTACAACAATGAGAATAAATCTCAATAAGTAACTACCTAAGCCTCACTTAGGCCAAAGTGTACCTCCAAACAATTCTAAACGTGCAATTCGAACAATCGACGTGCCATAAACAGTCACAGGAATCCTTACCTCGCCTCGACACATACTCAAGCCCTGCACGTTAGAATATCGCCATAACATGGCCAATTGTTCATCAAACAAGCACACTTCAAATCATGGCATAATCATAAGAAACATACTCAATATTCCGGATTTCGAGCATTCACCAATGCATAGCATACGTTCACATGTATCCAGGTTATTAATACCTCTTGGGCCACCGAACTCCCGCCGGTCTTCTGGCGTAACCAAGCATCGTCCCGCTACGTCGGCGACGACAACGTTGGGGATCGAACACCCCCCGGCAAGCCAGGTACCCAACAGCATTCCACTTAGGAGCATCGATCCGGCCTCTACCACAATCGGCATTGTCTGGGATCGAACACCCCCCGGCAACCTCGGGTACCAGACAACATCCAATCTCCCGCTGGGCATCGTCTAGAACTCCCGCCTAGATGGAACGTGACGTGATTACGCACATACATTATCCACTCAATGCCAATTTTTATCTTTGAGAATTGATCACATGCCAACTGAGTACTTACTCAGCCAATAAAATGCCACTTACGTTTCATTGATAACCCCACCTTTGAATAATTGCCTGAAAATGAGAAAACCGAGTATATACATAAATGGGTGATTCCGGGCAATTCTGGGCAATAACATAGTCACCAAATTTCATTTAAAATAAATAGTAAATCAATTTCAAAAATTATGAAATTTGGATATGTTGTACAAAAAATCTTGATAAACATTTTTCATGAGGAACAAAATCCATTTCTGACTGTAAATGCCTCGTTTTGACACTTAAATCCAGACAGAACCATGTTCGCTCGGACAGCCCCTCAGACCATCAAAAATACAACTCATTCAGTACCCAAATCACTTTGGAAAGCTCTGAAATTTTTATATATCATAGATACGGATGTTCTTAACGATTTTTGTGATGAAAGTTTGTTGAAAAGAGGTCTGGAAAAATTTATAGAAAATCAGAAAAATAAGAAGGTCGGGTGAACAGTAAATCCGGCAAACTGAATTCGATCCAAAAATGGACTTACGAATGGCCTTAAATCATCTCCAAAAATTCCAGATTTAATATATGTCATATGTCAAGATGTTATGAACAACTTTCATGAAGAACACTTCCTCAAATTCGGCGCCCACAAGTCACAGAAAAAATAGAAAAATCCAGTAATGCAGCAGCAACCTTTCCGGAAATCAACCAACAAGCACCACCAATCAAACCAAGCACAACCAGCCACTAAACCAACTATTCACAGCCCTTAAACCATCCCTAACATGTCAATTAGTCACCCCTTAGCCTAGTTAAGGGTTAGGAAGCCACTTACTTGGAAAAAACCAAGCAAACCGAGCAAGAACCAAAAGAAATGGTGGTGCAGTAGGCAGCGGCGGTCTCCGACAATGAGCGGCAATTTTTGGTGACCTGGACGGCGGCTGCGAGTCAGGCGTGCAGCCAGAAGAAGCCAAGAAGCAGAACAAGAAGCAGCCAAGCAGCAGCAGCAGCGAGCCAACAAGAAGGTAAAGAAAACAGAAGAAGAAGAAGCAGAAGAGGAGAGGAGGAGGAGTCGGCCACGTGAGGGAGGGAGAAAGAGAAAGAGTGAAGGGAGAGAGAGAGAAAGACATTATGAAGAGAGAGAGAGAGATGAGGGAGAAGGGGTACAAACTAGATCCTAGAGAGAGAGAAAGACATTATGAAAAGAGAGAGAGAGAGGGAGAAGGGGTACAAACTAGATCCTAGCCCTCTCAAGTGTGATCTAAGGGCCCCAATTCCATCTTGTGGGTCAAGTCAAGATCCAAAGGCTTCCATTAATCCCAATTCTAAATTTAAATAAAAGGATAAAATACATAAAAAGGATTTAAATAAAGAGGAAGGTATACTGGCCTAAATAAAAAGGAAGGTATACTGGTCCAAATTTCACTTTCCAACAAATCCGGGCAATCTCGAGGTTGGTGTGATATCCTGAAAATTTGATCAAATTTGGTGATTTATGAAATGGGGATTTCATCGACGCTCTATTAATTAATTCTCACTCTGGCCTGATCACCCAGGGAACACTAACCAAAGGGGAAAGGCTATCGAAGAATTTATTTCTAGCAGCCGCCCGTTAGTTCGAGATAAATTATAGTTGCGATTGATCGATTTCAGCCACGAATTATGATCCGATTTCGCGTGTCGAGTGCTCCAGGATATCACACTCGAACTATAGGACGTCACCTCATAATTTTTACGAATTGGCCATCGAAAATTATTTGCTCACTTGCCCTTCTAGAAACCTCTTTGTTAAATTAAATTTTGGCCATTGGATGGAATTATTATGCGTGTTTATCGCAGAAAAACCTTCAGAAAATTTTGTGATTAAGTATGACACGGGTTGTGATTTTTATGCCAATTGGTATATTTCGTGTGACCCGATTGGCCCGAATCATTTGCGTGAGAATTCAGCAAAGTCAGAAGGTTCTAGGGAGTACACGGCTTGGGAAATTTGTAGAGGAATCTAGAGGATAAGACATTGACCTAGTCAAAGCTTATCCTTCAAGCTTTATTAATTGGCCATTATTGTTCTTAACTTTGGAAGCCACCTTCATAATGGCTTGCATTTATGAAAATTGGACTTTAGTGGCCCTTCATGATGGCTCGCAATAAATGAATGAAGACTTTGAGACCCCCATCATGATGACAAGCCATCATGACTCAAGACTTTAGGGCCCTTCATCATGACTCGCATTAATGGAAGTTGGACTTTGGAGGCACCGTCATCATGACCAGCATTAAATGTCTTGAGTGGTGACCAAGTAAGGCTTCCATGTATATATAGGAAGAGAGAGAGAGAGAGAGAGGGAGAGCCTCATGTGAAGCCCCCCCCCCTTCTCCTCTCTCACGCCTCTCTCTCCCTTCTCACGCCTTCCTCTCCTCCCTCACACCACCACCCTTGAGCCCCGTAGATCGCCGTGTGCTGTTCACCGCCGTTTGCCGCTTGCCATGTCAAGCCGAGGCCACCACGGACAACTCGTGTTGTTGCCGTCGTCCTCGCGTTGTCGTCGTTTTTAGACGAGTAAGTTAACATCTAATCCCTTGTTTAGGATGTTTAACTTGCATTGGGTAGTTTAGCTAGTTAATGTTTTAGTGTGTTTGAACTTCTAGAATGAGCGTTGGCGAGTCTTGATTGTTAGACTAAGTCGAAATAGATGTTAGATATTTATTTGAACTCTTGGTGTGGTATTTTCATGGCTGAGAAGTGGTGGATCTCAAAGTTGAAGGCGTTTCTTGGAGTTTTTATCTTGATTTCAGAACTGATTTTACTGTATGTCCCTGGATTTCCATTTTTATAAAGCATTTTGTGGTTAGAATCTTGAAAAGTGTTCTTCATAAAAGTTGTTCACAAGATCTTGATCTATAACATACTTAAATTTCAGATTTTTCTGAGCTCAAATGGGTTACACGAAGGTTCAATTTCTTACCAAATCAGAACTATTTTATACTATGGATTCCGTGACCTTCGTGCTTTCTCGGATTGTTATAAAAATTTCCAGTTCGATTTCGGCCATACTTCCTTCACAAGATTTGTAAATGAAATCCATATCTACAACGTATAAAAATTTTGAAGTGTTTTGAAAGGATTTGGTTTGTAAAACGAGTATTTCTTCTGGTTCAGTTCCCCTGTTCCGGCGGACCAGTTCTGGGTTGTTTCCGAGCCATCAAAAGTGATCTTTGTATAAGGATTTTGGGATTGTGTTCTTCATGGAAAATATTTGTGAAGGTCTTGTTTATAACATATTCGAATTTTATAATTTTTGGAAATCATTTGCTATGCCTTTGAGATTGATTTCCCAAATCATGCAATTCTGTCTAGTTTTACTAGATTTCCATGATCTGCTAGTTCTTATTTGAAAACATTGGTTTTTGATTTCTAACTTACTGGAAATAGTAACCACCCTTATCTAGCCTTTTAATGATGTTTATTTGGCATTGATCTGATGTCGAATGCTTTTGTAAATTCATGTTTTAAAATGAGGTTCACAAAGTCGATTGACCGTTTGCTTGTGTGACCACTTGTTATTATTGTGTGGCATGAATGTGAGCACGATTCATGAATGCATTGGCTAATGAAAAGATAAAAATTGGCCGAAATGCTTGTGTGCTCGTGTGGTCACACGTCGGAGCCGTCTTGCTGTAGATCGCTTGACGATGCCTGATTTATCGGGGTCTTGCTGTAGATCGCTTGACAATACTCGATTTATCAGATGCCTGGAGATTATCTGGATTGCCGATACTCCGGATGCCTTGTCGCAACCCGAGGTCGGACTCGATGTTCCTTACGGGATACCATCTTATTGTAGATCGTTTGATGTTGTCATATTGGAATGTCATCTTACTGTAGATCGTTTGACGTAGCCGTGCCCGACTGGGTAGGACGGAGCCCGGTTATGCCGGAAAACTGTCATCTTGCTGCAAATCGCTTGATGTGTAGTGGCCCCGAGGGGCGTAATAACTGGAATACGTGTGATGCATAGTGCCTGATTATATGATAGAAACTGCTAGGTATGGTATGGGACGTGCCCAAGTGGGTTCTGTCTTATAATCGAGACACGCGCACCTGTGATGCATTGATGCATGGGAAATCTATTTAAATGCTTCGAGTATGTGACATGTTCATTTCATCAATGAGTGTACCAAGGCGAGGTAAGGATGCCTGTGGTTGTTTAATAATGTTGCTGTTGATGCTGTATTGCCTGGTTAGGGACCCCCGAGGTAAATTGACCTTTTAAACGGGGCTTAGGCATTAACTTATTGAGATTTTTATCTCATTTGTGGTTGTTAAACATTTTTCATGCCCTTAGCATGTTGATGTACCTAGTATGGTTCAGGGTGCGTGGAAGCTGACTTTTGGTGAAGTAGATTGACCCCAACTTGACATCTTTTTGTATACTTTTTGGAAATGCCTGAAGTGGGCTTGTAAAAAAATGTTCCCAGGAGTTAATCAAGTAAATGTTAAAATGGTGTTTTGATTTCAATGTTGTAAAGCGTTTTCCTATCTATCCTTGTTTATTGTTATTATCTGGGTGAATCTTTGTTTAGGTCCCGCATGTGTAATCAAAAGATAAACTGTTGAATCGGCGACGCGTCCTGGGACATTGCATCATAATGACCATTGCAAGATGTTGTGCGCTCGAGGGGTTTGGGGCGTGACAGTTGGCCACACTTATTTTGACATCGTCCAATTGATTTCATCACGAAACTCCGAGAAATTCGACACCCAAGTTCGGGCTCTAAATAATGGTCAAATTCAACCAAAAGCAACTTCAGTGAATCTCAAAATTAACGGGTGGCTTTTAGGAGTTACGCGTATCGACTCGTGGTCGATTTGAAATCGAGCCACATCTAAATTTTACTCGAGCCAGGGCGACCTCGATCGAACCATGGTCAAGTTCTTAGGTCCACGTAATCAATTTCCAATTAGCCTTTCCCGAACGGTCAATAGCTCGAGAGTAATCAGTTCTGGGCGAGATTATACTACAAGTGCATTGACGAAATACACATTTTATAAATCCCAAAAATGGGTCGAAGTTCATAATGTCACAAGAAATTTGACCGTGTGATGATCCAAAATGGATATAGAATCAATGAGTGTGACAAATGTGTATACACTAAATCCACAACCGTTGGATGTGTACTTATTTGTATATATGTCGATGACTTGTTGATTTTTGGAGATAATGCTAGGGTTGTCGAAATCACCAAGAATGTTCTCGAGAAAAACTTTGAGATGAAAGACTTAGGTGTTGCGGATGTTATACTCGGCATCAAAATTTTAAGGAATTCTGATGGTCTAGGTTTATCACAATCTCATTACATTGAAAATGTAATTGAGAGGTTTAAAGTGTTCGGCATTAAAGATGCGAATAATCCTTTTCTTCCGCACCTAACTTTAAGAAAGAATACTGGAAACAATATTAGGTAACTGGAGTACTCTCAAGTAATCGGCAGCATCTTGTACATCATGAACTGCATTAGACTAGATATTACGCACTCAGTAGGAAAACTAAGCCGGTATACTAATAATCCTGGTCATGAACATTAGAATGCTCTTTCGAGAGTGTTGGGTTATTTGCAAAGAACCAAAGACTATATTCTGCAATATGGAAAATATCTTGCTGTCTTGGAAGGCTACTATAATGCCAACTGGATTTCGGATTCTGATGAATCGAAATTGACTAGCGAACATATGTTCACGCTAGGAGGTATCGTGAAAATCCTCAAAGCAAACTCTAATAGCGCGCTCCATGATGGAATTAGAGTTTGTTGCTCTAGATAAAACTGCTAAAGAAGTAGAGTAGTTTTGACAGTTTTTAGAGGATATTCCATTGTGACTAGAACCCATGCCTTCGAATGCATTCACTGTGACAATTAAGCAGCGATTGTAAGGGCACAAAATATGATATATATATATATATATATATATATAACGGGTAAGCCTAGACACATTTATTGCAGACATAATACCAGAAGGCAGTTGCTCTCAAATGAATAATTTCTTTGGACTCTGTGAAGTCAAAGGAAAATATTGCAGATCCGCTGACAAAAGGTTTGTCAAGAGAACAGGTAAACTACACATCGAGGGAAATGGGATTAAAAGTCTTAACTCAATAAAGAGGTTCCGGGGTGAAAACCTAACCTAGCGATTGGAGATCCCATAGACTAGGTTCAATAGGACAACGCAAATTTTGGAAACTCTAGTGTGCGCATTATCTCCCACTCCTATGATGCAACAATGCTTCCTACAATGTTTGAAAGGTACTCTATGCGTTTAATGATTCCTATAACTAAGAGTTCAACATCCTGGTAAGATATGGTAGGATACCTTCAATAAGAATGCTCCTATATGCGTGGAGCTGGCCAACTCTATGAAAATCTTTAAAGGTTAGATTTTCTAAAGCACGCGTAAATCCCGAAAAGTTCAGGGCTAAAAGAATGAATGCAACCGAGAACCAATCTTGATTCGGAGATACTCTCTGTGAGGTCTATTGTCTGGGCTTACACCAACAACTGGTGATTCAAGGCCTAGTCCACCGACTGGTTAAGTATGTCTAATAGACTTTCACTAAAAAAGGTTCAAAGTGAAAGCTACCTATCTTGATACAATTTATTTCTATAGGCACACTTGAAATTCTTTGAGTCAGTTAAAGTTCTGTTGAGCCAATATGTGGGGGATTGTTGTAACCGTTATGTGTTAATGGCTCAACATTAGTGCACGTGTAATCGTTATTTTCCCTCATCTATAAATAGACGTGTCTCTGAGCGTCTTCTGAATTTTCTCTTCAACAATATTCCTCAAGTGTGCCGGTTTCAAGAAATGTTCGACAAAGTCATATTCGTATAGTGCTAATACAAACAGGGTCGAGATGCTGTATCTTGAGAAGCATAATTCATGAAACTGCTTAGCACCGTTGACAAGAATTAATCGCCTTAAGGAGATTCGGCTAACCGTACCTCACCTCCTGTTTTACTTTTATCATCACTTTCTCGAATTTATTCTGATTACAACAAACAGTTTTATGTAATTTGTTCTTCTATCTTTTCCAGCATTGTTAACACAATTCTTCCTCACAGGCCCAACCCTAATCGAACACAGGATAGATTGTAGTAATCGACAATTACTCGCTGGTCCTCTGTGAACACGTCCGCGTGGTAGATATAACAACTTTCCGTTCCCAATGCCAATTTACAACGGGTGAGATGCATAACTAGTGTTCATGTGAAACCTCCCAAAATAACTAGCGAAGTAGCGTGTCATACGGCTGTAAGATTGATCGATGAGGCCGTTTCAGCCCCGTCACAAAACTTCCAAATCATATATTCGTGCAGATTCGCAGATTCAGATCAAAATTGAATCTCTTGCACTCATGTGAGAATACGAGTTCGCCACCGCCTCCCCAAGAGCTTGGCGCATGAGGCGAGTTTTAGTGATGTATACTAATGTATGAAACATCATCCAAAATTTTTAAATCTGGCCATTGGAGCTACAAGCCAGGGCATTGCCAAATTTTTTGTCTACGTCCCGCAATATATTTTCTTGTGTCCACCATTTCAAATGCATACTCATCGGGTCCACACTGTCCGCGGCTAATCGTGCATAACAAGAGAGAACTCTCGATTAATCTTGTTCCCGGCTTGGAGACCCCCCGGCCCCCATTGCACACCAGATTCCAAACCAAGAAGATAATGATTTGCAGTACTTAGATGGACCGTTTTCTGCCATTCAAATCAGCGAGACTTCTAGCTAGCCACACATCATATTGCAGAGGGGACAGGCGTTCATCTCCATAACTGCTGACCTAGAAGGGCTTCAAAAAAAAAAGTAAAATGATCTTCAAAACAAGGGTGTAGAGAATTCTGATATGAGCTGTCAGATCTCCCCAACCCACAGATTGGACAACAAAGAACTGGATGTATCCTTGCGTGACTCTCTGCCTTAGCAAAATAATCCCGTGTCCGGTAGCATGACAGAATATCAAACGGGATCGTGCAAGATATCCAACAGCATTAAGTAAGCTCACTGCCATATAATCTAAAACCTGTACATGAGATGTGATGAACTTCATTTCGGCCGGTCTCCACCACAATCTCCAGGAGTATTTTTGTTTCTAATTATACACACACTCCCTGAACAATAATTTAAAACCTGCTCCAAATTAAACAAACATCAAAAATACATTCAGGATTCAGAATCTCAATGTTCACTTCATTTGCAAGAACAAAGAGGCCAAACTATTCCTTACCAGTTTCATAACCATTGTTGCACAAGAAGCCTTTCTCGATTCATTTCTTCATCCACCCATTAATTGCTCCAGTCAGTCATTTCATAATCCTTTAGTATTCCAGACAACATAAGTTCCTCTTTTTCTGAACTCGCAAGGGTGAAAGCCATTCATGGCCTTACCCATCAAAGCCATAGCAGCTATGCTTGGAAATTGCTTCTTTTGAAACTCATCGACTGATGCCTTTGTACTATGTGGCTCGCAGAGCACAAATGCTTCAGGCTTCTTTTGCAAGGAAGCAGCTGGGCTGCGACACCACCGCCGAATCCAAGGGTGTGAAAGCAATGCATCTCGACTCTTCCCAACAGAACCACTGGAAGATGATCCACCATCTTTTGCTAACAAAGCAAATTGACCTAAAGCCATCTGTTCTTTGTCATGACAATTACCAATGATTTGTTCTGGGCTTGTCGTCCTCTGCTTCATAACTTTGCCAACTAACTCACTGTCCTTTCTGGAGGAACAAGCACCCCCAACTTTTAAGCTTTCACCACCAAGAGGTAAAGCCTTCAATCGCTTCAGCCATCCGTTTCTTTGCTCTGGTCCCCCATGACTGCAGAAGTAAGTTTGGGATTTTGAATCTGTCGCCTGATCAGCATGAGAAAAGAGTTGCTCCATGTCCAAACTCTGGGTTTTCGATGTACTTGGCTCCCTCTCATCAATAGAGCTTGACAAAGCTGTAAGTTCAAGATGCTTCCGTTTTGGGACTTTTGTCTCAGGCAAATCCCCATTTACTGCCTTGCCTCCAACTTCACCAGCTGAAGTGGCTGCAGCCAGAGAGAGCGATAGCTTTTGGGGCATAACAATGTCCTGCAATGTCGAAGGTGGCCGTAACTAAGTGGCAACAGAAACCCTGTAAACTAGGTTGCAACAATCTAATGCTTCAAAAGCACTGCTTCCAGCATACATTAGGAGATAAAACACTATAAGCAAATGCAATTCTAAGCTTTTCTTTTGACTTCGAATCCATTGATCGCTCATGCCTCAAACTCCAAGCATTAACTAAGTAAATTGTCATAACTTATCCATATGCATGTCTTCCAGTATATCAGCATTATTTTACGTAGGTAGCTGACAGCATGATATTTTAAGTAGCTCTTTCCAACAACTTGAAGACCATCTCATTGCACCGTGCAGCAATGGCATAATCTTAGTTTAGCCATAAGAGATGAATAATGACTGATAATGCTCAAGGATATCTGCAAGGACTTTAACAACAGTTGTCTCATAAACGACAAAACACTTCTAGATCAAGAGACATGCCTCTCATCAGATTAGACCTCCATCAGCCCTAAGGAGGGAAAACTAGAACAAAAAATAGAATGCCCACTGGGTTTACAACTTAGCATAGTTATAAACTATATGTAATTCAGCAAACGATATATTTAGTTGACATAGCAAGGACCTCAATACAAAAGATTATAGAAAGTCTGTATCGTCCACCAAGCATCAAGAAACAAGCCAGCTTCATTAATAAAGAATAAACCAATGAACGGTTAAACTTATCGAAGAGAGCAAATTTGGCAACCATTACCTTGTTCACTGGTGATGAAGCATCTCCTGCAATCAAAAGTGAAAAAATAAAAATTAGCAACATGCAACACAATAGTAAAAATGAAAATGTCCACGAGACCTAAATAACAGCAGAACTATATGGAAATTAATCTTAATGGAGCATCTGAAGTGAAGCTAAAGGATTGCAGCACTGCCAGAGTAAAAGGACGACCGTGGTTCTGTAATGATAGCAGGTGTAGGTACACATACCAGAAAGATGATTCTCCCGAAAAGCATCCATGTCCATTGTATCAGTTTCTGCAGATGATTCATTCTTCATTGCCATCACAGAAGTTCTGCCATCTGCAGCATCTTCCTTTTCTTCACTGTCTGTAGAGCTCCATAAAGGTTGAAGCTTCACTCCATGCTGACCACGCAAATTATTTGGAGACAAGCTAAGAACTTCACCAAATGCATGTCCATTACATTTGGCCGATACTGTTGACTCCCTGATGATTTGACCTCCTTTAGGCAAGTTAACACCAAAGTTTTTACTAAAGAACAAGTGCTGTGTTGTTTGAGAAATTTTTGGCTCGAAACTCGAAAATCCTTCGGCAGAGTCTGCACTGGTGCATATTTTCATTGTTTCTACATCAAGAAAAGAATGTGCTGGTCGAGAAGAATATTCCTGGCGTAATTTTTCCAGCTTAGACCCCTCTGGTGGACTGCTCTGGCATGGAAAGAACTTATTAGTGAAATGATCTTGAATTTTCTGGTACTTTTTGCCAGCTAAAACTGTTATTGGGTTTTTGCTTGTCATAGGATCATTTAGTAGCGGAGCACCATCACATATTGCAGTCTCAGATATTTGGGAATGCAGCATACTCTCATCTTTCTTCTGACCAATATAAACAGCTGAGCAAGGGCGATAGTCACGATGGTCATGCTGCAGCTGAGAAAATTGAATGTTTCTGAAGTGTCCTTTGGCCGTCAAAGAAGTGCTCGATCTAGTAATATTTTTTTGCCTGTCCAGGGAGGTAACAATGGGAGTTCCCCCAGCTTCTAGTCCATCTGGAATACCTTGAGAGCTAGATGATACATGATTACCATGAAAAGAGCTAGAAACAACTAGTTTCTTCTTCTCAAGAAAGCTATGTGATTTCACTGGCATTCCAGAATTATAGGTTGAACCTCTAAATTCCAGATGGCATTCCCTTGATTGAGTTTCTGCCTCAGGAGGAGCCCAAAACGATGTTCTCTCTTTTCTATCTAGACATAGAGGAGAAGTATTTGTATCGACATGTGGCCTCAATGATTCAGCAAAGAAGTTAGCAGCTTGGTCATTCTTAAGAGTCAAAGAACCATCTCCATTTGGGTAAAGGCCAGACAAAACAAGGGGTTGGGGTGCTAATCTTTCTTTCATGAAATCTTCCGAAATCATCTCTAAATTCTCATTTTGCATTTTAGCAGATCCTGATGCTGCTACGTCACAAAATTGTTTGCCAGCTAATTGACACAGACTATCTGGTCCGCTAACAAGCCAGTTCCGCTTAACCTCAGAATCATTTTCCATGAACTCGTGATTAGTTGATAACTGATTCTGAGTAAGGGGTACAGATTTACACCTTGTTCGTACCCAGTGAGCCATCCAGACAGATTGATAAGAATGCAAAGACTGCTCAGTTGTTCCTTTACTTCGATAAAATGACTGCTCAACATGCTTGGACATGATAAAGAAAGTTGATGAAAACTCCCAGGTTAGATGATGCCTCTTCCAGGAGAACCTGCAGTCAGCTGGGGGAAGCAAAAACCTGTCACGCATACAAGCTCCTTACTTGTAAAGCCAAAAGAATGTAATTAGCATAGACAAAGGCTGATTAGCCTATGCACTCAAGTAACAAAAGATAGAATCAAACTTCTCAAATAGATTAGTTTGAAACTTAATGGAAAGCCAAGAAAGATCAAGGAACGTTATTGTCAACGAATGGGAGTCTGATGGCAAACCATTGCATGTTTTTCCACTGCCTCTAGCATTCATGAACCATTTATCCGACAACATCAATTGTTTTATTAATTGAGAACACAGTGTCATGACATAACAGAACACTCTCTGCAACCAAGCCGCCAACATAGCTCCGAAGAAACACGTCCCATCTCATCAGTAGGGAGAAAATTCAAGATGCTAATGCCAACTAAATTCTGTTCCATGTTCTACAAATAAGCAAGGTCCTTATATTAACGTATCAGACTCAAATTCACTATACCCCCTCCAAAGAACTCTAATTCAAATTCAAATTCAAGCAAACGCTATCAAAAACTAAACATATGCGAGAATCGACCAAGAGCAACAGACGCGTGAAGCCATCCCATCTCAGGCCGCAATTCAGACAGCATCAAAAAACACAGATGCTCCAAGAAAACAAACCCATCTCCACGGAGAACAAATTCATCATTTCTCATGAACTTCAACAGACCCATCCTTAATAAACCCGGAAATTCCCGACAAAATCCAGCTTATGGCAAAGCTACAGCACAATCGCAACAGAGCGAGATTCCGTTTCCCGGAACTCTTGTTCGTTACCAAACACGAGAACCGGAGGATCTAGTCACCTTGCAAACGCCAAACCAACCTCGAACTCAAAGAGCACCGCGGACGGAAACAGCAAGACAAGCTCAGGTCGCATTCAACGCGCAAAACGAAGACAGAATTTCACGACCCGAGAATTCTGACGGAAAAAAAAAAAGAAAACCACACAACGAGCTCCATACCCACGAAACATGCTCCGAGAACTCTCTCGAAACAATCATCAACTCCACAGCCGCGGGTCGAACAAGAACGCGAAACACACAACGAGCCCAACCGACGGCGGCAGTTCAAACTCACCGTCAGAGCTCGCGCGGGCAGATCCAGCACCGGAGGCGGGAACGGCAGCCCATCCGCCGCGACGGGTCGCGTCCGTACTCCGCTTCCCGCGAGGGGAGTCCCGGGAGCTCCGGCGCTTGTACGAAGACGGTGGTTTCGATTGGATGACGATGGAAATGGAAACAGGGGCGAACATCTTTATATACGTGAAGAAGCCGAAGAAGGAAGAGGGAGACCTGGGACAGCCGAGCGTGCTTCTGTTTTTTATTTTTATTTTGTTTTTTTTTTTTGGGTTCGTCTCAGCCACATACGAATTTTAAATTATATTTTTATATTCCCGGGGGGGGGGGACCCACACACGTTGCGCTTTTTCAATTGGTTCTGCCGTCTTTTTTGATTAGTGTATTATTATTATCACTATCATCATGATCAGTTCGGAAAATGAAAAGATCTTCGTTTTGTTTATGTTTTTCCTTTTGTATTTTTTTTTAATTAACGACGAAGGAAAGGTTAGCGGCGAATCCTGGTTTCTTTTATTGTCCGTTTTTTATTTTTTATTTAAAAATAATAATTTACCCAAGTGCTGAAAAAGAAAATTTTAATTTATCCAAGGAAAGGGCCTTCATAATTTTTTTTTGTAAATTTTTAATCGGTGTAGAATTATGTCGGCTAATTTAGCCGTTCGGTTTCGGATTTAGCTCGGAGAGAGAAGGAGACACCATTAACTATCATCTAATTAAGTTAGGCAACTGCTGTTTATCATCATCAAATGCCGTCGTGCTAAAGATTTAATTCTAAATAAGATTATTGATTCATGCAACGAGTGAGGTTTCTCAATTTGTGTGTATTTCATTGCACTGGGAGAGGAAATCTATAAATCGATTATAAGTGGAACGGGAATAGAAAAATTGCCCTACTTCAATGATTGAATTGTTTGTACTAATTAATTAAATAATTCATATCACGATATAGAAAGAGCATGCAAAATGCAGTACGAACCATAGAATCAGAGTCCATCGAACTTCCACGCAAATTCATCGATAGAAGACAAAAACATCGTTTTAAACCAATAATTTTGTTTGTGTATTCTTGTGTTTTTTTCTTAATGACAGCGATGCTCGATTAATTTCCCATTATCATAATACATCTCGCCCTTTTCATATATTTTAAAAAATAAACAATTGACATAAAAAATTAGGTAATTTTCCGGTGAAAATAGATAAGTCAAAAATCTCAGACAACTTACAAGCTTTGGTGATTTTGAGAAAGTATAGTATAAGTAGGTTAATCGCCTAACTATATACTATTATATAGGGTTAATACCACAAAAAAAGCCCCAAACCGGTACATTTGCGATGAATTTATCTCAAACTAATTTTTTTATCACGAAAAACCCCAAATCGATACACATGTGACAATTTTACCCTTTATTAGTTCCATTAAATTTTACCGTCAAATTCCTGAATTGGATGACACGTGACAGTTGACGGGTGTACCAATTTGAGGTTTTACCATCCATCTGTCATAGGTGTACCATTTTGTGGTTTTCCGTGATGTTAATCTAATTTAACAGATGGTAAATTTATCACGAATGCATCAATTTGAAATTTTTTATAATCAAAAAATTAATTTAAGATAAATTTATTATAAATATATCAATTTTAGTTTAGAATAAAGTCGCGAGTACAGCAGTTTGAGATTTTTCGTGTTATTAACCCAAATGTATGTATACACCCACAAAAAAGGTGCTGTGCCTGTCCATTTGATTAGATGGAAGGAGCAACAGGATTTAGTACACATGGGACCCACCAATCGGAAACTTGTGGCAGGCTGGCAGCTTAAGATATAAAATATAATAAATATCTTTTCTTGTGAATTGGAATATCCTTCCTAGGAACGATGTAACCGGTCGATCTACCGTGGATCCCCTCGACCTTTTTATTATTACTATTATTTTAACTTTTCGCTTTCTCGGATTTCCGAAAATATCTACTGCCCACTATGCACAACAAAAATATCTTCTCCCGCTTGATCTTTCCTCATTTCATCCCTTCTCTTCTCACACCGGTTAACAGCATTTAAATCTTTGTGGGTTATAATATTTCCGGACTAATTCCAAAAAAAAAATCATTAATTTTTTTTAAATGACGATTTTGATTCGAACTTTTTTTTTAATAAAAAGCATTAATTTTTACTCGAATCCCAAATCTGACTCCCGTGATTTGAAATTTTCAAATTGTTCATGCCGTATTTGGGATTTAAGTGAAAGTTGGTGATTTTTTATGAGAAAAAAATTTTGAGCATAATTATTATTCAAGGTAAAGTTGATGTTTTTCTTGGAGTTAGACCTAATATTTTGTATAGAACCTAAGAGAAAATGAAATGATTTTTACAATCCGAGATCCCTTTCTCAAGGATCGTATCGTGACATGTGTAAGGGCTTGAGGATAATACGAAACGATATATCTACTTTTTTAATATCACGAAAAACTTAAAACTGATATGTTTATGACAAATTTATTCTAAACCAATTTTTTGACCGCTAAAATCCCCAAGCAGGTACACATGTGATAAATCTACACAAAAAACCTCAAACCGATATGTTTGTAATAAATTTACTCTCCGCTAATTTGCTTTAAATTAGATTAATACCACGAAAAATCACAAATCAGTACACACGTGATAAACGGAGGGTAAAATCCCAAAATGGTACACTCGTTAACTGCAACGTGTCATCTAACTCAATAATTTGACAGTAAAATTTAATATAAGTTAACGGATGGTAAATTTATCGCAAGTGTACCAATTTTGAATTTTTTATAGTAAAAAAATTAATTTAGATAAATTCGCCACAAATGTACCAGTTTATAATTTACTCTAAACAATATAATGCTCCAGATATTAAAATCAATTCATAATGTGGTATCTATGTAGTTATCAGGTACTTATAATTAACTAATCTGTTACTTTATCACTGCTAATATGTCACATCACTTTGTATGTCGATCTTATAAATCAACTACACCATTAATGTAAGTTAAAATGGCTTGCTCTTCCCCGTTATAAGAGTAATATATAGATATCGAAATTACCCGAATGATCTTAATTCAAAATGAAATGACCTTAGAAATAATCTCTAATTAAATCGAGTTATTTGTCCGAGACAATAATAAAACTATGAGCTCGAATTTCAATTTTGCTTCCGACTCGAAAATCGAAACTTTGATCGTCTCCTACAAAGCTCTAGTTTGTCGATAATATCCCAAGCAGTTAAAAGTTAGGACACATATTGTGAAGAAAAAAAATGAGAATTTATGAATAATAAAGCTCGCGAAATTTCTTGGTTTGACGTCGGAGCGGGTACGGGCGACGGCTTGGATCGGACCCGACCCGATTGCAAGGAAAAGGTCGGGCTCCGTGGAGAGAGAGGTCCAGCGACGAGGACCGTGTCGCCTCGCCCAACGCACAACCACGTTTTGGCCATCGTTCGTCCACGTCATCCTTAAAACGGGGTGGAATGTCTCCAGCATTTTTCTGCCATTATTCGAATTAAATGGTTGTTCGATGACGTGCGTTTTTGCCTTCTATTTCTCACTCTATAAAATGCTAAGCTCCATCCTTCGACCCAAAAAAGAAAAATGCTAAGCAGTAAGCACCTCTAATTTTCATTAAACAAAATACTTATGTGGTGGCATTTTTAAGTCACTCTAAAATTTTTAGGATAAGTGCATTGAAGTCCTAAAATTCGTAACGAATGTGTAATTGAGTTTCAAAATTTTGAAAAAATACAATCAAGTCCTAAAACTTATCACCGAAGTGCAATCGAGTCCTAAAACTTTCAATAAGTACAATCAAGTCGTAAAACTTATCAAGTTGGTACAATCAAATCTTAAAACTTGTTGCCATTATCCATTTGTTAATTTTGGACAAAATTAATGGAATGACTTAATTACACCAACTTGACAAGTTTTAAAACTTGATTGCACTTTTTAAAAATTTTAGAACTCAATTATATTTTCATGACAAGTTTTAAGATTTAATTATACTTTCGTTATAAGTTTTAGGATTTTTAATACATTCATCTCAAAATTTTCCTACGGTTTTTATTGATTGAGAAATTAGTTTTATTTTGACAAATTTCAAAATTCGAATATATTCGGTTGGCTTAAAGCTTAAAGCCAGACTAGGAAGCGTAAAAGTGATTGGGACGCAAGACTAGCGCAAAGGGATTGGGTTTGCACACGTTGACAATGAAAGTGATTTTGCTGTTGAGAATATTTGTCGTAAGAAAGATTTATTCTGACAATCGTTCTCAATGCCCGCTTGTTTTGGTCCCTTTCCACTGTAAATGACTTGTCGATTTTCTCAATAAAACTCGAGATATTATCAAAATATCATATATATTGTTCAAATTTCTCCTGGCACGTTATCAATTCTCCAATTACTAGGGCTGATCGATTACCGAGTGGGTCGGTTTCCGATTCTAATTCCCGAGTGTGTCAGTTCTAGGCTTAGAACTAGGAACCAACCCTATAACTCTCAATTCTTGGTCTAGAATTGAGAACCAACCCTCTAACTCCTTATTCCAAATTTTTTTAACTAGGAACCAAATCAATCGAATTTCCAGTTCTACATTAGCCCCTTTTTGGCCTGGCATTAAAAACCAAGTTCGTATAATGAAATATAAAAATTGCACCATTTTACTAAAAAGCATATGTTGATTACATTGTTATTTCTTCATATAGAAGACCATGGTTTGATTGTCATTGGGTCCAAATCTTTTTATTTATTCCTAAAAGAGATTTCAAATGTGGTTTGAACCGATTCCAGAGTGGAAAATGCGAGTTCTGATCTTGAAACCGGGAGCCAAAATGGTCGTAGGCCGATTCTTCGTTCGCGAAACCGATTCACCGAGAAATTGAATCGATTTTCCTTAGAATGGCCTTGAATTCGTCAATCTAGGCCGGATCAGTATGGTTCTAGGGTGAACTGCTCTCAATGCTCATCCCTAGCAGTTACAGGTCCACTTACGATTGATAGATCGATAGTAATATTGATAAGATAGATAAATCTTCTATAAAGTTTCATTCTCATTTGGGCTCATTAGCTTATCTCCATCTATATAGGTCATATTGTTAATATATATATATATATATATATGCACCTTAAAATGTTTCACGTATTTCAAAACAAAGTAAGAGTGGCGAGGCGCAAAATTAAGGGGGAAAGTAGCAAAAACTCCAAAAGACCCTTCATATAGGGCTTAATACCTTAAAAAACCTTCAATTTTAACTTTTGTCACAATTTTATCTTTTGTCTCATAAAAAATTTCTAACTTTAGGTTCAGTCTCAATTCTACCATAAATTTTTTTTTGTCTTATAAAAAACCCTCAACTTTTAAGTCACGTCCCAAGTTTATCCTAATTTTTTTTGTCCTATGAAAAATCCCAAATTTTAGGTCATGTCCCAATTTTACCGTCTAATCCCAATTTTACCCTAAAATTTTCACAGTCTCATAAAAATCACGAACTTTTACTTGAGTCACAAATCTACTCCCATTAACCTCCATCCAAAATTTCTCGTTAACAACCGAGAGATGGAAAACTCTGAAGCACAAGCGCTCTCCAATCACAAGAAATGGAACATTCCTAAGCACGAGAGATCGATAAGTACAAAATTACTAAGGGCAATTTGGACAGAGGGTTAATGGAGAGCAAATATGGGACTCAAGTAAAAGTTTGTGGTCTTTTATGAGATAAAAAAATTAGAATGAAATTGAAACTGGACCTAAAGTTGGGATTTTCTTGTGAGATAAAAAAATTTTAGGGGAAAATTGGTTCTGGACCTAAAGTTAAGGATTTTCTATAAGACAAAAAAAGTTTATGATAGAATTGGGACTGTACCTAAAGTTTATGGTTTTTATGGAACAAAAAGAAATTAGAGTAGAATTGGGACATAATCTAAAATTTGAGATTTTTTATGAGACAAAAGATAAAATTGGGACAAAAGTTAAAGTTTGAAATTTTTTTTGGGTATTAGGCCCTTTAGATAGAGTTACTTTTTTTGGCCATAAATTTTCGTTGGTATGCATATATTTTCATGATGTGGCAACTCTTTCAACCAAATGGCCACCTAAGAAAAGATAACCAAACTCTTTGTCACTTCATGAAAGTCATGAAGAGCTCCCAAGTGAAATGAGGTTACTCTTTCACCTCTTTTGTGATATGGATGTCCGTGTGAGTTATGTTAAAATGTCTCACATCGAAATATTGATATAGTCTGGGACAGATAATATATCTTAATTAGCTAATAACTTTATTGGCTTAAGTTTTATTATTGTAATTATAGATTATTAATTGTTCAACAAAAGTGAGCAAAACAAAATCCGTGACGCCATGGGAATTGTCCCTTCAAATTCTACTATAGAGAGTTTTCTGCAACACTTTTAATTGTCTTTAATAGACATGTCCGTTCATGTCATTTGATTTGTGACTCCTCAATGCATGTCTTTTCATTTTCTACCTATATAAATTAAAATCAACTATTCTTCCTTAAAAATAGAATATACAACGTTCTAGATTTAATTTAATAGACATCTCTGTTCGTGTAATTTCGTTCGTGACTCTTCGGTTCTATCTCTTTGCATTTTCTAACTCTATTATTTAAAAGTAGAATATACAACGTTCTGAGTTTAGTTTAATAGACACGTCAGATTCTTGTTTGCATAGTGCTAATACAAACAAATTCGAGATGTTGTATCTTGGGAGGTGTAGTTCATAAATCTGCAAAGCACCATTGGTAGGAATTAATCTCCTTAAGATTGTTGGACACGTAACACAATATTGTTCGTTGTAACTAGCAAATGAATTAATCAGAAAATAACAACTCTAAAAAAGTGATAACAAATTAACTCTAATAAACGCAGCCACCAGACAAAGTGAACGTGTTATTGCCGAACTCTGTGCTCGACATTGACTTAGAAAAGTCCCCAAGCTATATTCTTTAAGAGATGTATTCTCGGAAACGAGGAAAGATTTTAAGTGCGAGAGTTCTTCTCTTGGTGCGATGAGGTAGAGGCCCATATGGAGACTACGAAGACTCTCGCCCGAAGTTGCATTAGCCGGCCACCAGAGTCATTCGGCTTTGCCGTGCATCATGTGAGAAAAACTGAACTGATTGTAACAAACTTAAAAAGGAGGTGAGGTACGGATTACCGAATTTCCATAAGTTAATTAGTTCCTACTAATGATGGTTTGCAGATTTATGAATTATGCCTCCCAAGTTACAATACATTGAACATGTTTGTTTTAGCACTATGCAAATAGCATTCGGTCGAACTTTTCTCGAATTGGCACACTTAGAGATTGAAATGGTTTTCTAAACTCAGAACGTTGTAAATTCCACTTTTTAAGGAAGAATAGTTGATTTTAATTTATGGAGTTAGAATATGAAATGACATAAATTGAAGAGTCATGAATGGAAGGACATGAACATACATGTCTATTAAAGACAATTAAAACTGTTGCAAAAAACTGAAAAGATATGAACTGAAGAGACATGTCAAATAAAGACGATTAAAACTGCCGCATAAAACTCCCTAGAGTAGAATTTGGAAGGACAATTCCCGGGCTCTATTTTGCTCACTTTTGTTGAACCATTAAAACATAATCACAACATTTTACGTTTGACGGGTAGGTTTAATAATCTTAAAATTCCCCCCCAAAAAAAAAAAATCCAAAGCATCTAGTTTAGGGAATTAGGAATAGTCAAACTTAATCATGTGAAAATTAGAACCCTAATCTCTCCCATCCCAACCCCAGGTCGCGAAGTTGTCGATCATCGACGGTCAAAGCCCGCGAAATCTTAGAAAAGCCTATCACATGGCGTGTATCGCCCACTGAAAATCAAAACACATGCGCGGATGTTAATAGTTGCCAAAGATAACGTGCAAATAATGGTTGAAGCTGTAAGCGCAAAGATAAAGACTAGTCTCCACGTAAGATCGCTTGTATTCAAGATTAGACCCTTCCTTTACTTAGTAAAATCCCCAACCTCCATCTTTATAAACGGTTCAACTCCGTGCAGGTGTCACGGACCAAAGAGCACCACATCATGAAACCAAAGGAACACCACATCAACGATTCGAAGGGGACTCATTATAGCTGTTAGACCGTAAGGGGACTCGATCTTTACCCTTGGATTTGTATGATGAGAATTGATGCTCTCCATCGTTGGATGAAGCCAATTTCCACAGCTAGATTAATGTGACGAGGATCAATATCCTCCATCGTTAGATCAAGTGCATCTTTACCATCGAATCGATTAGACGAGGATTGACATCCTCTGCTGTTAAATCGTGTAAAAGATCAATGGTTGTAATTAGAGGTCTCCCCTAATTTGTATCACCACTTTCATTGAGAAATAGAGCATTCGCCAAGAGTTTCTCTTTTCTACTTTCTCTCTCTGAGAACTCCCTTCCTTCCTTGAGAGTGTGAGTGAGAGCAAGGCTAACTTAGGCCCAACCGAACAATTCAAGGTGTTAGGGTCGCACAGTTTGCGATCGAAAGAATGGTGTCACATGCATGTCGATTTTTCCATATTAAAAATACCGACATCGACACTACGTTTGGGAGCACCAAGAGAATGGAATTCGTAGAGCGAATATATCCTTCTTCACGGTTGCTTGGCATGCACCAAACTATACCTAGAAATGTGATCTTGCAGTGGTGCAAATATAGAGTCTGCCAAACCCTTCTTCGGCGTTTGCAGAAGAAGGGCCCAAAGGAGGCAATGTGGGTCTGGAAACGAAGGGACATCGCCGACAAAATCAAGGGTCCAACTTCTCATCAACGGCCATTCCTTGTCCACGCGACATCTTCAGAGGAGAGAGAGAGAGAGAGACAGGGGAGACATACACATGGAAAGAAAAGGACGTGAGTTAACATGATGTTGGCTTCTCGCTGACGCACTTTGGATTCATTCGCAGTTTTCTTCGATTCCCCACTTGCCGTCTCCAGTATAAATTGTCTGGGGTGGTAAAATTTGCAGGAAACGACCGACGAAACGAACCAATTTCACAAAAAAATCGTTTTAAAGGTGCTTATACTTGTGAATGGTGCTGTGTTTTTAAATTTTAAATAAAAAATTTAACAAGGGACCATCAATGGCCCAACTCAGCAAGCAATAAGCCGAGGCCGGATGTATTCGGTGCCCGCGTATTATTTAAATTGATAGATCGTGTCATTTGAAATAAGCGATTTATAATTTTTCTCAACAAAATTTAGAAGCTATTTTCCAAAATGAACTCTATCATTTTGGAATATATATGAAGATACTTAAAGCTCAAGACCATATCTTTCATCGATTGTTTACAATATATTTGAATTATGGGATAAAGATATAAAAGTTGTGGTTCAACAAACTAAAACTGAATTATCCTTATTGATATTCTTGAAATATCCGAATGTCGGATTAAGCAGCTTTACTGGATCACGAAGGATTTAAAAATGCATTTGAAAAGTAAAAACAACGAAACGAAATATAAATAAGCTATTTAAAGGAGTAGGATTTCTTTACTCTGCGTAATTTTTTCTAAATAAAAGGAAAACACGATATATTGTACTTTAAGTAAAATTGTAATTTCTTATTCATTGCTTCTTTTTTAGTTGATTTCTTTATTCACTGTATTTTTGTAAGAAAAAAAATCAGTACAGTTGAATATGATGGAGACTATAAATGATTCAGTTGATTATGTTTTGTTGGACTAACGTAGAATATTTAATATATAACCGGAAAATCGAGAGTGGTCTCAAGGTTACGAGCAAACGTTACACCACCGACGAATCCTGATCTGGTTTACCTAGAAGCTATGTGGTTTACCAAGAATCTATGGGCCCAACTCAGAAATTAAGCTTCCGTTTTTTTTCGTAAGAAAATAAATAATTTAAAAATATTTATTGCAAAATGATTGTTTGTATTCTTAGAATAATTAGTTAATGACAACAACAATTTATGTTTATATATATTTTTGGACGATGAAAATATTCTTCGTTCATCCTTTTTTTAGAGCAATACAAGCAATTATTTTTTGGAAAATAATTTCCTAATAATTCATTTTCCACGAAATAAACGGAGTCGAAATAGTAGATAAATTATGGGCTTGTCAAAAATCACTAGGGGCTCGCCTTACGGCCTAATATTTAATGAGCCCAATATACAATATACATACGTGCGTGTTTAGACATAAGTACATAACATAACTCATATGTTAACTCAAAAGGCAAAGGAAAATGTTTTTTTTATTATCTAATTAACATGCTCATCCATAAATATAAGAAAGTTTCAATAATTTATATTTGATTTTCGAAAATGTTTTTTCATTCCGAATCGACAAATTTTGTTCCAATAAATCATTACAAAGAAATCTATCCCTATCCGTCCGTGTTATCGTTGTCGTTTCAAGTACTCGAACGATCCGCGTATTGGGTAATCTTGATTGGTCTCACTTTTTTAGGCTTTTGGAAACTATCCTTGCATTGAATAATTGAATAATCACCTACTTCCTTTACCTTATCAGATAATATCAACATTCTTTTTATCGATAGCCACCTAACTTTTCACAAGTTCAACATTAGTATCATTTAAGTAATTTCCTAGTCAAATGGATCTGGTCAAATTGAACGAATAATACAGTGTGAAATATATCATTTAAGTTAAAATTATTCTATTGAACAATAATAGTGCTCAAGATAAACTCTACTATTTAAGAACATAGTTAGGTATCCTTTCTCTTCGTGCATATTTGAAATTCAAACATAAAAGAGAGATAGAAATGGGTTTTTGTCGAAAATTTGTCGGTCTTCTTCTGTCTCATTTCATGTCGTGTCAAAAATTGTTAGCCATGCACAATGTGATATGGCACGACAACATGTGATCCTAATACAAAAATGAGTGAATTTAGATGTATATATGTTAGCCATATATGCGTGCTAATATTTTATGCATTCCAAAAGTTTTATAAGCGTAGAAATAGTAATTTGCGATACGAGAGACTACAATTATATCTACTTATTGTCTCATTTTATATTGATGGTTTTTAAGCATCGATATAGTTGTGTACATATATCTATAAAAGCTGGTTTTTGTAAATTAATAACGAAGGAGGTTTTGCAATTAGTGTTTGTCACTTAAGTATCTTCTTATATCTATTATCTATTGTGATCGTTCAATTGATTAACGGACATATTGTATTTTTAATATCTATTATATATAGAGTAGGGTGAACATGATCCGGGTGGGCGGTTCCCATCCTAAAACCGAGAATCTTTCACCAAGGATCGATTGTGAAAAATTAGAACTAGGAACCGCCCATTATTTCATAGATCCACCTGGGAACATAACCACTGGTTTGGTCCAGTCCGGTCTTAGTAGGATCCACGGAACTGGTCGAAATGTCTCCAACAAATTCATGTAATGCACTGGCAATTTGCAAATTAAAAATTGAGGCAGGTTTCAGTCCCGTTTCCAGATGATTATAAACATCTTCAGTCATTGATCTCTTTCGCACATATTCCATCGCTCGGTCAACAGTGAAGTTCTAACTGCAGTCGAACCACCCTTCTCTGGCCACAAGACCTCTTGGTGATTTCCAGCAAAATGCCACATGCATCACCGAGATGCACGGAAAGTGAACAACCTCATAAAGATGCAAGCAAAGATGAGGTTAGGGTTTCTGTTCGTTCTTTTTTGAGGACCGCGAGTAATGTATATTGCAAAAGGCGTGACTTTCACTTTCACTTTCATTGAAAATCTGAGAGTGAGCTGATTTTTATTTAAATATACTGATCCGGTCCAGGTGAATAGTTCCACACCTAAAATCGGGAACTTAAACGGTACTCACCAGTTTTAATAAATTGGAATCGAGAATCGGACTGGTCTCCATGAAAAATGCCGGTTTGGTTCGATTGTGAGCCGTTCGGGTTGTTCCCGATTCCTTTGCACACATGATAAGCATAATCAAATTGGGTTTTTTGGTCAATTAAATTCTAGAAACCTACCTATGGAAGCTTAAGAGACTAATTTGCTAGAGTCAAATGCTATAAATATAAAAAAGAGTTTTGAAGATTAGCGATGATCACTTTTTCTTAGTATATTAAATTCTAGAAACCAATCTATGGAAGCAATCTAATTTAATAAAGGCGAGTGCTTCAAACATTATTATTATTTTTTTTAAGTCTTCAAAAACAATATTTTATGTTACATCTAAATTCCATTTGTTTCCGTTTTGTGGATTGTAATTTTAATCCTGCAAAGGCTATACAAGACGACAACAAAAGTTACCCACAAAACATCATTTACCATTATAACATATGTAATATTTTTTAAAATAATTAGGATTAATACCACGAAACATCCCAAATTAATACACATGTGACAAATTTACCCAAAACTAATATTTTGATCACAAAAAATCCCAAACTGATACACCTTTGATAAATTTATTTCAAACTAATTTTTTAATCACAAAAAATCCTGTACACCTATCACAAATTTACTCTCTATTAGTTTTTATTAAATTGGATTAATATCATGAAAATTTTCAAAATAGTATACCCGTGACAAACAAAGGGTAAAACCCCAAATCGCTACACCCATTAACAGAGGATAAATTTATGATAGATGTATCGGTTTGGGGTTTTTGGTAATCAAAAAATTAATTTGGAGTAAATTTGTCACATGCATATTAACTTGGGGTTTTTGTGGTAGTAACACAAATAACTATCTTAGTATCTCAATAACAGCAAAGCATGAAATATCAGTCATAATTAAAATACACATGTGCTCTCTCCCACATATTCAATTCATGCGCAAGTACCAAGAAGTCTTCCGAGATGCCGTTCTCTGACTTTTGGTTTCTTACATTGCCCGTCCTTGTTTGTGCTTTAGACTATATGAGGGTCTTCTCTTGGATGTAATTTTCTTAGAGTAAATTAAAAGTAATTTTAGCTTAATCTAACTTACTTTGTTAAACTAAAAGATTAAATAATTTTGTTGAATTGATTGAGCTAAAAAGGCACAATCGATCAATTTTACTTCACAAGTTTTCCTATTGTGTATAACCCTGTGAGGATCAAGACAACAAATGATATATGTATGATTCATCTAAGGCTTTATCGATTGATTCGGTTATTCCAAATTTAGCTATCGACCTAAGGAAAAGAAAACATTATAAAATTTATTTTTTTATATAACAATTCGTTACAAAGAGATAGCTATTGTTTTCTTTATATCAGTTGCTTTTAGATTTATTGATGATATATTTATTTTTACGGAATAATGAAAAAAAATCTAAATGTATTCCCGCGCAATGCACATGTATGAAAACTAGTGAAACTCGAGTTTTACTTTAATTGTGTCGACTTGCTTAACATGACGAATGATGATTCATGAATGAGATTTGCCCGTGTCATTCAAAAGTGGCGCATACAACATATTAGATAGGATGCCGTTATTTCGCGAAAAATAAATGATTTGAAAAATATTTTTTTAAATGATTTTTTTATCGCTTATAAAAATGAATGAATGAATGAAAATTTTTTTTGTCGTCCACAAAAATATTTACATAAATTATTATCGATAATGAATATATTTTATTTACTAATTATTTCAAGCGATACAAATAATTATTTTCGAAAAGATATTTTTCAAATTATTCTTTTTTCGCAAAACAAACTGAGCTTAAAGCTATTATGAGACCTTTCATTGCGTATAGTATGTTACAAGATATAAGAGTCGTACCTTCTTGCTTGAACTTTATCAACGTTAATGCCGTCTCTTTTGAATCGTCTTCCCTAATGCATTCACGTCTTTGATTTTTCGCACGCAACCATAAGTCTTCACCATTTAGACCCACTCAAGTTTTTCTTTCTTCTTTGGATTATATTTTATTTTTTGCCCAAAGGCTAACTTAATTTATTAAGGGAAATAAATATTCAAATCGAACGCTAGTGGATGATGAAGTGTATTGTGTGTTAGGCATCAATTCATTGCATGAGGGTAGAGTAATCTCGGAACACTTGATAAGTAATACTTAATAAAGATTTATTGTGATTTTCATTGCATTAATTATACATAACACGGGAGGTGAAGTATTGAAAATTGTAATTTTTCCTTGAAGGAGTGTTTAGTAAAATCGTTTAGGTTATGTTTGGTCATCTGGAATTTTAACCAGATTGGGTATGACTAGATTTTGCTATGTCAGTGCATGGTGAATCGCGATAATAAAGTCGAATACTTTCATATCCTATTATATCCATGTTTAGTATGAACAACATATTAGTGTAAATAAATTTGAAAATGCACAAACGGAGATGGCAAATGTATCTTACGATTCACTGCTAAAGAAATCACAAATACACAACTAGAGATAATCTTCATCAATCAATCCATGATTACAAAAAAGGAACTCATTGCAATATTCCAGTGCCACTGGTTCGACTGTGATAATAAATGTAAACGTGCTATCGAAACCTCGATAGGGTAAATCATGCAGCGGATGCCGAATCTAGTAATATAGAAAAAACATAATCATTCACCTTCTCAATTTCGAAAAGTATAATGCTTCGACTTTCTCATTGACTTCATTTTTATTTACTTATTTTTTCTTTATATTTCCCTCTCTTTTTTATTCATTTTCTTTTGTATTTCGTTTTTATTCCCTTCCATCGTTTCTTTATAGGAATTTTAATAAGTAATAAAATATACTAATATGCCTAAAATATGTAACAAATATAAACACAAAACATGTACTATATATATATATATATATATATATTATAAAATAGAAAGAAATTCAATTATATAAATAAAACTCGTAATAGATAAAAAAAAATAATGATTATTTTGAATTTTCTTTTTTATATTAGAATTCACATATTATTAATACATAGTCATTGTTTTAATTTTATTAATCTGATAAGTTTGTCGCTTGAAAAAAAAGTAATTATTATATCATGAACATATCCAATCCACCTTTTATCCCATTTCTCTCGTCATATATTCTTATTGGGTCTACAACCCTTTAATGCATGATCTCATCCTATCTTAAGGAGGAATCAAATACAGGAAACGATAAATTTCATCCTATCCCGATTTATATCCTGCTTAAATGACAACATGCATGATTATTAAGTTTTCCGCGTACGAGGAATACGCGCTTGTACGCCGCCGAAATGCCAAAACGACTAAAAACAAAAAAAAGAATACAAAGAAAAAGGACGAAAACGGAGAAAAGCAGAAGACGACGCTCGATAAGGGGGACACATAATGAATTCAATAAAATAGAAAAAAGAAAAGAAGAAGAAAATAAGTCGTCATACGAAAAAGGCCTGAAAATCTCCTCCCCTCCCCCCCGTCTCCATCTCTCTTACTCCGCCTCTCTGCTTGTGCAGATCTGCCGCTGCTGCCTCTTTCAGCCTCGCCTCGCCTCGCCGCCTCCGTCGTCTTGATCGTTCCTTCAACCTCCCTTCGACGCCGGTCTCGCTCCAGGTCAGCTTCTCCTCCGTCGATCTGCTGCGCTCCTCCCGATCTCGACCCGACTTCCTCTGGAATTTCCGTGCGGTTTTTCTCGAGCGATTCGCGGCTTAGCTTGCTTCAGATCCTCGGGGGGCATGTCCGGGTTTTCCCGGGGTTCGCCCCTCCTCGGATCGATCGATTCCTCGTTCGTTTCCCGGGACCCGTTGTTGTTCGGTGCGGTTGATGATGCCCTAATTTCCCGCGGCTTGTCTGTTCTTGGAAGGGGGGATGGGGGGGGGGGGGGCGGGGGAGGGTTTCTGAATGGGTTGATTCGTTGCGGCGGGAACTGCACATTTTGAGGGAGATTGTGTTTCCGGGTCGTGTCAGGCCGCGATTTTGTGAGAAACCCAAATGCGGTTTCCTGCGTGGTGATGGATTGGTTTGTTTTGTGCTGCAGGGTTTGGTGGTTGGATTCGATGGAGGGAGCTGGGAGCGATGCTGCCTTGGCGGCGGCGGCGGCGCCGATAGATCAGTGGAGGCACGACGTCTGGAGGCTGTACCAGCATTACCTGGACAAGTCCACCCCCCACGCCACCTACCGGTGGATCGGGACCCTCGTCCTGGTGGCCATCTACGTCATGCGCGTCGTGTACATCCAGGGGTTTTACATCGTCTCGTATGGCCTGGGGATCTATATACTGAATCTCATGATCGGGTTCCTGTCCCCGTTGGTCGATCCCGAGTTGGAAGTCTCGGACGGGCCGATGCTGCCGACGAAAGGGTCCGACGAGTTCAAGCCGTTCATCCGGCGGCTCCCGGAGTTCAAGTTCTGGTAATTGAATATTCCTCCTGTTCTTTTTGGCCCATTTGCTGAATCCCCTTTTTTCTTTGCGCTAGGGTTGAATTGTTCATCAGAATGTATATCTCATTTGGATGCTTGCAGTCATTTGAAGTTTCTCTGTAGGTTGGAGGCATTTGCAAGTGCTATTCTGGTTTGTTTGTTAGCTTGTAACTCTTTATTGTTAGGTGGCTTATAATAGTCTTGTGGTGTAGTAGTTCATGGAAGATTGAGTGGCTTAGTGGTAGTTTGCGAAAGTGTTCATCCCCAAATAGAGGCTATGTCGTTGAGGCGTTGGAGAGTGGACCAGGAAGTTGAATACGAAAGCAAAATCTACACAATTTTCTAATGACCTTTGAAAGATTCGGTCTTGTGAAATCCTAGTTAGTTTTTTGTCATTTTCTACAACTTAGTTTGGCTAATCTATGGCTTGCACCGAAGTTACTTCGTGAGGCAAGTTTCTTGGAAGTGATACACAAAGTCGGTAGTATGTATCCTCTTGCATTGGTTTGATTTATGCTTGTCCCTTCTTGCTTTTGAATTTATTAATCTGAAGATGCTGTCTCCCTTGTTTTTTCATAATTAGTGGCACCTAGAATTTAGAACGATGAACATAAAAGTATGTTGGGAGCTGGTTTACTTGAAAAACGGTGTTGATTTCTATGTCATTCCCTATTAACATAATAATACTGCGTGCAACTGACAAATCTTTGTCTTGATGCTTAATGTTTGACGTGGACGTGTTGTTTAACTCTGGAAAAGACGTGATTTTAAGAAGCAATTCTTTCATTCCTGCAAATTATTTGTGGTTACACTGTTAGAATTGTTAAACAAAGATGCTGGACTAAAGTAAAATTATGATTTAACTTGACTTGATAGTCATAATAGCTCTGGGCCAAGTAGGTTATTAAGTTTGTCTGAGCTGCTGCCTCAGGAAGTATGGTGTTTTAAGACTGTTAAACATAAACAAGAGAGTTGCCTTATATGTGAACCTTTTCTCTAGCTATTAAGCTCTTTTTCAATTGGAAAGTGCTTTCTCGGTCATTATGTGTGCACTGAGTTGAGTTGAGTTATCACTTGACTGGTTTCTTTATGTTTTTCAGGCACTCCATAACAAGTGCATTTTTCATAGCATTCCTCATGACCTTCTTCTCCATGTTTGATGTTCCCGTCTTTTGGCCCATATTGCTCTTTTACTGGCTTGTGCTTTTCATCATGACAATGAGACGTCAAATTGCACACATGATCAAATACAAGTATATACCATTCAGCATTGGGAAGCAGGTGAGATCTCTTTGCAGTGTCGGTATATGTATTATTCTTATGAACTATGCAGTAGAGATTAGTTTACAAATGGGTTTACAGAAGGGTTGTGACAAAAACTCATTGGATGCTTGGATATGGTCCATTTGTTTAAATACCAATCCTTCACATGGCTTTGCGAACGAATTTGCACACTAGTTTGTTCTGGTTACTGCAACTTTTACTACTAGCATTATCACCTTTCATGTAATGGCTGCGATTCTATTTATTTTGCAGAAATATGGTGGTAAGAAATCTTTTGCTAGTACCAGTGGCTCACGTGGGGATTAAAATGGGGCAGCATAGTATTGCAGTTGGGGAATTTTGGACGGAAGATGGTAGAATGGTTGCTATTTGGATATTCATGATATCTGTTCCTTTTTCGTTTTCACTTCAAGGATCTCAATTGATGTTATATAAATTTGGATACGTAGTTTGGAACGGATAGATCAACTGTACCATCGCCTTTCCAATGTTGGTGGAAAGAGGTGCTTATAGCTGCCAAGGGATGTTCACCGTCCCGAGGAGTCTCCTTCCTGGTACATGATAGATTTCGTCTGCGTTGTATGCCGACACTGTCCTTGTAACCCTTCTATTATGTAGTAAGGAAATTTGACTATCAATGATACTGGAAATTTTTTTCAATGTTCATGTTCTGCTACATGCATTCTTTTTCCTCTATACTTTTTGGGTCTAAAGCAGGTCATGGCATAATGTTGGCACTTCACGCAGCGTCTATTCAACTTCCATGTATCTATGAACAAGCCCTTGTGCTGTTCGGCGGTTATGTACTGAACGTACTTTGGACCTAAATCAAGAATAGTGGTCAAAACTGTGCCACGACCAATGAGAATTCTGATCCAAGTGAAATTACTATACTGGTATATCGAGCAGCTGCACTTTAGAGTTTCAAAGCCTTGGGGATAGATGTAAGAGTGTAGTTTGTCCATACTGATCTGCTAATACGGTGAGACCTTAATTCACTGGACTTGTCTGTCAAATCAGGGCTATGTTTTTTCGGATCCCTACGACCATGCTTTTGGTGGGTTAAGATTGATTGAGATAAAGGAAAACGCGACCCATCAAATTAGGTATCTGGTTATTCCATATGTCAGATAGGGAGCATGCTTGGACATTATATTAGCGGGTGGCCAAAAAGAATGGATCGAGCACGTTGATCTTTTCGATTTGGGGATTCTGACTCTTAGGCTCCGTTGGGTTCGCTTCGCATAGCAGAAAATATTACATTTTTAGAAAATATTTTTCAGAAAGCCATTTTCTTGGAAAATGACATAATTTTTCGGTGTTCAACTGAAATTTGAAAAAATTTTGAAAAATATTTTCCGTTGCTCGGTATGAAAAAGATTTTCTTCCTTGCACTACTTTTAATAATTTTTTATTTTTATTTTTTAAAAATATTTTTAATTTGTTTTTCCTTTTCCTCCTTCTTCCTTAGTTGGCCGTCGACCAAGTCGAGCCTCGACACAGGCCGGCGAAGCTCGAGCTCGCCAGATTCTTGCTGGCCTGTGGCGAGGCTCTGGCTTGCCTCATCTGGCGCGGCCAAGCTTGCCCAAGGCCGGTCAGGCGAGCTTGGGCCTCGCCAGATCCGGCGAGCTGTGGCGACCTTGAGCGAGGCTTGAGCCTCTCCCAGCTCGCCGGATCTAGCGAGGCCTGAGCTTGCCCGACCGCTGTGACCGGCGACTGGCCAAAGAAGAAGATAGAAAAGAAAAGAAAAAAAAAGAAAATTAAAATATTTAAAATGAATGGTGAAAGGAGGGGGGAAAATATTTCCTCTTTTCAAAAAGAGGAAAACATTTTCCTCAAAAGTGAAGGTGTTTTGTCCATTTTCTGGAAAATATTTTCCGTGGGAAGTTATTTTCCGTGAAACAAATATTGGAAAACTCGAAAAATGTTTTCTTGAAAGTTATTTTCCGTGAAACGAACGGAGCCTTAACAACTTGCGCTTTGCAATCAAAAGCTAGTCAAGTACATGCAAAAAACGTGGAGTCAGAAATAACAGCTGCTGCCTCTAGCTTCTAATTCCGAATGATTGTAGCATTCTTTGTCTATATTGAGGAAGAACCATGAAAATTAATCATCTCAGAGGAGTCGCAACTTCCAAAAGTAGAAGCTTAACTAAAGCAGGCCTAATTAAGGTAAAACTTTGCAAGAAAGCACATTAATAACCGTCAAACATGCCCGAAGCATTCGAAGACATGCTTGAAGCAATATGCAGGAAAAAACAGGACAATAACTAAGCAATTTCCAAGATCTCATTCTGTTCATGACCCGATATGCATGAATAGGGAACATTGTTGCTTCCGTTTTGCCATCCATCACTCGCAAAATCTTCCAGCCCCGGAAGATTTTTCGTTCTCCCTAATAGTACATGGGAGTTCCTTTTTCTTAATAACCACTATTTACATGGTCAACTTGACTTATTATACTTTGAACATACCTAAAATATTTTCTAGCGATTCAAAAGCAAAAGAGAGGATTGAATTGTATGCTTTTCCAAGATAAAATGCTTTCAAAAATTATGAAATGATCTTTTGCAGGTGTTAAATCTTTACCCTCATGAATTTATGGAAGCTACCTTCTTCAATTCAGTAGAAAATATCATGTTCAGTGTGCTCATGAACAATGGAGCACATATGAGAAGAAAAATGCAGAGTTACACATTTCAGAGAAACCTAAACATAGCTGCTACACAAGGGTGTCCAAATACTCACTGATGGTAGTGTAGTTCAAGTGTGGATACAGTTGTGTCCCCTCCAAACCCCCAGACGACTCTATATCGAAGTACGTTTGATCACCCTTTATGAAGACAGAATATATGAAAATGAACAGCATGTTGTCTGGATACGGAGTCTCTGCATCACGGCAAGCCATGTTACATGTAAAATTATTGAAGAAGTTGCTTCAGTAATAGTATAATTGCCAAACAATGTCTGAAAAGAAAAGCGAACCTTCCTTACATCTGCCAGTCCATAAACAAAAATCATTTCCTTGATAACAAATGTACCTTCACTTCATTAGCGGAAGCCCTTTGTCTTTCTTTTTCTTTTTTATTGTTTTACAGTTTTACTTGGGGAGTCAGGGCAAAGTTCTCTCAAGAATGGCATTTACGTTAGACTGCTCATGTGTAACCCTGCTAATTCTAGCTGTTCATCATATGCCTGTTTTTATGTACTGGATTGGACTCATCCTAAAGAAAATCAGCTTGTTTGGGACGTACTGTCCTTTAGACGTCTTCTGTACTGTCCAATGTATGATTCCTAAACTCACTCACCCGAAGCTGTGCCAGTGCCATTTATCAGGGAGCCTATTCTACTTGGAAGCACTTAGCATAATCCCAAGCCTTTACTAAGATGGAGCAACCTTGCCTCAGAAAGTTTGGCGTGAAGCAAATGCTTAGCCTAGACTATGTGAGTTGAATTTCCTTATACAACTATCACAGAGTAAGGACACAGAATTGATGGCATTGGATTTGCAGCACCCATAGACAGTGTGTTCATGAGTTTCTACCAAAAAGAATTATAGTTTCTTTCTTGTATGCCTCTTTATCTGTAATTTCTCATTCTCCGGCAGCACCAGTATTGTGGTCAGGACTCTGATGAAATGTTTTCCACACCACTAGTAACCATGCTTAACTCGTAACAAATTCGTACATAAGTTGCACTGTACATAACATGAGAAATAGTACCTCTGATTTTATGTAGAAGCTCTTCTTCTGATATGTACGTCTTCTGGAGCTTCTTTTTGATTTTGGTCTCCCAAATATCGGCTAGCTCATTCATGGAGTAGACATTACCAGGGGGCCTCAAGTACAAAACCTTATTCAGTGTAAGCGGGTCATCCAATGTACTTATGGTGAATGCTGCGACATCACATTCCTTCACGAAGACACCTGCAAGGCAGTGCATGCTCTCCAAGTTTAAGCTCCAATAAACGACACAAATTGCCCACATAAACTAGTTAAAAGCTACTCAAGAATGAACCTTTTAAATTTCCGTCTCCATAAATTTTGATCTCGTCCCTTGGAGGTGCCTTGAGCTCCGGTTGAACCAGGGATGGAAGTAAGCTCATGAAAAAGTTGCAAGATACGAAGGTATAAGGAATGCCTTCAGCCTCCACAAGACGCCTTATTTGGGCTTTCCTTGCGTAGAAGTTGTAGTCCATGCCAGATATGTGAACCTTGTCTGGGTCCAAACCAAATTCTGAAGGAATAAACCTCTGCAAAAGGAGAATTAAGCTTTCTTCGTTTCACCTTAACAAAATTTTTAGCATTTTGCATTCAACTTCTCCTCCCACAATGTACATCGATATATTCTTTGGCATTAAACATTACTGCCGAAAGAAGAATGCAGTGCCATGCTTTACTTCCCAGTAGAGCCATATATATCTGATCCAGTGTCATTACCTATTAGTTAGTCAGAAACTACATTGCATTTCCATGTTTGCATCATAATCTGTGTAATTGTCTCTATATATAGTATTTCCAATTTAGGGATCGAAACAAAAATTAACCTAAAAGCTGAATTCAAGACATACTGCACTGTCTATTCAGACTCATTAGTCAAGAATCAGCGTATGTTATTGGGTTGCCTTGGCCTAGCTTATGGCATTTTGTTCAATACAGAATGTCCCTACAAAATATTTTACTCATTGTTCCAGTGTTGCCAATCGACATTATCACAATAAAGAAAATTACTTTTTAAGTCAAACCCACCAAAACAAAAAAAGACAAAAAGCGATCAAAGGGGATAAAAGAAAAGATGTTACATTGATAGAGCCAGCTTTCTTGATGGCCTGAATCAGCAGTTTCTGATCTGGGACCTGTGTGGAGCTCACAGCACAAATCACAACATCTACTTTCTTGATTGCTTCAATGAGACTCTCCTCATCTTGCAATGAACCCTGAAACACCCAGTAAGGCAAAAGAGAAAAAAAAACACGCAACAAAAACAATATCCCCATGAAAATCAAGAAAGACCGAGCCAAGCAAAACACACCAGAGATCAAGAAGTGGGTACCTTGAGGAGGGTAACACCAGCATCGGAGAGAGACCGGAGCTTGACCAGCTTGTTGGGGTCGGCGAAAGCAGTCTCTCTCACGAGTGCGAAGGTCGGGTGCAAGAAGTTGAGGCTGGCTTTGGCCAATTCGTGGCCCAATTTCCCGGTCGCTCCGACGATCAAGACTCTGCTTTTCTTCTTGTCCATTTCAGATTCCTGAGCAACCCCACCAAGAATCACTTCTTCGCTCGTTGAGGAGCGTTGCACCCTCACTCTACATTTATACTCCAACAGTGGCTGTCCACTGCTCAGAATCGACAGTCCTGTTTGCTCGGAGAAACCTTCGTCTCGTCGTCCCCTCCAAAACCTGAACGGGGCTATTCTCACGGCCATCTTTTAAGAGATGGGGTTGATTTAAATTGAAAAAATTATAAAAAAAGTCATACATTTATTATAATTGTGCCATTTCAGTCCTAAATCATTTTACATTTGTACTAATTCAATCCATCATATAAAATTTGTCCGGTCAATGTGACCACTTTTAAATAATTTTTTCATTTTCATTTTCTTTTTTCTTTTCTTACCTCTGTTTTTTTCAATTATAGTGGGTGGACCCTCGCCCACGGCCACACCTCAAGATGGAAGGCGGAGCCACGTCCGAACCCGGCGTGGCCTTGATCCTTCTAGTTGCTTGACGAAATGCCTGACCCATACCACTCACTTAAGGTAGTAATGCCACCAGAATTCAGTCCAACAGAAGATGATGGAGTCTTTCCAACGCACCAATGGAGCTTATACTCAATCACTTCAACCATCCCACTCATTTTAGGTAGTAATGCCATCAGAATTCAGTCCAACATAAGATGATTGAGTCTTTCCAATTCATCGATGGAGCTTACACTCAATCACTTCAACCATCCCACTCACTTTAGGTAGTAATGCCACCAGAATTACTAACAAAAGATGCAATTAAAGAAACTAGGAAAGTCAACTTCATCAAGAGCCGTGACATGGGATGTTGTACTAGCTAGATATTGCTCGCAAGAGGACCTTTGGAGAAAATATTGGGTATCCTAAGGGTGCGCATAACAATCATTCTGTGTCCGAAAATTATTTCTACTTATAAATGATTCTTTTTGATTCTGTGCTCGAAAATAATTTCTGAGCATTTGAAGGCGTCTGATAACTGTCTAAAATTTCTATTCCTGAGATAGAAAAGAACAGAAATATGTTTGATAACTACATAAAATTTCTTTTATTAATAATATTTTAAATTATTTAATATTTTTTTTCTTTTTCTTTTCTTTCTACCCTTCCCTTCTTTGACCATGGCTAGTCGCCGACGCCGGCGACCGGACACAGGCCAAGGCGTCGCGGCCCTGGTCACTTGCCTCACTGCTGGCCTAGCCCAGATCAGGCGAGGCCGAGCCTCGCAGTCGCGACCCACGGCGAAGCCGACCTCGCCATCAGTCACGACGGCGAGGCTTGGCCTCGCCCGATCTAAGCGAAGCCAACCTCAACGTGGGTCGCGACGGCGAGGTCGGCCTCGCCCGATCTGGGCGAGGCCGACCTCGCCATGATCAATGGCGAGCCGCATTATCATGCCCCGCACCCTACGAGCGCGCGATCATCTCTCGATGGTCGATCATTGAATGCGACGTCCTAGACACGTCGCCGACCCAACTCAAACATCAGAGATTAGGCACGCGCGGAAACAAATAGAAGCAACCCGAATAATTAATAATGACAAGGGGTAACAATAGCACAAAACAATAACTGTAATTCCTACACTTGGCAGATACATACGATGTCCACAAAAAGGCAATCCCCAAACTAGGTCACAACAACATAGCCACATTCCTTAAAAAGGGACAATGGTTCGCAAATTTAACTCTTCTACAAAATGGGGATACTCAAAATACAGGGTACTTGACCCATCCTCGATCTCCGAGATACCCTTGCAGCGTCTCTAATCACTCATGGTCGCGGATCTGAAATGGTTATATAATAACCGTGAGAATGAGTCTCAATAAGCAACCCCCTATACCCCACGTAGGTCAATGTGTACCCAGACAAGTCATACATACAATCTACCCCATAACATATAAAATTCGCATCATTGTACTTACCTCGTCATCAAGCCCATGCCAACTCGGCACGTTAGTCACAACGCGATAATGAAATAATAGGAATTAAATAACACATCACAATCGCTCAAACACCAACCACACTTGCACTTAGTCAATCCAATTAACTCAACCACACATCCAACCAGCCAATTCAATCACACTCAAATCGCATACATGGCCGAACATCTTTCTCACAACCCGCGCCACTGTGCCTCAAGTCCATTCTCACTGCCCGCGCTACTGCGCCTCAGGCACATTTGACACACCGGCCATTCAAGCCTTCACACGGACCGCCGTCAACACGTCCCAAGTCCGTAGCCCTCCGATCAATCCGGGCTTGTAATCGACAGGCATACACACGCCATTCAATTCAATCAATTTTAGGCCAATACCACCAAACGATCCATATTCACAATTCAATCCAATCCACAACACGCCGTACCAAGCGATCCATATTCACAATTCAATTCGGTTCACGACACGCCACACCAAGCAATCCATATTCACAAATTTAATCCGGTTCACAACACGCCACACCAAGCAATCCATATTCACAATTTAGTCCAATTCACAATTTGCCACCTCAATCCACAAACCCAACGTTCAAGTCAGCCACGCACAATCACCCAAATCAAACATATTATTTAATCCAATTCAAATAGCACAATTATATAGCAATATGATCAAATTAAAATCACGCCCTAACCGTTCTAAATCAGAGACAAGTCTATAAAATACTCAAAGTACTAAATAGGGTTTAGAAAGTCACTTACCTAAGTTTGGCACGGGAAAAGTCGGCTCGGGCCTAAAATGGCCCGGGTGAACAGTGCGGACTCGGCACATGCGCGGGCACGGCGGTTGGCCACGGGCAAAATTCGGCGCGGGCGCGGGCAACGGGCGCGGGCGCGGGCAACGGGCACAGGCGCGGGCTTGGTCGCGTGGGCGACGAGCCGGCCACGGCCTGAGCAAGCCCGGGCACGGCTGGGCTGGCCACAGCAAAGAGGACCCTCGGAGTCTCCGGCAACGGGCTCACCGCCGATGGGTGCTTGTCCCTTCGTGTGCCTCACGGTCGAGAACCTTGCACTGAAAATCCCCCGTCGCCGCCAAGCCCACCTGCTCCACCTCCACCCGTCGTCCTCCCCCTGCTTCCGCAAGATCAAGCTCAAGAGCTTCCCCCTCCAAACCGCCATGGTCACTTGACCACAAGCTCGCGACCATGGTTACTCGAGGTCGAGCTTCGTGGCCATGGCGGCCGCGAGCCTGGGGCTTGCGCTCCGGTGCTGGGGATGGACAAGACGTCGATGACGCCAATTTGGACGAGCTGTTGGGAGGTAGACCGTTGCTGTCCGCTTTTGGTTTTCATGGAGAAGATAAGGGATTGCAGAGGAAGCGGTAGAGAGAAAGTGAAGAGGGAGTCTCGTGAGGGACAGGAGGCGAGAGAAAAAGTGGGCCCCACATAAGGAGAAAATATCCCTGACAGTGGAGAAAATATTGGGTGCCACGGGGGATTCCACCGCGGAGAAATAACAAGTCCGAGGTAGCGACACGTGTCCGCGGGGACACACGTCTCAAGAAGGCTTCACGGTGGAATAACTCCCACGGCACAGAGCTAAGCCGAGCCGAGCTGAGAGCAGCTGAGAGGAATTTTTTAAAAAACAGCCCTCTCTCTCCATACTCTCTCTCTCTTTCGCGCTCCTATCGAATTCCAGATCTGGAATTCGCTCTGTGCTCCGTCTCCCTCGCGACGACGAGCGAGGTCCGTCTCTTCGCCTCGACGCCGACGCCGCCTCACTCCGACGATTTCTCTGTCTTCACGCTTTCTTCACGCTCTGCTCTCTCTCCCTCCCGATACACGCCTCTCTGCCCTTTGGGCTTTCGTAAATCTCTTTGGTTCGGTTTTGAATCTCTGTCTCCCCCCCCCCCCCTGCACCCTTTGACCCAAGAAAGTGCTCGGCGAGAGGGGGGAGAGCGAGGTCCGTGGGAGAGAGACGTCAAGAAGAAGACCAAGAAGAAGAAGCCTGGAGGCAGCAAGAGGAAGATGACGGTTGAGCAGGCGCTCGCCTTCAAGTCCGTGAGCGAGTGCAGCGATGGCTACTCGTCTCCTTCCAAGCTCGTTGAGTGAGCTCATGCCAATGGGCTCAGTTCTTTTTTCCTTAAATGTTTTGTTTTCTTTAGCCCAATCTCTAAAGGGATGATTTTGGGGTTTGAGATGTTATTTATAAGGTTGTTCTATCTATATTGAAGTCGTTTGTTCATCCGAAAAAAGAACAAAAAAGGAAAGAAAGAAAAGAAACAGAGGAATGTGTAGCTTGGTGTTTTCGTCGTGTATCTTGTCAGTTTAGTGGCTCGCAGAAATGGAGGGTAACTCAAAGTGTTAGAGTAAAACTAAACTTGATTCTTGCTCTTAATCTTCTTTTGTCTTTCTTTCCTTTTCACTTGCAATGCATATTGATGGTACATTTTGTTAGAAACTGTTTTTGCCCAAAAGCTCAAGTGTTGGGAAATGGGTCCATCCTTTAATACTCCCCATCGCTCGTATACCAGACTTCACGCAGGATGCGGGCGTAAAAACAGCCGCTTCAAACAATCAATAGGAGATAATAACACCACCATTCTAAGGAGATGAATAATGTAGATAAGAGGCAATGGCATGATTCAAACTTTTGACCTCTGCTCTGATACAAGATTCAGATGATCAATGAAACTCGTATGTTTATGCACAAGGAGACATGTACTAGTCGTGAGAAGTACTAGTAGAGTTACATGTGTCGTATAATTTTTCCATGTGAGGGGCCTATTAAGTTTCTAGAAAGTTGTTTGGATAAGCTGACTGTCTAAAAGCATTTGGTTTCTTGGAATCCCGCGAATGAGTAGAGGTATCAGAATCCAAATTTAAATACAAGTATGAACTCCAAAACATAAGCCACCACTTGAGTTCAGTACTAAACTGCTGCAGATATTTTTGCACCTAAAGTTGACATTTTCTAGTTAGTTAACTACCTCGGAGTGGTAGCACTGAGATGCCAATTCTATTGCTAAAGATTGCCTCAGTAACGCCAGTACATGAGTTATGTCCGGCCTTTCTACTCCAGTTGGCCGTGTACAAGACTTTGCAGTCTCTATTGCTTTCCAAGCCGAGTCAATGTCGAACTTCCCTTGTAAACTTGGATCCATAATCATCTGTATTTCTTTAGTTTCAACGATAGGAGTCATCTATTGAAGTAAAAACACGTTGCGCACTGCGCCTCTAGTTACTACTGGATGTCCTGTAATTAGCTCAAAGCGTATGATTCCGAAACTATAAACGTCACTTTTCGTGTCTGGCCTTGAATATGGAAAAAAACCTGCATATACATATGAGAATATTGATGAGAAGACAATTTCTAGGTCATGATAAGGCTTCTCTTTGAATCTCTTTGAGTCATTTATCCTTTTTGAGCTGTTTTTTTTTGTCAAGTCCAAATTTTAACCACTTGAGAAGTGGAAAAGATAAGACCTATAAACATTGAAATGTTTCGCCAGTAGTTTCGGGTGCATCCAAGTAGTGAAGAAGGGATGGATATTAATAAATGAGAAGTGACACATGAAATCTTGGGGAATGTCTGATTTTGTGCATAAAGAGATTGGACAAGATTGAGTTTTAGTCATTACTCTGGGTCGAAGTAGCCTGGAGTGCCCAGAGGACAAGTTGGATAAGAATCAAGAGCTCGAGGTTCAACAGCTGAGATACCAAAGTCAGCTAATTTAGGTTGCATTTCCTCATTCAACCAGATGTTTGCAGCACTCAAGTCTCCATGGATGATGGGTGGGTGGCAATCATGATGAAGATAATCCAAACCTGCAATTCTTTGCAAAAACTCCTTAAACCGTGCCAGAGCAAAAACTGTAATAGTGGATATTTCATCTGCATACCTTGTGCTACATCCACGGCAATTTGTAGTCTCTTACTTCAAGTCAAGACTGTAAAAGAGAATGATAAAATACTTGTTAAGTTTTGTTGCAGATTTCCACCATCCATAAATTCATATATTAGCCCCTTGGTTTTGGTGCCATCACAATATCCAAGTAGAGACACCAAGTTTTCATGGTGAACAGCCCTTAAGTGTTTGGCCTGCAAAACCACAAGTGTGCATCACCAGTGTTTACACCGACATTAGTTTGGGACCAAGTTTCTAAATATGCATCATTTGCCTTGTTCCATCTAACCTTGGCTTGAAATTCCCTAGACCCTCGCATAGAAAAACAAAAGAAGACCTTCACAGCAACTTCAGTGCCATCATCTAGTGTGCCAAAATATACATTTCCAGATCCTCCTTCAACGAGAACTGTTCCAAAGTTCCCCGATATCCTCGCAAGTTCGCCATATTTAAAAGGTCCATCCTTTAAGTTCAACATCTTTTCCCTAGGTTTTACACCATAATCTTTCCAATAAGTACTACATAACAACTTCCGAAGATCAACAAGTAGATTATCAAGGAAAATCTTTGCAAGATGCTTGCTGCTGAGAAATCCAACCTATAGGGCAGCATTTTCTGAAATTTGGGAGCTATATTCAAGGAGAAGATGACAAAGAGGGAAAAAAAACAGTAGGGATTGAAGTTCTGGCACCTTGCGGAGCAATGAACTAATCAAGGAAACTAGTATTCTCAAGTTGTTACTTTATTCGCATGCTTGTCATGGATGAAATTTTGGGTCATTAATTTTTAGGAGCTCAATCAAATATAACCAACATGACTCTCTAGAACTATTTAGCACATCATGATCATCCTCCCTTTAGAACACTCTTCTTTTTTTAGGGTCTGTTCTTTTCCAAAATCACGTTGCATGTCACCTTTACATGATGTTTTCTGGAAGAATCCAGCAAGTATTGTCCATAAAAAGTAACCGACTTACAGAGCCTACAAATAGGCCAGAGGACACTTTGGAATGATGGGCACGAGCACAAATGAGAGAAATGTAAGCATGAGTGCGTGTGAGTGTCGTGGCTGAAATGTTAAGATGCAAGAAGTACCAGCGACGGTGAGCTGGCTGACTAAAGCTCTGATGCAGCTGTCAGTATAGTCACGTGGTGCTGATGGTGATGATGCTGGAGATTGAGGAAAAGCGTGGTTGAAATCATCAGGATCTTGAGCGGGATCAAAGATGGCGAATTTGAAGACCATTTCCTTCCTTTTGCTCTGCTCTCGAGAACCAAATCTTGTTCTCTATCACCACCTGAACAAATGTCTATGCACAAGACTTTCATTTTTTTTACTTAATCCACTCTTTTTGTTGAATGCTTTCGGAGGTTTGCTGAAGAAAAGTAAGCTAAGTATGAAGTAAACTATTGAACATGGCTATACTAATTGGTGTTCTTAAGATTTGGTAGGTTGGAATTATATCAGGAAGGATTAGTACCACTTTCACTATGGGTGATGGGAGAAAAGCAATGTTCTGGTTTGGTAGATGGCGTAATTTCCAACACTTAAAACTCTTTTTAGACCGGTTCCTTATTTCTATCTATAAAGATGGGATTGGAGCCAATGTTCTTAAGGTGAAATGACGGATGTTTGCTTTGGGTCCAAAATTTTTCGCTATTCCACGATCTTTGAGAGATCCACATTTCAACTTACTTAGAAGTTGAATGGATTGAGAATCCAGTGTAGTAATAAAGAGAAGCTGATGTGAAATCTAAGAACAGGTGTGTGTTTACTTCATGCCCTTTTTCGAGGTTTTTGAAGTTTCATGCAATTCCAACTTCCTTAAGAGTAGATCAGAAAGTTTTTTATTCCCTTCTAAAGTTAGCTTTACTTCTTCATGTTATCAGATACGTATAGAAGAGATCGTGAGTCAATTAATCACCTATTCCTTACTGTCGTTGCCATTCGGCTTTGGTATTCAGAACCAGAAAAATCTATTCTACTTTTGATCATGCTGAAGTTAGTTACAGGCTTGTGCAAAAGCTTGGGGGGGGGGGGTATGGGGGGTGTTGGTGGTAATAAGAGATTCGAGGATTTTAAAGATGGGCAGGTATTCCACATTGCTGGAAAAGGGGAATGCTTTTGTTACATCTCGCTCATCGCTTTCATTCTGTTTCAGGTTCCCGTTTCAGGCGTGTTTGATTTATGAACTACCAACTACTCTCCTGTTACTTGCGGAATGCTGCTCTTTCTTCTACTCGGAAGCGTGAAAGCTACTCGCCCTCTGCTTCTCTCCTTGCTCTAGTAAACCGTGAAGCCAAAGAGTACACTTGGAACTGAAAGCAGCTCGAACCATTTCTTTTCTTCCGATATCTAATGTTAGGGTCGTTTGTGAGGAAAAAGTTGAATATTCCTTGCTCAACTAAAATTTCAACCGAGGACCTAGAAGCTGAAATCTTTCTACATCTGTTGCAAGATTACTTGATGTATTCTTTCTATCTTAATCTATGGTATAAATTTCTCACAAAACAGTATTTAATGAGCAGATTGTTCTCGGTAGGTAAATAATCACTTATGAGATAGGGAGATTAATGGCATGTCCATCACATGGATTTGTTTAAATACATGGATTGTAACATCTTATCTTGTGTTCTTACCAAAAAAAAAAAACATCTTATCTTGTGTTGCGATTGTTCATTTGAGTAGCTACAGGGAAACAAAAAAAGGATGTCATCAGCTCTAATTATGTGCTTTGTGCCTTTCAGAGATTGAAACTGTACCTCCCGACTAACGGAAGAGGACTAATTCTTTTGTGCACTAAAAATAATGCAGGAGCAGTACTTGGTTTAGATTAAAACTGCAGGCTCATAGTATGGGAAACTCTGATGACTCATCCGTCTTACTTTCTGTTAGGATTGGAGCAGGCAACTGTGCAATTTATATCTCTCTTCCATATACTTTTTGTGGTTTACTGCATCATGTCTGACATCTTCTGGTTGATGACATCTTCTAGTTGATTTTGCTTACCTTTCTTAAAGTTCTAATGAGATTAAGGTGCTTTTCATGTAGTGAAGAATCTAAAACTTCTTTGCCCACGTAGGAATCCTCTGCAAATTCTGATGTGCAAGATAGCCTAGGACTTGGACTTGATGAGCAGAAGGTCCGAGCTTTTGCAGCTTCAAAATTTGGGGCAAGAGAACTCCGTTCCCTGATTTTTAAGGTCCTCTTTTTTTATCCATTTTTATGCCTGCATTTCTTTCGTGATCTTTATTCTTTACCCTTTTAGTCCTGCCATACTTCTACCAACTCAATTTTGTTTTCCTCCTTTTCAATATCATAGGGGGGAGGTTTGATTACTTTGGCAAAGATTTCTCAGCTGGTAAGAGCACCATTCACCTCAGAATCTTTACTTTTTTTTTGGTCAAAGAGAATCTTTCCTTCACTAGGTCCATTTAATATGTTTTAACCTAGTTTCCTCTTTAAGGTAGATTGCAAGAAGATTATAGGGGAAAGTCCTCTTAGAAGCTGCTAACTATCAGATAAGAAAGGAAGTTGTCAAGAAAGTAAGTGCTTGGCAAATTTTGTATTGTCATTAACTTCATCAAGTCCTCACGACATGGAAATAGAATACACATCCTGTTCATTTTGTTACTGGATGATCTAATGCTTGTGGAAAATATGCGTAAGAACTGAAAGTGCGTAAGAAGCGTTATCCTTCTTCCAATGGGATAAACAATTGTGGATCAAAAAGAGTAAATTAGAAGACAGCATGCAGCGAGTATGTAAGGGGTCTTCTTCATAATTGAATGATTCTCTTGAAGTCTCTATACTCACTTTATAAATGACCTAGCAAATTAAGGTTTTGCACTGCAGTTAATGAAAATTTTGTATGTTATTTGGCATGGCGCTTGAACTAATAATTACAAGGAGATTGAAAATCTGATTTATTTAATTATGTTTGTTGGGATACAGAGCGGACAGTTGACTGCTATAAATCTTGAATCTCGTGCGGCCTTGCTTGCTGCAAAGAAGGTGATGACATTTGAATTTGCATATACACCGGAAAGTTATCATAGTGCAACAACGCATGATCATTTACTCCATAGATATTTTATCAAATGCGAACTCATCATTATGTTTTTTGTGTGATTGGTTTTGGCAAATACCAGCAAGGCACATAGCGATAGAAATTTTATTTTCGGCTGGTAAAAGAGAATTTATGTATAGGTTGTTAACTTTGCTTGTATTACTGCATTGACTATTTGGAAAGAGTTGGTTTCTTCCACCAACGATAAATCATCAAAGGTTATGCGTGTAAACAATAGCTCACCAAGGAGGTATTACTCGATAGAATTCACATCGTGTTCTAAGAGAGAGCTTGCTTTTGTTACTATCTGGGTCTTTTTTAAAAGTAAAATAAGGAAGTTTTCTTTTTTCGGGGTCTAGTACAGAAGATGAGCTACATTATGTTTAGTGGTGCGAGTGTGTTGAGGTTGTTCTATTCCGTGTTTGCCTTAGGACTCCGAAGAAGAATGGTTTTTCCGGGTTCTGCTCTTGTTGGGTTCCTTTGCCCAAGGTAGAGTTGAAATGTATTGCTTGGTGGGTGTTTGATTACCTGCGATTTGAGGTTGAGCTTTGATTTACAAATTACAAAATAGGTGGATTTGAGGTTGAGCTCCGATTTGCCTAAACCTCTTATTAGTCTCTGCTGCCTCATACGAGGCATTGCTGTGACTGTTTTCAGCAAATGTTGACACTATGTTTGTGTATCCCTTCTTGAAAATATTATAAACAAAATGTTGGTTCTTGGATATCAGGACATAGACGGGGTAAAGCCAATATAGGCGTGTTAGAATGCTCATCGGTTCTTATTTTGGGTAATTCTGAGGTTATTGATTAGAAGTTACTTGGCTGCATATATTTTTTTTTTAGTAAGGATTGGCTGCATATATTGTGATGCACTTAATCTCGGAAAGTAGGCGAGAGTTCTTAATAGCACATAGTTAATGGGTCAGACGTAATAGCACATAGTTAATGGATCAAACGTAATGTACATGATCTCGCATATGCATATTTAGTTTATTAGCCTTTGGCAGCCTAGATGGGTCAACTAGATCTCGCATATGCATATTTAGTTTTCGTTTTTCATGTTTGTCGGGACATTCTTTGAATTAAAGTCATGTGTTGATTATCGAATTCCTTAATTCTGTCAATATTGTGCTTATCGATCTTTAATCCTTTGATAATGACCTAGATAACCATACGTTCTTTGCAACCTTTGAAATTGCCAGGTGAAAGGATCTTCTGGTAATCAGATTCAAGATTCTCATGACAAGATCAGTGAGAAATTTCAGTGTATGGCTCACCATAAGGGTTTTCATCGGTTTTGCTTTACTAACAAGTCTCCTTATCAGGAAATCATCGACTTTGATGTACATGTCGGCCATTTTGCATACTACGATCACCATGCAAAGGACGGTAGGACTCTGCTTTTTTTCTGTTTTATTGTCTGTGGAAAACTTTATGAACGTACCATGTGTAACTCTTTTTTATCTGTTGTGAATGTATCTGCAGAGCATATCAACCCGTTGTTGGAACAGATAGGGAAGTTGGAGGAGGCTCTCTCCAACATTCAGTTTGAGCAGCATTGGCTGGAGGCTCAGACTGAGCATCAAGCAATTGGTAAAATATTTTATGTCAAGTCCTCTTGCTATTCCAACCTTGTTTCATCTTGAACGGAAATAACTTTCCTATTTAATGCTGAGTGGACCACCATAGTTTGATTAGACTCCCATTATCTCTTAAATTTCAAAGGTTATCACAACGTCTGCTCTTAAAAGACCTTCAGAAGTAAATGTCTCATAAGACAAGTTAAAAGCTATTTCTAGAGCCTTTGACAAGCTCCTTTTATCCATTTGATTGACATAACTAGTCAGTTATTATGTTTATGATCCTGAAAATAATAACACGTACCTAACTCGGCATCAGTTGAAAAAGCGGACTTAGAAAACAAAGACGGCAACAAAAAGGAAGATACGTGTTTGGTCGAGTGGGTTTCAAATGGTCATATGGGTTTTGTTTGCATGTGTTGTCTGCTTGATGTTTTGAAGTGTCTGATCACCAATATTGTGTTCAATGATGGACATCACATAGATATTGCATGTATGTAAATTAAGGAAACGGCCAATGGACCATGGAGATTGTTATTCCTTTTCTTGGAATCAGAATTGCCATTGCTTAAAGGCATCTTAACTTCTTTCAGATCCAGGTCTTGGTGGTGTTGGTCTTCATTGTTGATTGTGACTGCTCTTATCTTCGCACTGCGCAGCTTATTCAATATAGCTATTTCTTCATTAATCTAATTCAATAATGAGTTCCTCTGTATTATGTTTTAACATATACACCATGTGGTCTAAGAAATTTAGAAATTATTCTGCTTATAATTGTTATCTTGACAAGTTGCGTTGTGCACCTTATGTTATCCATAGTTCCATAGTTATGTTTTGTGTGGAGACTGAAGTGAGGTGAAGATTTTGTGCATTTGTATGTGCTGGGAATCTTAATTTTTGTTTTTGTTTTCATGACTCCCAACTTTTGCTGATTCGCTCTCTTCCTGTGAATTCTTTGCTGCACTCAGAAGAAATGGATTTGCGGCATTCAGAGCCCAGCAGAATCTTGACGAGGCTCTCCGGCGAGGAGATTCCGAGAAAGACGTGCTTCGTTAGGCTAAAGCAGCCCCATAATGTTCACTTGAAGAATATATAAACAGTTTAGAGCCATTGTTTTTATGTTTTTATCTTTTTTTTATGGTCAGTTTAGAGCCATTGTTATTCTTGCTGGAAACGCTCCTCGTGGTGTAGATGTGGGTTCTAGTAGTTCTTTTTTTTTTTTTTTTGGTAAAGTAAGAATGTATATAACTATTCAGAACACCAAATACAACCTAAAGCCCAAACCAGTTCCTGACCCTATTAGGACACATAATGTCCACACAAGGACAAGAGAGGTTCAGCAGGAATTGTACAAGAAGCCACAGACTGGCAGAAAGGAAAAGAAAGGGAGAACTACAAGCAAGAAAAACCAGCCAATCCGAAGATTGGAGGCAAGATACCCAAGGCACCGAAGGAACAGCATCAACAAACAAGGGCAGCCAACCCAAACCAAAAAACCCGGAGGTGAAGGCCCAAAACTCCGGGAGCCGCTACAAAAAATCCCAAAACAGCCACAGCCAGCACTAATCAAAGATAGAGGGGGGAAGGTCCCACTTTCTCTGTACGATGCGGTTCCTAAAAGTATCCTCAACCCTCCCCATAGAAATAGTTTTATCCTTCACGACTTTGAGGAGGTGCTTTCGCATACCAGGTATAAAGACACTCTTGTTTCTGAAGATAGCATTATTCCTTTCGGTCCAAATAATGTGACATAGTGCACTAAAGGAAAATCTAGATATGCAGTGGGCAAACGAGGAACCTCCACAAGCTTTCATAGCCCAAATGATATGTTCTTGCCAGGGCCGATTGCGCCAAGGTAGACTGCATTTTGTCGCCCAAAAAGAAGCCAATCTACTGGTAGAAGCGCAATCAAAGAACAGATGGTTGATTGAGTCTGGTCTAGACCCACAAAAGGCGCACAAAGCATCGACAATCCTGCGATTTTGTAATAGGAATACCTGAGTAGGTAGCCGATTGAGAGATATTAACCATAGGAGAAAGGCATGACGTGGGGCTATGTGCCGATCCCAAATAAAGGAATACCAGGGGGTTGGATGCCATTTCCTTCGGATGTGATTCCAAGCAAGAGTAACAGAAAAGGATTTAGATGGGTGAGGTGTCCAGACAAAGTTGTCCATGGAGCTATCCACAATGTACGGAGGGGGATCCATCCAGCTCATAATAGTGACAAGAGTGTTAGAAGGTTGCCAGGAGCCTTCATAGAAGGACCGTACTGTAGTCTCCCGAGGAATGCGCGACTGATAAATTTCAACATTACTAAAAAGCAAGTATAGCGGGCCCCTACTATGCCACCAGTCAAACCAAAAGGAGACTGAGCGCCCATTTCCAATCTTTCACTGGAACATAGTTTGAGCTGAGACACGCATATCTAGGGTTTTCTTCCATGTCCAAGAGCAGAATGTGGGTTCTAGTAGTTCTACTTGTCTCTTTTCCAAATAACTTTGTTTTGCTTTAGGCATGGAAATTCTCTCTTTGAATTTGTCAATTTAGTTTATATATTGGCTTTAGCTTCAGAGGACTTGTGGGACTTCTATTGTAGTGAACTGACATGCGTATAATCCATTTTATAGTTGAAACACAGCAGAGATATGAATTAGAAAGCTTATGTTGTCCACAGAAGCTGAACTTTGGAAATACTATGGTGGTGTTGACTTTGTGACCTTATTTCCTCTGGCTAGGTATCGTGGATCATTGAATTAAGAACCGTTCAGCATTCTTGACATGGATTTATTGAAGTTTGTGTTCAAGTTTTGGCCAATTTTGAAGTTTCAGAATGTGTAGCGAATTAATGAAGGGATCGGCGAATTCATCACCGTCAATGACGTCGATTCCTCCAATTAACAATGATACATCTGTGTTTTGCTATTGTGGCCTGAAATCTCCTTTACGAATAGCAATGATGAAGGACAATCGGGGAAGAAGATATTATCGTTACCCAAGATATAACTACAACAGAGGGGAAAATTGCAGTTTTTTTATGTGGGTTGATGTGGAAACTAGTCAATCAGCAATGAGTGTGTCCAAAAATTATCACCGGATCAATGTCGAAGAACTAGCGTCGACTCATAATGAGGATGATGGCAATTCCATGGATGTTAAAATCAAAGCTCTCAAGGCACAAGTAAAACGTGATAAACAAGATGCGGCAAAGCTAAAGAAAGAAAATTCGAGATTGAAGAAACTGTATTGTCGATGTTTATAGTAGCTCACATGTTATTTGGAAATTTGAAGGTCAAGGATGTCATGAGTTTGCCATGGTGTGTTATTGTGAACGTGTTTTGTATTTGTCGACATTGCATCCTGTTTGTGGGAAGAAAGTGGTTGTTTCTTTTTTAGTAAATAAATTCCACATTTGAGGTATGAATATTAGTTTCTTCTTTTTGTATAACTCTGCAATCTTAATTTCAATGTTCCTTGCACGGATTTGGAGCACTGGTCACGCACTGTTCACTGTGCACTCTCAACTTCAAAAATTCATATCTAGCAAATCGTAAGTCCAAATCGAGTTCCGTAAAATCCCACAGTCCCGCAATACCCTAAACTACCAATTCTATATATATATATATATATATATATATATATATATACGTAGCTCAATGACCCAAAATTGGACTTCGCTACTCGAATAACACATAAATGGACATAAAGACTAGCCAAATTATTCACAACGCGGAGCTTGAGCACGAAAGTTGGTTGCGTCATAACTTTCTCCACTAAACGCTGTTCCAAGCGAGCTTATAGTTAAAAGAAAGCTCATTCATAGCACTACAAGAATTCTAATTTGGCCGTCCCAAAATCGTGCCGAAACCCGACGAAAATCTACCTAAAAGCCGCTGGTCGCACACTGTTCATTGGTCGCGCTCTCTCAATAATTCTCTCTCTCTATTTTTTTTTCTTTATAAAAGTTGTTGTAGTAATGCCCATTGCCTGAAAGCTGATTTTTCTAAAACTAGATTGATGCTGATATTACTACAGTTAGGGAACGAGGCGAGGTAGATTTTAAATACGAGGCAAAGTTTGCACAACACATGAAAAAGGGTGAAGCGGTGAGTGAATTTGCAAAGTCAAAAACTATTACACAGCAAAGGCAGTATCTCCCCATATATTCAGTGGGAGATGAGTTATTGCAGTTAGACTTATAATTTTACGATACATTGTGGTTAGTTTTACATAGTATTTCATAGCACTATAAGAGTCTAGGTTATGTATGTTTTTAGCCACAGGTATTCTTTTAGTGCTGGTATTGGGTAACGAGGCATGGGGATAATATTGGAATCAGGACCCAAACTTGGATTGTGAAGCCTCGTACTGTCACATAGGAATTTGGATGATCTGGTCTATTCTAAATCTGGGTTGCCATTCGCGATGAGCCTCAATGGTGAAACAAACTTCTCTACCTAATTATATGATAGGACTGAGGATCATATCTAATTATAGCTTTAGACAGAAGGAAACAATACAATTATACTTGCATGCTATCCAGTTTCTCTTAAGGGATTAAAGCAACCTACCATGTATGTAAATTAAGGAAACGGTTGATGGACCATGAGGAAGATTTTATATCACATTTCTATTCGTGTTCAAAACCGTCTTCAGTTTAAAGAGTTCAGTTTAAAGAGTTCACATACCATGACAAGTTGTATCAACAGTCCTCTTTGCTGCTGACCTGTGGTGGATGTTTATTCCTATGTTCTAGAATTTTTCTCTACGGAAGGGTTAATTTATCAAAGAACTATTTGCATCCTGAGGTCATTCTATCTTTAATTGTGACAAGGAACTGCTGAGATTTTTAACTACATGTTTCGGTGCAACAACTCGTTGAGATTGAAAGACCAAAAGGAGGCCCTATCAAATCGTGTGGAGCTACGTTACTATCCCAGAAGTAGGTACACTAATTCAGTTGCAGGAAACTCAAATCATCAGTTTTGCTCCATGCACTCTGTAGTTAATTCCAAGAATGAATGTCTGTCAATAATGATGTTACAACGAGATAGTTTTACACCATCGAGAATGAAAAACGGCAAATGCCCCCAATACTACCCGGGGGATAAAAAGGAAAAGAGGGGGGGGGGGCAAAGAGGGCATTATTCGGTTAAATGAAAAACAAATCATGGCCTCAAGCAATTATGGGGGACAGGGACAAGTAAATTGCACGGCATGTGAAGTTCTAAACAAGAATGCCTTTCCTTATCTGCATCACCTCCTCAATAGCTTGAGCACATCCCCCACCAGATGCAGCGAACCGGTGACAAGTACCTGTATATACCAATTAGATAGATAACATTCCCAATGGTCTGATACAAGAGCATGTAAACCACTACATACACAATATCTCTTTCGCACTAACAGCAGAAACACATGTATCTTCCATTTGGTCCCACAAATGGTTTGGCAAAACTCTTCTAGTAGCTACCTATGGACATCATGTTAATGACAGAAGGGTTACCTGAAGGCGTAAAGAAGGGTTTTCCTTAACACAGTCCCTCAGCCACTTTATTGTCAATGGCAAGGAAGGCATCACTGCACTGGATGCGAAATTCTGATCTGCCACACTGCCGTGGGAAACATCTTCATAAAGAAAGTCATGAAGGGGCAAGGAGTCTACACTGTCCGTCTTGGAACTCTTGTCAAGGGAAACATTTGCTCATGTATAAAGAAAATGTTATAAGCTCGAGCGAAACTTCATCATTTTCCCATACATGGATCAGTAAACTTTATTGTGGTGGGAGCTTTTTCAATCGAGTGGCAACTGGCAACACCAACCTTAAACCAGTAGAGGCAGTATCATTTGATCGATTCGTTAATAACTATGAACTACCAGATTGCTAATTAATTTATTTGACGCGACAACTCAATGCAAACCCACCTTAATCTCGTAGACCAGTTACAGCTTGCTGTGAACTACAACTAACATTAGCAGAAGCATGTGGAAGAATGAAGCTAATACCAGAATTAGCAACAGCAACAAACTGTAAGGGAAAGAGTTCACATGATATACTTGTTTGAGGCCACTTCTGAAAATACAGTGCTGGGGCTAACAAGGACCCCATTCGTGGTACTCTACCGGCTGCAGTTCATTTACACTATATTTCGTAAGTTTACTTTTTTTCTGTGAGGAAACAAACCTTTTCCCTGTATAATCTTCTCCCAAATCCTTTGGAGGTTATACTGCCACGACAAGTCCCTAGTAGTAGGGATATCTTATGTAATAACTGAAGCACCAGAAGTGACTTTATTATATGATGACATGCTAGGGACAAACAAAGCCTTTGAGAAATGGGTCCCTGGACAAGATTAGAACAAAACTCTTAACCGGTCATCTGTAAGCCTCACAAAATGACATATAGTGTGACTAATCTACCGGTAATGTTCAAATCTGAACAACCAACATTGCATCCGTGGAAGCAGCAGCAATAGAAACTTGCATCACCTCACTTATGGTAAGTGCTTAAGATTATTCCCAGGATAAAGCTGATGCACTAAATTCTACATAAAAATAACATACCCCTTTTCTGTTTAACGACTATTATACAAGGGTGTTACTGATGGGTAAGAAGAACGCAGCTAACTGGCAAAATATGCTTTGATAACAGAATGAGGTGAAGTCATTTTGAAGACCCTGATCGCCATCAGACATGAGAAGCATACAATACAAAAGAGAACCGACGCATCAATGCACACATGATAACATTGATATAGCAGATAATGAGAATGACAACCATCGAGAGAAAATTATCAATTAGCAAATCATATGCCTTCATTCACTAAATTATACAAGCTTCGTCAGGATGCGAAAAGAAACATCTTGCATCATGAAGATTGCATATATCTTTGGAATTGGATATACCTGATGAAGCGCATATATTCACAAGTCGTGGGAGCAGAATTTGAGGGTCTCTAACATCCATGCAATTAAATAATAGAATCTACCAAATACAAAACAAGCAAAGTATCAAAAACCATAAATCAAGTAAAACTGAACTTTCTTAAATGACAAAAAAAATGTGTCTTGTCTTTGCAAAAAGATACCTCATAGAAGCAATTCAAAATACTTACATCTCAAAAGAAACTCAATCTATGAGTAACTTTACCTAGTTTGACGTCTTATTAGATGACTTCATATTGTGAACATCGACAGAAGTCGATGGTGGTGATGACAATGATGATAATTTTTTGTTTGATTTAGAGGCACCAGAGAACCATCTGGCATAAGCCTCCATGCTCTCGGGACTATGAGCTCCGTCTAAGTAGAAAGTCAACTCTCCCGAATTTTCTGAAGTATCTGTTGAGCCATTATCGTGGACAATCTGTGCCATTCCAGAAAGGCGTGCTGTTGAAAGACCTCTAACGAATGCAGGAGGCAGTTCTAATCCAGCTGCCTCCTCATCCTGTTTCTGACACCAGCAGATTGAGATGTCAGAATGAAGTGGTCGCCAAATTTAGATAACCATGATATACTAATAACTCAAAATTAATTAGATGGGAGCACCATCCCCTTAAGAGAAAATACATAATGGATATTCACTGACATTAGAGTACTTTGTTGCTCAGTCACAAATTAAAATTGAGAAGTACAATGCCATTATGCATAAGGTTTGTCATCCAAGTATACTCTCATCACTTTAACCCAAATTGTCGAACCATATATACACAATAGGAGTAAGTCTGCAGGTTTGTCCATTAAATACAAGGTTATGAGCTCTCGGATTGTCAGTTTGACGAAAACCACAACCCGGCAAAGAAGCTATAGAAAAATGAAAGCAACTCTTCCAAACTGGTCTTAATAGATGGAGTAACAGATAATGTTGCCTCTGGCATGAACAAACTGCCAAGCATGATCTTTATGATTGCAACTACATATAACTAAAGGAAAAGTATGTTGGCTCTTTGGAAAGTGATTCCCATATAAGATTCGGAAGCATTGAGCCATATTCATGTGTTAGCTCAGATTGTCTCAGAACCTTCTATCTGCATTCCTATCAATCTCTAGAAAGTCTTGTTAAACTTAGATCCAAAACCCAAATAAGCCGTTATCATGTCAAATTGCAATATGAACCAGGAAAACATTACTTCAGCAAACCAATCAATCAACTCTAACATAAGTGCCAACATTATTCCAAGACCTATCTTCTGCCATCAGCTAGTTGGCAGGCCAAGACAGACCCTAATGAAATGCAGTAAAGAGATCAAAGCAACTCTTGCTGCAACCAATTCAAACAAAGAGGCATCATTAGTTATGAAACTTTGGGAGCAAGAAACAAATCACGACAAACCTATTCAGATACGAACATTTTAAAAGCCAGTATTGTGAGAAATTGGAATAATGGTGGCATTGGCAGATCTTCTAAAACATTTTCCTGCAAATCCAAATCTCTGCATTAAAGTACAGTCTATGTAAATCACCTCCCCAAATAAAGTATCAAATTACTCAAGCACATTCATAAATCATTGAGATGACAATTTAAGCACAAAGCCACGAATTCAAGAGCAAGTGTTGTCAGTCAAATTCAAAATTCACTTTTCCACATTTCATGTCTTCATCTATTTTTCTTATATTAAAAGTAACTGAACCTTCGATTTTAAAGAGAAACCGACATTTGAGAAGCTTCAACAAAAGAAGATGCAGCTTTTGAGAAGAATGAGGTAATCGATGCTTTAATGTATTCCAATGTATTAATTTGGCTGTCAAAGCCAAAAAAGGCAGTGACTTAAACAAGGAATGTGATTGTTTATACCACAAACAGGAAGCTCCCAGTTCCTCATCCAAAACATAAAATGCACCGTGATCATTACTTGTGCCATTCAAGAGCCAAAGTTGGAATAACTAAACAATTTCAGAAAGAGACAATATATTATCTTCAGTTGACTCCAGCAATCCCAAAAATATAGCAGGAACTTATCCTCAAACACATCCAACCTAAACAAAGTTCATTCAAGCAGAAACAATAGATGTTGAACTTGCATTTAAATTCATTTCCTTAAATAACTTCACTCATAAACTGGAATGAACAATCTGATCCTAGAAATTACAACATGAGTTCATTTTTATAATCGGTGCAATCATATTTAAGTACAATTCAGACTCAGTTTCTGCTCTTAAATGAAAGCCCGTCGGAGGTCAATCTACACTTTGGCAAATAGACTGATGATTAGAAGAATTATCAGCATGGGGCATATGTCGACAGTCACCATCCACGTACAAAGCTCTCATATGGCAGAATCATTAGCTACCTCGTGTGTGAGTTGCAGAAAAGTCCGTGGGGTTTCAATAATGACAATAAGTTATTGTCACTTGTAAATTCGCTTTACCCCATAAAGTCAAAATTCATCTCCTCCCTGGTTATAAAAATTAATAGATGAAAGGCCGTGTGACATTAGCCTTTGGCCAAGTAGCTATCTTGAAAATTCTTGAATTTCAAGGGGGGGGGGGGTTGTGTATTCGTATCACATTTAATCAGTCAATTGACTCGGAAACAAAATTGATTTATCTACTTCTTGATAGCTGGGGTAAACTACAAAAATGAGTTGTCATCATAGTGCCAGCATACTGATTGCAAATGGATATCTCATTTCCACCACTTCTAAAGTAAAGAAAATATGGAACCATCAGCTATTCAACATCAAACTTCACCCATAATGATTCATCATGTTAATGACACACCATATGACACCAGAGAAAAAGGTTTACTAATCTATAGGTTATAATGAAATCACAAGTCAAAGAAGGTACTGACCCATCCAAACGGAACCTTTCCCTCGCATCCATTAGGTGAGGAGATGTGAACAGTCCAGTCCTAAATCCACACTTGCGCAAAATAGCCTCACAGAAAGCACATGTCGAACCCTGCAATAAAAACCAGAAATGGATGTAGGAAGACAAGAAACACTGTCAAGAATGAGAAATTTGCCGTCGCTGTTATTCGGAAGAAACTTTTACATTATATTACGATACTATGAAAAGTAGACCATAGAGACTTGTCACTTAGCATTAGACAAAGAGCCATTCATCTACAGCTACACTATCTAGGATATTTCGATTTGTAATTTCTACTTTTTCACTGACTAAGATATAAATGCAGAGGCAACAGTTGATTTCTACTGAAGATATCTACTATAACTTCCGTTTAAAACACCTGTAATAGGAGATAAGAGGATCTTTACAGGTTGAATTAACATCGGTGAGGTAGCCAATGAGCTCAATAGAGACAGTAAAATAGAAGAACTTAACATTACCTTCCCTTTAGTTCCAGCAACATGTATTATTCTAAGCCCAGCAATCTTTTCCTCCAACCCAAGTATCTACGAAGATAGTCAGGCAAATGATTTAGTAGACAAAGCCCATGCTTTCATTATGTTGACTATTAAAGTCCAGACGAGCTTAAGAAAAGGTCATACTGCATATAAGGGGCAAGAAGAATAGCAAGAGCATGCATGCTTAGAAAAGACATGCTACATAAATAATATGCAGAGGCACTGGATGATTAGAAAAACATAGTTCTTACTGCATTATGGCATTGCTTGACTCGGTCAAAAGTTGATGTGGTAGTATGTGAAAAGACTTTTGCTTGTAAATGCCAGACCTCAAAATGCATGGAGTTGATAGAAAGAGATGTTTCTACTCTATTTAATCATGACTGCTAAGTTCCAATGTAAAACCATGAAGTCACTCCATAATGCATTCATATCTGAATGACCTTGGGATTATACCCTGAGATAGATTGACATCCTTTCCAGTTTCCCAAACTTCCCAGCAACAGGTGTTCGGTCTCCACGTTTCTGACGAGTTATGAGTGAGGAAAGTGCTTCCATTGCAGCTTCATAAGAAGATGAAAGAGGCAGGTCTAGACAATTGCCCTTAAAAGCTAGCTCATTCTCCATTTTATCTACTACTCGCAATGACAATTTCGTGTATCTAGATCTTGAAGCAATAAGGTGAAATACTGTACCAGAGTCAGCCAAAGATTGATTTTCTAAATGCTTGCTAATACTTCCCATTTATTAATATGACCACATACTTTGAGTAGTCTCCACAAATAAAGCTCTTTCACATTATGAAGACACCTATCGTATATAATTCTATCAAATTGACGAAAGCAGGAAAGTAAAGAAATAGATGAAAGCAGAATATAATCTTCAATCAAATTCTATAGGTGCCACCATGCTACCTGAATAGATACATAGCAGGAAGCAACTCAAGAATGAGGCAGGACTACAAGGTCTGGAGAGAGAGAGAGAGAGAGAGCAAAAAGAACTAGCCAGAAACAAGATGCATTTCCAAGAATTCTCATCCAAAAAAAAAGAAATGAAGTCAATCAACGCAGTACTTGGACAAATTACAGTCACATGCTTGCAGGAGCATGCCCAAATCACACAGATGGAGAATCCCTAATCAGGTTACCTGACATGAAAGACCTCACAGGAATTTTATGAGTGCTAAAATACTATTGGAGGGGTTGCAGGGGAGCCACGACACTTTGGATTGGCCAGCGACCGTTTGATTCCTCTGTACCTACTATTCAACATCTCTCTCCTTTCCAACTGCCCCATATGATCATTTCAGAGATGCCATCCCCCCATCTTAAAAGTATTACGAGTTAATTCAGAAAACTTCCACCATTCAGATTGCTAGAAACTGTCAGTATATAATAACCAAAATACTTGCAAGCCTAACATCAAAGCAATACAGAGACGAGCAGTGTACAAGATAACACTAAAGTTGCAGTCCAACAGTATAATCTCCATCGCCAGTCTTTCCTCAACCCCTTCTACCAATCCCCAGCAAAGAAAGCAAACACAAACCAACTTCTGCTAGAGGTTGCTAGAATTCTACGGCTCTGAGTTCCTTACTCAACTAGAAGTACTTGGAAAACACAGCATTAATACTTATTTCCTTGTCATTATAAACTTCATGTATCTAGTGAGGACAATCAAGGACTTGCTTCAAAGTAGAGCTTACTTGGTACTTTGAGATTCTGAAAGAGACCAGATGCTGGAAAGTCATACACGCGCCATGTCGCTTTTCCTGATAATAGATGGCTCTCCCTACAGAAGTGTGAAGAACCAAGTATTCCACACTTCAGGTAAACCTCTGTATGCACGAGCATTAGAGAACGCCAACCCTGCCAAAGGAAATTAATAACAAGAATTAATTATATAAACTGTAGAGGCAGTTTGCAGATGAAAGAGCTAAATTTGACTTTCAGAACATAAAGGAGATACAAGGATATGAAAAACCAACCACACCAATCTCGAAGACTGCATCGTTTATGAAATTCCAAGATCCAACAACCAACACAGGCGCAGAAAAAATCCTTCTTTCAAAATTAATTTTTACCCACTCAACCACACAGAGCATCAAGTATGACTCTCATCGCAACGGTCCGTCAAACCTTTTTCCTTCCTCTCCTCCTCTTCTTCTTCTACGCGCCAATCCCGACACAACCCTTCATCAACCCCAATCCACCAGACTTCCAGACCCCAAAAAAGCAAACACCCATGAGTTGTCTAATGTAACAGCGGCACATAAAAGAACACCCAGAAACATACCCAGCGAGACGCGTGCCTTCTGCCAACCTCTCCAGTCAAAACAGCACATAAAAAAAAAAGAAAGAAGGGCAGAGAGAGAGGAGGAAGGAGGGAGGGAGGGAGGGGGATTGGAGCGCGACTCACTCGTGAAGCATTATCTCGGAAGCTTGGTTTCCAAACTCCGGAGCGCCACTTGTTGATATGAGCCTTGTCCCCTCCTGCTGCTCCTGTTGCTCCAAGCTTCGTGGCTCGAACTGCAAGACAGGGAAATCGTCGGAGTGAGGCGGCGTCGGCGTCGGGGCGAGGAGACGGACCTCGCTCGTCGTCGCGAGGGAGACGGAGCACAGAGCGAATTCCAGATCTGGAATTCGATAGGAGCGCGAAAGAGAGAGAGAGAGTATGGAGAGAGAGGGCTGTTTTTTAAAAAATTCCTCTCAGCTGCTCTCAGCTCGGCTCGGCTTAGCTCTGTGCCGTGGGAGTTATTCTACCGCGAGAAAATATTAGGTGGTCCGGGACCCCAACGTCAGCGTGGTCCACGACCAATCATGAAACGCCACCTGGGCATGTGGGGGGGGCCCATTCAACTGAGGTGGAATTTTTGCACAAAAATTAATTTATTTCTATCTCCTTAGGCATGCAGGCTAGCCCCTCACCTCTTTTCTCTCGTCTCTCCTCTCTTTCGTTCTTTACTACTCATTATCAGAAGAAAACCAACGCATTTCCTCTCTCCAGGCTTTCAAATTATTTTGAATTTGTAATTTCGCTCTCAAATTTCACTCTCGGCTTCGGCGTTCCTGGTTGCTCCGGCCCTTGCTCCGTGGCGTTGTTGCTGCTTCGGCGTTCCTTGCTCCCCGCCGTCACCGACGAAGCACGTTAAGCCGCCCCTGCTCCGACGCTCGCTCCGGTGCTCGTTTGAAAAAATCCGACGCTCGCTCGCTCTCTGCTCCAGGAGCCACTCCCTCCCTCTTGCTCGCTCCCAAGAGCCCCGCCGGTCGCATCCCGAGCCCAGATCCGCCTCCGCCATGGCATTTTGGGTTTAGCACATAACTGAGCTGAGCGTTCTCCTTCTCGTGTGTTCATTTTCTTCCCGGCGGCAGATGAGACGAAGTCTAGGTAAAATGGAAGCGCATGGACTTGGGAACTTTCATTTGTATTTGCAGTTTAGTCTCGTTTTGCAAGAAAATAGTGTATCGTTTGTTCTACTTGGGTTTATGAGGGTGGTGTTTGTAACCTACCTATATGTAGGATGTGCCGGAGTGCAACCGGTTCTCTTCAGTTGTTTTTTTGTCGAAGTTTCCTTCAGTTTTTTTTTTGGTCGAAAAGTTCTCCTTCAGTTTAGGTAGGCTGTACATTGTTTGTTTTTTAATCAAGCATTATGACTGTTAACTTGTGTTTGTTTTGCTTTGCTTCATTTCCCTTCAGTGTCCGGCAATCGTTCTTGGTGCGCTGTCCTCTGCAAGGTAGCCCCTGGATGTGCCAAATCTTGGACCTTTTGCTAGCTTGGAATGTTTCCAAGGAACAGCAGAAAAACATAGAAAAGCTTTTCCAACTGGCTCATTAGTGCACTTCTCCAGATCTAGCAAACAGACCACACATAGATGAGGTCTTGGCTGCCCTTGTAAAACTAAAAGGCTAAGCTCAAACTGGAAAACTTTTGGTGCTATGATATTTGGAAAGCATTGTAAAGAGCATGTTGACTCCTGCTGCTTCTTGTACTAGCAGAACCGATTATAAGCAGGATAAAGTTCACTGGCTCTTTTTGTCCCCTTTCTTCGTAAATTTTAGCGGGTTCAGTATGACGAAATAAAAAATCGCAACCCACTCTTGAATAACTTTGACAGCTTAGTTACTTGCATTGGATATCCTTATAACATCAAAGAATCCAGTTGCTTGTCCCGAGCTTCCTTCAATATTAAAGATCAAAACTTGAAAATGAGATGGCAATGACAAGTAGAACAAACCTTGATAAGAGAAAAAAGCCCAGAAACAAGAACTGAGCAAATATATCTTCTCTCTTCAAAGTATCACGTTCCGACGAACAAGAGCACGACATAAACCATAAAAAGAAACTGAGAATTCCTCACAAAAAACCAAAATGATCATGAGGATCGACCTCAAACTATTACACAATTACACGATGGGATTTTCCAAATCTCGGGCCCCCTGCTCGGGAAATCTAAGAGAGTAATGCAAAAGGAGGGCGGAGGCTGAGGCGACGTGGCGGAGGCGGATATGAGCTCGAGACCCGGCAGCGACAATCGGCAGGGGATGGCGGAGGCGGAGCTGAGCTCAAGATGCGACCGGAAGAGGCTCTTGGGAGCGAGAGAGGGAGGGAGTGGCTCCTAGAGGCGACGGCGTATGCGGAGGTGGAGGCGACGTGCCGGAGGCGCCGAGTCTGGGCTCCGCAGTCGAATATGAGCACGGGATGCCATCGACGAGGGCTCTTCGAAGCGACAAAGAGGGAGTGGCTCTGGGGGCGACGGCGGATGCAGAGGCGGAGGCGCCGTGCCGAGGCGCTGGGTCTGGGCTCGGGATGCGACCGCGGGGCTCTTGCTAGCGACAGAGGGAGAGAGAGAGAGAGAGAGAGAGGCGGGGAAAGTATTTTGGAAAAAGAGAGAGCGGGCTTCTTCTATTTCTTAGAAGATGCAGAAGAGAGAGGAGAGAGAGTGTCATATAATTGAAGAGGGAGCGAGAGGGCTTTCGTGCGAACGAAGGGAGAAGAAGGCCAGGAATTAATGAAGAGAGAGAAAAGAGGCAAAAATTTGAAGAGAGGAGCAATTAGCGTGCAGGGCTAATGGCTAATCAGAGAGAAATAATATTAATTTTTCGTGCAAAAAGTTCCTCTTAACGAGTCGGCCCCACAAGCACCACGTGGATCACGTGGCGCTTCATGCGTGGTTCGGGACCAGCTGACGTGGAAGTCCCGGACCACCTAATATTTTCTCCATTCCACCGTGAAGCCTTCCTGACATGTGGGTCCCCGCGGACACGTGTCGCTACCTCAGACTCGTTATTTCTCCACGGTGGAATCGCCAGCGGCACCCAATAATTTTTCCTGACAGTGGGCTCGGGCGACATGTGACCATCACCGAGTGGATCATGATTTTGCCGACATGAGATCACTTGGGGTACTCAATATTTGCTCGACCTTTCGAGCAAACCACTCGTACGGACCACACAATTTTTGGTCCTACATATCTCGCAGCCCAATCGTAGGAACACAGATCCAGAGTTGTCACGAAACTCCTGCCGAGCCTGCAGAGAGAGAGAGAGAGAGAGAGAGAGAGAGAGAGAGAGAGAGAGAGAATGGAGGAGCGTAGAGGTGAAGAAGTGGAGGGGGTGACCGTGAGCAACAAGCAAGTGATCCTGAGAGACTACGTGAATGGGTTTCCGAGGGAAGACGACATGGAAGTGAGAAGGACGGAGACGAAGCTCAGAGTTCCTCGAGGATCGTGCGCAGTCGTGGTGAAGAATCTCTACTTGTCCTGCGATCCTTACATGCGCCTCCTCATGACCCCAGACCTCCTCAACAGATTGCTCCCTTCTTACACTCCCGACTCTGTAAGCGAGCTCAATCTTACACGCTTTAATTTGGCCCTTCTTTGCTGGAAGAGCTATCCTTAGATGAATCTGGTCCTATGAGCCCGGTTCATTACGCCTTCCGGATCACGTGCGCCCCACGTGGCTTGTGGTTGGGTTGGACCGGATGAAGCTGCGTCGGCATAATTCCATGCTCCAGATCCTCGACTCAAACTATTCAAGGCTCGACTCAGTCCAGCTCGACCTCGGCTCAAATAGTACAAGAAACTTAAATTAAACATACAAGTTTTAACAAGTTTTTTTTTAATAGTATTCCCATCTATGTGCATACGTACATGCTTGGTTATTCGGTTATGCTTGCCAACTACGGGATTCAAGTATCAAACTCAAGCTTGTCTTGATTAAGAACTGCTCCTGAACTCAACTCTAACGAATCAAGCCTGCGAGCAAACTCGAATAGGTTCTAAGTGGTTAGCTGGACTCGCTTTCACTCTTAAGCAGGTGCACATGCTCCCGAGCCAAACGTACCAATGAAATCACTTGCAAGTTTCAGAGAACATTGAGAGAGAAATTAAAGAGAAACATGCTCTAAAAGAATCATTGATCTTACTCTGAACTCCACATTTTTGTGCTAATCAACTCAAGCTAAGCATGTCGAACTACAATAGATTAGTGAGTCCCTAAAACGGAAAACAAACCATGAACACCTAAAAAAGGTTTTGCAGCTCATGTAGAATATAAAGCCAACATTCGAACGCATTCATAGTTCGTTGAGGCTGATATTTGAATGCAGCCTATAACTGGGTATGGGGTGGCCAAAATTATGGACTCGGGCATCCCAGAATTCAAAGTGGGCGATTTAGTTTATGGCGCGACAGGATGGGAAGAGTACAGCCTCATCACCAATCCTCAAGGCCTCTTCAAAATCGAGCACACAGATGTGCCTCTTTCTTACTACACTGGCATTCTTGGTAAAAAGTTAATTAATTCAAATCTCTATTTGTTTGCTGGTGAAGAATCATGCACATCAGTTGTGCATCAATTACCTGATTTTGTTGGGCATCTTTTTGTTAGGTATGCCTGGGCTGACCGCCTACGTAGGCTTCTACGAGGTGTGTTCCCCTAAGAAAGGAGAGTACGTCTTCGTATCGGCGGCGGCCGGTGCAGTTGGACAGCTCGTGGGACAGTTCGCAAAGTTGATGGGATGTTACGTTGTCGGTAGCGCTGGAAGCAAAGAGAAGGTTCGCCGATTTTATCGCGTTTCAAACTGTGAATGGGCCTCACGAGTTTGGCGGGGCTAAATCTAAGAATTCATTAAAAGCTGTTTTGCAGTCTTTACTTCCAAGCTATAGAGGAGAGTCTCACTGTAAGAAAGTAGTGCATTTCTCACTCATACTGCTCTCTTTTTGGCCCCACACACAGGTTGATTTGTTGAAGAGCAAGTTTGGTTTCGACAACGCATTCAACTACAAAGAGGAACGCGATCTCAACGCAGCTTTGAAGAGGTTAGTAGGCACGAGACATGTCCAAAAACCTTATGCATAATCAACGTGTGCTTTTGTTGGTGGCTTGATACCCAAAATGTCCAAAGACTCTATGCAGAACATGTCCTTAATAGCTAAGATCTGACACTAAGGTTGCTGTAAATAGCTGCAATATAAAGAGATCATAAATAAGATTACAGAGTTGCCGTAACGATTTGTATATTTTAAACTGTTGGCAGATATTTTCCCCAAGGTATTGATATCTATTTTGAGAATGTTGGCGGTAAAACGCTGGATGTGGTGCTCCTCAACATGAGAGTTCGGGGCCGGATAGCAGCGTGCGGTATGATATCACAGTACAACCTTGACCCACCTGACGGCGTCACCAACTTAATGCATATCGTGTACGGCAGAGTCCGGATTGAGGGATTTGTGGTTTCAGATTACGTTGACCAGTACTCCAAGTTCCTGGACTTTATGCTGCCTCACATCAGAGAAGGGAAGATAGTGTACATCGAAGACATAGCCGAGGGGCTGGAGAATGGACCATCTGCTCTGGTCGGACTCTTCAGCGGCTGCAATGTTGGAAAGCAAGTAGTACTAGTAGCAAGAGAATGAGGGAGTAAACTTTGGGCGTGTGATCTACTCCATTGTAACGAGATTAAGTCATGGACCGGTATTTCTACACTCTGTACTATGAGTGATTGTCTCCACAACATCATCATTGCAGTGAGTCTGTAAGATAGTTTTCTCTCCGTCACCGAGGTTGCTCCTCTCCTCTCTTGTTATCTTCTGTGTTGACATTGATCTTGTGAATGGCACACAACTTCGGCTCATATCACTCTTTTACCTTTCTATTGGTAAGTAGATATGTATCGCTAATTCACTCAAAATTAGAGAAGAGGAACAGCAAACTTTTTAGAGAAGTCCCGTCAAACCGACTGTTGTGATCATAATGACCATGAGAAATCAGCACTATAAAGCTACTGAAAATTACCAAAATAATGAAGTTCGGGCCATTTACTCCGGAATTCTGGATCATATTGTATTCGTGAAAGTTGGGGATAGTAAGATTATGGAAGAGAACATTAAACAAAGAAACAATTGAAAGTGGATTGTTTCTAGTAGATAAGCTTTCGTGATTTTCCAAAGGGTTAATATCACGAAAAACTCCAAACTGGTACATCTGTGATAAATTTATCTTGAACTAATTTTTAGACCACCAAAAATCCCAAACCGGCATACCCGTGAAAAATTTACCCTAACTAATTTTTTGACCAAAAAAAACCTTAAACTGGTACATTTGTAACAAATTTACCCTCTATTAAATAAGATTAATACCACGAAAAATCACAAATTAGTAAACTTGTGACAAACAAAGGAGTAAAACTCCAAACTTGAATACCCGTCAACTGCCACGTGTCATCCAACTCAGCAATTTGACAGTAAAATTTAACGAAACTAATGGAGGGTAAATATGTCACATGTGTATCAGTTTGAGGTTTTTGGTGGTTAAAAAATTAGTTCGGGATAATTTGTTACCGGCGTACCAGTTTGAAATTTTTTATTGTAAAAAAATTAGTTCAGGATAATTTGTCATTAGTGTACCAGTTTGGGATATTTCGTGATATTAACCATTTTCCAAATTCTACAAATATTGATGTGGGATGATTCTAATTCAAAAAAAAAATTGAATTTCTTTTTGGCGTTGGTAGATTGTTGAAAGTGTTGATAAGTGAAAAAATTACCACTAAAAAAACACATTAGTTGTCTATTTTTTGAGTAATTTGCTGGTAAGTTGCCGATAATTTTGTGAAATTGCTGACTCATTTTGACCGTTTGCAAACTATCAATCCTTCTTACCAACACCATTAATTCCCTACTCTTTTATGAAGTTACCAAACTTCACTTGAATTACTTACTATTTTTTTTTTGTTAACTACTATTTTGGGTTACCAACTCTCATTTGAACTAGTTAGCAACATTTATTTGGTTTTTTTCCTAAAATTTATCAACTTTTGTATTGTTTACCAACTTTCATTTTGTTTTCTTACCAATGTCTTGAACATAGGGAGAAATTACTTAACTCATAAATCTATTGTATAGATATCAATTCAGTATTAAACTTTTCAATTTGGCCAATATAGTGATAAATCTTTTGACAATTTTTTCATATAATCCATCCGGCTAATTTAAGTCGAAAATCTTTGACGCGGTCTAGTCACCGCTCCCCCGAAACACCGGATGTTTTTTCTTTCTCTATTCCCGCTCACTAATACTCTCGCCTCAATCTCCCAAAATTCTCCCTTTCCTATTAGTCGGTTGCCCTTTTCTGAATTCCCGCGCGCCTCCGATTTGCTGAAGAATTTTTTGCCCCCCTGTCTACTTTTCGTTCCCTTTTTTTAAATGCAAAGAAAAGCAGTAATAAAGGGAGAAACATTTTTGTTTAGGGGTCAAACTCCGTCATTATGGGCAAATTTGATCTCTATTTTTTTTTGGGAAAAAATCACCAAAAATCCAAAACTTTGCCATCTGTGACACATTTACCCCGAACTTTTTTTTTGTGACGTCAAAAACCCTAAACTATGTTATTTGTGACACATTTATCCTAATGTATTTAGTCCATGGGCATTTTTATGTTTTTTTTATTTTTCTTTTTTTTTCCTTTCCTGCGAGGGGGGCCCTTGCCGACGTCGGGCGAGGGCAGCCCTCGCCTGGGCAAGCGAGGGCGGCCCTCGCCGGCATCGGGCGAGGGTCGCCCTCGCCTGGGCGAGAGAGGGCGGCCCTTGCTCGTCTAGGCGAGGGTCGCCCTTGCCAGATCTGGCGAGGGCGACCCTCGCCGGCGTCTGGTGAGGTCGACCCTCGCCGGCATTGGGCGAGGGTCACCCTCGCCTGAGTTGGGCGAGGGTCGCCCTCGCCGGATCTGGCAAGGGCCGCCCTCGCTCGCCCATGCGAGGGCGACCCTGGCCCGACGCCGGCGAGGGTCGCCCGACGCCGGATCTGGAGACGGCTGCTCGCACTCAACGCTGGCGAGGGCCGCCCTCGCCCGACACTGGCGAGGGCCCCCTTGCCGGAAAGGAAAAAAAAAAGAGAAAAAAAAAAGAAAAAGACAAAAATGCCCATGGACTAAATACATTGGGGTAAATGTGTCACAAATAGCATAGTTTGGGGTTTTTGGTATCACGGAAAAAAGTTCGGGGTAAATGTGTCACATGTGGCAAAGTTTGGGGTTTTTGGTGGTTTTTTCCCTTTTTTTTTATGGAACAAGTGAGAAACCTTTGGGCGCAAATGTAAGTGTCAACATTTGATACTCCATGTCAATCCTTGAAATTTTTTCTTTTGTTCAATTTGCTCTTTGAATTTTTCGAATTTCGTTCGCTATAATCCTTTCGTCACACGTCCACGGGGCTTCAATAACTCGAACGTCCTCATGCTTGCACCTCTGCCTCACCAATATGTAAGCAATTGGGACATCATGATGACCTCACATGTCTGAATATTCTACGCATGTCCATTGTGCTTTTGCAATACAGGGAGAACTTGTAGTTGATATTCGCGTAGAATAAAAAAGTTCACGTATTGTAATCGGACCGTGTGAAGCAACAAAAGTTCACATATTATAATAGAAAGTAAAATAAAAGGACAGCAGAAAGTCTTCAAAATATTATGAACAAAAGTTCACATATCGCAATGGAACTATTTCGATGAGAAGATTTTTTATGACGATGTTGCATCTAATAATTGAATTTTGTAACTAATTCGTGCTATCTAATGAGAAATCATGATAATTGGATCTCGACAGACACTACGATTCTGACATGGAATGCGTATTGGCAACCGCACATGATAGAAGAGTGGCGCTCTAACTCTGCGACGGTAGATCAAATGGACAAATGTGACTACCAGAATCTCTAGCTTTACAAGACAGAGAAATATTTGAATGAGATCACACCAATGAGCTGCAGAGAGCTGTGTCAACAACAGCAGATAAAGGGGGAGAGGCCCCAAACCAACAAAGCCGTAAGCAAAGCTATGGAGAGGGAAAAGGAAAGAATCAAGAGGAAGCGAATAGTGTGGACACCATAGGTAGTATTAAAAGTTGGTAGATGAGCAACAAGTGAAAGGGACAAGGAGCAATAGAGAAGGTGAGTGAAGATGTGTGAGGAAGCTGATGAGGGGGTGGGTGTCCAATGGAGAGTTGGGCTTGCCTCGGTATTTCACTGCGATGAAGTTGACCAGAACTGGAACGATGAAGGCGGGAATGGCGTGGATATTCCTCCGTTGATCGCACCCAATTACAGGCATCTTGAATTTATGCAGTTTTGAGAAATGGGAAGAGGAGAAGGAGCTGCAAGAGCACAGCGCATGTTGTTGAAAACTCCCTTGTTATAGTTTATTCTACAAACTTCAACGGGGATGCATCCCTACTCAAACCCTGTTACAGTTAATTCTACAAACTAGGGGGAAATGAGCGGTCACTTGTGCGCTTCCACTCGAGTCAACTGTCCGTTACTTCAAAATTTTAAATTATTCTGATACGATTAAAGAATTCTCTCCGGTTTATAATTTTATGAGAATAATACATTGATTTTGATAAGTCTTGAACAAATTCTCACAATAAAGTATACTTCACGAATCATTATTTTTTTTGTAAAAAAATTCTCATTATAAAGTGTACTGCACAAATACATGATACTAAAGTATCAATAGAAAAGTAACGCATCGTTCCAGAAAATTAATAACACTATTCAACAAATAAATAAAAGTTATGTTACAACAAGAACGTATAATAGTAAATCATAAAAAAAGCTAGCAATGAATTCAAGAGGTCATAAAAGAAAAATATGTGTCTAGATGCCAAATAGCAGTGATTTACTAAGACTTCATGTTGTTAATTTGATTATAGCCGTTGTTTTGCCAGGAGTAATAAGATAAATGGTAAGAAAATTACCAAAAAAGTCCTAAACATATTGTAATTGTGTCAATTCAGTTCTAAATTGGCCGGCCGGCGTTGACGTGGACACTGGCCAGCACCAGCCGTCCGGCCGATACTGAAGTGGATAATATTTAATAATATTTTATTTTATTGAATTTTTTCATTTTTCCTTTTCTTTTTCTTTTCTTCCTTCTTTTCTTTTCTTTTTGTCCCCATAGCTAGTGACCAACGAGGCTCGCTGGCCATTGGGTGAGGGCTGTGAAGCCCTCGCCGGCCACGGGTGAGACCATGGCCACCTTTGCTCGTGGCCATGCCTCGCGATCTGGGTTTTGTTGATCAGGACCTTATCGTGCTCCTTGACGAGCGAGACGAACTCGAAAAGGTCGTCCCCGACCTCGTGATAATTGTCGCCCAATTGACCGCTCCGATGATTGCCTGAAGAAATGGGCTCCAACTTGAAGCTGCGTCCTTTGTCTTCGTCCTCAAGAACAACCCCACAAGCAATGTTGGCGAGCCAATTGGCAGAGTGGTTGTTGAAGCTTGGACACACCATGAGTTGCTCCTAGGCCTAGGCCTTGTGCCTAGATCAAGAGGTACAGCCACAGGCGAGGTTGGGTGAGGGTAGCGATCTCTACCAGAGCCTCGTTGGCCACTGGTTGTGGGGGAAAAAAAAGGAAAAAGAGAAAGAAAAGAAAATTTAAATAAAATAATTCGAAAAAATAAAAATATTATTAAAAATTATCTATGTCAACGTTGGCCGGATAAAATTAGCCGAATGGACTGAATTGACACAATTGCAATAGGTTTATGATTTTTTTGGTAATTTTCTCGATAAATGGCATTTGTTTGGACTCAATTAAGGAAAAATAAGGCACTTTTGATGAACTTTGTAAAGGGATCAGGACAATACTATTCAACATTCAGTGTCCAATAATTAACTTTCAAGTATCCACATATCGGGAATAGATTAACAACCGACTACTATAATAATATAAAATATACAATCATTGCACGGACTTTTTGCTAGTGTTGGTATCGTGTAAATGGAATATCCTCATCAATTCCAATGGTTTCGATGGGCCACGTCTAATGCGCTCGATCGGAGAGCAAAAGTACATAGTCAACATCTAATCACAACAGTGACATATCTATTTTCGTTTTATGGTACATCTTCAAGAATGCGAAGCTCCAATTCGGCGACCTATGCAGTATGAGTATACCAGTCAAAGGGCATTAAGAGATTGAAATACAGTACTTTAACTAGTAATTTGACCAATAAAGAGGATGCCATAAATGGATGAGAGTCCATTAAGGAGAGCCTCTCCCGAAGGGAGTAGTAGGTTTTCTTGTCAGCCAGTCTTGTCCTCCAATCAAGTCCTTTGTCAAGAAAGTAGCTGCTTCGCCGTCTGATAAGCTTCTTGACCAGTCAACTCTCTCCGACCTGTTAGCTCCTGGACCAGAACACTTGTATTCTCCATAGTACACATTGCTGCAATGTGACAGTCACGGAACAAAAGCAAAGAGGTAATTGGACATGTGAAAATGAATCTGGGGATGGAAAAAAGTGCTAAATTGAGAGATTTAAAACCTATATGCTGGATTTTTCCGCTGATGATCAAGCCAATTGAAAAGATAGCATACATATTGTGCAAAGGCAGAGTCATCTAAATTGTCGGGCAATGTTCATTTATATGAGAGAAAAGTCCCAATGACATAACTACTCTTGTGCCATCGATCTCTCAGCATACCCCATGTTGAAATCACGACAAACATCAAACTTTTCCTCTGAGTTTTCCTACTATTACCGAGACCACTAATTCAATTAATTTGGGTTGTGTGATATCAAAATCACAACCCAGCAATCACATAATATGCACTGGAAAGGTATATGTATATGTAGAAGTATAAATAGGAACCTGTGCTTTTTCTGGTCATTCCATTCATCCCAACCTTGGGGCAATATGGCACGGGATAAGTAAGAGAGAGCAAACACAACCCGTGAATAATCACCCCACGGCCTTCCCAGAAATGCACTCTTCACTCCTGTGATCTTGCATCCCAGGAACACATAGCCTGTGTTATCTGTCCCCGATTGCCTGTGCTGCGCCGTGATCGACCCATTCTCTTGTGAAATCGAGTGCACGTGGCAATTCTATGTGATCAACCACATATGACCATCCATCATCAATTTTGAATCCATGCAATGGCACGCTAGTGATTAGTAATTGCACTTGATTAAAATCGCACTCACTTCGAATAGTGAAGCCGCGTCTCCGCAGATGAAGTCGGTCCCGCCCTCAATGTAGCACTTCTTGTAGTAGTGTCGTCCGGCGTCATCCAGGAGAGTGTCCTGGTAAGACAGGATCCGGCACCTGTAGAACGCCACCTGGTCTCCGGCCACTCTCAGCGCAACTGCTCTTTCACCCACCCCGAACGTGTTCTGTATGGGTCAACAAATTCGTGAGCCCAACTCGAACGAATACTTTACTTATTACGGGAAATGGTCAGACACACTTTTTGTTGCGTGTTTGAAATTCACAAACCACATTGAATGGTGGTAATAATTTGCATCATTCATTTAATTACGAAATCATATAACAAGGAAAATGATATCAAATCTATGTCTCTGTCATTTTTTAAAGCCGTAAAAGGAAATATATAGATGTAAATGTACCTGAATAGTGAGATCTCTTCCAACGAAACCAGAAGCCAAGATCGAAACCGTGGGGGAGTTGAATATATCTCCGCTGCCGTCGCTCCATGTGATTATGGTATTCGAAGATTTCGTGCCGCTTAATGTAATAAAGGGCTTGTTCTCTGGCACAACTATCTTCTCTCTGCAACATCGTACTTGCGAAGATGAATTTTAAGAATCCAAAAAAATGAGAAACTTCAATTTTGTGTCGAGCAACTCCCATTAGGTACAATTTTTCCATTCGACGCCATGCAATATATAGAAATTTTTTCATTTTTATAATTTTTGGTTGAAAACACACAATTATTTCTCTGTGATCTTGCCCGTAGTGATGAAGGTACGTTGTTACCTGAACCTCAAACTCAAGATGCTTTTAAGTCTTTCTCTTGCCCTTTTCTGAACCATATCATTTACCCTTCATGTACACATATATGATATGCCCACCACATATGAATGTACATCAGTGTACAATGTCGAAAGAGCCACAAAATTAGATTATGCGATAAATTGTTTCCCCTTTGTTCAATACTTCTAATTTGGTTGACCGTATGATAACAGTACAAATCTCATTAAATGGTGGAAAGGATTAACTAAACTACTCTAAAATTAACTTTTTTTCATTCATGTGATGGGCAATCATCATTTTTTCCATTAATGGATGCAAAAAAGTAAGATCAAATAACGCGAATCCTTACTAATTGCTGGGTCTGAGAGTAAGTACCATTTCCTCACCACTTGCTTATTAGTCCCCATATCTATGCTTATGAGATTCACATTAACATGAGAAAGTGTGGATATCACTGAAATACTAATACGGATAACCTCCTAAGGCAACCATTGAACTAACCTGTATGTCCCGGGCTTGATTGATATGAAGACCTGTTGAGAGTTGTTGGAAGGAACGGCATCGATTGCGTCCTGTATCCTCCTAAAATCTCCGTTCCCCGACTCGTCCACCACTACGTGAGTTGCTTCCGACGCATTATTCCCCATCAAAGCATCACCGGCTCTAGATATCGATGGACAAAGAAGGATTGCTAACCCCGCTATCACAACCGTAAATCCTTCATGCATCTTCATTTTCCAGGTAAGCTGCGATCGCTCTGGCAGTCTAGGTGTGGTGATGGAGAGAGTCGAAGAAGTCATGGTGGGTTTTTATATCAAACCAACCGCTTGGAAAATTGAAACCAGGTGGGCCAAGCGTGCGTCATATGGTCGTGTTGCAATTCACAACTTTCCCCCCTCCAAAGTCAAACAAATAGGTGACCCATCGCAGATGATCTTTCTCTAATTTTAGTTCACAAAAGTAGTGAACAATGTCGTCTTCATGCATATTATCGAGAGAGAGAGAGAGAGAGAGAGAGAGAGAGAGGGTAGATTTCTTCAGTGCATGAGAGGAGTGGGACATGCAATAGTGATCTGCGGAGAGGAAGTTCGAGCGGTTTAACTTCTGGCGACCGCCTATCGCCCATCTCTGTCCAGTGCGGTTGCATGCATGCGTTACCACATTTGACGTTAGTAATTTAATGCAAGTTTTATCTGCTCTTGACCTATCATCATCAGTTTTGGAATTACGTAGAGCTTAATGATTGCTCTATCCGCCAAACCATCTGTTTGGAGTCGCTTTGTAGCTGTACCTTGTGCGAATTGGTTTGGTGGTGAGGAAGCTGTTGAGTTGCGTGAGTGCGAGGGACGTGAGTTTCTGTTCCCCTATAGAGACCCTACGGTTTTTCGCTAAAATATGTTTATTAGGGAGGTTACATTAGACGTTCCTAGCGATTGCATACTCCCTTTGTTGAAGTAAGTACGAATGATCTGATTCGAGATTTCCTAAGAATTGACTTAGTGAAGCCAATCATTTGTAATTGACTAGATCATTTATCGAAGTAATATCCAAATACCAAATCTGTCTCTCTATGTAACCTTCATGAAGTAGAAGGAAGTTCAGCAGCTTCTTCTCCTTTTTTATCAGGATTGAGAGGTGAAGTAGTTAATGGGGGGTTACCATTGTCCTTCTTGTAGTGATGAATATTTGAGACATAAGCATCAAGTGATCGGCTTATTCAGTCACTTAGTACGATGCATGTTGTCGATCATTTATTAAACATGTTATAGCTAGTAAGAAAAATCAATCTAGTATCTTTACCATTTCTCAGCCTACAATTGAGAAATGACAAAATTGTCAATTCTCATTAGTCACTACACTTGCCAAAAATGGAGTTTTGTTCTTTGAGAATAAAACTTGTCTAGGAGCGGAGTCGAATTGTGATAATTCATCTTTGTTATTCAGTGCATGTTAGAGATGTTATGTACAATCTCCTATGGGACTAATTAATTTAGCGGTTAAGGAACGGATACATGCATGTAGATGAGGTGGAAGACGCAGGTTGAATAAATGTTGCCCGAGTGGGAGAATGTTGAAAATTCTTATAAATGTGGGCTAATATTAATCACATATTATATATTCTAGATTGTGAAAAACATACTATCTTAAAGTGAGTGAAATATATCAAACAATGCTTGATGGCCCAAATACTGTTATATTATCAATTTATAGGCTGAGCACATCTCGGCTCGATAATAGGATATGGTTTAATGGCCAACGTAGATCATTATTATAACACTAGCATGTGATGGATGTGCATGTTAGAATGCACACAATGGATAGGCTATGGTCTCCTCTCACCTCCTTATTCCAAACACAACACAGTTTATCCATCAAAGCCATCTAAGAGAGGAGAAGGAGAGGAAAACCTAGTTGCAATGTGAAATTTTGTGAGATCACTGTCAACTATTCTAAAAGTTTAAGCTATTAGATGAAGAAATGATTTATTATTTAAATATTTTAATACTTCTTCTCACGCTTAGTCTGATCTTTTTGCCTAACATTAAGCATAGAAATATTTAATTAGGGAGGCAAATAAGGCTTGGAAAGATTCAAATTCAGATCTCTAGCTGTGATACATGTGAGGTTTTGCAGGATCACTGCTAACTTTGTAAAAGCTTAATCTGTTAGATGAAGGTGTGATTTATTATTTAAATATTCTAACATCATAAGCGACTCCGTCCATATTGATCCGTTCAAATATGGTGACTGGCTAAACTGGGTGCTTGATTATGAATTAGACTTTGGTTTTCTAAATTCCAAGATGTACGGATCTTAAATAGTGGATCTCAACATAGGTTTCCCTATGCTACAAAGTATAAATAATTAGATTTCCCTATAGCGTGTTAGCAGAAACCAAGAAGCATGCAATTTGGTAGACGAGGGCTTGGGCACGAAGTCAAAAAGAGAGATGTCCTCACATGAATGTTTGCCCCCACAAGGGTTGGTTGCTCGGTTGTTGTCCAAAGAAGCGGAAGACCTGGATCCATTAAAACCGGCGGCTCAACGATAAAACAAGTGTTTTTTGCTCACGAACAAAAGAGGTCGCGATTGCGTAATTTGTTCATAAGGTGTTCGCAAGTGAAGGGAAATCTGCCCACCAAAAACAAACACTCTCCAAGGGAAACAGATTATTCAAAGAATGGAAATCTAAAAGTACATTTATTTCACGGAAAATTCAAGATTGAGAAAATATTTTCCAAAAGATGACCGCTTATATGGCTTATAAAAATAAATAGATGAAAAATATTTTCACCAGTCAAGAAAATAGTTAGGCCTAAATCATTATCGATTATAAAAACATTTTCCGTTGACTAATTTTTCTAAGCAATATAACCAATCAATTTTCGGAAAATGTTTTTCAAATCACGAATTTTCCGTGAAACAAACGCACTCTAATTATCGAGGTTATCCTGTTTGAGAAGATATTTAAATTTAAATTTGGATTATTTCTCATATCAAATGGAATGTTATAAGTCTCTGTTTGTGATGACAACTCATGAATTAGTGAGGATCCTCACAATAAGTTATGCTTTTCACAGAAATTCAGTGTTAATGAAAAGCTTCTTAGATATCTTTCTATTGCCTATGAAATGTTGCTTGATAATCGAGTTTAATCGACTTTCCCATCCAAATAATCGTAGTCCAAGACGTATTTAAAGGAGTAGTCATTGTGATTTATTATTTGATTTCAATTCTGGAGCACTAAAAAAACCATTATGCTTTCAATTTCGAATCGGACTAAACCACTGTAGGTCGCAAACTCTGCTCGCCAGATATAGGGAACAATGAGTGAGAGAGAGAGAGAGAGAGAGAGAGAGAGAGAGAGAGAGAGAGAGAGAGAGAGAGAGAGAGGTAGCGATGATCGGGTGACGTATCAGCCGTGTGACCTAAGTTGGTTAGGTAACAAGAACATAGAAGAAAAGAAAGAATAGAAAAATGATATGTTCTCTCCTCAAGGTCTAATATTTCAAGGATCCCTATCCTAAAATTTTGAGTCATCCAAACTATTGAAAAAGATCAACATCTCATGGAATGCGATTTTTATGATAATAATCAACTAATAGATTTCTTGTCTACGAAACCAAACGAGATCTTTATGATTAAGTCAAACACGAGAACTGTAAAAAGGCTTTAACGAGCCTAATTTGTTGACGTTCCTAGTAGATGAACCTCACTGTTCATCGGTAGTTTTGCCATGCATCCTCTTATAGTCGTAATTCCTGTGAGATTCATCCCTAAGCCGAAACGGCCTCAAATTCCAAAAAAAATAATTCAATAAATACGGTGTACACATTAAACTAAATCCGGTAAGACTCCCAAGGCATCCACGTAGGTTTCCATTAATAATGGCCCATATTTATATTAGTGTATATAGTAGATTGATTGAAAAATTGCTCCCAAATCCCAATTGGAGATGGGAGAGGCAGGTCATGCGTGCTCAAGGGCTAGAGGGAATGGTCGTTTGCTTTATGTTCTACGTTGCATTGGTAAGGTCAACAATCAAGTAGGGATAGTCTTTTGGGCCTGGTTCGTGAGATTGAGGCCCAGGAGTTCTCATTTGCTCATCCTGAGCCCTAAATTCTTGATTCCTTAATATTGGGCTCGACACACCTAGGGCCCAATAGTTGGGTTTTGTTTAGGTCACTAACAAGGATTGCAATGGCGTTCTCTGCCTATGCGTGTGTGTCAACCATGGTGACCTTGTTGTTGATTTGAGGTTGCTGGCTTGAAGATTACCTAGATTTGAGAGGGATCTTATGTTTAGGAATAAGTCGTTGTGCTGCCCGTTTCGAAAATCAATAATGCATTAGACATTACAGTAGAATTCGCCCCTTTCGTTTGTGACACTACAAAAAAACTAGATTTTTGCCACGAAAATTTGTGACGAAAAAATTTTCGCTGCAAATTTGCGACAAATTTTCCAACGAAAAGCAAAATTCGTTGGAAATTTCCAACGAAAAATTTTCGTCGCAAAATTCGTTGGAAATTTCCAACGAAAAAATTTTCGTCGCAAAATTCGTTGGAAATTTCCAACGAAAAAAAATTTGTTGGAAATTTCCAACGAAATTTCCAACGAATTACAAAAAAACCCACATTTTTCATATTTGTTGGAAAATTCGTTGGAAATTTCCAACGAATTTTCCAACGAATTTCAATTTTCCGGGAAATTAATTCAGTGTGTACAATTTTCATTGGAAAATTCGTTGGAAATTTCCAACGAATTTTTTTCGTTGGAAATTTTCAACGAATTTTCCAACGAATTACAAAAAAACCCGATAATGTTCGGCATTTTTTATATTCGTTGGAAAATTCGTTGGAAATTTCCAACGAATTTTCCAACGAATTTCAATTTTCCGGGAAATTAATTCAGTGTGTACAATTTTCGTTGGAAAATTCGTTGGAAATTTCCAACGAATTTTTCAACGAATTACAAAAAAAACCCGATACTGTTCGGCATTTTTTATATTCGTTGGAAAATTCGTTAGAAATTTCCAACGAATTTCAATTTTCCGAGCAATTACTTCAGTGTGTACAATTTTCGTCGGAAAATTCGTTGGAAATTCCCAATTCCGGACAATTATTTTAGTGTGTACAATTTTCGTTGCAAAATTCGTGAGAAATTTCTCACGAATTTTGCAACGAAAACCCTACTTCTTCCTTATTCAATATTTTCGCGCTCATTATCCCCACAATTCTCAATTTCAACATTCATTCTCTCTCTCTCTCTCTCTCTCTCTCTCTCTCTCTCTCTCTCTCTCTCCTTCGCCTTCACCTTCTCCCTCCGTTTCCCCCTCCGCCTCCCCCTCCGCCTCCTCCCCCGCCGGCCCCCCTCCTCCTCCGGCTCCGGCTCCGGCTCTGGCGCCACGGACACCAAGCCTCCGACGCCCCCAACGCCACCAAGCCTCGTCGCCGGCGAGGCTAGGAGACGACGACGGACTTGACGGGCGGCGACCCCGAAGCCTGCTCCCGCCCCTGCTGCTGCTGCTGCTGCTTCTTCTTCATCTTCTTGTTCTGGGAAGAACAAGAAGAGGCGTAACAGCCTTGCCGGCCATGAGGGCAAGCCTCGTCATCGGCGAGGGCCGAGCTCGCCCAGATCTGGGCGAGCTCGAGCTCACCGGCCATGGCGAGGGCCGAGCTCGCCATGGCCGGCGAGCTTGGAGCTCGCCTAGATCTGGGCGAGCTCGGCCCTCGCAGGCGACAAGCTCGCCCAGATCTGGGCGAGCTCGGCCCTCGCCGACGACGAGGCTTGCCCTCGCCGGCCATGGCGAGGGCCAAGCTCGCCATGGCCGGCGAGCTCGAGCTCGCCCAGATCTGGGCGAGCTCGGCGCTCGCCGGCGACGAGGCTGGCCCTCGTCGGCCATGCCGAGGGCCGAGCTTGCCATGGCCGGCGAGCTCGGCCCTCGCCGGCGACGAGGCTGGCCCTCGCTGGCGGCGACCCTCGTCGCCGGCGAGGGCTATTTTTCGACAAAAAAAAAATTTCGACCAAAAAAAATTTTTTTCGATGGAAAAAAAATTTTCACGATTTTTCGACAAAAAAAAATTGTAGTTTCCAACGAAAAAAAATTCGTCGGAAAAAAAAGTTTGTTTCCAACGAATTTAGCCATGAGTTTTCCAATGAATTTTTCAACGGAAAAAAATTCGTTGCAAATTTCCAACGAAAATTGAAATTTTTCGTTGGAAAAATTTGCGACGACTTATTACCAACGAATTTTTTTTCATTGAAAAATTCGTTGGAAATTTGTTTTCCAACGAATTTTTTCGAATTTTTCGTTGGAAATTTCGTTGGAAAAAACATGTTTTTTTGTAGTGTGAGCCAACCCCTAGGTCATTTACCAAAGAGAGTGGGGTTGTGTATAGGATAGGCTATGGCAATGTGACTAGAGATCAATGCCAACAACCATCTCAATTCAAACCCACGAATTAAGGTTTGTGTATGTGAACACTCATTTCGTGATATTTCTAAATGGGATGATTACAAATCAGTCATAAAACTTACTGTAAGGATGTCAATTTTTGTCCTAAAGTTTTCAATATTGTCAATGTAGTCGACCTCCATGCAATCAGTCACAATGTAACCTTGATATTTATGAGTGACGACTAGAATTGACAAGGAGACAACATAAAGAAAATGAAACTAGGGCTAGGCTTTTTTGAAATTAAGGTGTTTTCATTCATGACTGTTGAAAGAGGGCATTGGCAAGGAAAATCTTGACCTCGTAGTAAAGCCACTAATGTAACTACTACTATTTCATATCGATAGAAAATACAAAAGCTCTGGAAGCAAATTAGACCTAATCTTGGATTTGACGCTTTTGTTGGGCTCATTAGGTGTGCCCAAGCCCAACAAGGCCTGGAGCACAATGCGAGCGGGTCTAGGCAAGCAATCTCTTTCTTGGGCTCAAGCCCTACCACATAAGCCCGCTTGGGCCCACCCAAGCCCGTTCACTTTATAAGGGCAATTTAATATTTTTCAAACCATGGTCAGCTTGGGCAAAGACTTTTGAACTTAAATAGGCAATCTTGTCCGTTCAGGCTCACTCGTTGATCAAGTCTAATTGATCAAGTCTAAATCAAACTAGTGATCTTGAAAGAATTGTGGGTCCAAAATGGAAATTTACATGCAAAGTGAGGAGTATTTTCGGCACTTTTTATTAGAACTAACAAACGCGAAAAGGAAGGAAGGAAATCAGAAAATTGTCTATAAAAAGAAGATACACTTGAGATGAAACGGAATATGCACTTTATGAGGGGGGAAAAAACTGAGAAACTTTATGAAATTGGCAGCATTTAGAGTTTACTGAAAATTCACTTTGATCCCCCCCTAAGTTTTGGGGTGTTTAATTTGGCTCATCTGCCAATTCCACTCTATATAGACCATTAATTCTCCGTAACTATCTAAAGCTAATTACAATCCAAAACACTTGATGAAAAATGTTTCACGATAACTAATACTAATTCACGTGATAAATCTTTGGTGATGATTTAAGTACTTCCATCATATTTTCATTCAAAACTTAGAGTGTGTTTGTTTCGGGAGAAAACTTCGTGAAGAAGGAAAATACTTTTCAAGAAATTATTTTTTTCTTTTTCAGATTAGGAAATTCATCTTTATAACTTTAAGCATGCATGTTTTCTTTGACAATAAATTATTTTCCGTTGACTGATTATTTTAAGCAAACCAAATGCTTGAAAGTCCATAGTATCAATTCACGGAGAACTTTTTCACTCAAACAAACACACCCTTAATATAAATGCTCAGACTACACTAAGCGACCACTCGTACGAATTCACAAAAAAACGAAATTCACAATCTTATTAGAGTAATTACTCCACATATGCAACATTGGCAACTTTATCTTCGACTGCGGCAAAGGAAGCACATGAGGATCTATAGGAACATTTGTAGCATAGACTTTAGAAAAAAAAAAGCCTTACATAGAGGCATGAAACATTTAACAATCGTGTTGAAATATACTACAACCGCATAAGGACCATTATTATCAACAGAAAACACGATGCGTGGACTAAAATCGATCACTGCCAAAAGTGCAAGGACCGAAAGCGCGACTTTTCCCTTTTAAGGGACTACAAATTGTAATGTAAGCGGACGTCAACTGTCGGTGTCAACTGCACAATTTCTGTCAATTAGAACCGGAGAAAAAATACATAAAAAATGGGGTAAAGTTCGACACACCGAACAGTACGGGGACTGAAAGTGTAATATCATCTTTTCGCGAGGACGGGGAGGCAAATTTCCTCAGAATCGGGACCACACAGAAAAAAAAAAAAACCAGCTTCGTCCCAACTCTGTGGTGGCAACATAAACGCGAGGAAGGCCAGACCCAGAAACCCTAATCCGGCGAGCTCGAGAGCAGCGGACGACTCATTCGTCCTCGGTCTCTTAGGCTGAGGCTCTGTTTGTTTTCTTCTGGGTGTGCGTTTGAGAGGAGAAGGTGCGATGATGATGAGATTCACATATGATCTCGTTAATCCGATCTCCATGAGGACAAATCTCTCTATCCATTCGTTCATTTCGGCTGAGCACCTTCGTCTTCTTCCATTCTTTTTCAACTGATCTCTGCTATTTTTAATTTTTTCCCTCTGTTTTTCCGACTTTGTTATTGGTACACATTCATTTTCAAGATTCACTTGCCATGTTTTGAGGTAGTTAGTTCAAGATACTGGGGTTTGCAAGATCTGTATGGCTGAAGTTTTTGATTACTGATCTCTTGGTTGGAAAAACTGCAGTTGGCAAACCAAACCCGATTTGGAGAAACCCGTCCAATCCCAATAAAAAAGAAATTCGCCGAGAATTCCACTCATATAAGATTGAATTCGAAATAAGAAAATGTCAACGATTGTATTTGATGAAGAAAAATAAAATAGTTCATCTTCAAGAACGAAGGGCTTGTCGTTATTTTGTAAAATAGCTCATGTTCATTCAAGAATGAAGGCTTGTCGTTCGTTCAGCTTCTAAAGCTCCGAGGTCTTTAAAGCATTCTAATAGGAAGTTCTTCCTCCATTTTTTATATTTGTGCCCTCACTCTAAATTTCCAAAGTTTATATAGTACTTTGTTTCCAACATTTAGTATTAATATAGGGATGAAATTCCTAATTTAAAACTTCAATTGCGAATCCTAAGATTGAGCTAATAACCACTGATCTCAACCGTATATATTAACTTTGTTTGCTTTTGATTATATTTTATTTTGTTTTTGATTATGTAAAAAAAACACTTGTGCGTGTATATATGGAACTTATCCTTTTAACTTTGCAATCATTTTTTATGGTATTAGAGCCTCCAAAAACATTCAAGGCGAAAAGTATCAGTAACCATCTAGCCTTCTACCTTTACTAATGCCAAAAGCCGACCCTAATTGCCATCAACCAGCCTCCTAACTCCCTATTAAGCTCTCCGACACCATAAGAATCACGACGATTGGATATTAAATGAACAAAAAATTATAATTTTTCACCTTGGTTGTCCATTTAGCATGATTCCTAGAAATACGCATTCCCTGCACTTTCTCGAAAGTTGAACCACTTTTCTAGATAATTCCAGTTACAAACTATCAAGTGGCAAAGAAATTAGGTTAACTGGAGGTCGGATGGATAACTTATCATTGATCCAAGTTTTGTCAATGTATAATTAGATAGTTGTTCATTTGCTCATTTTTTTTCTCAACGAATACTCTCTATCTCTCTCTTTCAATTACATTCTCTCAAATTCTCAATACTAATCCCTAGTATCTTTCCTAATTAATCCAAACAGTCCACGCAAGCTGCCGGATCGGTCTCGAAAATTCAGTCGCGGGATCATAGAACTCCCCGTAGAAAAACTAAATGAATATTCTCAATAAGTGATTTAGCTTTGAAGACTATTCAAATTTCACCCCAATTACTAATTTATTCAAGCTTATGTTAAATTTTTCTTTAGAGAAAATTAACTTTAATTAAGTGAGATAATTAATCTTTCATCTAATTAATGTGAAGAGTTTATTCCAATTCCAGCAAAACTTTGTGATAATGTGACTCAATTACAGAAATTCTATTTTACCAAACTTTCTTATTGTTCATAAATTTTAGAAAAATGAGTTCGGGCAATAGCTCTTGTTGTAATGAATGTAAAATAAATTTCTGATAAGGGTGGTATTGATCTCGCGACTATCATCATAAATGCTACCGAAATTTGATGATGTAAATAGGATTTTTTTTTTATCACAAAAGTGTCTTAATTTTACTGATAACTTAAAGGTAGACCACAAGAGGGTTCAAAATCATAACATAACAAATACCAAAAAGGATGGAGGGATTGGAAATCCAATTTGAGCTCAGAGACTCATTTTGGTAGGCCTTCGCAACCCAGTCCGCGGGCTGATTAGCTTCCTTGGAACAAAAGGCTAGAGACACTCCCCACATTTGGGCCATAATCTACTGACAATCCTCAATGATTGACCGGACTACCCATGGGCTTTCTAGATGGCCCAAGATATGAAGAGTTGATGATAAGCTATCACTTTCCACTCTCACCTTCTCACACCGCTAGGGTTTCAGCTACGATGGCCGACACAGCATGGATTTTCTTGGCGAAGTTAGCCACAAGGAGCCCATTAGCATCTCTACATACCCCAGCCACTGAACCCACTCTAGACTCACTGTACCAGGAGGGATCACCATTCAATTTCAGAGTTCCTAGGGGAGGTGGGAGCCATCTGCCAAGATCCATAGGTACTCTATCTTCTCCCTTCTATTTCTTTTTGCTTGGGTTCCATTTCACAAAGAACTTATACAAATTGGTAGCTTCCTCGACTAGATGGGTAGATCTCGGTTTGTGATTTCTAAACACCACAGATTTTCTTTCTTTTCAAATAAGCCACGAAGTACTGGCTAGGAGAGCTTGTGAGGAAATGTCAGCTCGCTTAGATAAGTTGTCAAATAACCATTTATCGATTCTTGTTATATTTATTGGGGAAGTGCCAAGATTGAGCTAGGGTTGACCAAATGTGTTTCGTCCGGTCGCATAGAAGCAGGAGATGCTCGGGGGTTTCTAGAGCTTGACGGCACAATGGACAAAGTGGGTCAACTACCATTTTTCTTTTGTAGAGATTCTCCTTTTTTGAAAGTGCATTGTTATACACACTCCATAGGAAGAATCGAATCTTAGGTTAGGACTAGATTTGCCATATTGTTGTCCATAATGCTCCGGAAGGCTGGAATGATGATGATGCCTAGTTGGCGTTTTATTGCTTATCCTAAGAACATAGCTTGTTGTACCCACTTTTCACCAAATAGGCCCATTTCCCATTTCCTGTCCACACTAGCTTATTTGCTAAGGGGCTTGGGCTGAGTAGGATAGACAATATCTCCATCACCTTGTACTCATCGGATAGCTAGGTAAGCTCTGGGGTCCTTCACTGTTTTGTCTCTTGGTTTATCAGGTCCCTTACCAATTGGGGGTTATTTAGGTTTGCGGGGCCTCCAATTTTGCCTATAAATAACCATATGTCTTCCCTAATGTTGATATTGTTTCCGTCTCCCACAACCTATCTGACTTCAGACTTTATCACCTCCCTATCCATCAAGTAGGCTTATGCCCAAGATGGGCGATGGCCTTTGTTTGTGTTCCATAACCCTCCTCAAGGGAAATATATTCCTTTCATTACTTGGCTCCATAAGGTATTAGGTGATTATGCTAAAATGCCATGCCTCTTTTCTAGGGGCGAGCATCAGTCCAGGGTTGACCCTAGACCGACCCTGGATCGGCCCAACCCTGCTGGTCCTAGTCTGGTTCCCAGGGGGACTGGGTCGGTCCTTGGTCCTGGGATCCCTGGACCAACACTGTGCGGGTTGGTCCTCGGTCCAGATAGTTTAGGGTCGGTCCAACCCGGACCAACCCAGACTATATATATTATATATAATATATCTAAAATATATTATATATATTATATATTTAATATATTATTTATAATTTTTTTATGTAGAGAACCCAATTGAAATTGTGAAATGCTGTGAAAAACTGACCCAAAAAGAAAAGGTGGGAAACAGCTCTCAGCCTCTCACGTGTCCAAAACGGTGTTACACTGTTACTCATGGCGTCATCCTCGACAACTTTTCTCTTTAGTCTTTCCTGTACAGTCTCAGAGTCTCTCTTTAGTTTTTTTTCACGCCTCTCACGCGTCCAAAACCCTCAGTCCTCCTCTGGTAGTGGTATCGACAACATCTTTTGATCTTCTCTTTTAGTCTTCCTTGTAAAGTGTCTTTAGTCTTCAGAGTTCAGAGTTCAGACTCTCCATTTTGCCAAAATCGAAGAAAAAAACTTCACACTCACCCCGTTCGGCGCTCGCCTTTGGCCTCTCGACGCTCGTGCTGCTCTACGCTCACTGTTCGCGCCGCTCGCCGCTCGTCGCTCGAGCAGGTGAGTCTTGACTCAAAGGGTGAGTATGGAGTTTATGGGTTGAAGCGCTCGCTGCTCGTCGCTCAAGCGGGTGAGTCTTGACTCAAAGGGTGAGTCTGGAGTTTATGGGTTGAAGCGCTCGCCGCTTGCCGCCCTTGCCGCTCGCCGCTCGTCGCTCGAGCGGGTGAGTCTTGACTCAAAGGGTGAGTCTGGAGTTTATGGGTTGAAGCTGGTTATTTTTGAGTTGATTGTTAAGGTCATTGAGAAGTCTAGCTTCAAATAGTGATCTTAAAGTTCTTACAAGTTGAAAAGGAAATGATCTCTTAAACCGGAGGATATGCTTGAGGAATTAGTTGTTTCCAGTTTATCCATCCTGCACTAAGTCTGGAATTAAAGAAGAAACCGGGCAGATAACATGAAACACAAATGCATGCTTCTGATTTTTTTTTTTGGGCCAAGCATGCTTGATTGACTTACAAGTTATAAGTAGAGAATTTTGTATATTTGAAGTGAATGTCCCTCTCATTTTATCCCATTCTTGCAATGGCCTTCACAGAGAAATCAGTTCTGCTGCCATTGGGCGCCCAATACAAGATGTCATACAAATAGATGCTGCAATCAATCCTGGTAATAGTGGGGGGCCGCTACTAGACAGTTCGGGAAGTCTGATTGGAAGCAACATAGCAATATTATATACTCTCCATCCGGTGCTTCCTCAGGTGTTGGATTTTCAATTCCTGTTGACTCTGTGAGTATTTGTTGGACTTTTTTTATATCCTTCAAGGCCTTTGCAGTATGCATTTTGTAGTTGAAGTCAATACTGGCATAATTCAATTCTCATAGCATAATTCAATTCTCATTTGCTTTATGAGTAAGTCATTGATACAAATTTATTGATGCATCTTGTCTTCAAAATTGTATGCTTCAAAAGAGTGTGTTTTATTGTGCTTGTCTGCTGAATTAATCTAGATTTTGGTCGGTTATTTCCCACACACCAAGGCTGCCAACTGAGCTGCTTCACCAGCTTTGTGATTTTGTTTGATTTGCAAACTTGTATAGTTGCTGAATTGGCTGACTTAGTTGAGATTTCCGTTCCCCTTCAAGTGAACTTGATGAATTTAGATAACATGTCAATTGAAGTGGATGGATGTTACGAGATCAATCCCATGATAGAATCGTCTGGCCATGGATGTGAAGAAGACTTAAAAGAGTCGAGCAAGGTATCCACTAATCATCATTTTCTTTGTAAGAAGCAAAAAACAGATAAATCCAAATCCATTGCGTGGGATAATTTTTCGAAAGTCAAAGATGAGAAGACCCCGAAAGCATGTTTGGTTAAGTGCATTCATTGTGGGAATGAGTACTCATACACTATTAATAATGGTACTTCAACAATGTTGAAGCACTTGAAAAGGTGCAACAAGTATCCTCCCAATATAGATAAGAGGCAAAAATTGTTTGCACAACATGATGCAAATGTGCTTGGCAAGGCAGGGGGAGATACCGGTGTTGGTATCGATAGTGGTAATGTCTTAACAATATGGAAATTTGATCAAGACTAATCTAGGTACATGCTTGCTCGGATGATCATTGTCGATGAACAACCATTTTCTACGATTGAACGTGTTGGGTTTCGTGATTTTATTACTGGGATACAACCTCTTTTCACACATTTGTCACGATTTACAGTGGCTAGGGATTGCATTAAGTTGTACATGAGTAAAAGAAGTTGTTTGAAGACTTTCTTTGGTAAGCTTAGGTCAAGGATTGCACTGACGACTGATACATGGACTTCCATTCAAAATCTAAACTATTTATGTCTTACTGCACATTTTATTAATGAAGACTGGAAATTGCATAAAAGGATCATCAATTTTGTGGTGATGCATAGTCACAAGGGTAGGGAGATTGGGAAAATAGTTGAAAAATGCATCTATGAATGGGGAATAGAAAAAAACGTGTCTACAATCACAGTGGATAATGCTAGTGCGAACGATGTTGCTATTGATTATTTGAAAGATAAATTTTCAAGAGATGGGTCATTGGTCTTAGCTGGTGAGGCTTTACACATGAGGTGCACTGCTCATATATTGAACTTGATTGTAAAAGATGGCTTGTTTGAGGTACGTGATTCTCTTGCATGTATCCGAAACATTGTTAGATATGTGAGGAGTTCTCCCATAAGAGCTAAAGTATTCCAATCTTGCATTGAGGCTGAAAGAATCACTCACAAGGGTTCGGTTTGTCTAGATGTTGCCACTAGATGGAACTCCACTTATCTCATGTTAGACATGGCCATAAAGTTCAGAAAAGCTTTTGAAATGATGGTAGAAGATAATTTGTCTTTCGAAACTGAGCTTAACAATGATTTTCCTAAAAATGAAGATTGGAAAAATGCCATTATTCTTTCCAAATTTCTGCAACAGTTTTATGATACTACCAATCAAATGTCAGGGAGTTTATATACTACTTCAAATGATTATTTTGAGGGGATAGCTTTTTTGTACAAGTATTTGAAAGATGCAAGTAATGATTTGGATCCTAAGCTTAGAGCTATGGGTATGAAGATGAAGCAGAAGTTTGATAAATACTATGGGAGTTTGAATAAAGTAAACATGATAGTTTTGATTGCGGTGGCATTAGATCCTACACAAAAGTTGCATTATGTGAAGTATTGTTATGAGCAAATTTATGAGGATGAAGCAAAAATTGATGAGATGTACGATAAGGTGAAGTACATGTTGGAGCGTTTGTATGCATTTTATGAGCAATATTTTCTTGGTCATGGTCATCGATCTTTGGGTGGTCAAAGTATGACTATTGGTAGTAGCAGTGCTTCCAATACCGATGGAAATAATGGGAGTGATGAGGTTAACATCAAAGTCTGGCAAAAAAACTTTTTCCATCAAAAGAAAAAGGGGCGTGATGACAACAAATCGAAGCTTGAACGGTATCTTGAAGAGGAATCTAAAGATATTCTTGATCTTGACATTTTGATGTGGTGGAAGAGTACTGGTTTGAAATATAAAATCTTATCTTTGATAGCTTGGGATGTTTTGTCTATTCCTGTTACTATCGTTGCTTCAGAGTCAGTTTTTAGTACTTCGGGCCGTGTGCTTGATGGTTTTCGAAGTTCTTTGACTCCCAGAGTAGTGGAAGCTTTAATTTGTACTTAAGACTGGTTGAGAGCTACTCGCATGCCTATTAATGTTGAAGAGTGCATTGAAAATGCCGAAAAGTTTGAATTGGGTAAGCTTAAATTATGCATATTTCCTTTTACTTATTAATTCTTTTGTATATCTAATGAATAAATTCCTTTTCTTAGATATGGATTGTCTTACCGAGGAAATTACCATCAATAAATAGAGCTTGCACAATGAAGTTGAATGGATATAAATAGTGAGATGTTCTATCAATCGCACTAATAGTAATTTCAATTTAAAACTTTTGTCAAGTATTAATTATGTGAGTCGTTTGTTTTTTTTCCAGGTGTTCAGAAGTTGAAGTGAATTAACAAGATGTGAAGTTGTATATTCATGGTTTATATTAAGTATTTTGAATTTCTTATGGTTTAATTGTATTTCACTAGTAAGTTTCAGCTGCACTTTACTTTTGAGTTTGTGTGAAATGGTAGAAGTTTTTGAAGAGTAGTATTGCAGTTGCTACGATGATTTGCTAGTTAAGTGGTGTGAAGCTCATTTTTTGGTTGATTGGACTCTCCTTGATCGAATGTAGGAAAACGTTTTTGCATATGGCGTTACTAGTATTATTTATAAATGATTACAGGAACTTCCCATCTTGTTCCATATCTCTATGAGCGGTCTTAATCGTTTTTATGGTTTTTTACTTTTAGCAGGTATGAAATTTCTATTGTGCCTTATCTTAAATTTGTTAAATATGTAATGGTATTTATAGTTTGGTTGCACAGCGCCGCATTGTCGATGATATGTAATTTGAAATAGTAGGTTTTCCTTTTCAAGGAGTACAAAAAATAAAACAAAAAAATTACCGGTTAGTCTCGGGTTGGCCCTGGAACCGGACCGAACCCATTGGGTCGGTCCAGTCCTTAGTCCCAGGCTCAATAAGGTCGGTCCTCGGTCCCAAAAATTGAGGACCAACACTGTGTGGGTTGATCCTAGGGTTAGGGGGTAGACCGGCCCAACCCGGACCATGCTCACCCCTACTCTTTTCCCAACATCACCTTGTTGAAAATGACAATGTCTTTAAATCCTAATCCACCTGAGTCTTTCCTTGTTTTCAAAGACCCCCACTTCTTCCAGTGAATTCCTTCTTTGGCTGCATTTTGTTTCCACCAAAAAGGATGCAATTTTCTTCTCTATTGATTTACAAATCAAGATGGGAATTTTGAATATTGACATTGCATACTAAGGCAAGGCTTGTACGACTATTTTAACCAGAATCTCTTTTGTTGCTTTAGACATCAACTTCTCCTTCCATCCTTCCAATTTCATATTGATTATAGCTAGAATCCATGCGAACATTTGCTTCTTTGATTGCCTCTAGTCAGAAGAAATTTCTAAATACTTGCCAGTTTTATCAGTGATTGGGACCCTTGACTCACCCACCATATTTCTTTTTCAGTTGCTTAGGGCCGCCATTGCTTTAATAGCTACTGGACTTATTCAGATTAATAGCTTGTCCGATTCATAACAGTCCTGGTTCAAGATATTTGCTACATTCTGACATTCCCTAACCGCCTACCTCGGAAAAGGATAGCATCGTCAGCAAATAATAGGTGAGATAAAGTTGGGCACCACCTATTTAGTTTAATACCCTTTACACTACCATCCTCGATCGCCTTGTTCAATAAGAAAGACAGGGTGTTGACCATGATGATGAACAAATAGGCGATAAAGGATCCCATGTCTAATGCCCTAAGAAGGTTGGAAGTATGGAAGAGATTCCTCATTGAATTTCACACTAAAGGAGACCGAAGAAATACACTGTTTTATTAAATGTACCCTTTGTTCACAGAAGCCCAACTTCAACATGCATGCCCACAGAAAATCCCATTGAACCCTATCATACGCTTTTTGCATATCCAGCTTGAGAACTGCTTGAACGTTTCTTTCCCTCTTTCTAATCCTTTGTTGATGCAACACTTCATGAACTATTAATATATTATCTTGAATTTGTCTACCACTCATAGAGGCACTCTATTATGTGGCAATGAGTTCAAGAAGCCAGGGTTTAAGACGGTTGTCAATTACCTTAGAAATTATTTTGTAGCTGAAATTGCATAAACTAATAGGTCTAAACTAGGTGACACTTTCTGGGTTTGCCACCTTCGGGATAAGAATGATATGTGTTCTATTAAGGGTAGGGTTGAATGTACCTGAAAAGAAGAAGCAATCCACCATTTGGTATACATCATGCTGGATTTCCTCCAATAATGATGGTAAAATTGCCCATTGAGTCCATTCGGACTTGATGCCTTAGTTTAGTTGCTCCCATTTGAAACACCTCTTCTTTCACTTCCTCTATCGATACCCTAGTCATTAAGGCCTCGTTCATCTCATCTTTGGCAAGGGGCAGGCAGTGATCTAACACGGGCTGAAAATTCTTGGGACCCATGTGTCATATAAAGACTGATAAAAGTTGCTAATGTGCATTCTCAACACTGAAGGCTCTCCGCTCCAGATATGATCATCCATTCTTAGCATAGAAATTATGTTCCACTGTCTTCGTTGAATTGTGGTTGTAGGAAAATACTTAGTGTTCCCGTCCACCCACCTCAACCAATTAATCTAGGATCTCACGTTCCAATACATCTCTTCTTGTCCACATAGTCTTTCTATATGCTCCTTTATTTGTTGAGCCTCCTCTTTGGTTGCCTCTCCAATAGGACTATTGGTTAGTTCAATAAGCTTCTTCTTTAGTTGCTTAATTTGGCAATGAGTGTTAGAAAACTCCCACCAACGCTCCAGCAACTCTACTCAACTTGCTCACAATGTCCGAAGTATCACAATTTTGATCATTCCAGGCCGCATTAACAATGTCTTTGCATTTGAGTTCGTCTAGCAAGTACGCCTGAAAACGAAATTCCTTTTTTCTTCTGACAAGCTTCGAGAATAAAGAAAGAAGGAGAGGGCTATGATCAGAACCTATTGCCGGCAAAACAAAGACTTCCACAATTGAAAACAATACTCTCCACTCCATATTGCATACTGCTCTATCTAACATAACCAACTCTGGCCCCTCTCTATTGTTAGCCCATGTGTACGTGCAAACCTTGCTCTCTATATCAATGAGAGAATGGTTACTCAACATCTCACTAAAAGCCACCATTCTATAGTGGTCCACCTCTCTTTTTCCAACCATCTCCCAATACTAAAGAGCCTCGTTGAAGTCTCCCATACACAGCCATGGTAGGCTGTTGATATTTTGTATGGACCGCAACTTCTGCCATAGGTATAATCTCTCCAAATAATTGGAAGAGGCACGAAGGAAGGTAATCCGCATTAGATTGCCACTGGTGGGTCCCTGCAGGCGATATCTATGAGCTCCTTTGAACTATCCTCCTCATCCACTGACACCTTCACATCCCACATGATCACTAATCCCCCTGCGATACCTATCGGGTTGATGGTCACGGAATTTTGGAATTGTAGCCAATTTCTTACTCTATCTACCACTCCTAATCGACCCGGAATTCTGGAATTGGAGCCGATTTCTTACTCTATCTATCCCTCCTCGTTTATTATCACCTTCACATCCCACGTGATGTAACTCGGAATTGCGCGCATCACATGTCTAGGGACAACCGGGGACGGTGGTTTAGAAAACGAAAAGAAGAAAAAGCAAGAAGAAAAAGAAAAGGTCGTGAAAGAATAGTAGGGTGGTGGTGAACAAATGGAACACGCAAGACGAAGGTCGCCGTCATGCACCGTTTCCTTGAACCAAGACCCAGCTTCGATCAAGACATGACACCGTACGAGTAGGACCGGCGACTGAAACCAAACCTTGATAAATCCGAAGAAGTCCCAATCAAGAAGAAGGGGAGAGAGAGATGGAGACGTTGGAGGAGGAGGAGGAGTACAGCTGGAGAGAAGTGAAGCTGCCCAGCCTGGTCCCGGTGGTGGGGGAGGCGGACACTCCCGAGATGGAGAGAGAGACGGGGGAGAGGAGGCGGGGCAGGGCGGTGCTGGTCGCCGTGGATCACGGGCCGAACAGCAAGCACGCGTTCGACTGGGCCCTCATCCACTTCTGCCGCCTCGCCGACACCCTCCACCTCGTCCACGCCGTCTCCAGTGAGTCTCCCGCCCTCTGCGCCCATAGAGAAACGCTAGATTACGAAATATTGTATTACTACTGGTATTTAAATATAATTCACTTATTTATATAGGTCACTCACAGTAGTAAATCAATTCCTTAAAGCAGTCTAACTTGTTAAATGGAATCCTCAATCTCGAATCAGTTGTCTACTTTGAGGGTAGCTTCTCTACTCTTTTATGGGGAAAAAGATTTTGGATGTGCATGGGATTTGCAAGTTGCCTACTGCCTTGTCTGCTGAATTTCCTCTGGTTCTTCAGCAAACTTAAGGAAGAGGTTCCCCTGCTTTGTCAATGAAGTTGTCTTGGAGTGCCTTCACGTATCACCTTTGGATTCTGAGCAACAGAGTGCTGCTGATTTAGCTATCTCTCTCGATGTTCATGTCGAGATACAGAAATTAAAAGATGATATAAGGTCGAGACTCATTGCTTGTAGATCTGTTAGGGCTACAATTCATGGTTGCCACGGCAAACTTGGTGAGAATTGAGATTCGCATTGGTAGATGTAAATTGTTTTCCGAATACAAACATTTAGTCTTCTGCTGTGTTGGTTTTGTTCAATAAAATTTCTGATTTATCATAAAAAGTATGATGACTAATTCATAAGATAACTGCCCATCACAAGAACTTATGGTGGCACGATCATTAGAAAGAATGCTGTTCGGAAATGTTACATGTTTTTGGTCAAAAACTTATGCACAGTTTGTTATGTATTTGGAGGAGAAAAATATGAAATTGGTAACAGCTGCTGATGTTTACTTGGGTTTGTTCTGGTTCCTAAGGTCATTCTTGATCCGGATAAGATAAACTCAGGTAGAAGTTACTGGCTGAGGAAAAAAGTAGAAGCCATTGATCTTCTAGTGGAAATGAACTAAGAACTTGATGGTTGCATTCCTCTTTGTTTTGTCCAATCTCAATCATCGTATTTGGCACCAAGTTAATGGTATGATTTCAAATTTCTTTTAATTCAAGTAACTTCCAAAAAAGCAAGGTAAATGCCAACCTAACTGGTCAGTAGGCGGTTTGTAATTCATAGAAATTCACTCAAGGGCTATAAAACTTGAAACTTTATTAAACATGTCAGATGATTAGATACCACATGTAAGTTCATGTGAATATGTGGACTTAAGTGTATTGTATAGTGTTATATCTTGTCTCTGAATTTCAAGGTTCTTGTCTTGTAGCATGACCAGTTGCGTCCGATTATGCAAAATCTGAGTGAAGATACTTGTGTAGGTGTAAACAATGAGGTTATTCATGAACAGAGCCAGGTGCTGATGGAGAAGCTAGCCGTTGAGGCTTTTCAGGTTGCCATGGTCAGTGACTTGTAATTCTCCTGTCCTCTCTTTTCCTTACTCCAAAATAAATTCTTTTCACATGGATCATATTCCAACATAATGAGATCGTTCAACGATTGTTGATTTAGCTAAATTTAAGTTTAGCTTTACCTATAGTTTTAAGGTTTCATCACAGAATGTCGGAAATCGGACCACCCTCATTGTCTTACCTACCACCTCCCCTAGTTTGATTTATCTCCCAATATGTGTCAAAATCGGGAAAAGTACTTGCATAGCATTGGTCCATGCAGGACTGATGAATCTGCAAGTTTTCTGTCGATCTTGCCTATCTTTAAAGGGAAAATGAAGTCATAGACTGGTTCTTTTGGCTCTGTGGTTGAAAAACTAATCACAACATAGTACTTATGTTGAATCATATGTGGTCCACTCGAGTCCCACACTTTCTTGACATATGATTGGCTGACTTGGCGCTCCAGAATTAGTTAGGCGATAATTTCCTGTGGTCCTGGTGAGCTAAGGATTAGAAAAACTTGATTGGTTTAGGCTTTTTGGGTTTGGACTGCTTTTTATTAAATGTTTTACACAAAAATCTCTCAAGAAAGGAGGTGCAAGCCTTGCACTGCAAGGTTTCAATCTTTGAGAAACAGCAGATTTCTCCTGTTCAATTCAGCATAAGTGTTCTCATCACAGTCACCTTATTATTGACCAGGAGACAAGAAAAGATTCAAAATATGAATATGCCGGTCTCCATAAAGATGAAGAAAAGACCACTGCAGTGGTCTTCTAACTATTGGTTTGAGTTATGAGCTAATCATAGACTTGTCTGTGTTATCATCGCATTAATTATCCGTTCTTCGTTTTTCTGATGCAGTTAGTACACTAATAATACGTCTTATGACCATGCTGCATGTGGAACCTAAACGATGATACTTACTTTGCCCTGCCATTGCATTCATGTCAGTGAAGCAATCGCTTCTTTCTCATTTAGAACTTCAATGATCACAGTTATTCTACCACGCCGTTCAATTTTTTCCAGTAAAAAAAAGGATCCTATTGGTGATTAGCTGCTTCTTTCTAATTTTTGGGCTTGGGGGACTTCAACTAGATGTCAGTCTATGCTTGAAAGGCGACTGCTAATGAATTATATTCTATCCAGTGTAATTTTTGTGCCAGAAGGTGAATTTGAAGTCGTGACGGGCTATATCTGATTGTCTTAATCAAGCGGTAAATGTAGTCTGTGCAAATTCGTTCCTCAATTTTGCTTTGTTCAGGTGAGGACCGCTGCTAGGATTGTGGAAGGTGATCCGGGAAAGGTCATTTGCAGAGAGGCAAAAAGATTGAAACCTGCGGCTGTTGTAATGGGGACAAGAGGAAGAAGCCTTATTCAAAGGTCCATCCTGGTGCCCTGAGTTCAATCCCATTCTCTCATGCTATATCCTAAATTTACCTATATTGCAGCGTACTTCAAGGAAGTGTGAGTGAGTATTGCTTCCATAACTGCAAATGGGCACCTGTTATCATAGTTCCAGGCAAAGGTACTACTTTCTTTTTGGCTAATATGAGCAGATCTTTCTGAGACTAGTATTAATTGAGTGAGAAGTTCTTATGTATGCGTGAAATTGAACTGGCAAGCTATTATCATCTCTTTGCAGAAGCTGGGGATGGGTCGTTGGTATAGTCAAACTCGAAAAGCTGTTGGCGCATAGATTTTGTCGATCCAGGAAAAATAGTGAATTTCTTGTATTAGAAAAGAGTATGTTAGTGATGCAGATTAGGTCTTTATCGTTAGTGATTGCGTGAATTGTACAAGATATGGAAATCCAGAGCCGCTTTGTTCGTTTGTACTCACTTTGTCGTGATTGAAAAAGGCTGTTGTTTGAGATCAGTAAATTTGATGCTTTCATAGATTTGTCTGCAGAACGAGGCTGATTTGGAGATTTCTGATAACCTTAAGGCAACAGAGACATCAATTCAATAGAAAACGGGGCGCTTTTATTAGAAAGTTGAAATCATTTTAGCGTGGGTTCCGAAGATCATGTGAGCTCTTTTCCTTGAATGTGGTCCTTCAAAAGAAACAAACAACGCTCAAATGGGCTTGGCATGTTTGTTCCAAAATTCTTGTCTGTGTCTGAGGAGAAAGAATGTTTGTTCTCCTAGTTACTTTCTAGGATTCCCCCAGACAGAAGAAAAGACAGAGAAAACCCGAGAGGCCCAAAAGTGAAGGAAAATCGCTCCCAACATAATCTTGAATGGGTGCTCTAAATATATGCATATCATCTTGGAGAATCTGATTTCCTTGGATTTTGCTTTTATTCCTTGGAGCTGCACTATGTGAAATTGTAGAGAAAGAGACAGAGAGAGAGAGAGAGAGAGAGAGAGAGAGAGAGAGAGAGAGAGAGAGAGAGAGAATGTTGCAAGGAATGGGATTAGTCAGAGCTGAATTGGGTAGTCAAAAGAGGGGAGGCGAAGCTAAATCTCTCACCATCCATTTGACAACAAAACAGTATCAAATATATCTTTTCCAGTGGATAAGGACCGTCTTCTGTATGTATGGCTTGAAAATAAGGCTGTTATTATCTCAAAGAATAGGAAAGTGCACTAAGATGGAGGCAATCTAACTGGTCCCAACATATCTGTTTTTCCTAGGTATGTGCAAGGTAAGAACTGCTCGGCATGCCCGCAAATCGCTTTGATGTTTAACAATACGAACTAGAAGGTCCTAGAACCGAATTTTCATCGGATTAGGGCATACATAATATCTATCGATCTATGTGATTGCTACTTTCATTTTGACAGACCAAAATTTTCCATAATGTATGAGCAACCCATTACCTTCTCGCTCCGGTGGGATTGGCACAACTTGATTATACCAAGCTCGTTTATGTATCATATGTCGCCATATTCTGTCCTGAAATAGGCTTAAGCTATTTCCGGGTCGATAAGCCGGACCGTTAGTCGGTTCCTTCGAACGTCAAAGTGGTCAATATTATTTCTTCGGCTAGAACTTGTATAAGAGGATGAATACAGTTTTCATTTCATCTGGAAATACATCTTTTTTCTCACAATGTCTTCCTCATTAGAACTAAGGACAACTTTGGCAGGCCTTTGTCATATAGAGAATTAGGATTTATGCTCTCTCAAATATCATATGAGAATTTCCTGTGTGTTTTGTTTTAATTGTGTTTTAGTTGAGGACAAACATTAATGACTACTAGTTTTATGTCATATGATATGATTAGCTTGACAGCTGAGAATCGAGGACATTCAACACATCAGTAATGTGATATGTTCCGCCTGACAAGTAGTGGTATTTTCTCTTTTATTTTGCTTTCACTTTATTGGGTAACCATCAAAGTCCCCATCAGTCAGCTCCATTTGTTCCATAAGGGAAGCAGAGAAGGTCCACCAGCTTAACTCATGTCCTCTACCTTTACACTAGAATGCTTGCAATTGCCTGTCAATTTTGTCCCAGCAACTGAGCAAACTTGCTTCCTATAGGCATCCTATTGCCTGACCAATCCCATAGAGTTATACACAGATTATTGAAATGGTGTTGGTCAAGTCAAAATGCCAGCATCTTCTCATATACTATTTTTTATCCTTGCAATACTTCTTTTTTCCCATAACACTGGCTATCCGAATTTTTTATGATATCCGAATTTTTTTAGCTCGACTGATCCCGCACCCGCAAACGCACGCACCATTTCTTTTTTCATATGCATCGGACAATCTTCTCTCATGTAGAGTTGTGCCTGACGGCAATAGCCCTAAAAAATGAACCCTCAATTTAAAATGCGGTATTCAAATAAAGTGTGTAATCACACACCTTTTTTACTTTGTTCATCGTTGTAATTTTTCACCTCATTATTATTTTTATTATTTTTATTTTCAGTTTCTTCATTGTGCTGTGGGTACTTCTTGTCTCAATAATGCTAGGTCTCACTGTTTTAATTTTAGCAAATAAAAAAAAGGCCTTACTGTTTTAGACAGAGTCTAATGGCCCAGGGGCTCATATGATGAACTTATAAAAGAGACATCTAACCATTGCAGGGTTCAGAAAAAGCTGTAACATGCATAAGATTGGGACAAGACAGGCAATTCCTGATTTCCTTTTCCAATTTCATCCAAATTGGAGGCCCCCCACCAGTGTATTTCCCCCCCTTTTTTCATGATTTTCTTTTCTCTTTAAACTTTGCCTCCAAAAGCACCAGTTCCTTTCTTGGTCCCCCTGTTCCATCACCATCCAACTTTTTCAAGAATCTTTAATGAAGTTACTCTCTTTTAATGTGCCTTACAGAGAGCAAAGAGCATATGTCAAGGTCACAGCAAAAACAACAGGGAGATCAGAGATGGGGCTTAAATGGTTATTGGTGATTCTTATTCATACTTTGAGCAATATAGTATGATTACAAATAAAATATACATGCTGTATACTTGAGAAATAGAGAAAAAAATTTTGGGTCAGAGCATCTTCGGAATGAATTTTTTTTTTAGTTTTATGAACGGTGTCATCAGGCTCATCACATCTCCATCTCTAGATTACGGCTCAAGTGAACCTGCAAAAGTTTGACATTAGCCATTAGATACTACCAACTCATTAAGGAGCTTAATAATGGCACACAATTGCATGATAGTTCTATAGAGAGAGGATCTGCAAATACACATTCTCTTCGTTTTAAATCGAGAATCATCCAAATCTTTCCAAAGCAGGATAATTAAGGTATGTGGGTCTCTCTATCATCCTTACCATTGGTAGTTAGACTTGCTTTGCTTTCACTATCTAAATGCACCGATAAAGCCCTCAATCAGACAAAAGTCGGTTCAGATTAGGACATTTCACCGCTAATTACCTGTAAATTGCTCAGGGACAAAATTAGTACTTCTTCCTTGATATGAGTCCATGCTAAATGTTTTGTACATCAAAGTTCCAAGCAGAGGAGGGCTGAAGTGGCTGCACAATAATGAACAAGAAACTAAAAATAAAAGGCATGTAAAGAAATTTCACAAGAGAGGAGCAACTGGAAAAAAATGGCTAGCTGGAATTACAGCGAAGGAAGATGGGTCGAAAAACGTCTCGGCCATCGCCGCTGGAGGGCCAATCGTTCTTTGAACATTCTCGTTGGGAATAACCTCGGACTCCGTCACCGGACATGAAACCACTTGATGCGCTGGATTAAACTGAAGATAGGCAGCAGCATTAATCATATCTGTTGGTATATCAATTGCGGGGAAGCTGGCTGTGAAGTTGGGAAGCATCTGTTGCCATCAAAGTTAAACCAAACCACAGAGCAACATCAGAAAATTGGCAATTTTGACCTGTCTTGATCTGCTTGTGTTAGCATTAACATAATGCTCTCTTTTTTCCAATGAGCAAACTTGCGAGCACGTATCTGATTAAATGTTCATTCATTGACTGAAAGAATTACCTCTTTCGCAAATAAGGGGTCGGTGTTGAAGTCAACTCTTGTAGTCACAGCAGCTAGTTTCATGGACAAGAACTGTTAAATGTCATAGCAAAAACAAACCCAGTTGAGCACACCCTCGAGAGATCAAAGCATTGTCAAGGTAAACAGAGAACAATCTCAGATTGATAAATGAGAAACGTAAGTTTCTATCTTTTACCTCGACTTGTCGTTGTAGAGATTGAACATAGTTGATGATTTCATCGAGCATTCCCGCCTTCCCAGTTATCTTATTGCACCCTGGTACTAAATCCTGAAGGTACTTCATCCTCTCACTGATCTTTTCCCTCCTCGCCTAATTTGAACAGACATGGACAGAACAAGAAATAAATAACATGTAATTGCACAAGAAATATATTAATGAAAAACCTTCCATGCTTATAACATTCTACCCATCATCTGAACACAAGAATGGAATTAAATTCAGGCTACGACGACTCACTCTCTCAGCTAAGCTGTGGCTATCCGTGGCTTGACCTCGGCGAGCTCGGACATGGATATAATCGGGCTTTTGGACCTCCGAAACTCTTGAATTCTCCTTTGAAGTGCTAGCAGAAGTTTCTCTGTTGTTGTTGTTACTGCTCTTGTCATTAGTTTGTTCTGTTATCTTCGACTCCCCCTCTTCTGTGGATCCTTTGAATTTCTTGTCTTTGAGATCATCCTCGAGCTACACCCAATCAAGACATACTTTTTCAGCTCTTAAGAGAGTCAACAAGCAAGTGCGAGGAATGAATTTTCTAGGCTACATCTGAAATTTCAAGCCCCTTTAGTCTAAGAGAAATGATTAATCAAGAAAAAATGAAATTTTTTTGCGGATGGTCTTTCACTAGGAATTTTTGGGAAATAAGATAAAGATTAGTCAGACAATTATATTTTTCGTGAATTAATTCACCGTGAAGTACCTACATTTTTAACAGTATATAAATATGGTAACACTTGCATTGAAAAGCAAAGGACTGAAAATGGAAAAAAAATGCTTAATCAGAAGAAAAGACCAACCTTTGACTTCTTTACTTTGTCATATTTCCTCTTCTTGAAGCTATCCTTCCTGACTTGGGAGCCAACCTTCTCCGACAAGGCCAGCTCTCCACCGCCGGCATCCATCGCCGCCGCAGGCGGCGGAGGGCCGCTAGAAGTCCGAGAAATAGAGCCGTTTATCTCCGGACCGGTTCCAACCCCATACCCGCAAGCCCCGAAACCCAGACCCGGCATTTCATACCCGCCGGCCTCGGAACACCCGTTTTGAAAGGCCGGGTCGTCCTTCAGATGGCGGTTCAGGTTCACGGCCTCGCCGAGCGCCGACTCGCCACCGCCGCCGCACATCATCGCGAGCCCATCGCCGTACCCGGCGGCAAACTCGCCCCCGCCGAAATGACCCTTATGCACCAGCTGCAGCTGCAGCAGCTGCTGCTGCTCGTGGAGCCACTGGAAGCGGGCGCGCTGCCTCTCCAGCACCGTCACGTCCGCGCACTCCCCGGCGACGACTAGGTTCACCGGCGGCTGGCTCAGGTGGCGGAGCATCTCCGGCAGAAGAGCTAGATTCATCAGCTGATACCCAAGAAAGGAAACTCTCTCTCCTCCGGAAACAGAGTATGCGGAAGCGAAACTCACTCTACACTTTGGATGAGAGGGCACTCGCTATCACTTTCTCGCGCTAACACGCCTAGCAACTAGCAAGCATTTGACGACAGAGAGAGAGAGAGAGAGAGAGAGAGGGGGTGGAGGAATAATGAGTTGGGAAGTGTGGTGGTATATATAAAGGCGAGCGAATGGATGAGGGAAGAGGAGGATGGATCCGAGAATATGACAGGGTAACGCCGGAATCTGAGAATAGTAACAATGTAACAGAGAGAGAGAGAGAGAGAGAGAGAGAGAGAGGAGGAGCATACATATCTATATCTATATCTATATCTATATAAATATATTCATATGGGGGGTATGCATGCATGCATGTATTGACAGATGATGAATGGGGGGGTGGGGGTGGTGATGGTGATGGCGATGGTGGTGGTGGTGGCGGTGGTGGAGGAGATGATCCAATGAGCAGGTGGAGAGGCGTGGGCGGTGGGCCTCCCCCTGACATGACCACCATGTGGTCGTGTCCGGGCCACGGCAGAACGGGGGAAGGGTGCGCGGCGGCGTGGACGGACGGACGGCGTTTTCCCTCCGCCGAGGAGCACGAACGGCGTAGTAGAGGAGCAGGACTGGTCCGTGCCGTTCGCGGTCGACCCCCCCAAGGTCGATACAGCCGGGGGACACCGCGTGGAAGAGAACGGCGTTTTCGCAGATCGTTCCCCGTTTTCCTGTATCAAACCCAACCGAACCAACGCTTTTTTAATTTTAATTTTTTTTTACAGTAAGACGCTCCCGATAGAGGTCGTTGAATGTTTCATGAGCCTTCAGATGGTCGGGCTAGCCTTGCTCTCGTGCCTGTGATTATGAAAAGATGGAATAATGAGATAACAAGTTTTAAACTTAGGTTGATTTGGTCTTTCGCGCATAAAATGTTTTTTTTTTCCTCGCAATTCTACTATTCTAAAATTTATTACGGTTTGGAATTACTGTATTTCTGTTGCTCGCGAATCATTTCGAGTGGATGGATGGAAAATTTACGTCGAATTTCTTTTGTCAAGGGCAATCGACCCTCGTCGGCGGTGGTGAGCAGTGTCGCCGCCATCACCGCGCCGGGGAGGGCGCCTTGCCCTTTGCCTAGATCTAGCGACCACTTGTCGGCCATCGCCCGCACGAAAGAGGGCGGCAGAGTAGCCCCCAAACTTCGCATATTGCAGATTAATCTTAGTCTTTTTTTAATTTTCTTTCCCTCTTTTTTTCCCCAAAGATGGCAATAGTAAGACCCCGTCAATTTGTACGTGAAGAAGCCCGGTCACCTTGTCAACAATTGCATGGCATTGTATAAAAAGGGTTAATATCTTAAAACATTCAAAACTAGTACATTTCAACTCAAAACTAATTTTTTGAACATAAAAATTCTCAAAATAGTACATTTGTGACAAGCTTCCGTTAAATTTTACCGTCAAATTATTAAGTTAGATGGTATATGGTAGTTGACAGATGTGCCAATTTAGGATTTTACTTCTATGTTTGTCACAAATTTGCTAGTTTGTGATTTTTTTTTTGTATTAATCTAATTTAACGGAGGTAAATTTATCATAAGTGTACCAATTTGGAGTTTTTTGTGATTAAAAAATTAGTTTTTGATAAATTTGTTATGGGTGTACCAGTTTTGAGTTTTTCGTAGTATTAATCCTTGTAAAAATGACCAAAAAAAAAACAAATGTCACGTGTGATTCTTCGTCCACAAAAATTTGACATATGTAACGGAAATCCTGAAGGACATGTCACGGATAAGTTTTAGAACTGTAAAAGAACACAAAGAAAACGTTTCAGGACCAGAGTGCCGAATGGAAACAAGTTTTAGGACCTGTCGCATTCATTGCCCCTAAAAAACAGTGAGATGCCATCACAACTTTTAATTACGAGGAATCTCACCCGATTAGGTTCGGATGAATCCAATTCGACGGACTCGAGTCCAGCCAAGTAGTTTCCTTGCTAAGAGACTTTCGTCCCGATAATAACATAGGATGAAGAATCTAAGACGAAATGGATCTCGAGAGCTAGATATTTTAGTCTAGTGCCGGTGATTGGACAGCGATAGGAAGTCGGGATCGGAGTCCAAACCCCGGCCCTGGGCATCGAGCCTCTCGCGCTCCCAGCACTACCGATTGCGGGATTGGCAACAATTTTTCCGGCGACGGCGATCTTCCTCGTACCTTGTGAGTTCCAATTCCGTCGCCGACTCAAAAACAAAAATTCTTTTTTAAAAAAAAAAAATAATGAACGAAACGAAAGAAACGAGAAGCAAACTTCGGAATGGGCTGATTGGGCCCGGAAATGATGGCGGGGAGGTCGGTCCCAGCGCCGTGTCGAAAAAGGGCCCCTCGAAGCCGCGCCGGGGGGGGTCCGTCACACGTGGCAGCTGCCTGGGCCGCCACGTCAGGCGGGCGGGGCGCGGTGACGTGGGCGCGGGCGGCTTCTGGTCTCGGACATTAAAACTGTGCGCCTCGGGAGGTGGTGCGAGCAGAGAGCTTCGGTACGAAGGTGGGAGAGATTTAAAGCCGCAGGAAACGCCTACCCTGGAAAAAAACAAAAAATGCAAAAAAAAAATATATATGTATATATATATATATATACACGAAAAATAAAATAAATATTTCTCCGTTTTCGGATAAAAAAGCATATTCTTGAGAAGATATGTTTATGTAAGATATGACGCTACGCATATTAAAATCAGTTTTCCCCTCATTTTATCACTCATTGAAATTGCAAATTAAAAAAAAAATGCAGATTCCAATGTTTCGATCTCGTTCATAGGATTAATTTTTACCGTCGTTTATCGAAAAAAAGAAAGTTTAAGAATGTCATGGGCAACGTCAATTGAGGTTGAGATGATCAAGGACAATCTCCGTTGAGGTCGCGATAATCATGTGGGATGGCGACGACAATGTGATAGAAGGAGAAGTAAGGAAGGTCGCGACAAGTTCTCTATCTTTGTTGCCTTCGTCGCGGTGACGACGAAAAGCTAGGGAAGTGACCAACGGAATTTTTCGGGTTAGGGAAAACCTAACGGAAGGTTCCTATGGCCTTGCAAAGGCTATATGAACCTTGCAAAAGGCTCAAATGGCCTTGCGCATGCTTAGCTAACGCTACGTAGCATTGGCCTAGCGTTGCGACGTGCCAGCGTGGCAGTCTCAGGTCAATCAATTTCAAATGACGCTATTCAGCCTCTTTTTTTTTTTTTGAATCTATATCTTTTTACCCAAGTATATGCAAATTATGACTAAGCATAACTTTTTCCCGACCTCTGATTGACCTGACTTTTGATCTCACGAAAAACTCGCAACTCTAACTTTCTCAAAATACAGTTCAATTTTTTTAAAAGTGTCGAGATGATGGATTTCTAATAATTAGGCCAAACGAACGACTGGATTGAAAAATTATGGTACTTTCTTTGTTAAAAATCCGATCGTTGTGATTTTTTGCAGCAACATAAAGCTCATGACATGATCTTTAAGGTGTAATGAATTGATCTAACAATTCATAAATATCCCGACACCCCATAATAGGACGACCGTGATTCAAAGATGTGATATCTTAACATCCGAGCATTCAATTGAGGCAAATTGGGTATTGTTAGAAAGCTCTTGACGAGCACAACCTAATTGTACAATTTGACAATATTTTTAACAAAGTAATACTTTCGTTCAACTTTGGTCAGGGCCTTAGGTCAAAAATTAGATGTCTACATATGGCCTGACTGTTGAAACGGATAATGAGTGATGTTAGGGATGCTAAGCATTATGGAGTAAATTATTGGAAAATCTCTCTCAGAGATATACTTAATATGGTCCAGTTGACACAACATCAAGATTAAGAACCCTACATCAAAAAGGCGATATGGTATCGAGCATTGTGATAATTGATGGTCAAACTCCTCCTTCAAGAAGTCATTGATAAGGTTTGTACATTTCTAGGCTATTTTTTTTTTATAGAAGAAGCACTTCCAGTTTTGCTTGTAAAAAAGGTGATCGGGAGTCCTTATTCTAACACATAAGTATGCCTATCATCGATTTGAAACTTTGTTGAAGTTCCTAAAGTATAGATTAGAAAACACTAAACACCATCTCCACTATATTAGTTTAAGCGATAAATGTGTTTGTTTTCATATGTTTCGATAGAATGCATATACCTAGGGTGATTTGTAGGTGTATAATGTTGGTCTTACTTTACAATTATAGCTGGTGGTCAGAATTCATTAGGGAAAATTACCAAATCAGTCTTGAAACTATTGTACCAATGCCAGTTTAGTTCTAAACTTTTCAGTTATGCCAATTTAGTTCTATCTTTGAGTGGTGTAGTCATTCTGGTCAGTATTCGCCAGAAATCGTTGACATAACGGTTTAGTCATCGCTGGCTGACCTACGTGGCAGATCGTCACGTTAGCGGTTTCCAGCTGTGGGAATCGCCATAATTCCAAAAACGCAAGTCACCAACTCCATTGAAAAGTTCAGGACCGAAGTGGTACCCGTACGATGTGTTTATGACTGATTGGGTAATTTTCCCGAATCGATTTCATAGCTTATCAATAATATGATTTTGTTTTACCTACATAGATATATGCCTTCCTAAATATCGCCATGGATAGCCTAAAGAAACGGAGTTCTCGGTCTTCAACACCATCCGGCGAGTCTTTCTATTATTGGGGGAAATAATTGAAGCTTAGAGATGAAGCCAAACCTCTCCAATGGGATTTAGGTCGGGCGATGGGACGCCCTTGTTCCCATCGTTTTTGATTGGTGGAATCCTTTGGGCCCTTGTTGGATGAATATTCCTGAAGAACTTGTGTGTAATGATGCTTCCTTGCGTTTTTGACTGCAATGTTTCTTGTTATTTAAGGATGACGCGTGTTTGAGATTCACTGACTGTAAATCTGCCAAAGCTAAAAGCAAGTGACTGCCCTGATAATGGATTAATGCCACGAAAAATTCTAAAATGATATATTCATAATAAATTTATTATAAATTAATTTTTTGATCATAAAAAATTTTAAATTGATTCATCTGTTATAAATTTATCCTCCATTAGTTTCCATTAAATTTTACTGTTAAATTGCTTGAGTTGGATGAGACGCGGCAATTGACGGGTATACCGATTTAGGGTTTTACTCTCCGTTTGTCACAATTGTACCGGTTTATAATTTTTCGTGGTATTAATCCAATTTAATGGAAATTAATAGATGGTAAATTTATCACAATTGTATCAGTTGGGGGTTTTTTGGTAGTAAAAAATTAGTTTGAGATAAATTTATCACAAATGTACGAGTTTGAGGTTTTTTGTAGTACTAACCCTTAAATAATAACAAGCCTTTGCAATAATATTAATCTTTAGCCAACATTGGTATTAATCAATAAACTTTGCATTATTGGGAAAAAGAAGGCGCAAATTAATGTTCAGAGTGCTCAACCTAAAGTCAGTGGTCCAATTGCATTTGAATTTGGTTATAATCAGTCATGGTACAAAAGTCATCATGCAAAAACTTAGGTCACCAACTTCATAGACATGAATAGGCCGACATCCAAAGTCACAGCTCGAATCAACAGATTGAATTTGGTGATGAATAAAATTCTCATCTTTTTCAATAAAATGAATGATGGGTTATGTGCTCACAAAAGATAAAGTTCATGCCAAGAGAGTGACTAAAGGGTTTATGTCAAATTGTGATGCATAGTAACAAATCGGTCAAAGCCACATGCGGCTTTACTGATAAAGGGATTAAGGAAGTGGGGATGCTAATATCATAGGTGCGGAATTCGACTCCCGCGATTTGCAAGAGATAAAGAAAAGTCAGAGAGTGAGGAGAGCAAGAGATACGACAGATAAAAAAAAAAGCAACCCCTTATGCTCTAAAAGAACCACTTCTAGAGGTATTATTGCAAGAGTCTCCCACCACCATGAAAAATTAAACAGAAAAACCATCTACCCTTTTTTAAATTTTATCAAATAAACCTGTCGAAATTAGAGAGAAAATCATTATCTCAAGATTTTCCGGCATCATGACCCGACAAATAAACAGGAAATCTTTGCATGAATGGACACATGGTCTTGTTTGTGCACTGAATGTTGTCATAGAATAGCTTTCTTGGGCCTCCCTCCTTTCTTTTTCAAAAGATGGCATTTTCAAGCGGGCCACTTGACAAATGCACTTTTCCTTGGTGATAGCATTTTGCTTCGAGGGACTCGTATAAAAGAGGTAAAACCGTATATTCAGATACCTTATAGGTACCATGAGAAACTTCGTGTATTATTCCACTTGCCGAAACGATACAAGGAAGATGTGGATATATAGACGTGAAAGTCCATAAGCAAGCGGTATTATCTAGTGTATGCAGGATAACGTCCCTAACATATCTAATGATATAGTTAACATAGTTATCCATCAAATTCAATAGTTTATGCTAAAAGGTGGAGAGAGCCTATACGAAAATGTGGAATACTTTAATGCTCCCTGTAATGTGCAAACGTTGAATTGACTAGTGGTGAGACGTGTACGAGAAATTAATTTGAGGCAGAACCTCCCTTCGGTACCATGTTAGATTATTTAGTTGCCGAGAATTTAACCTAATAGGGGGAGAGAGATTACATGAATACAAGATTGATTGAAATCTTAAAGATAAGGGACGCAGTATATTTTAACACGTACAATTTTGATATGCCTGAGAAATTAAAGTGTATGAGAAGATGAGCTCTATACTTTACTTTTTTATGTCACAAATAAATAGAAAACTAATTTAAAAGAAAAGGAGATTGCTCGTTCAAGTTAATTTCACCTAACGGGGGCCCTGCCCCCACCTCTCTCTCTCTCTCTCTCTCTCTCTCTCTCTCTCTCTCTCTCTCTCTCTCTCTCTCTCTCTCTCTCTCTCTCTCTCTCTCTCTCGTTGGGTAAACTAAACACATGGTCATGTACCGCAAGATGAGGCAAATGGGACCTTCTTGTCATTTTCTTCCATCACTTTCTTTCGAGGTCTCCATCAACATATGATACTTTACGTTGTTGCCCCATTGCCTCTTCGGTACACATTCCCTATGCGTCAACATGTACACACAAAAAACCTTAGAGAATAGTATGTTGAGCCACAAGTTTCCCAAAAATTCCCTTGGAATTGACTTAAAAACTCAAGAAACAAATACCTATATCAGGCTTAGAAGTGCGATCCAGATCTGGTTTTCACTACATATATAACGCAAGAAATTTAATGGGTATCTGTTGGCACTGAAGAATTCGCCAGTCATTGATCAAGTAGCGCTCCAGACCACATCCATAGACCAAGCTAAAGAGAAGACTGCTGATCCGGTTGAGGCAGTCCGGAGCAGTTGGTGGACAATTTGTCACATACACTCGTCATGACAAAGTGTTAGACATAGACCGTGCCGGATCATGAACAGATAACGTCAAGGATAAGGACAATGAATGCTTTGGAGCGGTTATGGTTGACACGTATAAATAGCAAGTTTGGACAAAGTTGAGGCTCTGTTTGTTTCGTAGAAAACTTTTTCTCATTTTTTGGCATTTGGTTTGCTTAGGAAAATGAGTCAATGAAAAATGTTACCCTAGTCAACGGAAAATTTATGCTTCAATTCAAGAAAATGATTTCCTCTTTGAAAATCGGAAAACATTTTCCAAAACAAGATTAGATAGCAGTGCTTGAATCTGAAACTGTACGCTTGGCACAGAAACCTCAATGCTGGTTCCCAAGGTGCAGGATAAGGTCTCCGGTGCCTGGGCCTAGGTCTATCGAGGCTAAGCCTAGGACCCCAGTGCCCCGACGCCCATGCCCATGCCCAAGTCTATTGAGGCTATGCTCAAAGCCTTGGTGCTCGTGTCCGATGTCCCAACACCCGTACCCGAGTCCATCAATGTTGTGTTTGGGTTCTCAATGCTTGAGCTCTGGTCCCCGACACTCAAACCTGGGCTCACAAAGGTCGAGTACAGGTCCTTGATGCTTGGGTTCGGATTCTTAGTTAATAAAATATTCATTCTTATAAAATATTTAAAACAAAATCAAATTTTTAATTATTTTTATTTTTAATTTTAATTTTCCTTTTTCTTTTTCTTCTTTTCCTTCTTCTTCAACCGGTCGCTAGCCACGTGTACTAGCCCCGAGCGAGGGACGAGCCTCAGCATAGGCCGGCAAGGCTTGAGCTCGCCTAATTCCGGCAAGCTGAGCCTTGCCGGCCTATGGTGAGGCTCATCCCTCGTCTAGGGCTGGTCGCCGGTCGAAGAAGAAGGAAAAGAAAAAAAGTAAACGAAAATAAAGAAAAAAAGAAAATAGAAAAGAGGAAAGGGAAATAAAAAGAATTAAAAATTCATTTTTTAAAAAATAATAGAAAAAATAAAAATAAAAGGAAAAATAAAAATAAAAATTTATTAAATGAGTGCACGGAGGAAAATCAAATAAGATTTTCCATACCAAATAGCGAAAAAAATTTTTCAGTTAATTTTCATGTTTTAGCCAAACACCGGAAATTATAGTCATTTTCCTAAGAAACAATTTCTAGAAATATCATTTTTTTGCGAACAAACAGAGTCTTAAAGAACGAGATTTCTACTTTCTATCAATGTAATTTATTTTCAGTCTTTCTAGCAATTTATTTCCTATCATTCTCATGGTTTATTTACTTTTGTCAATCAAACACTTGCTCTGATTCCGTTAGAACAATTTGTGTTGTCATCAATAGGTTCATTTCTTCAGTACTTCGAACTAGTCATGGCCACGGTTCGGAACCGACCGGTTCCGGTTCGGAACCGGCGGTTCCGGTTCGTGGCCAAGTATGAACCGGAACCGGAACCATCCTTGGCGGTTCCGGTTCCGGTTCGGAACCGTCCGGTTCCGGGCCGGTTCCGGTTCCGGTTCAGGTTCGGAACCGGTTCTGGTCTTTTTTTTTTTTTTCTTCCTCCGCCGGCCATAGCGGGACCGGCGGAGGTCGCCGGCCTCAGGCGAGGCTGCCCTCGCCGGCGTCGGGCGAGGGCCGCCCTCGCCTGGGCTGGGCGAGGCCGCCCTCGCCTGATCGGGCGAGGGCTCGACCTCGCCGGCGTCGGGCGAGGCCGACCTCGCCTGCAACTGGCGAGGCCGACCTCGCCTGCAACCGGCGAGGCTCGACCTCGCCCGACGCCGGCGAGGCTCGACCTCGCCCGACGCCGGCGAGGCTCGACCTCGCCCGACGCTGGCGAGGCTCGAGCCTCGCCTGGCAGGCGAGGCCGCAGCCTCGCTGCGGCGTCGGGTCGAGGTTCGAGCCTCGCCGGTTGCAGGCAGGGCCTGCACGTTTGCAGGCCCTGTTGCGGGCGTCGGGGCCCGGGGGGTGGGCCCGGTGGGTTTTTTTTTTTCCCTTTGGAACCGGGCCCGGAACCGCCGGTTCCAAAATTTCTGGAACCGGAACCGGGCCCGTAGGGCACGGGCCGGTTCCGGTTCCAAACCGCGGGCCCGGTCAACGGGCCGGGCCCGGGTTTGACCGGGCCGGTTCCTGGCCGGTTCCGGGCCGAAACCGGCCCGTGGCCACCACTACTTCGAACCAATCATCAAGTTTGTTTCCCTTTCTTCATGCACAATGATCTGTCCATTCGAGCACACGGATGTGATCTTTAGTAAAAAATAGTTGATCAGTCGAAGCACAAAAACTCCAGTTGTTTAAGCGACGATTCTAAGGAAGCGATTTTGGAGAGCAACATCATTTTAGCATGCCCGACGGGCGAGAGAGGAAAGGTATTTTCCTGTACTTGTTGCTTTTGAAATGAACTTGTGAAGTCGAAATCTGTCGGGAGTCAATCCTGACTACCAATGCCAAGCAGAAGTTAGAAATAATCCTGCTTTTGGCCAAGGATCTGAACATGATAGTGGTGATGAAAATATCAGTCAAATATTCGCGTGGTTGATCGAACGCAAGATGATATGTCCAAGACAAAAACATCACTAGGATGCTGATAAGAGAAGAGTTTAGTCAATGCATTTTTGAGATGCACTATTTTGGATTTCAAGTTTTTTATTGATGTCATAAAGCTATTCATCAATGAATCTGTCAAAAACTCAATTAGTCCTAAATATGTTGCATGGCTACGTATTCAGTCATATACTTTTCAATTTAGCCAATGTAAACATTTGCACAAAATTTTAATGTAGTCCTAGTCCTTCCGACGAATTGCAATTGGGTATTGCTTATGTGGTGATCAACAGATTATGTAAGACGGCTGATAATGATTGAACATCACTTTAGTTATTTTTTACTATAATTGATTGGAATGACAATATTGAAATTTCATACAAAAGTTTATGATCAATTTGGCAAAATTGAAAAGTTTAAGACTGAATTGACCTATGTATAATAGATTTAGTTGAGTAGTTATCCCATAAAAAATTCATAAGTAAAAAAAAATAATGGACCGTTTGTCAAGGTCTAGAATGTCATTGGCTTGACCAACTTTAATATTGAAGGGAACATGATTAGATAATTTTCAAATTTTTGCCCAATATGCAATGTCATTTTTAGATTTTTAATTAGTTCAATGTGATCCTTAAACTATTCTTAAATGTTCAATCTACTCCATCAATTTTAAATTTGTTCAATATAGTTCCTCAGCTTCTAACAATAAAGTCAAATCAGTCATTCGATATTATTCACAAGTTTTTATAATTACACTATTAACCAGATTTTAAAATATCTTTTCATTGACTTTTGTTTCGGTCTTTACAAGTATTACTACACTTCTATTTAAGGTAGGACCAAAAAATTAGCTCCATTTAAGTATATTTACTTGATGATCCTCATTTAATAAATATTTTCATTATTGAGTATGATAAAAATATTTATCATTCGTTAATTTTTTTAAGCAATATAAGCGATCATTTTTAGGAAATAAGCGATCATTTTTAGGAAATATTGTTTTGATCATTCATTTTTTGCGAAATAAACCATCAATGTCAATATACACTTCCCGTATTACAATCAGGACAGTTGTTAACCGTGGTTAACCATTGGAAAGATCAATTGTTTGCCTAATCCCTTAGTCAATCTCAATACCGCACAATATAGGTCCCAATTGGACCCTACCAATACTTGGTCAAAGTAAACCACCTGCCCCTGCCATGCATCCACCTGAACCATCACCAAATCAGGTTCCACCTATAGGAGGCCATCATGTTTGACATATCAATCTTAATGAATACATATATGAGCAAATTTGACCCTACCAATACTTGGTCAAGGAATTCCCGCCCTTCAAATCTCTCTCCTAAGTTAAACTGTAACCCCGTTAAGTGCATTATTCTCTGAAGCTCTTATTGAGTAGTATAGCATTGACAACGAGCCTGTTTAAATTTTGACCAAACTGTTGGACCGACTAATTATTCTTTTGATTCATTCTCGCCAAGCTAGCCACTAATACTTTAGGCTCGGTTCTATAAAATCGAAAATGGAATTGCATTTCCATTTCCATGCAATTATTGTAGTCAATGATGGAGGGAATAGTCTATGTTTCAAGAAATTATTTCCCCAACCTCATCACATTGACCCATAGATCGGTCAATATGCTCAATGGTTGAGTGATCATCCTCCCCTTTGAAGGCCGTGCAGTTATGAATTATTATCCCCTAGGATATTCATAAGCCCGATCATACCGTTCAGGGTATGATTTCTCATAAACTGTTCACAACCTAACTGTTTCAGACTAAAATATGCGAAATATTGTAATTATGACAAATTGTAAATAGTATCGAATGACTTATTTGACTTTATTATGAAAAGTTGTCGGATTAAAATGAATATATTGAAAGTTTAGAGACTAGATTGAATATTTAAGAATAATTCAATGACCATATTGAATGAATTAATAGTTAAATGATGACATTACACATTGAGTCAAAATTTATGGACTATTTATGTCATTTTCCCTTAAATATAAAACCGTGAGAACCCTTGCGAACTCCAAAAAGAATATTAATTGCCATGTTTTTTTTTCTCTATTTGCTTTAAAGTACGGATAACCAAGTCCCTCCGGACTTGTGCTACATCGGCCGGGTCTTCACACACTTCAATTCGAGTTGGTTTTGTTGAATGGGCTCAAATTCGAGACATATAAAAAATCTATACAAAATTTTCTCGCTCATACCCGATCTTTCTGGTTGGAGATAGAAGATTTTAAAATATTGGGGGTGCTGCACCAATTTAGCTTTGCTTATGAATGATCCTCACATAGAAAAGCAATTAATACTAAAAACAGTAAGCCAACATGATTTGATGGCTTACCAAATTCATGCATGTGCGGAAAGAATTGGACACATATTGCTGATTATTATGGCTCCTAATGCGTGATTTCGGATCAGAGAAAAACAGGATTGTTTAAGGCACATGCTAATAAATAAGTCGGCAAGCTTGTCCTGTTGTTGGCAAGAGTTTCGCAGACCTTGCGGCTAGTCGATTGTTACATAAGACAAAGATTACCCATGTAATCGTCTTTTAAAAGTTCAACCCGTGCTGTTTTTGGCTTCGGATGAAACTCAATAATGGCAACGATTTTGTCACATCGGCCTCCAATATCCTAAGTGACGGAGCCAGAATTTAACTTGAGGGGAACAAAAGTCATTAACGAACTAAGGAGTCAAGAGTCATTAACTTGAGGGCAACTGCAGGAAGCTATAGCAGGGGTTTGTCGCGATTCTTCCAGCCGAACTGTTGCTGGGTTTGCAAAACTGGTGAGCGCTTCTTCTACGGTAAAGGTCGAAGCCCTCGCACTCAAAGAAGCCATCGCGTACTTGGAAAACCACTGTGATCTGTGGAGAGAACCTGATCTGAGACTGGTGATAGAAACTGATAGCCTATAAGTTTTCCATTGTGTCTCCGGCACTTGTCCGAGCCCATGGGACACGCAGTCTGTAATTGAAGACCGTAGGAAAAGCTCGGCTCAGCTCAAGTCCATTGAAGTAGCCCGTTTCTCGCGAGAGGCAAATCAGGCAAAAGACTGATTAGCAAAAAGCCGACACAAGAAGGCCCTTCCTCCTAATTGGGTCTTAAAACCACCCAGCTTTTATGGGATTTTTTATGTTCAGGAACTCAAAATCTATGTTTCAATTGCAATGTTTAATGAATGAAGTGGGTTTTATTGACCAAAAAAATTTTGATATTTTGTTCTAAATTTTTTTATAAGAGTTTAAATTAAGTAATTGGAAAAGAGAAATATTTGTTTTCTTGATGCCTATCTGTCATAGTCATACAACAATTTAAGACTCTCTTCAACAAAAAGAAAAAAACTTCGCTACTAAAATATTCAATTAATGTTGCCTTCATCTATAGTTCAATGATAATTTTTTTTTAGAATAGAAAATTCTACCTCAGCATAGATTTCCATAAGTATAAAGGCCCTTTGATAGTGTCAATAAAAAATCAGAATATCTAAAAACATAAATTTAATGAGAAGAAAAAGAGATTATAATAGAATTGTCAATAAATCAGAACTTCAGTGAGTAATTTGTTTTTTGTTTGATGATGGGGCAGCCTACATCAATTAACTATATCCTCAACTTATGAAATAACTTGCACTTGACCATTTATGAAATCAAACTTATGTCGTGTGCTTCATTCCCATATAAGTCAGATCCTTATTCCCTAAGTCTAATCTCATAGGTCGTTTAGAGAGTAAATCACAAATGAAATTCTTCAAATGCCTTCTCGTTTGTTTGATTGAACATAAATCAGGTGCACCCTTGAAATCCCCCATTAGAATGATCAAGTCTTTTTTTTTCTATAAAAAGGGTTTAAGAACATTCCATATATTCATCAAGGTTTGAGTAATATCAAACTACATGAAAGTACAATTTAAAATAAAAGAAATAATGCTTTGATGATAGTACTTCAAGTCTTCAATCATGTCCCCAGTTGAGATTTCTTGTCGTTCCTCAGTGGAGCAATTTTTTTTATATTTTATTTCTGAAGATGTAGCCACATAATGTCAAGTCGTTTTCTATCAATGTTAGGTTTTTGGAGCTATCTATGTATATGCAGTTATCAAGATACCAATGTATCACATGGTGTCTGACCCCAAAAGGAAGCAGTTGAGGATGCAAACGAGGAAAATACTTCATTTGAGCAGTTTGCATGTGTCGAACTCTCATGGGAAATTGTTCAAAGAGTAACACTAGAGATGCTAAAACTTATACACTAAATGTGTTTATTAAATGATGTAGCAAATATTAAACAATTATTCAAATTAGTGTGTTCATTTAAGCACCCAACAGAAATTTGCCACATCGTTTAGCAAACTCATTTAATAGAGGAGTCCTAATATCTCTACTGTTATTCAAGTATTACAACACTAAATTCAACCTATCCAATTATATATGCACCTTCTTTCACCTTACCTCTTCGATCTTTTTAAAGAAGACCGCCAAGATCATTGACCCATGAATGTATGTCTAAGCCCATGAATTTATGTCTACTGTTGGGATTGTGTAATCGCTATTATAGAAATAGGTATTTCCAAAGTACACCTTTTTTTTTTATCTCAATGTATCAATGATTGGATAATATTGCTTGTATGAAGAAATTACTTATATATTGATATATTTATGATCAACGACTACACTTAATATAGAGTTTCACTTTATGATTAAAAATGATAATTAATCATAGGGGTCAATTACATATAAATAAAAATGGTTATAAATCATAGATGACTGAATAATATTTTAATTCGTAATATTATAAATTTTAAAATTATTCATAACATAATCAGAAAGCATAAAAATGTCTAAGCCCATGAATTTATGTCTACTGTTGGGATTGTGTAATAGCTATTATAGCAATAGGTATTTCCAAAGTACACCTTTTTTTTTTTATCTCAATGTATCAATGATTGGATAATATTACTTATATGAAGAACTTACTTATATGTTGATATATTTATGATATCAACGACTACACTGAATATATAGTTTCACTTTATAATTAAAAATGATAATTAATCATAGGGGTCAATTAAATATAAATAAAAATGGTTATAAATCATAGATGACTGAATAATATGTTAATTCCTAATATTATAAATTTTAAAATAATTCATAACATAATCAGAAAGCATAAAATTTTTAATAATAATTTTGAATAATATATTAGCCATATAAGAACTATTTTTATCAATTGTCATTAAATATATATCTTGTTAATTTTACTATATCTTAACTAGTTATTTTGAATATGTCATGTAATTATTTGTTTAGTTTAATAAAAGCAAATAGTACTTTTTTGCTTTCCTGGCAAAATTTAAGATATTAACTAAAATTTGAAAAATAAGAAAAAACTTATATGTACACTTTCACATCAACATTTGCATTTTGTGAAAGTTTCAATTTTTCTAACTTTTGACAAGATTAAAGTGCATGAGTCGCGAGATTTTGATTAAATAAAAAGTAAAAAGTTAAAGTCAATCCAAATAGACCGTTGATCATTTTATAGATACCATTCCAATTAATATTATTTGCCATTACCAATATATTATTAGTATACTATATGGAAAACAAAGAACCTTAATTATCTACATTTGATATGATCATATACTAGTCATTGCATAACAAATAAGACAATTTCTAATTGTTTAATTATTCAAAAACCAATTATAATAATAAGATACTGATAAGATGGTGAGGGTTTTTTGTTAGTTCCTACTCCCTCGCTATTATATTATACTATTTTATTAAATAGCATAATATAATACCATCTCATTACGTGCTAATATCTATTAGCCATGACAGCTTATAACCAAACGTGTTGTTAATGTAGCTCTTGTATCGAGTACAACTTTAATTTGCGTTCTAAAATTTCGCGTCATTTCGAGTTGACAAGACTAGCTTTATATGCAGTTGTCCAAGTATTACTCAAGTTTTGCATTAGAATGTTCTATTGAAAATGAAATTTACCTGCAACCATCAAATTTCATAATTAAGTGACATAACTCTTGTAATTAACAAAACAGCCTCCCCTTAAATGGGAAAACAAGGCTTTTTTCTCCAAATTGAATAATTATTGTAATCAGCAAAGTTATATCGATCCAAATCCAAGATCAATAACCACTTGGGTTTACCCCATTGGCCACTCTTTCTATTTGGAAAGGGGGAGGTGGGGAGTTCGATTTCCCATCTTCTCAAAGAGGCTAGGGGGTGGGGACTATAGTTTTAGATTTGGGTTTCGATTCCTACAGCAAGAGACAGGACAAAAATTTGAGAGTGAGTTGAGAGTTAGAGTATGACTGGCTAAAAAAAAAAAATCCAAGATCAGGCAATCACAAACTTGAAAATAAACTGCACTCTTACTAATGTTTCTGGTGCAAGTGACAACAAACAATGATTAAACATAATAATTATTGTCGGAGAGTAAACCCACAACTTTAAAATATCAAAAATAAAAAACAGTAAAAAAAAGCCCTTGTACAAAGGACAATAAATAATCCCAATCAGTATTTAGTAATACGAGGCAAAAATCAATTGCGGACTCAAAAATTGAGGATAGTCTGGGCGAGAATTTTTTTTTAATTATATACCATTCACATAAATTTTTTTGTAATAATTCCTTACCTAAAAAATTTAAAAAAATTTTGGACTTAGAGGGACGAGGGTCACCACTAGCCCCTCCAGGTCCGCCCGCCACTATAAAATGTGGCTATCCTTTAAGGATTATCGTAAAGATTTCAAATTCATTATAGAATGTTGGATTTGAATCAAATCCTAATGAGTACAATCGATAATCCAAAAGTCAAAAACTAGGAAGTTCGTAATCTCAACTTCACCGGACTGCTTGCTACAGTGTTTCCTGATGCTTTTATATTTTTCGATGTTGTCATATAATCTTGTAGATAAAATAATAATTGAAGAAATAAGTGCGCTAGAAGTCATATAACTTGTCAATAAAGTGCAATTGAATCGTAAAACCTTCAAAAAGTGCAATCAAGTCCTAAAATTTATCATAAATGTGCAATCGAGTCCTAAATCTTTCAAAAAGTACAATCAAGTCTTAAAACTTATCACGAAAGTATATTCGAGCTCTAAAACTTTCGAAAAGTGTTATCAACGGAAGGAGTTGATTGGACCAATTTGATAAGTTTTAGGATTTGATTGTACTTTTTGAAAATTTTAGGACTTAATTGCACTTTCCTGAAAAGTTTCAGGACTTTCAGTACACTTATCCCCTTACTAAAAGATCCGTCTTTTGGCATATTAAATGTTGTGTCGGGTACAACCACTTCGAAATTTCCAGATAAATTGAACTCCAAAATTCTGGGCCGACTTCAGCCAAAAACAATATACTAGATAATGCATTAGAAAAATAAGAAAATGTCCGAAGAGAGGGAATGGGTACAGAGGCATTCAAATCCTTACATCGAATCTGGTGCTATCTTCGATTTGCCCTCTTGACCCATGAGTCGAGCCATTCTTTATTAACTCCAACTTTATCCATTTCAGAGACGGGATAAGAGGACCAAGGTCACAGGAGAATGTATACCTCACCATACCCAAAGTTCATTAATTGATAATAACAAAAATGAAGAAAGAAGAAGAAATAGAGGGACTCGTGCATGTAAGGTCTCTTAGTTTCACTTCGGTCGATATACCTACAACTGAGGTTTATATTTATTTTGCAGTTCATGAAGAAGCATTTGACTGGCTCTTTCATTGGAATCAGAGAGGTCCAGACATTTTACCAATGTGTATACATACGGACTGACTAACTATAGAGGAGAATGGGGCCAAAAGTAAATAAATAAATAAGATAAAGAGGAGAAGTTATATTGGGACTTTAGTCCAATAGATTTGTCAACTATAGAGGAGAATGGAGCCGAGCCGAGCCAGCCTTGGGCGAGGCTCCACCTCACCAGATTTGACGAGGTCGAGCTTGCCCGAGACCAGCGACTTGAGCTTTCTCAGCCTATGGCAAGGCTTGTCCCTCACTTGGGGCCGGTTGTTGGTCAAAGAAGATGGAAAAGAAAAAAAAAGAAAAAAAGAAAAGAGAAAATAAAAAGAATTAAAAATTCGATTTTTAAAAGAAAATAAAAAATAAAGAAAGAAAATAAAAATAAAAAATTATTAAAAGGAACGCACAGAGGAAAATCAAATAAGATTTTGCATACCAAACGGCGGAAAATGTTTTCCAGTTAATTTTTAGGTTTCAGCCAAACACCAGAAAATATAGTTTCTTAGAAAATATTTTCTAGAAATGTCACATTTTTCGCAAAACAAACGGAGCCTTAAAGAACGAGATTTCTACTTTCTATCAATGTAATTTATTTTCAGCCTTTCTAGCAATTTATTTCCAATCATTCTCATGGTCTATTTACTTTTGTCAATCAAACATTTGCTATTATTCCTTTAGTACAATTTGTGTTGTCATCAATAAGTTCATTTCATAAGTATTTCGAATCCAATCATCAAGTTATTGTCCCTTTCTTGATGCAAAATGATCTGCCCATTAGAGCACTGGGAATGTGACCTTCAGTTAAAAATAGTTTATTAGTCGAATCACAGTAACTCCAGTTATTTAGGCAACAATTCTAAGGAAGCGATTTTGGAGCGAAACATCTTTTAGCATGCCTGATGGCGAGAGAAGGAAAGGTATTTTCTTTTACTTGTTGCTTTTGAAATGAATTTGTGAAGTCGAAATCTGTCGGGAGTCAATCCTGACTAACAATATGACTAGGATGATGATAAGAAGAGGTTAGTCGATGTAGTTTTGAGATGCCGTATTTTGGATTTGGAATTTTTGATTAATGTCATAAAGCTGATGATCAATGAATATGTCAAAAACTTAATTAGTCCAAAACCTATTATATCATTATCAAATCAGGCATATACTTTTTAATCTAGTTAGTGTAAACATTTACACGAAATTCCAATGTAGTCTTTTGGGTCAATTATTGTTAGATATCACTGACACGGCAATCCACAAGTTGTCCACATTAGCGTGCCACATAGGACGATTGACGATGATTGGACGCCATGTCAGCTATTTTTGATCATAATGGGCCGGAATGACTACATTGAAATTTCACACAAAGGTTAATGACCACATTGACAAATTGACGACCTCTGTACAATAGGTTTAGTTGAGTAATTATCCCGTCGAAAATGTCATAAGTAAAAAAATGGAAGGTTTGTCAAGGTCTAGATTGTCATTGGCTTGACCAACTTTAATAATGAAGGGAAAATGATCAAATAGTTCATAAATTTTGGCTCATGTGCAATGTCATTTTAAGACTTTTAATTTGTTCAATGTGATCCTTAAACTATTCTTAAATGTTCAATCTACTCCCTAAATTTTCAATAGTCCCTCAACTTCTAATAACAAAGTCAAATAAGCCTTCAGTACTATTTACAAGTTTTTATAATTACACTATTAACCATATTTTAGAATATCTTTTCATTTTTGAATCCATTTCCAAAATCAACAAAAAAATATATGCCATCTTTGCATTAACTTTCTATATTTTTTTGGTCTTTATAAGTATTACTATAGTTTCGAACCAATTACTATTGTTCCATTTAAGTGTATTTTACTTTATGATCCCTATGATAGTAAAAATATAACTTCATTTAATATGTATTTTCATTACTGAGTTCATTTATTTATTTTTGTAAGTGATACAAACAATTATTTTTCAAATCACTTATTTTTTGTGAAACAAACGGTCATTGTCAACCTGGCACTTTCTGTATTACAATCGGGACACGTACAAGTTAACCGGAGTTAACCATCAGAAAGATCAATTGTTTGCCTAATCCCTCAGTCAATCTCAATATCGCACAATATAGGTCCCAATTGGACCCCACCAATACTTGGTCGAAGAAAACCACCTGCCCCTGCGATGCATCCACCTGAACCATCACCGAATCAGGTTCCACCTATAGGAGGGCGTCCTGTTTGACATATCAATCTTAATGAATACATATATGAGCAAATTGCTTATTTAGTCTGAAAACAGTTTGGTTGTAAGAGCCATGGATAGAACAGTTTGTGGGAAACCATACCTGAACGGTACGATCGGGCTTATGAATTTCCTAGGGGATACAAAATTCATGACTTCACAGCCTTCGATGGGGAGGATGATCAGTCAACTATTGAGCATATTGGCCGATCTACGGCTCAATGTGATGAGGCTGGGGGAAATGATTTCTTGAAACATAGACAATTCCCTCTATCATTGACTGCGATAATTGGATGGAAATGGAGATGCAATTCCATTTTCAATTTTATAGAACAGGTCTAAAGTATTAGTGGCTTAATTGGTGAGAATGAATCAAAATAATAACGAGTCGGTTGAACAGTATGGTCAAGATTTAAATAGGCCTTTTGTCAATGCTATGCTACTCAATAAGAGCTTGAATGTGAGAATCACGCACTTAACGGGTTACAGTGTAACTCAACAGAGAGATTTGAAGAGCAGGATTTCCTTGACCTCTTTCAATAGGCCACTAAAGTGTCCAAGTATGAATAATTGTGGAAAGAGAAGGAAAACAAAAGATATTAAAAAGCAAAGAGCACGCAGTCTCCAAGGGAATCAATTTTATAATTCCCTGCTTTCTTTGCTAGTAGTACTAAATTGCACCTTCTGTTGTTTGCTTTAATCACAGCATGCATGCATTCAGTTCCTCTAACCACATAACCACATAGTAGATTCGTCTCACTCACAACCTCCAAGCTTCTCTCAGTATTGCACATCAAACTCATATGTCATAATTTTGACTCTCAAATTGATACATTTGACATCTCAATAGTGGATTTCGTTATGGTCTACCTTTGGAGCTCATAAGGGCAATTTGAATGATCTTCACAACTTCATGTCTACCAAAATCTAGCCAAATCCATGGCAATCAAGACCGTGATTTTCTTCTTCGACTTTGAAATGTGTCTCACACCAGTCAATGACCTCACGATATCATCATGCATTTTTACTTTGACATCGCTAACACCCAGAACATCACACTTAGCTTTGCTTCCCGACCATACTTTAACACTACGCGTGCACTCATAAGTAGTATACCCATTTATATCTGATGTGCTATCCATCAAATGAAGAATCCTTAGTTACACATAAGACTCAATTAGCACTATTCAGCTACAACTGCAACGTCATATTTAGCCACAATTCCAATTCCTTTACCCTTTTTGTTTCGTTGCTGAAGCATTGCCTTCTAAGATGTCCCCTCTTGCTATAATGCCAGCAACTTGCACCAACAATCCTAGACCACCCATGTCTATTCAAGTTATTGCTATTTCTGCTATCACGAGCACTAGTTCTTCCTCTACCTTTTACCTATTAAAGTAATAGACAAAAGTTCATCAAATTCTCTCTTACAGATGTCTTCACTTAGAATTAAACCATGAATCTCATCATATGTCAAGCTTCTTGACCCAACGTAATTACTAATAGAAGTGACTGTAGCACTCCAACTAACAAGCAACGAAGATAATAAAGTCAAAGCACATACCTCATTGGCAATGTTAATCTGAACCTAACTTGATTGAGTGATAATCCCACTAAATTTGTTGATATGCTCATAAACCAATCCATCTTCACTCATGTTTAAGTGAAATAGGCTTCGTATCAAGTAGACCTTGTTAAATCCAAATGGTTTCTCGCACATGTTCAACAGCTCATATATTAGTCCCATAGTGATCCACTCTTTCACGATGTTAAAGGCAACATTATAAGTCAACGTCAATCAAATAACACCCAACACTTGTTTATTTGGCAGAGCCCAATCAACTCACTTCATCTATATTGGCTTCTCCATAGACAAGCGTAAGCATAGATTTCTCTAATACAACTAATCTTCAATCTACATCTTCTAGAAACTGAAAACCTTTTAGTGACTTTCTATTTTCCTTCTTCTATCGTTATCTATTTCCTCCAACTCAACCAAGTTTGGCTCTGAGACCGATTGTTACAAAAATAAAAGATCAAATATGATAATAAAATAGAACAAGGAAATAAACCAAGCACCCGATTTTTGTGAATCGGTTGGTGTGATCTACTTCAAGGGGAGAGCAGCATGAAATCATAAGCAATGTAATGGAGATTCCAAATACTCGAGTCAGCTAAATACTTTCGGTGTTTTCCTGCACCCAATTACATCTAATAATCCCATAGTGTTAAGCCTTCACAATTTGTCACAAGATAATATCTCAATCTCACAAAAGAATTCATAAAGTTGGCCAAACCACTCACCATCTAATTCCACTCACAAACAAGACGCCCATGATGAAAGTAGAAACTTCGTAAAGAAGGTCCCTTTGCCCACCAAGAAGAATTCAGGGCAAAGACCAATGCTCAAGCCAAAGAAGTTTAGATGTAGGGAAAATGAAATAAATAATCCCTAAACTTTGGTTTAATGTGCACTGTCATCATTGAGCATTTAATTCATTCAATATGATCATTGAACTATTCCTAAATGTTCAATTTAGTCCTTGAACCTTCAATGTGTTGAGTCTAGTCCCTTATCACTCCATAAAAAGTCAAAAGTCTTCATTCTTACATTATTACTCGGATTTTATATTATCTTGGGAAAAAACCATAAAAACCCAAACTTTATTCCCATTGTAACATATTTACCCTGAATATTTTTGTGACATAAAAAATCCCAAATTATGCCCATTGTGACAAATTTACCCACAACTTTTCTTGTGACATAAAAAATCCTAAACTTATACTTATGTGACACATTTATCCTCTGTCAAGGTTTCGTTAGATGATTTTTTTAGCAAAAACAACATTGTTTTTATTTCACAAAAGCCACATGCATGTCATATCAATAATGTTTGCTTTATGCATTCATGTAGGTAAATTTTTTACAGTTCTTATTGATAGAACTTTGACGAAAGGTAAACATGTCATGCATGTATAAATTTGAGATTTTTGGTATTACTGGAAAAAAATAGAGTAAATGTTTCACAGTGGGTATAGTTTAGGGTTTTTAGGGCTTTTCCCTAATATCTTATCATTTCAATCTATTTCCTTAATCAACAAAAAAAATATGGTTATACTTTTTAGTTTTATGATAGTTCCATTTAAACATACTTTAGCTTATGATCTCTATAATATTAAAAGTAGAACCTCATTTAGAGTTGCTGTGATATCCTGAAAATTCGACCTATTTTGGTGATATAAGAAGGGTGGCATGAAGAGGCCGGCATACAATCCAAACGGTATGTGCCGCTTTTGCTGTAAGAACCATGGATTAGCCCTGTGCTCTATGAAGACGGGAGCTTGTTTTGGATGTGGCCAACATGGCCACCACGTGAGAGATTGTCCACGCCAAGCCATAGGAATGTAAGGACTAGTGCAGCAAGTAGGACAACCTGCAAGGAATGCCCCGATGAATCAATTGAACTGGCCCCAAGTGCAAGGAAGGGTCTATGCTGTCTCGAGGAAGGAGATAGAGGACTTGCCTGCCGTAATTACAGGTACGGTTTCGTTACACATGTAACGTCCTGAAATTCGACTCACTTTTGTGATCAATGAAATTGATGTATCTCTCCTTTCATTTTAGTAAGTCTCACCCGGAACTGATTATTCTCGGGATACTGACCAATGGGGAAATGTTAACTAGGAAAACGGTACGTGGACCCAAGAACTCAATTGTGAATCGAGTCAGATTCCGAGAAGCGACGAAGGAATATTTTGTGCCGATATGGGCCGGTCCAAGGAGAGTGACGAATTTGGTTCGACCGACGACATACGATCGGATAGCGGGTGATTCCGCACGACCGAGAGTACGCGCGGCGAACGATCCCGAACTTATTTCGGACGACCGCGCCCCTTGGGACTAGCAATAAATAGTTGTGTTTTCTGGGAAATCGACATCGTCATGAGTCGAGTACCCTAGGTCGATACGCGTAACCCCTAAACAGCCGCCCGTTAGTGAGAGACGCTAAAACTGCAAATTGAGCGAAATCGATTGTGGAATTGAGTCCGGACTTCGGTGTCGAGTTTCGTGGGCGTACGTGACTATTTTTGCAAGGACGACGTCATTTTTATGTGGCCACTCATATTTGGGATCGATAGAGTCAAAAATTGAAAAATTGACCCAGGACCGGAAAATTACCAAATTGCCCCTGGAACCCTAAGATGTGATTCCGAATTTTGGGAGATTAAATGGGATTAATTGAGCCTCAATTATTGATGGAAATGATTGACCATTTTACCCCAAGATATTTTGAGTGGGTTTAATCCAAGCCCTTAGATGAAGGGCATGATGGTCATTCTTGAGTGTTTGGTCAACCACTCCACTAAGTCCCTTTGTGCCTATATCTCTCCCATTCTCTCTCTCTTTTCTCATTTCTTTCCTCCTCCCCAAGTCAGCCGGCACCCCCTCCTCTCTCTCCCGTGCTCTCTCTTGGCTGCCCAAGAATCTCGCCGGAGGAGCCGCCGCACGCCGGCGCCACCACCGTCCGCGCCTCGCCTCACCACCACCATCCAGCCGTCCCGTCCTCTCCTTCTCCCTCTCCCGGCCGCGTGGGGACCAACCCCCGCCTAGGATCGCCGTCCGCGAGCCGCCGCCGTGAAGGCCACCCGTCGCCGCCGCTTGCCCCGCCGCTGCTCAGCCGCCCTTGCCACCTGTTCAACCTTGTTTGGGAGCTTAGGGACTCAAGTGAGTACAACCCTAAACCCTAATTAGGCTAATTTACATTTCTAGATGGGTTTTAGGGGTTAATTAGGGTATTTTAGGGGTTAAATTGTGGAGAATGTTAGGGGCTGATATTGTGACTGATTTCGAGGCTTAGTGTGATAATTTAATCGAGGTGTAGTGGCTTAGAATATGCCGGGTGGTGACTGGAACGGTTGGATTAAATCGGCCCAAATTCGGGTTAAGTTCAGGTCCAATTGTGGAATATTGTGCGCGCCTAGCATGGTCCTCATAGTGGCTGATTTGGGTGATGTTTTGGGGAGCCTAATGGAGCATTTTGAGGATGTTTATTGGCCTAGAATGACCTGTTTCGTGGCTGTCCCTACCGGGATTGAATTGGACAAGGCGCGATCAATTTGAGGTTTAATTGGGTAATTATCGGGAATGTTTGGATTGACTGATTGACTGGCTGAATCGTCCTTGGTTGTGATCAATTTGTGATGCCATGTTGAGTACTTATGTGCTCATGACTTGAGGGAGCCTTGGGGATCATGGACTTGTGAATTTTAATGATCTAGTTTCGTGTTTTCGTGTGTCAAGTTTGCACCACGGCTAGATTGGATGATTTGATTCGTTGGGCTTGTGATATATTGAATTGAGCATATTACGTTGTGAATTGAACAAGTAGTTTTGTGCAATTGGATGCTCATTGTGAATTCCTCGAATGCCGAAATGTGAACATTATAGCCATGAGTGTGCATCTCAAGCATTGGCACGACATGTGCATATATGAGTGTGCACGAATGACATGAGCATGTGATCACCTAAAATGCCCTGATGCGTTTTACGCGGGATTCAGATAATAATTGGTGATTATGAACATGTGATCACATAAAGCCCTGATGTGTCTTACGCGGGGTATTGAACTCGTCATGATGCGTGTTACGCGAGATGATGTCCGGACTACCGGAAGATGACCAACCTGATGCGTTTTACGTGGGTTTTGTGTCATGAGCCTGATGCGTTTTACGTGGGCTGGAGATCGATCTCAAACTGATAGACCTGATGCGTTTTACGCGGGTCGGACCTGATGCGTTTTATCCGGGTCGGTGAATTTGGTAATTGTAAGTGTGCAAGAGTGCGAAAGTGCATCGATGAGACATGAGTACGCGTATGAGCACGAGCATATGCATGACATGTGTTGTGACCAAGTGATGTGTGCATGTGCCGCCATTGGGTTCTGTGTTATTATTGTGATTTATAAAGTGCCTAACTTGCAGGGTCAATCGAGTATGGGATTTGGGCCCGAGGGCCTAAGTCATTTACATTCTGATTTGGGTGTTATTTAGTGCTCGTCAGGAGGTGCATGTTAGCCTAGTTTAGGTTTAAGGAACCTACTCACTGAGATTTATTCTCACTATTATATAAACTCAATTTTTCAGGCTCCCGGCCTTGAGATGCCCGCAGTGCCTATTTGTTTTGGGATTCCTTATCGGATAGACTGGGAGTAGATGGTATACCTCGCAAGGAATGGGGATTTCTTCATTAGATATCTGTCTACAGTTTGGGTTGATTCGGGCAAGGAGCTTGACCAGGCCTACAGGTTCATAGGGTGGTGTATTAGGGACCATACAGGGTCCTACGGGCCTCTTCAATCTTTTGAGGTCCCGTTTACCGATGCCGGGGATGTTGACTCTCAGTGTCCCGATAGGGACTTGGCGATCCCTGATCGTGCACCGGAGGATAGGGATTCAGACCCGGAGCCGAGGGATTCAGAGGATGAGGAACCAGAGCCCATGGAGCAGGATATGGAGCAGGAGGACAAGGCCGAGCCGATGGATTCTGAGGAGGAGTCAGCTGGGGCCGAGTCCGAGCAGGATTCCCTAGACTCTGAGGTTGAGCTGTTTGATAGCTCTTCCCAGTCATCGGGATCCGACTTGGACTGGGTTCCGTAGGTTTAGCCTTAACTCTAGATAGATCGGGTCAGTACCTTTTTGACCGGAGCCCCTTCTAGTTTTAGTAACCCTGAACGTCCGGGCCACTTACCTCTTTTTGTTAGTAGTGGCCATTGACCCGCTTTTGATTTTTGGAGCGTAAGCTGTAAATGAATAGTGTATATGTTCCCTCTATTAATGCAAGTGTATACTTGTTCGTGTTTTTGGTTGTGTGGCTATCTTTGGTCATGTGTTATTATATTGTACGGGTGTTATGATACTTCCGCATGTGCTTTAATCTCTGTCGTGTTGGGCGTTGGGTCGGTGACGTGTCCTGGGACGTCTTAATTGAATCGACCTCGGTTGGGTTGTCGCGCACCGTGGGGTTCGGGGCGTGACATCCCCTGTTGATTTGGTATCAGAGCAAGGATTGCTTGGTCAAATTAGGTCGAAGCCTGGAGTGATAAGGAGCGATGACCTTGAGTAGTCAGTAGGGTGACCTCGTGTGCTAAGTGTACTTCCTGACTGCCTGTGTTTGATTGGGTGCTTGTTTAAATTGACCCGTAAAGTGCAGGTGCGGTAGAACTCGAGGTAAGTACGCGAATCTCCTTGGTTGAGATGTTGTGCTGTTTGTGTAAAACCGTATGCTGGTTGCTTAATTGCTGTTGTGTATACCTGCCTAGGACCTTAGATCGGATTAGCTTTGCTTAGGTCTCTAATTCCTTAATGGAATTATAACAGTAGGTGAGCATGCGAGTTGGAAAGATGAGTAGCCAAGGAAGAGGTAGGGGTCGAGGCTGTGGTAGAGGTAAAGGTTGAGGTCGTGAGCAAGACCGTGTAGAACCGCAAGTAAGGATTGCCGGGGACCCAAGAGTAGATGGGATTTTACGGGCTCTTGAGGAAGCTGGAATTCTAGGAGGTAGACTAGCCCAAGAGAGAGATGCCACTATTGCCGCTGCTGTTGAGGCCGCCATTGCTACTGCCAATGGGGCTGATAGGCATAATGGAAACAACGGAAATAATGGGAATCAAGGGAATATTGAGAACCCAATTTCGGGACCGGTGAATGTGATCAGGCCGATGCTAAGTTGGTTGAACAGTTCTTAAAGTTAAAACCGCCAAAGTTCAACGGCAAAGGTGACCCAGAGGCCGCACCCCGTTGGGTTGAGGAGCTGGAGAAGGCCTTCGAAGTGTTGGGGTGCACCGAGGCTGAAAAGGTGACGTTGGCGGTATATCAGCTGCAGGACAATGCTAATGATTGGTGGAAGGCCACCAAAGGAAGGGTATTTCCCGAAGGAACTGCCCAGACTTGGCCATATTTTCTGAGAACTTCTTGGGAAAATTCTTTTTTGAGAGCGCCAGGGAAAGGAAACTGGCAGAATTCAAGAGACTCCTCCAGGGATTCATAACCGTAGATCAGTACGAGGCAGAATTTGTGAGATTGTCGAGGTTCGCGCTGAGTATGGTAGAACACCCTGAAGACAAGGCGCGAAGGTTTCGGGATGGACTGAAAGCCGACATTCGCGGCCAGCTGATACCGGTGAATTTGAAAACTTATGAGGACTTGTATGAGAGAGCTTAGGCTATTGAGCGGGAGCAAGTAGATAGAGCGGCCGCATTTGGATCACGGTTCGCCCTGGCTAGGGACAACCGTAGTCTCGGGAAGAAGCCGATAGCGGGAAACAGACGATTCATCCCGCCGATCAAGAAGAATATCGGAAAGCCGAGCCACCAGCCGAATAGATTTGGGGCTTACTTCGAATGTGGGAGTATGGATCACCAGATTAGGAACTGTCCCCAGCAGCGCCCCACAGGACTACCAGCACAGGCGCAGCAGCCCGAACTAGAAACCAAGCTAGGAATCCCCCGCCGGCTAATGTGAACCGGCCACCGGCACAAGGACGTGTGTACGCCATGGCGTGAAAGGAAGTTGAGAATGCACCAGGGGTGGTCACAGGTATGGTTTCTCTGTACAATCATGTCGCGTATACGTTATTTGATACGGGAGCATCACATTCATTTATATCTACTTAGTTTGTAGAATTGGCTAGATTAAATCCTGTTCTATTAGAAGTACAGTTACATGTGACTACGCCATTAATGGATAAGATATGCATATCGTTAGGATATCTAGATTGTGAGATAATGATCGGTGGCGTAGAAAGCAGGATAGATCTAGCGGTTTTGCCAATGTATGATTTTGATTTGATTATGGGCATGGATTGGTTAGTCAAGCAGAATGCCGTAATGGACTGCAGTAGTAGGGTGATCCAGTTTAGCCCGGCTGGACAACTCGAGTTTGTAGGGAGTCGAGGAGGAACCTCGATCCCTTAGGTTTCATCAGTAGAAGCAACTAAGTTGCTGGATGAGGGCTGTCAAGGTTATTTAGCAAGTGTGGTTGATTCGACAGCGGAAGGAGTGCGGCTAGAGGATATAGCAGTGGTGTGCAACTTTCTCGATGTCTTTCTTCAGGAATTGCCGGGATTGCCACCGGAAAGAGAAGTGGAATTCATCATCGAGTTGGCACCTGGGACTGAGCCAATCTCGAAGCCGCCTTATAGGATGTCGTTGTTGGAATTGAAGGAATTAAAGGTTCATATGCAGGAACTTCTGGACAAAGGTTTTATCTGACTGAGTGCGTCTCCATGGGGAGCGCCGGTATTATTCGTCAGGAAGAAGGATGGGTCGTTGAGGCTGTGTATTGACTACCATCAACTGAATCAAGTGACAATCAAGAATAAGTATCCTCTTCCAAGGATCAATGACCTGTTTGACTAGTTACAAGGAGCCTCGGTATTTTCCAAGATCTTACGGGCACTATGAATTCACAGTGATGCCATTTGGATTGACGAATACCCTTGCTACTTTCATGGACTTAATGAATCGGGTATTCAAGGAATTCTTATACCAGTTCGTTATTGTCTTTATTGATGATATCCTGGTGTATTCAAAGAGTCCCGAGGAACATGAGGCACACTTGGAAAAGGTTCTACAGACGTTAAGGGAGCACGCACTGTATGCTAAGTTTAGCAAGTGCGAGTTTTGGCTGAACCGTGTAGCATTTCTTGGGCATATAATTTCCAGAGAAGGAATCTCCATGGATCTGATAAAGATTGAAGCAGTAATGGATTGGTCAAGACCGACAACAGTTACTGAGGTTCGGAGTTTCTTAGGATTGGCAGGTTATTATCGGCGATTCGTGGAAGGATTCTCAGCAATAGCCACTCCATTGACAAGGTTGCTTAAGAAGGAGACTAAATTTGAGTGGACGGAAAAGTGCGAAGAGAGTTTTTAGGAGTTGAAGCAGAGATTGATGACTGCGCTAGTGCTGACGATCCCTTCAGGACCGGGGGGATATGAGATTTATAGCGATGCTTCGCTTAAGGGATTGGGATTCGTGCTAATGCAACATGGAAGGGTGGTTGCTTATGTATCATGACAGTTAAGGCCTTATGAGATAAACTACCCGACCCATGACTTGGAACTGACAGCAATTATTTTTGCGCTTAAGATTTGGAGGCACTACTTATATAGAGAAAGGTTCCAGATCTACACGGACCATCAGAGCCTTAAGTATCTGTTTTCGCAGAAGGAATTGAATATGAGGCAGAGGCGTTGGATGGAACTATTGAAGGACTATGACTGTGACATATTATATCACCCCGGAAAAGCGAACCGAGTAGTGGATGCCCTAAGTCGGAAATCGAGCATCGCACATTTATTGGTCAAAGAGTGGACTTTATTGAAAAGAGCGTAAGACTCAGAATTTAAGTTCGAGGTAGGATACCTCTCTAGTCTGATGGCGACGTTGAGGGTTGAACCAAAAGTGCAAATCAAGATTAAGGCATTACAGTCTACAGACCCCGAGATTCAGAAGATTCTAGAGATGGATGGCAATAAGAGGAAATCGGACTTCCAAGTGTCCGAGGATGGAATTCTTAAATTTCGAGGACGCTTGTGCGTGCCCGATGATTTGGAACTGAAGGAAGAGATTTTATCGGAAGCTCATAGGAGCAATTATAACATTCAGCCGGGCAGCACGAAGATGTATCAGAACCTCCGACAACACTATTGATGAAACGGAATGAAAGGAGATGTGGCCAAGCATGTGGCCAAGTGTCTGACGTGCCAACAAGTGAAGGCACAACATTGTAAACCTAGTGGAATGCTGCAGCCGTTGGAAATCCCAGAGTGAAAATGGAAGCACATTACGATGGATTTTATAATGGGATTGCCAAGAAGCCAGAGGGGACATGACTTTATTTAGGTGATAGCGGATAGATTGACCAAGTCAGCGTACTTTCTAGCAGTGCAAAAGGACTTCGAACTCGAAAGGTTTGCAGATTTATATGTACGGTAGATAGTCCATCTTCATGGAGTACCGGTATCAATCACTTCGGACCGTGATCCTCGGTTTACTGCAAATTTTTGAAAAAGTCTGCAATCAGCCATGAGAACCAAGTTGCAATTCAGTACGGCCTATCATCTGCAGACGGATGGCCAGTCTGAAAGGACTATTCAGACTTTATAAGATATGCTGAGAGCATGTGTGTTAGATTTTCAGGATAAGTGGGAAGAGCAGTTGCATTTGGTGGAATTTGCCTATAACAACAGCTTCCAGCAGAGTATCAGAATGGCCCCCTTTGAAGCACTTTATGGTAGAGCATGCAGAACCCCGTTGTGTTGGGACAAAGTGGGAGAAAGAAGTATAACGGGTCTAGAACTAGTTCAGCAGTCGATGGAAACAGTAAAGATTATCCGGGAAAGGCTGAGGATAGCCCAGAGCCATCAGAAAAGTTATGCAGACTGAAGGCGTAGACCGTTAGAGTTCTAGGTTGGTGACCATGTATTTCTTAAGGTCTCACCGATGAGAAGACTATCTCGGTTTGGCAAGAAAGGAAAGTTGAGTCCAAGATATATAGGCCCGTTTGAGATTTTGGAAAGGATTGGAACGTTGGCTTATCGTCTTGCCTTGCCGCCGAATTTATCGTAGGTTCATAACGTCTTCCACGTGTTAATGTTGAGAAAGTACGAACCGGATCCGACCCACGTGCTAAATTATGAAGTAATAGATGTGGACGACAGGGTGTCATACGTGGAAAGACCGGTGCGGATCGAGGATAGGAAGGAACAAGTTTTGAGGAGCAAGACGATTCCGTTAGTCAAGGTTATTTGGGAGCATCACGGGACAGAAGGCGCCACCTGGGAAAGCGAGAAAGTAATGCGACGTCAGTACCCCCATTTATTTGAGTAGTCGGGTTTGGACTATAAATTTCGAGGACGAAATTTTTGTAAGGGGGGAAGAGTTGTAACGTCCTGAAATTTGACTCACTTTCGTGATAAATGAAATTGATGTATTTCTCATTTCATTTTAGTAAGTCTCACTCGTAACTGATCATTCTCGGGATACTAACCAATAGAGAAAGGCTAACTAGGAAAACGGTACGTGAATTCAAGAACTCGACCGTGAATCGAGTCCGATTTCGAGAAGCGACGAAGAAATAATTTGTGCCGATATGGGCCGGTCCAAGGAGAGTGACGGATTTGATTCGACCGACGATGTACGATCGGATAGCGGGTGATTCCGCATGACCGAGAGTACACGCAACGAACGATCCCGAACTTATTCCGGACGACTGCGACCCCTGGGACTAGCGATAAATCCTCGTGTTCTCTGGGAAATCGACATCGTCACGACTCGAGTACCCTAGGTCGATACGCATAACCCCTAAACAACCGCCTGTTAGTGAGAGACGCTAAAACTGCAAATTGAGCGAAATCGATCGTGGAATTGAGTCCTGACTTCGGTGTCGAGTTTCGTGAGCGTACGCGACTATTTTTGCAAGGACGACGTTATTTTTATGTGGCCACTCATATTTGGGATTGATAGAGTCAAAAATTAGAAAATTGACCCAGGACCGAAAAATTACCAAATTGCCCCTGGACCCCTAAGATGGGATTCCGAATTTTGAGAGATTAAATGGGATTAATTGAGCCTCAATTATTGATGGAAATGATTGACCATTTTACCTCAAGATATTTTGAGTGGGTTTAATCCAAGCCCTTAGATGAAGGGTATGATGGTCATTCTTGAGTGTTTGGTCAACCACTCCACTAAGTCCCTTTGTGCCTATATCTCTCCCATTCTCTCTCTCTTTTCTCATTTCTTTCCTCCTCCCCAAGTCAGCCGACACCCCCTCCTCTCTATCCCGTGATCTCTCTTGGCTGCCCAAGAATCTCGCCGAAGCCGCCGTCGCCGGAGGAGCCGCCGCACGCCGGCGCTGCCACCGTCCGTGCCTCGCCTCACCACCACCATCCAGCCGTCCCGTCCTCTCCTTCTCCCTTTCCTGGCCGCGTAGGGACCAGCCCCTGCCTAGGATCGTCGTCCGCGAGCCACCGCCGGTGCCGCCGCCGTGAAGGCCACTCGTCGTCGCCGCTTGCCCCGCAGCTGCGCAGCCGCCCTTGCCACCTGTTCAGCCTTGTTTGGGAGCTTAGGGACCCAAGTGAGTACAACCCTAAACCCTAATTAGGCTAATTTACATTTCTAGATGGGTTTTAAGGATTAATTAGGGTATTTTAGGGGTTAAATTGTGGAGAATGTTAGGGGCTGATATTGTGGCTGATTTCGAGGCTTAGTGTGATAATTTAATCGAGGTGTAGCGGCTTAGAATATGCCGGGTGGTGACTGGAACGGTTGGATTAAATCGGCCCAAATTCGGGTTAAGTTCAGGTCCAATTGTGGAATATTGTGCGCGCCTAGCATGGTCCTCATAGTGGCTGATTTGGGTGATGTTTTGGGGAGCCTAATGGAGCATTTTGAGGATATTTATTGACCTAGAATGACCTGTTTTGTGGCTGTCCCTACCAGAATTGAATTGGACAAGGCGCGATCAATTTGAGGTTTAATTGGGTAATTATTGGGAATGTTTAGATTGACTGGCTGAATTGTCCTTGGTTGTGATCAATTTGTGATGCCATATTGAGTACTTATGTGCCCGTGACTTGAGGGAGCCTTGGGGATCATGGACTTGTGAATTTTAATGATCTAGTTTCGTGTTTTCGTGTGTCAAGTTTGTGCCACGGCTAGATTGGATGATCTGATTCGTTGGGCTTGTGATATATTGAATTGAGCATATTACGTTGTGAATTGAACAAGTAGCTTTGTGTAATTGGATGCTCATCGTGAATTCCTCGAATGCCCAAATGTGAATATTATAGCCTGAGTGTGCATCTCAAGCATTGGCACGGCATGTGCATATATGAGTGTGCACGAATGACATGAGCATGTGATCACCTAAAATGCCCTGATGCATTTTACGTGTGGTTCAGATAATAATTGATGATTGTGAACGTGTGATCACATAAAGCCCTGATGCGTCTTACGCGGGGTATTGAACCCGTTCTGATGCATATTACGCGGGATGATGCCCGGACTATCGGAAGATGACCAACCTGATGCGTTTTACGCGGGTTTTGTGTCATGAGCCTGATGCGTTTGACGCGGGCCAGAGATCGATCTCAAACTGATAGACCTAATGCATTTTACGCGGGTCGAACCTGATGCGTTTTATGCGGGTTGGTGAATTTGGTAATTGCAAGTGTGCAAGAGTGCAAGCGTGCGAAAGTGCATCGATGAGACATGAGCACGCGTATGAATACGAGCATATGCATGACATATGTTGTGACCAAGTGATGTGTGCATGTGCCGCGATTGGGTTTTGTGTTATTATTGTGATTTATAAAGTGCCTAACCTGCAGAGTCAATCGAGTATGGGATTTGGGCCCGAGGGCCTAAGTCATTTACATTCTGATTTGGGTGTTATTTAGTGCTCGTCAAGAGGTGCATGTTAGCCTAATTTAGGTTTAGGGAACCTACTCACTGAGATTTATTCTCACTGTTGTATAAACCCAATTTTCAGGCCCCCGGCCTTGAGATGCCCGCAGTGCCCGTTCGTTTTGGGATTTCTTATCGGATAGACCGGGAGGAGACGGTATACTCTGTAGGGAATGGGGATTTCTTTGTTAGATATCTATCTACAGTTTGGGTAGATTCGGGCGAGGAGCTTGACCAGGCCCACAGGTTCATAGGGTGGTGTATTAGGGACCATACAGAGACCTATAGGCCTCTTCGATCTTTTGAGGTCCCGTTTACCGATACCGGGGATGTTGACTCTCAATGTCCTGATGGGGACTTGGCGAGCCCTGATCGTGCGTCGAAGGATGGGGATTTAGACCCGGAACTGATGGATTCGAAGGATGAGGAACCATAGCCCATGGAGCAAGACATGGAGCAGGAGGACGAGGCCGAGCCGATGGATTCTGAGGAGGAGTCAGCTGGGGCCGAGTCCGAGCAGGATTCTTTAGACTCTGAGGTTGAGCTGTCTTATAGCTCTTCCCAGTCATCGGAATCCTACTCGGACTGGGTTTCGTAGGTTTAGCCTTAACCCTAGATAGATCGGGCCAGTATCTTTTTGACCGGAGCCCCTTCTAGTTTTAGTAACCCTGACCGTCCGGGCCACTTACCCCTTTTTGTTAGTAGTGGTCTTTGGCCCACTTTTGATTTTTGAAGCGTAAGTTGTAAATGAATAGTGTATATGTTCCCTCTATTAATGCAAGTGTATACTTGTTCATGTTGTTGGTTGTGTAGCTATCTTTGATCATGTGTTATTATATTGTACGGGTGTTATGATACTTCCGCATGTACTTTAATCTCTGTCGTGTTGGACATTGGGTCGGCGACGCGTCTTGGGACGTCGCAATCTAATCGACCTCGGTTGGGTTGTTGTGCGCCGTGGGGTTCGGGGCGTGACAACACGACCATGCTACTTATGCTTTGTTTGATCATGGAGCTTTGCATTTGTTTGTGGCTAAGCAATTCGTGGAATTAATGGGGTTAAGTCCAAAACCACTAGGAGTGGTCTATAGTATTTTTACCCCTTTAAAGGATGGCGTCGTGTCTACGTTAGGTTGTGTTGGTTGTAAGTTGTCTATTAGTGGTCATGAGGACATCATAGATTTGATTGTCCTGACAATATTTGACTTCGATGTGATTATTGGAATGGATTGGCTCATCAAGCAATGAGCCATAGTAAACTATTATCGTAAGATGATTCAGTTTGAGCCTTTAGGAGTATTGGCTTTGAGTTTGTCGGGAATCGAGGAGGACCATCACTCATTTGATCTCGTCACTTGAAGTTACTCGGTTATTGGATGAGGGTTGCTAAGGTTATTTGGCAATTGTAGTTGACACTTTGGTAGAAGAACAGAGGATGCTGGATATTGGTGTAGTGCGAGACTTTTCGGATGTCTCTCCTGAGGAGTTGCTTGGGTTGCCCCCAAAAAGGAAATATAGTTCGTGATTGAGTTAGCCCCCGGAACGTAGCTGATTTCTAAGGCACCTTATATACTGGCGTTGTTAGAATTGAAGGAGTTAAAGGTTCATATGCAAGAGTTATTAGACCAAGGTTTTATTCATCCTAGTGCATCACCTTGGGGAGCGCCAGATCTATTTGTAAGGAAGAAGGACGGGTCATTGTGCCTTTGCATCAACTATCGACAACTCAATCAGATGATGGTTAAGAATAAGTATCCGTTACCAAGAATAGATGATTTGTTTGATCAACTTCAAGGAGTTTCGATATTTTCGAAGATAAACTTAAGGACAGGTTATCACCAGTTGAAGATTAGAAAGGAAGATATATCGAAAACGGCATTTCGGACACGATATGGACATTACGAGTTTACCGTGATGTCATTTGGTCTGACAAATGCACCTGCAGCTTTCATGGACTTGATGAACAGGGTGTTCAAGGAGTATTTGGACAAGTTCATGATTGTGTTCATTGACGACATTCTAGTGTATTCGAGGGGAGCCTAGAGGAACACGAATAGCATTTGAGGACAGTGCTGCAAACCCTTCGAGGCCATAAGCTGTATGCCAAGTTTAGTAAGTGTGAGTTTTGATTAACTTGAGCGGCTTTTCTTGGACACGTGATTTCTGGGGAAGGAATTTCAGTAGATCCAGCCAAGATTGAAGTGGTTATGAATTGGTCTAGATCAACAACGGTAACTGAAGTTCAGAGTTTCTTGGAATTGGTTGGCTATTATAGGAGGTTCGTGGAAAATTTTTCTGCTATAGCCATGCCCTTGACGTGATTACTGAAGAAGGACACAAAGTTCGAATGAACGGATAAGTGTGAGCGTAGTTTTCAAGAGCTTAAGTAGAAGCTAACTACTACGCCTGTTTTAACGTTACCGTTTGGTTTAAGAGGTTATGAGATTTATAGCGACGCGTTATACAAAGGATTGGGATATGTCTTAATGCAGCATGAGAGAGTTGTGGCATATGCATCCTAACAATTAAGACCGCATGAATTGACTTACCAAACGCACGACTTGGAGTTAGCGGCGATCATTTTTGCACTCAAGATCTAGAGGTATTATTTGTGCAGGAAAATATTTCATATTTATACGGATCACCAGAGTCTAAAGTATTTGTTCTCGCAAAAGAAATTGAACATGAGGCAGTGCAGATGGATGGAGCTGTTTAAGGATTATGACTGTGATATTCTGTACCATCTTGGTAAGGCAAACAGGTGGTCGATGCATTAAGTCAGAAGTCTTCGATCGTGCATATGATGTTTCAAGAATGGCTTTTGCTTGAAGGAATTCGGGACTCGGATTTCAAGTTCGAGGTAAGTCACCTCTCGAGTTTAATGGCTATTCTCAGGATTGAGAGTGAAATGCAAATCAAGATTAAAGCAGCGTAACCTTCGGATCCTGAACTGCAAAAGATTTTGCAAATAGATGCCATTAAGGGAAAACCTGACTTTCAAGTATCCGAAGATGGGATCTTGAAGTTTCGTGGACGGTTGTGCGTGCCCAATGATGAAAGACTTAAGGAGGCAATTTTGGCAGAAGCTTATCGCAGTAACTACAGTATTCATCCGAGCAGCACGAAGTTGTATCAAAATTCGTGCTAATATTATTGATGAAATGGCATGAATGGAGATATTGTCAAGCATTGGGCTAGATGCTTAACGTGTCAACAGGTGAAGGCATATCATTGTAAGCCTGACGGATTGCTGCAACCGCTAGAAATACTAGAATGGAAATAGGAGTATATCACGATGGATTTCGTGATGGGTCTATCGAGGAGCCAAAGAGGTAATGATTCTATTTGGGTTGTGGTGGATAGATTCACAAAGTCTGCTCATTTCATTCTAGTGCGAAAGGACTTTGCCATGGACAAGTATGCTGAGTTGTACGTGAAGCATATAGTTCATCTTCATGGTGTGCCGGTAATGATCACGTCAGATTGAGACCCTAAGTTCACCGCCACATTTTGGAAGAGTCTTCAAAGTGCCATGGGAACGAAGCTGCAGTATAGCACCGTGTTTCATTCGCAGATAGATGGCCAATCCAAGAGAACTATTCAGACTCTCGAGGATGTGCTACGAGCCTGTGTTCTAGATTTCAAAGGAACTTGGGAGGAACAGTTACATATTGTTGAGTTAGCATACAACAACAGTTATCAACAAAGTATTAGAATGGCACATTTCGAGGTGTTGTATGGTAGACCCTGTAGGACTCCTGTTTGTTGGAATGAAGTTGGTGAATAAAAAATTACGGGACCTGAGTTGGTGCAATAGTCATCAGATGCTGTTAAGGTTATTAGGGATAGGCTAAGGACAACCTAAAGTTACTAGAAAAGTTATACAGATAGGCAACGTAGACCATTGGAGTTTCAAGTGAGAGATCATGTGTTCCTCAAAGTATTACCAATGTGAGGGACTTCGCATTTTGGCAAGAAAGGCAAGCTAAGCCTAAGATATGTAGGATCGTTCGAGATCTTGGAGTGAATTGGATCGTTGGCGTATCGCCTAGCTTTGCCACCAAAGTTGGCTTAGGTACATGACATATTCCATGTGTTAATGCTAAGGAAGTATGAACCGGATTCGACTCACGTTTTGAATTACAAAGAAATAGATGTTGACGATAGAATATCATACGTGGAAAGACTAGTGAGAATCGAGGATCGAAAGGACAAGGTTCTACGAAACAAGACGATTCCTTTAGTCAAAGTTATGTGGCAACATCATGGAACCAAAGGAGCCACTTGGGAAAGTAGAGAGATAATGAGGCGTGAGTACCCCTTTCTTTTTGAGGAGTTAGATGTAAATTCAAATTTCGGGGACGAAATCTTTGTAAGGGGAGAAGAATTGTGATATCATGAAAATTTAACCTATTTTGGTGATATATGAAATGGTGATTTCATCAACACTTTATTAGTTAATTCTCGTCCTGACTTGATCACTCAAGAAATACTAATTAAAGGGGAAAGGCTATCCAAGAATTTACTTCCAACAACCGCCTGTTAGTTTGAGATGTGCTATAGTTGCGATTGATCGATTTCGGTCACAAATTATGATTCGATTTTAAGCGTCGAATGTTCAAGGATTTCACACCCGAACCTTAGGACGTCGCCTCCTAATTTTTACGAGTTGCCTTTGAAACTTTTAACTTCGGAAAAAGAATAAAAGAATCGGAAATTTGACGTGAGAAACAGAAGTGGGGCGAGCGAAGCCCGTTGGGCCTCACACCCAAGGGGGCCGGCCATCAAGGCCCGACAAGAATCATAGGCCCACAATGGGTACTCGGGTCGAAGACAAAGTGGTAATTTGGGGGACAAAATTTGAGAAAATTACAAAAGAAATTTTGGAAGATATTTTGGAGATAATCATTTGGGCCACCTTCTCTCTCTCTCTCTCTCTCTCTCTCTCTCTCTCTCTCTCCTTCCCCCGTCTTCGGCTGACTTCCCCACCGACTCCACCAGCCCTCATCATTGCTTCTTCTGCTTCTTTTGCTTCTTCTTGGCTTCTTCTTGTTGCACGCCGACCAGCCTATTCTGCTGAAGCCAGCCACCGCCGAGCACCACTCCACCCTGCCATCGCACCACAGCCGTCCCAGCTTCTCCTTTGGCCGAGCAGCACCGCCCAACCGCACCCTATAGCCACCCATCGCCAGCTAGCTTCTACTGGACGCCAGCCTTGCCTCTTGTTGGTTGCACCCGCCGATAGAGCCGCTTGTCCGCCGCCGTCCCAACTGCAAAGACGCCATCACCAGCCACCATTTCGTCCCTGACTTAGCTTCCGAGTTGTCACAAAACTGCCACCAGCCACCGCGCCTCTATCGCACCCGTCCACCGCCAGTCATGCTCGCTGAACGCGTCCGTTGCTATAGCTGCTGGTCTGCCATTGGCCAGGCAGCCTAGCCAACCACCAGCAACTGTCGTTCATGCTTAGAACAGCCTCTGAGCAACCACCAACCAGTCACCAGCAGCTGCTCCTTTCGTTGCTTTCGTTCGCCGCCTATCCGCCGCTCACCGTGCCAAGCCAGAAGCCACTGCGGATAGCCTGCGTTGCCGCCATCGTTCTCATGTAATCGCTATCGTTAGACGAGTAAGTTAACCCCTAATCTCGTGTTTAGGATGTTAAACTTGCTTATGGTAGTTTAAATTAGGTTTAGATTAAATTAATGATTGTGTAAGTAAGATTAGTGGATAAGTTATCGGTGAATTATTTGATAACCATGGATGATAGGTTATTGTTGGATGGATAAGTTATCGTTGGAAATCGGTGGTAGGTTATCGATGAATTTGGTAATAGATTATCGAGAATTGATTGATTAGTTATCGGTAATTAAGCGATAGGCTATTACTATTTATGTGATAGGCTATCGATATATGGACGGTAAGTTATCGTTAATTTCGGTGATAAGTTATCGATTATTTTAATATTAATATTTCTTTTATTGAATAAATTAATTTTCGGAATTAAATATTAAAATTTTATTATTTTAAAATAAATATTTTATTTCCGAGAATTAAATGTTAATATTTTCAAATGATTTTTAATACCAAATTGAGATTGTTTTATGTTTGAATTGTGATGCCGACTTTGGATTTCGCCGTACGAATTAGCGTATATGGCCAAATGATTTGAACGTTTATTTTCAATAGAAGATTTTGAATCTTTGAAAATAAATCGTTTTTATAATTATGTTTGAGAAAGGAATTTGATGCCTTGAAAAGGTAAATGATGTTTTGAAATGATGTTTTTGCAAAGTTGAGCGATTATTTGCATATGTGATCACGTGAAATTGTATGTGGCAATGATTCGAGTACAGTCCATGTTTGCATGGGCTAATTGAAAATATAAGAATTGGCTTGAATGCTCGTGTGCTCGTGTGATCACAAGTTGGAGCCGTCTCGTTGTGTATCACTTGACAATCGATTTGTCGAGGTCTGCTGTGTATCGAGCTCGATTTATCGGATACTTGAAGATTATCTGGATTGCCGATACTCTGGATGTTGAATCACAGCTCGATGGCGGATTCGATGCTCCTTATGGGATACCATCTTACTATGTATTGTTTGATGTTGCCATATTGGAATGTCATCATCCTGTGTATCGTTTGACATTACCGTGCCCGATGAGGTAGAACGATGCCCGGTTATGCCAGAAGACTACCATCTCGCTGCGTATCGCTTGATGTGTAATGGTCCAGAGGGGTCGTAACAGTTGGAACACTAATGTTGCATAGCGTTTGATTATGGAGTGAATACTGTTAGGTATGATATAGGACGTGCCCAAGTAGTTTTACTTTATAATCGAGACACGCATGAGTGTGGACGCATGATGCATGGGAAATCTCTTTATGTGTTCCGAGCATGTGTTATGCTGTATGCATTGTTGTGATGTTTGTTGACTGATGTCATGCATGTCATGTGTGCCAAGGCGAGGTAATGACGGTTGTGATTGTTATTTGGCATGTGATTGACCCATATATGATGTGTGGTTGCTTGACTAGAAACCCCGAGGTGAGTTGGCCTTCTATACGGGGGCTTATGTCGTTAACTTATTGAGATGTTTATCTCATTGTTGTTTTATTAAATATTTCATACCCTCGAGCATGAATCGCCTGTTCGTACGTTTTGGAGTCTCGATGGACATAGATTCAAAGTATAGAGAGTATCCGCTAGGTTTGGACAGAGCTTATCAGAAGCTCGTGTCCACTGTTTGGGTAGATGTAGGTCTAGGCGCTTGGCAGGCTCATGAGTATGTAGCGTGGTATATTCGGGAGGGTGGTGAAATTTTTGGCCCGATCCGTGGCTTTGATGGACCCCTAGGAGGTGGTACTAATGAGGTTTTGTGGGATTCCATGGAACTCGATACCTCGAATGGGGAGGTGATCAATCTGGACACCAGTCCGTTCGATTCGAGTTCGGAGGACTTGGACCCTGAGCCAGATTACATAGTATCTGATCTGGAGTTGCCACCGGGACCACATGAGGGCTGGTGATGGGTTAGGACAACCCATCCTTTTGGACTGACCTGCTGATGGTAAAGTAGATTGACCCTAGCCTAGTATCTTTTTGTAAGCTTTTTGTGGAAATGCCCAAAGTTGGGCTTGTAAAGAAAATGTTTCCCAGGGTTTAATCAAGTATTTATTAATGTGGCGTTTCGTTTGATTATTGTTAGTGGTTTTCCTTCCTATCCCTAGTTACCGTCGTTGTCTGGGGATTGTTATTATAGTTTCCGCATGCGTAATTAAAAGATAAAATGTAAAGGTCGGCGACGAGTTCTGGGATGTCGCATCATAACGACCGTTGTGGGATGTTGCGCGTTTGCGGGGTTCGAGGCGTGACAATTGCATTGGGTTGATAATCCTGCTATTTTAATTTCCTAATATAGATCTATATTAATTGAGAAAATTGGAAATAATCCTGCTATTTTAATTTCCTAATATAGATCTATATTAATTGAGAAAATTGGAAACTCAAAAACTTGAAAATTTTACCTATCTAAAAAATTAAGAACAATATTTAGATTAATAAAAGCACGACAAATATATAGATGAATTAGTATTGTTAGAAATCTTCTTATGAATATATTTAGTATTAAAATAAAAAGGAATATGAATACGATACAAATATAAATGGGTTATTCTTACTTTATAGAGATCATAACTTAAAATCTACCTAAATGTAACTATAGAAATATTTACAACGACCAAAAAGATAAAAAAAGGTAATAAAAAAGATAGCATATTCTTGTTGATTTTGGGAATAATTTGAAATGAAAAAATATTCTAAAATATGGGCAATAGTGTAATTATGAAAATTTGTGAATAGTATCGAATGACTTATTTGACTTTATTATGGGAAGTTGAAGTATTAAATTAATCAAATTGAAAGTTTAGAGACATGATTGAACATTTAAGAATAATTCAATAACTATATTAAATGAATTAATAGTTCAAGGATAATATTCCATATTTGGCCAAAATTTAGGGACTATTTATGTCATTTGTCCTTATATATAAAACCGTGAGAATCCTTGTGAACTCAAAAAAGAATATTTAATTGCCATGTTTTTTTTTTCTCTATTTGCTTTAGAGTATGGATAACCAAGTCCCTTCGGACTTGTGCTGCATCGGCCGGGTCTTCACACACTTCAATTTGAGTTGGTTTTGTTGAATGGGCTCAAATTTGAGACATATCAAAACTCTATACAAAATTTTCTCACTCATGCCCGATCTTTCCAGTTGGAGATAGAAAATTTTAAAAAATTGGGGGTGCTGTACCGATTCGGAACGCTTTAGCTTTGCTTATGAATGATCCTCACAGGGAAAAGCATTTAATCAGCATTTAATCCTAGAAACAGCAAGCCAACACGATCTGATGGATTACCAAATTCATGCATGTGCGGAAAGATTTGGACGCATATTGCTGATTATTATGGCTTCTTACGCGTAATTTTGGATCAGAGAAAAACAGGATTGTTTAAGGCACATGCTAATAAATAAGTCGGCAAGCTTGTCCTGTTGTTGGCAAGAGCTTCGCAGACATTGCCGTTAGTTGAATATTACATAAGACAAAGATTATCCATGTAATCGTCTTTTAAAAGTTCAACCCATGCTGTTTTTGTCTTCCGATGAAACTCAATAATGGCAACGATTTTGTCACATCGGCCTCCACTATCCGAAGTGACGGAGCCAGAATTTAACTTGAGGGGGGCAAAAGTCATTAACGAACTAAGGAGTTAAGAGTCATTAACGGATGCATACTCAAAGAAGCCCTAGCACTCAAAGAAGCCATCGTGCACTTGGAAAACCACTGTGATCTGTGGAGAGAACCTGAACTGAGCGTGGTGATAGCAACTGATAGCCGATAAGTTTTCCATTATGTGTCGGGCACTTGTCCGAGCCCATGGGATGCGAGGTCTGTAATTGAAGCCTGTAGGAACAGCTCAGCTCGGTTCAAGTCCATTGAAGTGTCCCACTGCCTGCGAGAGGCAAATCAGACAGCAGACTAGTTAGCAAAAACCCGACGCAAGGAGGCCCTTCCTCCTAATTGGGTCTTAAAACCATCCCAACCCCTTATGGGATCTTTTATGTTCAAAAACTCAAAATCTATGTTTTAATTGCGATGTTTAATGAATGAAGTGGGTTTTATTGACCAAAAAAATTTGAAATTTTGTTCTAAAAAATTTCTATAAGAGTTTAAATTAAGTAATTGGACAAGAGAAATATTTGTTTTCTTGATGCCTATCTGTCATAGTCATACAACAATTTAAGACTCCTTTCAACAAAAAGAAAAAGACTTCCCTACTAAAATATTCAATTAATGTTGCCTTCAATCATAGTTCAATGATAATTCTTTTAGAATAGAAAATTCTACCTTAGCATAGATTTCCATAAGTATAAAGGCCCACAGATGATGTCAATAAAAAATCAGAATATCTAAAATAATAAAATTAACTAGAATACCTAAACTATTAATTTGTTCAATGTAATCTCTAGTCTTTTAATACATGTTCAAGTTTTTTTTGGTTAAGTTAATACATGTTCAAGTTAATTCCTATATTATATGAAAATGTTCAATGTTATCCTTTTGGGATCACCTTGGATATTAGACTAAAGTTTATGGGCCACTTTAAACAGATTAAAAGTTTATGGACTAAATTATACATTGGGGCAAAGTTCAGGGACCATTTATGTCATTTTCCCTTTTCTTTAAAAAGAAATTTACCTATAGCGATCAATTTCAGAAGCGACATTACTCTTGTAATTAACCAAACAGCCTCCCCTTGAATGGGAAAACAAGGCTTTTTCCTCCAAATTGAATAATTATTGTAATAAGCAAAGTTATATCGATCCAAATCCAAGATCCGTCAATAACAAACTTGAAAATAGGCTGCACTTTTACTAATGTTTTTGGGTGCAAGTGACAGCAAACAATGCTTCAACATAATAATTATTGTCCGAGAGTTAAACCCACAACTTTAAAATATCAAAAACTCAAAAAAAAAAAAGGTAAAAAAAAGCCCTTGTACAAAGGACAATACATAAACCCAATCAATAATTAGTAATATGAGGCAAATATTAATGGCGCACTCAACTATTGAGGTTAGTCTGAGTGAGAATATTTTTTAACTATTTACCATTTAAATAAATGTTTTTGTAATAATTCCTTACCTAAAAAATTAAAAGAATTTTTGGACATAAGGAATATCGTAAAGATCTCAAATTCTTTATAGAAAGTTCGGTTTGAGTCAAATCCTGATAAGTACAACTGAAAATCCAAAAGTTAAAAAATTAGGAAGTTCGTCATCTCAACTTCGCCGGACTGCTTGCGGGTTTCTCAATGCTTTTATATATTACAATGTTGTCATATGATCTTGTAGATAAAATAATAATTAAAAGGATAAGTGCACTAAAAATAGACTTGTCAAACGGGTGGATCGGATAAAAAATGGTCCGACCCATATCAACCTATTTAACCCGTTTCAACCAACAATTTTAGCGACCCATACCCTACGCAACACATACTAGACCCGACCCATACAAATAAAATACTTCAAATATTAATCAAATTTAGAAAACTTGTTTCTTATAATTTTTGAAAATATATATTTCTAAAACTATATGGACAATTTTAATAATATTTTAATAAAATTCTGATTTTTTTAAAATTTATTTTGTTTTTTTTTCTATGTCTGGCGATCGGCAGACATCATTGATTGGTGATGACCAACGACTGGTGATGGCGACAATTGAAGACTGGCAGTGGACGTGGCGTCCGGTGATCGACAGTGTCCGACGAATGGTGGTAACTGACGGCGACCGACGACTGGTGGCGGATGCGGAGCGGCGACTGACAACCGGCGGCAGCCGGCAGTGATCGACGACCTCCAACCAGTCGGTGACTAGGTGTTAAGTATGGGTTATGTAAACATCCCATCATGACCCATTTTGACGGACCTTATTTTTTGATTGACCCACTTTTTGCTAAATGAGTTACCCATTTTAGTTGGATCCCATTATATATGAGTTGCAAAAATGGGTCGATTCATTTTGTGAGCTCTAATTGGAAATCATAAAACTTGTAAAGAAAATATAATTAAATCCTAAAACTTTTAAAAAGTGCAATCAAGCCCTAAAACTTGTCACGAAAGTATAATCGAGTTCTAAAACTTTTAAAGAGTACAATCAAATCCTAAAACTTGTCACGAAAGTACAATCGAGTTCTAAAAATTTCAAAAAGTGTTATCAACAAAAGGAATTAATTGGATCAATTTGATAAGTTTTAGGATTTGATTGCCCATTTTAAAAGTTTTGTGACTCAATTGCACTTTTTTAATAAGTTTCAGGACTTTCAATGCACTTATTCCCTTATTAAAAGATCTGTCTTTTGGCATCTTAAATGTTGTGTCGGGTACAACCACTTCGATTTTTCTTGATAAATTGAACTCCAAAATTCTCGGCCAACTCCTGCCAAAAATAATATACTAGATGATGCATTAGAAAAATAAGAAAATGTCCGAAGAGAGGGAATGGGAATAGAGGTATTCAAATCCTAACATCGAATCTGGTGCCATCTTCGATTTGCCCTCTTGACCCGTGCCTCAAGCCATTCTTTATTAACTCCAACTTTATCCATTTCGGAGACAGCTGGATAAGAGGAATAGAGGGACTCGTGCATGTAAGGTCTCTTGGTTCCCTTCAGTCGATATCCCTACCAACTGAGTTTTATATTCTAGTCTTTGCAGTTCGTGAAGAAGCATTTGACTGTCTCTTTCGTTGGAGTCAGAGAGGTCCAAACAATTTACCAATGTGTATACATACGGACTGACCAACTAAAGAGGAGAATGGGGCCAAAAATAAATAAATAAATAAATAAGATAAAAAGGAGAAGTTATATTGGTACTATTGCAACCTCATCTCCTGCGGTGCACCACCTAGGGTTTAGCTAATGGATTATTAAGTCTAGGCCTAACTCGGGCTCTCTCTAGCCCTTATCAATTCGCGACTTAAGTTTTAAGTTCTTAACATGCAAATCATTTCAATCAAGAGTCGCCATTAATATAGTTTTTGGTTGATCGATTAGAAACTCAAGTATCGAAAGAATTACTACGAACCAGAGATTATGGATTCGGAGACTTAGTTACACTAGATTACTCTAATGCTCTTTCGGTACTTTTTTTCTTTTATTTCAAAAAATTATTTACAGGCAGTTTGGATTGATTTTAAATCTATCCACAACATGCGAGGTGATCATGCGGATGCACAACAAATAATATAATACTCAACAATGCAAAGCAATAAATAAATTGCAAGATAGAGACCTACCTTAAAGCAACGAAAGCATCTACAATGTTAGTTAGAAAATCACATTGACGACCCTAATATGATTTTTAATTAACACACAAATTCACTCAAATCTTTTTTAGGGTTTTCTCTGATTTAACGAAAACTAAACTTTATGCAATGCATTCTACGTCTAGTATGACATGTGACATACAATTTATTTAAATGTCCTAATTCTAACAACAATTAAATGCACTATCTCTAATGTGGCACACAAATGAACCTAGGCGTGAGATTTCTAATGACGAGAATTAATTAATATGCAACTATTCTAATATGAAATGCAGGTGGTATTTTTTTTGTAATTTTCTATGAAACTCTAAATTAATTAAATTCTCTAATTTAAACATGAAATCTATCTTTAAAATCATCTAATTTATTAGTATCTAATTTTTTTGGATTTTTTTAGAAAACACAAGATCAATTCAAATCAAACAAAGATAGAAAGAAATAGCAATCCAACGACACCAAATCACAAGAAATATTATCCATATCCCTTTTAAATTTAGAAACAATAGATTGACGAATCATATCTCGGGCATGAGGATCGAATTGGCCAATCTTTCGTACAATCGCGAATCATATCTCAGGCGGAAGATCAGATTAATGATTTTTCGTGCGATCGCGAGTCATATTTCGGGCATGAAATCGAACTATCGACCATAGCGTGTTACGAAATTAGGAAATAATTCCTAATTTAAAGGCTATTTGATAACTTATTAGATATGATAATATTACTCAAAGATTCGCATAAAATTACAATATTTCAAATAAGGAAACAATATACTCAAAAGCCAAATTAGATGAGCTTTTTACCTAATTCGAATATTTGCTTTTCAAGTTTGGATCGGAAGATAGTGGCGTGGATGAAGCTGGCCATGGGGAGCCCGTGGTGACTCCCGTGATTGGCAAGAGTCGGCAAGCACGGTAGAGTGAGGAGAACCCGTGGCGAGAGCGCAGGGACAAAGCTTGACTCCACACGTTTGTCCTTCCTTTATGTTATTTGTTTGCGGAGAACGCGGGATCCCGAGAGTATGATGTTGTCTCCTTCAGCAGCGAACTCACTCTCCACCAATTGCACTCGGTTTTGTCCTCTTGTGAACCTGCAAACAAAAATCCTCCCTGACAGGGAGAGAAAAGGATGAATTCTTTTGCTTCTTTCTCCACCGAAGCACTTCTTTATTTAATTGTTGCTCTATTGGCCACTGCTTGACTCCTCACAAACGACGGATGGAAGATTGGCTGAGTGAATACGATGTGAATAGAAGGCAGAGAACGAGCGAAGACACTAGCGAGCAGTGGATGGGTCCGGGAAAATCGCAGGTGCGATATCGAGGCCTCGCCTTTGTGCGTTGGCTCGCTGGAAGAATTGTCGTGGGCTGGAGCAAGTTGGTATAGTAGATGGACGCTAGAAGGGCAGCAGCGGACTCGATATTGGAGTAGCTCGTCACGGGGGCTTTTGGCTTGCAGTGGAAATAGCAGGTGTCGCGGTAGTGGAGCAGCAAGCATGGAGCACCCGAGAGGCTAGACGCCACGGAGGAGGGCAGTATGGCATTGAGTCGAGCAACACGGCCACAGGTCTGGCCGTGTGGGGATCTCGGCCAAGGTTTGGCCGAGAGACTCCTTTTCTCTTTTTCACGCCTTCTCTTTTCTCTAGGCTTTCCCCATAATCATGGCCGTGTATTCAATTGTCTCCCTTCACTACTCACCATTTTTTTTCTCTCTCAATGGTGGCCGTATATGTCAAATCTATGGCCCCCTCTCTATGCTTTCACTCACGATTTTTGGTCCCCTTTGAAGTGAAGCCCCCCCCTCCTTTTATATACTTTTTTTCACCAACAAATCCTTGGACGCATGCATATTTTCTTTCCTCTTTCTTTTTAATCAAATATTCCTTTTGTTAACTAAATCTTGCTCTCAATTATTCATTTCCTCAAATAATTGATCTCACAAATATCACGAGAATTATGCCATTTGCTTCTTTCTTATTTGCTATGTGACCAAAATCTTGATAATATCAAGCTTTATCGCTTTAAATTTTCATCAAATTTTCCTAACTTGATACACCACCATAGGCTTAGTCCAGTTAAGCTCGGAATCATTCACTCAAGTCCACTCACTGCCGGTCCAATGCAAATGCAACTATATAAGTCTAAATACTAATTCAAATGCTCCTAATCTATATGCAATTTAACTAATTTTTTGTCTAGGGACCAGGATCGATTCCTAATTTTTTATGCAACGAACGACTAACTGGATCGTCAAAATTTAGGTGTCAACAGGTATATTAGTCCAATAGATTTGTCAATTGCTTATCAAACAATAATGTGTCCGAATTAAGTCTAATACATATTTCTTGGAAAAATTACCAAAAGAGTCCAAAACCTATTGTAATTGTGCCAATTTAGTTATAAACCTTATTTTTTCTATCAATTAAGTCTTAAACCTTTTGTATTTGTGCCAATTTAATCAATCTGGCCAATTTTGGCTTGAAATCGCTGACATGGATGCTGTCCATCTCACGTGTTGTGGCTGGTGCTGAGGTGAATAATTTTTAATAATATTTTAATATATTTTCATTTTTTTTATTTCTTTGTCCCTTTTATTTCTTTCTCTCTTTTTTTCTTTCCTTCTTCCTCTAGCCGGTCGCTAGTGGCCAATGAGATCAACCTCACCGACCCTCACCTCTGGTTGGTCACCGAGGTTTAGCGACCAGCTAAAGGAAGAAGGAAAGAAAAAAAGAAAGAGAAAAAAATGAAAAAAATGAAAAAGAAAATAAAAATTTTAAAATTTTAAAAATCAAAATATTATTAAAAATTGGCTAGATTGATTGAATTGATATAAATGCAAAAGGTTTATAACTTAATTGATAAAAAAATAAAGTTTATAACTGAATTGGCATAATTGCAATAGGTTTAAGACTTTTTTGCTTATATGGGTACACTTACAAAGTATGTAGTAGGGGCAAAAGTGAATTCTCTGAAGAACGAACACTACAAAAAAAACATGGATTTTGCCACAGAAATTTGCGACGGGGAATTTTTCATTGTTTATTTGCGACGGATTTTTTTTTCCGTCGCAAATTAGCGACGAATAATTCATCGCTAATTTGCGACGGAATTTGCCACGAAATAAAAATTCGTCGCAAATTAGCGACTGAAAATAAATCCGTCGCTAATTCCGTCGCAAATTAGCGATGGAAAATTAGTCGTCGCTAATTTCGTCGCAAATTAGCGACGGAAAATTGGTCATCGCTAATTTGCGATAGAATTAGCGACGGATTTATTTTCCGTCGCAAATTTATGCAACGAAATTTACTATTTGGTGACGAAATTAGCAACGGAGAAAAAATTCGTCGCTAATTTGCAACCGATTTTGTAACGAAAATGAATTCGTCGCTAATTTGTAATTTATGACGGAAAATAACTTTCGTGATATCCACCCCACTTGTTAATTTCTCTCTCTGTATTGATTCCTCATATCCCCCTCGCTTTTCTCCCTCTTTCGTTTCTCTCAATAAACCTATCCGTGCGCGCACAAATCAATCTCGGTAAAGCTTTTCTACCGGTAAGTATCATAGCTAACTTCATGACTAACTGGCGACGAATACGGTTCATTGCAAAACTATTCATCGTTGGATTCGAATTTTTTTATTTTATTGACTATTTTTTGTATTTTTTTCCTAACTTCTTTGCCGGCCATGGGGGGAGGCCGAGCGACCTCGCCGGCCATGGGGCGACGCCGCTTGGCCTCCCCCATATCAAGGGGAGGCTAAGCGGCCTCGCCCCATGGCCAGCGAGGCCGCTCAGCCTTCCCCCATGGCCGTCGACCTCGCCCAGGTGTGGCGGTTGACCTTGCCGTCGCCCGGATTTAGGCGACAGCAAGGTTGACCGGTGGCCAGGGCAAGGCCGCTGGTCGACCTCGCTATTGCCCAGATCTGGGCGACGGCGAGGCCGACCACCACACCTGGGCGAGGCCGCCAGTCAAGGAGTAGAGATGAGTTGTTTGTCATTGGTTGAAATCTGTGCGGTTTCTTAATGGATATGCTTCGAACCTCAGGAGATGTATTGATTTGAATGAATGCAAGTTGACAGGTTTGAAGAGTCATGATTTGTTATATATTTATGGAAAGACTAATTCTAATAGCTTTCAAGGAAGTTCTACCGAACTTTGTATGGGGCGCCATTATAGAGTTAAGTAATTTCCTACATGATATTTGCTCGACAGTGTTAAAAGCATCACACATGGAGAAACTAGAGAGAGATATTCTAATTATTCTTTATAACTTAGAAATGATATTTCCTCCAGCATTTTTTGATTCGATGGAGCATCTCTTAGTTCACTTGCCTTATGAGGTCAAAGTTGCAGGTCCCGTCCAATTTCGATGAATGTATCCATTTGAGAGGTAAATTTTTTTTTAAATAAAGTTCAAATTGCTTTATTATATATTATATTCCGATAAGCTTCTTTCTATTACAACTAGATTCTTATATCATTTAAAGAAAAAAGTGAAGAATAAAGTACGTGTTGAAGTTTCAATTTGTAATGCATATATTGTGGAAGAAGTGACAACATTTACATCATACTATTTTGAGCCGCACATGCAGTGCAAGGGACAGAGAGCAGGCATAAATAATGAGGGCCCCATTGATCCCAATTGCAAATCATTCTCTATTTTCAATTATCTGGGTCGACCAAGCGGCGCATGTAAGTTTCGTTACTTAATGGGCGAAGAATGGCATGTAGCCCATACATATATTTTACCGAACTGCCCAGAAATTGAGCCATACTTTGAGTAAGTGTAAATTTACAAATATATGTATTGTGTGTCAAATATTTGCTAATATATAAATGGTATTTATTACTAGGATTTTCCAAACTTTAATGTATGGACTACCACCAAATGAGTTTAACTGTTTGTGCGATGAACAATTTACAGCATGGTTCAAAATATATGTAAGTTGCCTATGGACCAAAATCAAGTTATTAATATTTTATACATTATTTATTAAAATATATATTATTAACTTTGCGTGTGTAATCTTAGGTTTATAGTAATCATGATGAACTTAGAGAGCAAGGATTGCTATATCATCCGTCATGGGCTCCATAGTTAAGAGTACGAAGTTGGCCAGCATATTTCATAAATGGATATAATTTTCACACTCAAGAATATGGAATGGGAAAAGCCACAATGAATAGTGGTGTGTCTGTTCGGTCATCTAATGGTGGCAGTTCAAAAGATGATTTTCATGGCTTGTTGGATGAAATAATAGAGATAAAGTACCATGTACCATTAATGATGCGGGTTGTGTTATTTAAGTGCAAGTGGTTCGATCCCGTCAAAGGAATGAAGGTGCATACGAAGTTTAATTTGGTTGAAGAAAAGATATATGAAATATGAACCATTTATCTTGGCACAACAAGCAATTCAAGTATGTTATGCATCATATCCTAGTTTGAAATGTGATAAAGCTGATTGGTGGGCTGTATGTAAAATCAAAGCACGGAGAAAAATCGAGGAACACCGGAAGGATAGAGCCTATCAACAAGAAGAAGTTTGTAACACGGTTGAAACTAAAGAATATAATATTCCAACTTTACGAGATCCATGTGGAGCAATGATAGATGTGGATCCAACTGAAATTTGCGAATCTAATGTAGAAGATGGTACAGAATCTGATTTTGAGACAGATGATGAAGATGATGCTCATGAAGAAGATCAAGATCAAGATCAAGATCAAGACGAGGATGAAGATGCAGATCAAGACAAAGACGAAGGAGAAGACGAAGACGAAGATGAACATGAAGATTAAAATTTTTGTGATAAAACACTAATGATGTGTAATTATTATTGCGACATGTGTTATTTTGGTTGTCTTAATTATTCTTATTGTTCTTGTTATTTTTGTTATTGTTATTATCATTATTGTTGCTGTTATTATTGTTGTTTGTTGATTATTCTTATTAATGTAATTGATCGTCAGAAAATTTGTCGCTAAATTACGATAAGTCAAATATTATTCGTGTGATGACATTTGCGATATTCTATTTTCCATTGGATTTAGATCGTTGCTAATTTTTTTTTTGGTAAGGAAAAAAAAAACTTATTCGTGACTACTGTTCATCGAAGAATTAGCAATGGAAGTGAAATTCGTGGCAATTTTTCGAATCCGTTACTTGTGACGAATTCGAAAATGCCCTTTATTTTTGTAATCCGTCGCGAATATACGACGGATTTTGCGATAGAAAATAAATTCGTCGCAAATTTGTGACGGATTGGAAAATGTTCTTTATTTATGGAATCTGTCGTAAAATCCGTCGCAAATTTGCAATGGAAAATTGCGACGGATTGGAAAAATGCCCTTTATTTTTGCAATCCGTCGCAAATTTTGCGACGGATTTATTTATCTGTGGCAAATTTGCGACGGATTCCAAAATGCCTTTTATTTTTGGAATCCGTCGCAAAATTCGTTGCAAATTTGCTACGGATTTTGCAACGGATTCCACATTCACGGCCTTTTTTGGATTTCGTTGCAAAATCAGTCGCAAATTTACGACGAATCAATTTTCGACGGAAAATAAATCCGTTGCAAATTTGCGATGGATTTTGCGACCGATTGGAAAATGCCCTTCATTTTTGGAATCCATTGCAAAATCCGTCGCAAATTTGCGACGGATTTATTTATCTGTGGCAAATTTGCGACGGATTTCAAAATGCCTTTTATTTTTGGAATCCATCGTAAATTTGCCACGGATTTTGCAACGGATTCCACATTCACAGCCTTTTTTGGATTCCGTTGCAAAATCAGTCGCAAATTTACGACGGATTCCAAAAATAAGAGGCATTATGGAATTCGTCGCAAAATCTGTCGCAAATTTGCGACGGATTCCACATTCGCAGCCATCGTAGGCTGTTCGACCTTTCCCCCTCTCTCTTTGTCTTCATTTTTCTCTTCTTCTTCTTCTTCTTCTTCTTCTTCTTCCCTTTCTCGTCGTCAGCCGCGGCTCCCTCTCACTACCCAACCACCGCAGGCCGTTCGACCCGCCGCCGCACGCTGCCTTCTCGCCAACGAGCCGTCACCATCTCGGCTCCACCCCAACCGAGCCACACAATCGCTAGTCGCTGGTCTGCCCGAGTTGCACGCGAGTGTTGCCCTCTGCCTGGACCAGCCGCCATCGCCATGCGTCGCAGCCGCCGCTCATCTGGTCGCTACCCCAGCTCGAAGGCCCCGTTCGTCTAGTCGCTTCCCCTGTTTTGGCCCAGCCCTCCACTGCACCAACTCACCGGCTGCGTGCTCGCCCACCTCGCCGTTGCTGTCGCCGTCGGTCGCTCGTCCCAGATCAGAGCCGTTGCCGTCGCCCCTCCTCTTCCTTTTCTTCCCCTGTCCGTGCGGCCTTTGGTCGCACCGGAGCCAAGACCGACCAGATCCGCCACTCGCCATGCGTTTGCTGGAGCTGCTGCCGTTCCGGCGAGGCCCCTTGCCGCCCCTGCTGCCTAGCTGTGGCCGAGAGCCTCACCAATCGTCGCTGTTCCGGCGAGTCCCCACTACCCTTGCCCGTTTTCTTGTTCAAGTTGAGGTAAGCGACTTTCTAATCCCGGCTTAGGATGATGGGTAATGCTAGACTTGTTTAGGGGTTCGTGTGTGGACTGAATGTAGTGGATATAGTGGCTGTCATGGGCTGTTCGGCGTGGTTTTGGTGGCCGTTTAGTGCGATTGGGTGGCTGAGTTATGGGCTGGTTCAGGGCGAGTGAATGGGCCGAAGTATGGGCTATCGTGATGGTTTATGGCTGATTTTTGTGGTTGGATTGGAGGTCGTTAATGCTAGAATTTATGCCGAGATCGTCAATCGTTCGTGAGTATGGGCTGAATCGCGATGGTTTATGGTTGATTTAGGGGCCAATTTCCGGATTGCATGTGGCTTTGATCGATATTCGCCTGGTTAATTTATCGATTATGTGGCCGATTAAGCGTTCAATGTCGATCGTGTGGTTGATTAGGGTGTGCATGGAATGCATTCCGGAACAGAATGACCATCGTGTGGTTGATTAAGCATTTTTTCAGAAAAATGCATAAAAATTGAAAAATTCTAGAAAAATTCATAAAAATTTCCAGAAAATAAAAAAAGCCAGATTTCGAGAAAATATGAAATTTGGTGAATTTTTTTTTAAAAATAAAAAAAATCAAAAATTTCAAAACTTCTCAAAATGGCTTAAAATACCTGTGGTCACCCACTTTGAGTGAAATTTAAATTTTTTGAGGTGCCCAAAAAAAATAAAAAAAATAAAAATTTTCAAAACTTCACAAAGTGGCTTAAAATACATGTGGCCACCCACTTTGAGTGAAATTTAAATTTTTTGAGGTGCCAAAAAAAGAAAAATAATAAAAAATTAAAAATTTCAAAACTTCACAAAATGACTTAAAATACCTGTGGCCACCCACTTTGAGTGAAATTTAAATTTTTTGAGATGCCCAAAAAAATAAAAATAAAATAAAAAATTTTAAAACTTCACAGAATGACTTAGTATACTTGTAGCCACCCACTTTGAGTAAAATTTAAATTTTTTCATCTGCCCAAAAAAATTTAAAAATAAAATAATAAAAAATTACAAAACTTTACAAGATAGCTTAGAATACCTGTGGCCACCCACTTTGAGTGAAATTTAAATTTTTTAGATGCCCAAAAAAAATTTAAAAATAAAAAATTTCAAAACTTCACAGAATGACTTAGAATGCCTGTAGTCACCCACTTTGAGTAAAATTTAAATTTTATTAGGTGCCTAAAAAAATTAAAATAATCAAAAATTTCAAAACTTTACGGAATGGCTTATAATACCTATGGCCACCCACTTTGAGTAAAATTTAATTTCATTGAGGTGCAAAAAAAATCAACAAATCAAAACAGATTTTTGTTACATAAATCAATTTCTTGAGCAGAATTAGTCATGTTTTACCAAACAGATTTCTCCTTCAGAAATCAATTTCTGAAGAGAATTCAAGAAATCAATTTCTTGCAAGAATTTGATTTTTGGAGCAGAATTATTACCATTCGCACCCTTAGTTGTTTAATGCCAATCGTATGGTTAATTAGTTTAATCGTGTGGTTGATTTGCTTAATTGTGGCTGATTGGTTAACTATGACCCGATCGTGTGGGTTGATTGATGATCGTGTGGCTGAGAACGAAGATCATGTGGCTGAAATTGATGTTTTATGGTTGATCTTGTACTTAATAAATGATCATGTGGTTTGAAAGTGGATCATATGGTCAATTATGGCTATTGTTGGCTTAGCATGGCATATCGTGATCATATATTGATATTTGATATCAAAATAAGTGCAATTCATAGTATATTTGTTCATAGGAAATTGCAAGTCATAAACACTCGGCATTAGCTAATTAAGAGGATACATTTTCTGCTTTTGAAATAAAATAGTAAGCTTCGTCACGTACGTCATTATGTGTCCGTAATACGTGTTCATATTTTTTTTACATATTTATCTAACCTTCCTACTTGCCAATATAAACGTGGAGGTCACATGCATAGAAGACCAGCCCCTTCCTTGTCCTCGTCCCCGTCCCTTTCCTCTTCCCCTGTCCTTTCATCTAACCCTCAACTACTATATGCTGAAGGACAATATGGACACATCGGCCCTTTCTCCAACACTCAAGAAAATGATAGGGGACTTAGACACATGCGAACTGAATCTCCTTCAGTTCCATCTTCTTCCGTTCCACCTTATTATTCAGCGCAACAATCGAATAATGAGGGAAACAAAGGTAAAGAAGATAACCGATTCATGATATGCCCATTTGGAGATTCGTAAGTACTTCATTTTTTACAGTATATGTAATATTTATGGTTTTAGATATGGATGTCAACTGAATTGTCAATGTTGCATAATATCCGTATGTTTGCAGATTCACGGATGCTACATTTGTTGTGAGGGAATTGAATAAAATAGTCAAAAACTATTGGATGGGACTGTGTATTAATTACAGCAGTGCTCCATAAGAAGTGAAAGATTTATGGTGGAATGAGTTCAAGGAAAGTTGTAGATATTCTATTTTCTCACCAACTAAGTTCGGTGTAGTATATTGATGGTCAAGAACGATGTAAAGGGACCATAACAACTCTTTAGTTTTCGGTAATAAAGGGACCAGATATTTTTCTCGAGATGAACTTTACAAAATCTATCACCGAATTGTTTGGTACATGGTAACGGATATGTGACCATTATAATAACTTTAAGTTGTTTTTGTATTGATTGTAGCAGAAGTTCAGGTGGGATGAAGAGGAAGAGGATAAAACGAGAAGAATTTTTAAGAAGAAAGTCAGTGATCACATACGAAATGTGATGAATAGAGCGAAGATCAAGCAAGTGAAGCTAGCTTTCATTACAGCTGACAATTAGACGGAAATTAACAGAATTTGGAAAACTAAAAAGAATCAACAAATCAATGAGCAGAATAAAAAGAATCGATCTTCTAGTTCTAGTGAAGGGTCTACCACGTATGGTTGGGGCTCCATCAACATTGGGGAGCATCGAAAATGAATGGTAAGTCTGTTAAATAAGTTATAAGTTAATTTAATTCAATTACTCATGTTTACATTTTGTAGGCACATGAATTGGGGACGGAACCGACATTTGCAGCTACATTTGAATGCACATTTCAAAAAAAAGATAAGACATGGACTGGCGATTGAGCAAAAGCTATTAAGTTACGTAAGGTTATACTTTAGACTTTATGGAAACTAGAATGAAAACCGTTAATGCTTTCAATATTTATGGAAGTTATATATATGAAGTTATTTTATTTTCATCTATGTTGTTAATATAGGAAAAATATGATGAACTTTTAATGAGCAATGCTAGTGGTGGTAATGGTATTGCTGCGTTTAAGCCATCAGTTGACAGTATGGCATTATGGGTGGAGACAACAGGTGGGATGAAAAAAGGAAAAATATTTAGGATGGGATCCTTGTCAAGGGTATACACGACGAATCATGCTGTAACTTCATCATTCAATGCGGCTATTCCAAGGAGGACATGACTTGAGGAGCAAATGACCCAATAATTGAACCAACTGAAAAATATACTTGTAGAGAAGGACGAAAAAATAAATGACTTGAAACAACATATGCAAATCGTTATGCGACACCTCAACCTCCATCACGATGAGGTTCCTCTTGTACCTCCCGCCAATCCAATAGGTGATGGGCACAATGATGAGCGATACAATGATGCTGAGATTGCTACTGATGATGATGATTTTCTCGGTCCTTTCTAGTTAAAATTCCCGAAATCGGGGGTAAGCTTGCTTCACAATCTTTTATGCCATAAGTGTAGTTTGCCCAATATGTTCCTGCCCTACAATTACTTTCTGTGCATAACTTTCTTACAACTAGGTTCTTTACTTGCGAAAAATTGAAAATTTAGAGATCCCAGGATGACATGCTTGTTACAAAAAATCATGATATTTGAACATTGTAGAAATATATGCCTTAATTGACTTTGAGTCCTCTCTTCCTGAGAATTGGTGTTGGTAATTTACCTCTTTAAGTCATTAAACTGTTGAATGCTGTTTGGAGAAGGATCTAATTTTTTGTAGGTGACAGAAATACAGTTTACAAGGGTGAAAAAACTACAGTGTATGTCAAATTTGGCTCATATTTATACGTAAGAACATTGATGTTCGTCCTGAAACGTTTTTTTGTTAACCCTCCTACTTGTTTTTTTATACCTAGTTCCACATCCATGCATAAAGGCTTCTTTTATATTCTGGACTGATTGAATATCTTTATTTATGTATCCACATTTCATCAGGTGTCGACAAAAGTGACTGCTTTTGATGTCCTGCCGAGTACCAAAGCTGCCCAATCTTGTGTCTGGTTTGTCGATTTTTCATTTTTGAAGCAGAATCTATGATTGTCCCACATCCTTTGAATGTTTTGAATGTATTATAAGATTGGATATCAAATAGCATCATGTCAGACTTTGCAACTTTGCATATATCATTATTTTTGGCGTACTAGCATCTTTCCTTCAATTATATTTTTCAATTATATGGCATTGTGTATGGTTTGTTCATTTTCTGTTTCTGAAGCAGAATCTATGGTTGTCTTGTGTCCTTTGATTATTTTGAATGTATCACATGATGTTCATTAATGCGTAGTTATTGCTATGGACAAGATTTGATGGCCCAAATGGTGTATAATTTGCCACGAATTTTGCGACGAATATTTAGCGACGAATTTTGCGATCAATACAGTTCGTGGCTAATTTGCGACGAATAAGTAGCAACGAATTTCGCGACCAATTTTGCGATGAATTTTGCGACGAATGAAGTTTGTGGCTAATTTGCGACGAATAAAGTTCGTGGCTAATTTCGAATGAATTTTGCGACGGATAAAGTTCGTGGCTAATTTGCGACGAATAAAGTTTGTGGCTAATTTGCGACGAATTATTTGCGACTGATGGACATCAGCCAGGTATCACGCATCAACAATATAGGCACTAAAAATTTATACCACAATGAGTCTGGTATGGGAGCTCTCCTATCAAACAAAACCCTAACTTAAAGGAGAGAGCAGACTCGTCACTGTGCAAGGAAAACAAAAACCCTTCAAAATATATCTCCAAAATTACAAACGAATGGAAAAATTACACACAATTTGGAGTAAATCTAAGAAAATATGTACCTCTTGAGGCTTCGTCGAAGGTGGCGGCATGGTACAGAGCAGGGTGGCGGTGGCGTGATTCGTCGAACGGAGACGGCGAGAATAGAGTGAGTTGTGAGAGAGGCAGAGAGAACAGAGTGAGTCGAGAGAGAAAGAATTGTAGAGAGAAGAAAAAACCCCTCAAAAAATATCCCAAAATGCAAAATTACACACATTTTGGAGTAAATCTAGGAAAATATGTACTTTTGAGGCGGAGGTGGAGGCGGAGGCGGCGTGCAATGGAACAGAGCAGGGCATGGTTCGTTGGAAGGCGGAGACAGAGAGGGCAGAGTGAGTCGAGAGAGAAGGAGAGAACAAAGTGAGTGGAGAGAGAGGGACGGCGTGGTTTGACATGGTTCGCTGGACCGCGGAAGCAACGTGGTTCGTCAGAGGTGGAGGGGGCGGCGACAGCGTGGTTCACAGAGTGTGAATCGGGAGAGAGAGAGAGCAAAGCGTGAGTAGAGAGAGAGAGCACAAAGTGGAGAAAGAGCACGAAGTGGAGAGTGAGAGTCGCTTTTTCATTTGAATATTGGCTAGCTGACACGATAGGCCTGGGCAACACATGTCGCCCGGTGAATGGAGTCGAATTTTGCCACGCTAGCATTAGAGCTCTACCCAATATTTTCTCAATAAGAAACAATAAAGAACATCAAAGATTTACATGATTCGGACTAAGTGTTGGAAACTACTCCCTAGGGAGAGCCAAGTGCAAGAAATCAACAATGAATCCAGATAATACAATGTCTACAATCACTCAATTACTCAAGTGTTTCCCAACCTTAAATAACACCTAAAGCAAACACAAAAGTATTATTTTACAATCTCTTATATAGAACTTACTCGGAAAACTCAGAGAAAATCTAATACTCCTCTTATTTGTTAGTCCATATTTGATTATTTCAGGGAAAGTGTTTTCTGGGAATCCGTTTTTCGGACTTTCACTCGTTTGGTTCGCCGAAAATGATTAGTCAACCGAAAACACTTTTTGGTCAAGGAAAACATTCATGTTTAAAATTAGGAAAGTGAATTCCCTAATCTAAGAAGGTGAAAACACTTTCTAGAATTGCTTCCGTTTACTTTTTTAATATTTTATTCTTTTCTTTCTTTTGTTTTCTTTTTTATTTTAAAAATAAAAATATTTAAAAATTCGAAATTTGTTTTTTGCTTGAGATAAAATCATGAAATTGAAATCATTTTTCCAAATGAGATCCAAACACCAGAAAATATTTTCGATCACATATCACCAAACAAAGGAATAACTATTTTCTTGGAAAATGATTTTAAAACATTTTCCAAAAACGTTATATTTTCCAAAAAACAAATGCATCCATAATATTATAAAACCCTTATGAAACCTACTCATACTATTGCTTCTACTCAAACCCGAGACATATCTTCAACATGATTGTCATTCAAGCAAACTCAGTTGAACAACCATCGACTACAACACTAGAGCATTTTTGTGTGCGTCAATAATGATATGTAGTTTTTTTTTAGTCTGTTAATGATATATAGTTCAATCGAATTAAATGATGGTTTTTTGCAACTAATTGTTTCACTTTCACGTTGAAAAACCCTGTTCAAGAAAATTTTGGCGTGTCGTCTCGATGAATCCTTATTAGTTCACCCGTGTAGGTGTTGTTCTTAATAATTTGGCTAGTCAAAATCAAAACTATCCAAGCTCTAAATGCTCCAAGAAAGATGCCAAGAGAAAAATGCACCCAATAAAGTTGCAGATCTTACCTAGTAGCCCTCGTGAAGAGAGAGATAGAGAGCCTGAGTATGAGCATGCAATTGGACGTAAGAACCAGATCAAAGACCACCCAAGACCACCCGTAAATTATTGCATATCTGGCTGAGATCTTCCTTTCCAAGGAAAGGTTCACAACAGCTGTGGGTGAATCGACTCAACTTCTATTCAAAGCGGCAAAGTCGTCGACCAAGTAACATGATATTGGCACAATTGATAACGGCAAGTGACGGGGCCAACCTTGCACATATTTTGATACCCCATGCAAAAAGTTAGTTAAATTTGCTTTCCATTTTTCTCTCAACCTATCAAATTTCAAGGTTGCCTTTACGTTCCAAACCCATCGACTATGCGACCCAAAAAACAACGAGTGCTTGGCTGGCCTAGCCAGTCAATTTGCAGGGGAGTATATACACCCCTATTCCTCCACGGAATAAATAATTTTCCCACGGCTGGACTGCTGGTTTTGCGGTTCTATTCCTAGGAGCCCGCAAATAATCTCTCTCTTAACACGGTCTGCAACTTTAAAAGCAAAATTAGCAATTTCTTTTCTCTTCATATTTTGGTGGAATATGCTTTTAAGGCAAGAAATGCGAGCTATGCTAGGGAAGAAGGTGAGTATGTATGTATTCTATGCAAGCCAAGCAAAACAATATGTCTCATTAAGGAGCCCCCAAAGCATTTATAATACTCTTTTCAATTATTATTTTACTGACTGATAAAACCTTGTTACCACCCGCCTGGGTGGCGCTGCTGGAGCGCGCACTCTTCCTCTCGCAAAAGGTTGAGTGTTCGAATCCCGGGCGCCGCAGGGTGACTTAACCGGTGGCACGTGTGTGGTGGCTAGCACGTGTCGCCCCCAGGGTTTACTCCCCGGCTGTCGGCCGTGCGGGGGTTCCCTGGGTTATCAAAAAAAAAAAAAAAAAAACCTTGACAATTATTTATAAGATAAATTAAAGCAAAGCCAGTCATACCCCCCCCATATATATATATATATATATAAAAGCAGAGCAAGAAAAGACACGGGAGCAGGTGACGCTTCGCTAATTATTTTTCCTCACAGTATCAATATTTTAAAATAAAAATATGATAAAAGAAAAAGGAAAAACAAAAGAGAAGCGTTACGCTATTTAATTAAGGTAAAAGCAACAATAAATTAAAGCAAGAACCTACGTAAACGACGGTCAAGAGGCTTCTCGTAACCTTCAAATGAACGCTCGGAAGAATCACCGGGCTTCACGTATTTGAAAAGTCAAAACGTTCCTTCAAAATTCTCGCTTCTTATTCTTTTTTTCCTTCTGTTTTTCCCTTTTTATCACCTTCTCAGAAATCGAGCGGTCCCAACGGCGAGAGCGCAGCGCTAGTTGTCCTTCTCATTCCACCATGTCACCTTTGACCTTCGCCAAAACAACCTAGTCATCAAACAAATCCAGCGCTCTCACATATTACCCACACTAGGATTGTCATTATCTGGGACACACCGTTTTCGTTGCTTTGTAGGAATTGTTCCTCTACACGCCCAACTTCTCCCTCTATAAATACTCTCCCTCTCGCCTATTCCATTACCACCTCACACACATCAGCAACAAGACTCTTCTATCTCTTCTTTTGCCAACTTCTCTCTGTTGGCTCTCTGATCTTACAAATACATAAATACACGCCATTCCTGTAATAGCAGTACATTTGGCACGATGACTAAGCTTGCTTTGGCCACTTTTCTTCTGGTGGTTCTTCTCCTCAGCTCCTCCTTCTTTGACTCCACCATGGCCGGTTCAAGTAAGACTCTTTTTATCTCAATCCCTCCTGGGCGTTTCAGCATTTTTGTTGAGATGGTCTTCTTGATAATGAATGTGTGTTGTGTTTGTTTTGTGTGTTGTGAAGGCTTTTGCAACTCCAAGTGCGCGGTGAGGTGCTTGAAGGCGGGAAGGAAGGACCGGTGCTTGGAGTACTGCGGGATTTGCTGTGGCAAATGTCACTGCATTGCGTCTGGGACGTACGGCAACAAGGACGAGTGCCCTTGTTACCGGGACATGAAGAACTCCGAGGGACAGCCCAAGTGCCCTTAGTGTGATCCTTTTCTCGTTAGTTAGTATGGTCTATATGAATATTACGCTGCGTCTATGATTATGCAGTCATGGGCATGTTGTCCATATTGTTGGTGATGATTCTTTGTAGTAGCACTGTGGGGTGTATTTCTGTTTTTCTTTTTTGATGATATCGTCCCTTTTTATCGTGTTTATTGTAAACCGCATATCTCTACCTAGCTTCCTCACTAATATTACCATGTATTATTAGGGAAGTTTCGGGGAAAACCATGAACATATATAAAAACGACACATGACATGTGTTGGTTGTTTGTTTGTAAAACAAACAAAATAGTGCTTTTTCTTTTGTCCCACATAGGAAAGTTTTGAGTAAGTGGGCCACTTTATAACTGTGAATATCTCCTTGCTCTTTAGAGTGAAGACAATGGGGTGTGTGCTAGTCTACACAATACCCGCGTGCGGGTGCGCGATTTTGGCGCACTTAGCACACTGGCGCAGCTGCGGTTTAATTAGCACTAATCCCTTTATATTTTATTTATTTCGTAAGGTTATCTTATTAAATTTTATTAGTTGAAAGGTTGAATTTTTTTTATTAAGTAATTTTCGAAATTATGAAAATTCGGAATTATATATATATTTATTTATTTTATTCCGAATTTTACATGTGTCTTTTCAAGATAACTTTTGGAGATTATACTTATTCAGTTTTCAATTTTTTCCGAAGGGTTGCATCTATTCAGTTTGCAACTTCTTCCGAAGGAATATCTTTGTTAGCTTTGCAACCTTTCGTGAAGAGTTGCCAATGTTTTTTAAGACCAATTTCTATGTATGTCAGTTTTTGGCAAGAAAGAAAAGTGATCAATTTCTGCAAGTCTTCTTTCATAAACTACAGCCATCATTTCTTTTGTTTCCTAGAGAGACCCTAGAGAAATACTAGAATTGCTATCTAGTATTCTCATTTTTGAGACTTTGTTGTATCCTGGAGGATTTTTGCCGGTGACCATTAGTAACAATTGTGGGGCAAATAAATCCTTAAGGAAAGTAATATCACGCCTCAAAGTCCGACTCGATTGCTCTTTTGATTCGAAGCCATTAAATTATACAACAACATGTGATGCAATCAATGGAGTGATCATGCACTGTGATTTGTATCCGGAGCGGTGATCGTCCTTCTCAAAAGCTTCCACGTGAAAAAATGACCAAACTGAAATAGACAAGAAACGGTTAAAATAACGTGAAAATGTCAATTGATTAGGGAAGCGCCGTTGATAACTTTACCTTACAAAGGAAGTGAATCAACGCGGAAGAAACAGTTAAAATAACATGGAAACATGTAGGGGAGAGACATTAGCATGCCTTAGAGCAATAATCTATCATGTCAATGATAAAATAAATCCTCATTGAGTGGGAGCTTACACTATTCAATTAGGGGAAAAGCAACAATAAATTTAAGCAAGAAGCTACATAAACGACTGTCAAGATGATATTACCTATTGGCGGAGAAACAAGCCTAATTCAGGATCAATATCTCCCCTATAATTAAACCGATCGAAATTGACTTAATCCTAGCAACAGCCAACAATATTCTAGCAATTCAACCTTCAATAATAAGGACACAAATACAACAACGACACCAAGATTTAACGTGAAAACCCAATGAGGGAAAAATCATGGACCATTCCAAAACCTTCCACTAATCACCAAGAATAGTATGATACACAAAGTTCTTTTCTAGTCACACACTAGATGCACAACATCAACAATACAACATCATTTCCATCACCAAGAAGGTGGATTTACATAAATGGAGGAGAAAAATCCTATCCGCGATTGGAGAATTTGGAGGAGATTCTCAACGAATGAAATTGATCAACTCGCAGCCCTCGGTCTCACAAACAACATACTAAAATTTGAGCCAATTCTAACAACGTTTGGTTCTCGAATCGAGACCACAAAATTCAGCCCCTCTTTTCTTCTTTTTCTCTCCTCTTGGGCACACTTGCACGAAGCACTCTCTTTTTGTTTTCTTCTTTTTGACCTTTTTGACTTTTTTTCTTTTCTTTTTATTTTGTTTTGCTTTATACTAGCTGGGCCCCACATAAGGTGGACCCAGTCAACATTACCGGACCGAACCAAACCCAAAATTCTTGATGGATAATCAATTGGTGAACTTGTTAATTGTTTGAATTGAGTGATTGTTGTTGAGGAAAACTCCTAATAAATTTTGAAACTGACAAAACTTTCTATGAATCTGAGATACATTCCATTATAGGTTAATAAATTTTGGAAGTTCAGAAGGAAATATTAGAATTTACAAGTTTTCAGAACTAAAAGTTCAGACTTTATCTTAAAAGTCATTCAGACTCTAATTTGGAAAGACTCAAATTTTACTGAAGACCTACGTAAACTCAGGTTCTGAATGTAAAGCAAGAATCAGAAATTCTTCAGACGCAGAAGTTTTGTAGATGCAGATGCAGAAATTTTTCAGATGCAAAAGTAAAACTCATTCAGAACGAATCACAATAGCTAGTGATTTGACATGGATTTCACAAAAGGAAAGTTTTGATTGATTCAATTTTAATCAAATTGATTGATAATCAAATATTGTGACAAGTATGTATTATAACAGATAAAGCTCTACTTATGAAAACCAAGATTTTGGTTGTATGGGCAACCAGAATCAGCGGGATTCAGATTTTGTTGACCAACGGCTACTCAATCCATTTTATACAAATCTGTTCAAGATGAAGATTGGAAGATGATCATCTGAAAACTGACCAACGGCTAGTTTAGTAGTGGAGGAGATCTACGAGGAGTAGAAGGCAAGAACGAAATCGAGAATCAACAAGTCCAAAGTCTGAGCATACTCTGATTCTTTTGCTTGTCTTTCTGAGCTAAACATTAAGATCTTAAGGGAAACTTTGTAAGAGTGACTGTATGAGATAAAGAGTCCTATCATACACAAGAGTGCTGTAACTTAGAATCTGTAATTCCTCTTGATTACATTGTAAAATCTAGCCAGTAGGCTGTCAGTGTAAGAGAGTGGACGTAGGCTTGCTATGAGCCGAATCACTATAAACTTGTATGCAGTTTTTTTATCTCTTATCTCTTACTTTACATACTGCACATCAAGAGCACTGTCTATATACATTATTTTGAATATGAATTTTATTCATACTCAACTGTGGTCAATCATTTCCGCTTAAATTGATCAAAATTGTTTAAGATCACCTATTCACCCCCCTCTAGGTGATCCTTGTTAGCTACATCAATTGGTATCAAAGCAGGTTGCTCGTTTGTTGAAGTGTATTACTTCTGAGCTAACGATCTATATGGCTAGCTTGAGTGCTCTAGGTCTCATTGAAGGACAAAGCAATAATAGACCACCATATTTCGATGGTAAGGAATATAGTGTCTGGAAGAATAAGATGAAGGCATTTATAAAGTCAATTGATCACATTTAATGGGATGTCATCATCAGAGGAGTCAAACCAAGACCTTCTAATTCAAAAGAAAAGACAGAAGGAAGCATACCAGCAGATCCTCTATGTTAACACCTAAATTCTGATAACCCAGTTAGTCGTTTATTGCATAAAAAATTAGGGACTAATCTTTAGTCCCTAAACAAAAATATTGCATTGCATATAGAATTTAGGAGCATTAGTAGTAATAGGGTCATATAGTTTCATTTGGACCGTCGGCAGATGGACTCGAGTGAGTGGTTATGAGCTTAATCAAATTAAGCCCGCAGTGATGAAAATTTGACTTAGCCCATTAATTCTCATGGCTGAAATTCATTAGAAAGTTTGCTGAATTGGGAGATTGATCGTGCAAGATTTGAAGCCATATTTGGTCAAAAGGGATTAAGAAAAAAAAATAGGGACAGATCACTAAAAGATGTACTCACAGTCAAAAGAAGGGAACTTAATCTTACTCGTGGAGGAATGTATCTTTGACCGTGATGTACGAATATCTTGAAAGAGGAAAGAAGAGCTGGTCGTTTCCCTACAGAGACCGCTCGCTTGCGTATAAAGGGGGTTTCGTTTACAATATGGAGGGACTTTTTCTTTTTGGGTATCTGATCACACACAAACACAGAGAGAAAACAAGAGAAAAAAGAGAGAAGATGGTTGCCCGCGGCAAGCTCCTCCTAATCACGCCTTGCTCCCGCACCTTTGCCGCTTGATGCTGACATCAGCCAGTCATGAGCCTCAACGGTGATTCCTTGCTGCTTTGTGCTGTCCTTGCTCCACGACATTTGCTCTATCGTGGACGCCTGCACCCAACCGAGACGCTCCCATCCCGAAGCCCTGTTGGCGACCAGCTGCTCCAATTCGACGATTCCCTTCATTATTGCTGCTGTTCATGAGTCGTCTAAATCGTGGGGATCCCCCGCTGCACTTCCAGGCCACGACGTAGCTTTGCATTGTTACGGAGCAGCAAACCCAGCGAGTCACCGCTACTGCTGGACCTTCTTTTCACGATCTTGGAATTTTCTTTTATTGCAGGATGGTTTGGATCTTGCTGGGAGTCCAATAAATTTTCTTGTAGCACCGTGAGCAACACTCATCACGGTTTCCCCCGACTTGCCACCGAAAGAAGTCCACACTGCAAGATTTTCCTTCCTTGGCCGAGAACCACCGAACCAGTAAGCTTCACACCGCCAAGTCACGGAGATAACAACGTCGAAGGAAAAGTCAAAGAGGGAGCCAAGTGGTGGAAGTTGATTGAAGGACTTTGACTACAGTTCAAAGGAAGAGCACGTTTTGCGAACTAAAGGAAGATTCCAAAAGGGCACATCTCCACTACAAAGCCATCCCCCCAGCTTGCGGCCAGTCTTGCACGACGTTATTGTTCCTGCTGTCTCGAGCTCCCACACCATTGTTGCTGTCTCGACGTGGGCTGCCCGCTATCGCCGCTGGTCCACTGTCGTCGGCCAACATACGTCCCGCAATCCCGATCCGCCGGTGATTCAAATTTGGAAATATCCACAAATTAGGTAAGATTCTCATCTATATTCTTAGAATATTCAATTTCCTAATCTTTCGGGTGTTTGAATATTTCGTGAATAGTACATGGATTGCTAGATATCTCAGGATGATGTATGCTATATCCGCAATATTCGAAAATACCCAAATTAGGAATCATTCCTAATTTGGCAACGTATCTGGACGACTATCCGACCTTATCCCTAAGGTACGATACGCGACGATACAGAAAATCGTTATCTTGTCCATAATCACTTGAATACGATAATAGATTTTGTTCGCTTTCCAAATTCAAACAATTAACTTTCCATCGATATTTATAACCCTATAGATATGACTGTTAGTTTGATTTCTTTTCCTAATCCAAATTTGATAAGAAGAATCTTGCGGATTGCATGGATTGCTTGAGTGTGGTTGTTATCTTTATTTGATTATTTTTTTTAAATAAAGAAAATTCCAAAAAAAGATTAGTTATGATCTTATTAGAAGATAATGATGCATGTTTAGGATAGGTTTAGAATAACTTTCTTTGAATAAGTCGATAGGATAACTTTCTTTGAATAACCCTTACCAAAAAAAAATAACTTTCTTTGAATAAGTCGATAGGATAACTTTTTAATTTAAATTAGGAATTAGAGTAATTTATTTCCTAGTTTAATTTAGATATTATCCTGATCTCGATGGTTCATTTTAGGGTAATTCTTGATTTCGAATTTTAATAAAAATCCCAAAAAAAAAGAATCACTTTAGGATAGATCAAATCATTTTCTCTAGGATAGATTGCATGTTAATTTGAGTAATTTTTAATTCCGAATTTCATTTAAAAATACCAAAAATAAATCATTTGTCCATCATTAGAATTAGATCACGTCGTCGCATGACATATAGTTTGCATGTTAGGCTGCATTAATTGCATGTTGATTTTTGCATGTCATTACATATAAGTTAGTTTTTATTTAAATAAGTGAAAATCCTAAAAAATATTGAGTGAACTGCTTGTTAATTAGAAATCATATTAGGATTGTTAGTGTGATTTTCTAGCTAATAATGCAGATGCTTACGTTGCTTCGAGGTAAGTAATTCTCCCAATCTTGCAATTTATTTAATGTTTTGATTATTGGGTGTTACTGTGACATCCGGAAATTTCGTAATAATAAATAATTGATGTGGGGAATTCTCTATGATCGAGAATGATATGGGGATTATAAAGCCAAGAACTACTTAAGTTGGTATTTGTACGGACACGTAGAGATTTTCATCGAATCGTATTTCGCGAATTGTTAGTGTGATTTTCTAGCTAATAATGCAGATGCTTACGTTGCTTCGAGGTAAGTAATTCTCCCAATCTTGCAATTTATTTAATGTTTTGATTATTGGGTGTTACTGTGACATCCGGAAATTTCGTAATAATAAATAATTGATGTGGGGAATTCTCTATGATCGAGAATGATATGGGGATTATAAAGCCAAGAACTACTTAAGTTGGTATTTGTACGGACACGTAGAGATTTTCATCGAATCGTATTTCGCGAAGTGCGGATTTAGAAATGAAATCGTTCCGAGTTCGACGTGTTTAATATTTTAAACGTTATCGTGTACGCTAGTCGTAGTGCAATATTGGTGGGGATTATTATTATTGATTAATTTTAGTAAGGTAAGGTTAGCCTTTTTTCTATTTGGTCGTTAAGGAAAGGGGATGAGATATTCTTATGAAAGTATCTTCTGGACTATCCTATTTCCTCACGTGAATATTGAAGAGGAAGCTTGACCGAGAGCCACCTGACCCCTTAAGTCATCTTCTGCCCAACTAGACACCTAGCCTAAGTAATGATTTTCCTTGGCCATCACTTCTTCTTTGATCTCTTACACGTGGCCATGATGGAAGGAAAAGATGCCACCTGTGAGTGCATTGAATTTACCCACCCTTTCGTATACTTCTCAGCTTTCATCTTCGTATGGGTAATTACTGAAGACAATTTCACCAAACCTACACTCTCTCCTTCACTTTCTACTTCCATCATCACCGATCCAAAATTTCCGAGAGAGCTTTAACCTTTGGGGTGTTCAGATACTGCACAAGGTAAGTGAAAACTCTAGGTTTAAGCTAAGTAAATCTACTTGGCACTTGCAACTTGGTTGCTTGAGAAAGGTTATTCTGATGTGCAATAGTGAGGTTATGATGATGGTTGAATCTGTTTTGCTAGTTCTGTGCACGTTCAAATGGATGTGATTTGTTTCCTTAAAGAATGGCGATAATCGGCAAGCGAAACGATTAAATTGGAACGAGTAAGTGTAATTTTTGAGGTGATTGTTGGATTCTTATTATTGGTTTATGTATGTTTAAAAATGGGAGAAAATCGTTTGCTCAAAGTGATGATTATGTTTATTTGGATACTCAAGTGATGATTATGTTTATTTTAATACTCAAAGGGATGATTTTGTTTATTTTTGAAACTGGGCAGATTTTAATCCTCAAAATTTGGTTTTGTGTACCTTGAAACTGCTAAGACTTTGTTATCAAAATCTGGTTTTGTGTACATTTGAACCTGCTCAGACTTTGCTATCAAAATTTGGTTCTGTCTACATTTGAAAAATATTCAGACTTTAACTTCATACTTTACCTTTACACTTTACTTCAGACTTTCCCTTCAGATTTAACATCCAGACTTTGCAATTCAGACTCTACTTTTATAATTGCTTACACTTTACTGTTCAGACTTACTGTTCAAAATTTACTGTTCAGACTTACTGTTCATATTTTACTGTTCAGATTTACTATTTAGATTTTACTGTTCAGATTTACTGTTCAGGTTTTACTGTTTAGACTTGCTTATAAAATCGATTTAGATTTTACTGTTCAAAACCAACTTATGAATCTGAATTCGGTTCTGAGTCTGAATTTACTCCTGAGTCTGAACTTCTTTCTGAGTCTGAACTTCCTTCTGAGTCTGAACTTGCTTCTGAGTCTAAATTCGCTATTGAGTCTGAACTTCCTTCTGAGTCTGAACTTGCTTCTGAGTCTAAATTTACTCCTGAGTCTGAACTTCTTTCTAAGTCTGAACTTCCTTCTGAGTCTGAACTTGCTTCTGAGTCTGAATTCTCTATTGAGTATGAACTTCCTTCTGAGTCTGAACTTGCTTCTGAGTCTGAATTCGCTGCTCAGTCTGAACTTTCTTCTAAGTCTGAACTTACTTCTAAGTTTGAAATGTATTGTTTCATGTTTAAATTGCTCGGATGATGCATTTCATGGCTTTAAAGTACAAAAACCGTGATGGCTCGGTATGGGACGGGTCAAAGCGGACTTTTGCATACAAATACTTGGTTGTCATGACTTGCATGGGAATAATATTAATTCCGTCGCCCATTTAGTGGTGTGTGACGATGCCCCGTGTGTCGGGATGCCCCGTAGGTCGGGATGCCCCGGGGAGTGTTTCGGGATGCCTCGGGAGTTGAGATGCCTCGTTGGTCGGGATGCCCCGGGTGTGTGCCGGGATGCCTCGGAGTTGGGATGCCCCGTTGGTCGGGATGCCCCGGGAGTGGTCGGGAGTATGAAGTAATGAACTTAATCGCATGAGCATAAATGTTTTACATCATGCTTGCGTCCAAGTGGAATATCATGATATGTTGTATTATTTAGACTTTACGGCACATCATGACGGAAAAGGTATACCTTGCATTCAGGTTCTATGCATATTATTTGCTATGCTTACGTATGTGTTTATGCCAGGGGAAGTGATAAGCTGATTTTCCTAACTTAAAACTAGAGATTTCATTTGCTGGGCTTCGGCTCATTCCATTTTTTCAGACTTGTAGGATGGATGTTCCACAGCCCCTACGTTTTGGAGTCCTGTTCATTTTGATGCTGTTTATGAGGATGTGTTTGCGCTGGAGTTTGATGCCGTATATACTAAGTATAGTTCTACGATATGGGTTGATGTGGAACTTCCGGAATGGGTTTCTTATCTTTTTGTTGCTTGGTATTTCAACTTGGAGGGTGAGTTGATTGGCCCGTTGAGGGGCTTCGACCTAGACGATGATGGTTCCGCAGCGGAGGGTGAAGTGATCGACTCGTGATAGCTTCAGACTTTAGGTAGACTTTTGGATGAAGGTTCTAGTTGGAGATAGGCAACCCTGACCTACCCAGTTTTTTGTTTTTTTTGTACTTGTTTGATGCTTTGTCTGAGTTGTAAATTTGATAAGGGTTTATTAATGAGTTGGAAAAGTATTTTGACTAAATTTGTGTGATATTCATGTTTAGTCTTTGTTTTCCGCTGGCCAATTTATTAATAATATTATTTGGTACGTGTCGCGCGTGACGTTCTGGGGCGTCACAGTTACTTTGGTGGTTTGCGCATCCGCATGAACACCTCACATGTTAGTGATTAGGTAATAAAATGGATCCAGACTGCCTGCATAAATATTTTTGAAAAGAAAAGGTACCGAAAGGGCGTTAGACTAGATCTAGCGTAACCACGTCTCCGAGCTTAGAATCTCTAGTTTGTAGGAATAAAACATATCTCACTATGTTTTATTTAGGTTTCTAATCGACCTACCATAAATAGATTAGTGGCGACTCCAAGCATGAAAACTTTTACATATTAAAAACTTAAACCCTAAGTTGCGAATTGATAGAGCTTGGGAAAGTTAGGCTTAGTCTTAATAATCCATTAGCCTGAGAAAATTTAGGTCGCGACACCTTGGCGACTCCACTAGGGATTATTATTCAGGATGTGTATGGAAATGACTTGCCTTTTGTCATCTTGAAGTCTCTCATGCAATATGATCGTTGAAAATGTCGAGGCTTGACTTTCTTGTTGAAAGATTTAGCAACTCGTTGTTGGTAGTACTGGCCATGACATAGAGATTTAAGCCTTATCTCATCAATCATGTTCAACTGGTCTAATCTCTGCTGGATGCAATCTGCTTCTGACAATTGTACCTATGAAAGAATACGTAACGAAGGAATTTCAACCTCAACAGGTAGAACTACTTTCATACCATACACAAGAGAATATGGAGTTGCCCCTGTAGATGTCTGGATAGAAGTTCGATATGCCATAAGTGCAAAAGCTAATCTCTCATGCCAATCATGATAGTTCTCAGCTGTTTTAGCCAAAATTTTCTTGATATTCTTGTTGGCTGCTTCGACCGCTCCGTTCATCTGCGAACGATATGGAGAGGAATTCAGATGCTTGATCTTGAACTCCTTGAACAGATCATCCACCAATTTATTATTTAGATTTGACCCATTGTCAGTAATTATGGTCTCAGGTGCACCATATCGAGCAATGATGTCTCGACGAATGAACTTCATCACATTCCGGGCCGTCACTGTCGTATAGGACATAGCTTCGATCCACTTCGAAAAATAATCGATAGCGATCGGGATAAACCGATGTCCATTTGACGCTTTAGGATTGATTGGGCCAATTACATCAATGCCCCACATAGAAAATGGCCATGGTTCAGACATCTGATGCAATTCATTCGGAGGAGTATTAATCTTGTCACCATAGATCTGGCATTTGTGACAACTCCGGGCATGCTGAATGCAATCACTCTCTAAAGTGAGCCAGTAATAACCCATCCTCATTATCTTCCTTGCTAGCATATAACCATTCATGTGGGAACCACATACTCCCTCATGCACTTCTAGCATCAAACGAATAACCTCGGTTGAATCAACACACCTTAATAAAATCGAATCATAGGACCGCTTGTATAGGCATTCTCCACTCAAGAAGAACTTCGACGCCATTTTCTTGATATACTTTTGGTCAGATGCGGTACTTTTCTCAGGAAACTCCTGTGTTTGAAGATATGCCTTGATATCATGATACCACGGCTTGCCGTCAGGCTCTTCTGTTGTGGCCATACAATAAGCCTGTTTCTGTAAGACCTCTATCTTTAAAGGTTCAACTTCTAACCCACTTGTCACTCGTAGCATTACCGATAACGTAGCCAGAGCATCGGTAAAATGGTTTTGAGTCCTTGACAAGTATTCAAACGAAATGTCTTCAAACAAGATGGTTTTGGAACTTGAAAATCCATGAGAAATCTAAGCCTCTGACTGTTGAAGAAATCGTAGTGATCAATCTTGGCGACATGGAGAATCCTAGAGAGGTGAAGACTAGGGCATGTCTCCCTAAAGATGTGGCCAAACGCTTGACCCAATTGTTGAAGGATTATCAAGACATCTTTGCCTGGTCTCATACTGACATGCCGGGTCTCGATCGATCGATCATCGAACATTGTCTATCAACTGATCCTTCAGTTGAGCTCGTGAAGCAAAAGCCGCGAAGAGCTAAGCTAGAACTGGCAAAGAAGATCAAGAAAGAGGTCATGAAGCTTCTTGACGTGGGATTTATTGAGACTACCCAATACTTAGAATGGGTCACTAATATAGTCCAAGTGTTGAAGAAAGACGGTCGGGTTCGAGTGTGTGTTGACTACCGAGATCTGAACAAAGCTAGTCCTAAGGATGATTTTCCACTCCCATACATTGATGTGCTTAAAGACAGCACAACCGGGTTAGAACTATTTTCCTTCATGGATGGTTTCTCAGGTTATAATCAGATTTTGATGAATGAGGATGATAAGTTGAAAATAGCATTTACCACTCCATAGGGGACATTTCATTATAAGGTGATGCCTTTTGGTCTCAAAAATACTGGGGCAACTTACCAGCGGGCAATGGTCACGTTGTTCCATGACATGATGCATAATGAGATTGAGGTCTATGTTGACGATATGATTGTAAAAACTCGGCATGGAGAAGATCACATAGAAACCTTGACGAAATTATTCGATAGGCTTCGCAAGTTCAAATTGCGCCTCAATTCGGCAAAATGCGTGTTTGGGCAGCCTCTGGCAAACTACTCGGCTTCATTGTCAATAACAAAGGGATTGAGATTGAACCGTCAAAAGTGAAGGCCATTTGTGAAATAAAATCTCCCTTTTCGGTGAAGGAAGTTCATAGCTTAATGGGTTGACTAAACTATATAGCCAGATTTATTTCTCGGCTATCTGAGATAGCGAAGTCTTTCTTTAAACTTCTCTAGAAGAATGCGCTGATTAGATGGGATGAAGAGTGTGAACTGGCATTCGACAAACTTAAGCACTACTTGATAAATCCGCTGGTGCTTCTTCCGCCAACGTCGAGGCAACCTCTGACCCTGTACCTTACAATCCACAACAAGTCCTTAGGCGTCATGCTTGCTCAAAAAAGTGAAGAGGATGGAAAAGAGCGTGTGATTTATTATTTGAGTAAGAAGTTCACCGCCTCTGATATTGCTTATAACAGAGTGTGATCCCATCAAATACTTGCTCAATCAACCCGCTTTAGTTGGAAAACTGGCAAAATGGCAGATTCTCATCTCAAAATTCAATGTTCAATTCTTGTCTCAAAAATCAATCAAAGGACGAGTAATTGCTGATGTCCTGGCCAAAAATCCTGGGAAAAATGAGGATCTGGGTTTGCTAGAGGATAGAGTCATGCCAATTGATGAGTATATATGGACCATGTATTTTGATGGGGCCGTAAACTTGTCAGGATCAAGTATCGGGGCATTTTTAATATCCCCAAGTGGACAACATTATCCAGTGGCGACAAAACTGATATTTCCTTGCACGAACAATATCGCTGAATATGAAGCATGCATCCTCGGGTTACAAGCTGCAATCGAAATGGGAGTAGCTCGACTTAAGATGTTTGGAGATTCAGCCCTCATTATTCTTCAGACCGTTGGTAAGTGGCAAACTAGAGATGTTAAGTTGCAGCCCTATCATGCCTATTTAGAGGAGTTGGTGGAAAAGTTTGAAGACATTTCGTTTGAACACTTGTTAAGGACTCAAAACCATTTTGCCAATGCTCTGACTATGTTATCGGCAATGCTACGAGTAACAAGTGGGTTAGAAGTTGAACCTTTAAAGATAGAGGTCTTACAGAAACCGGCTTATTGCATGGCCACGACAGAAGAGCCCGACGGCAAGCCGTGGTATCATGATATCAGGGCATATCTTCAAACACAGGAGTTTCTTGAGAAAAGTACCGCATCTGACCAAAAGTATATCAAGAAAATGGCGTCGAAGTTCTTCTTGAGCGGAGAATGCCTATACAAGTGGTCCTATGATTCGGTTTTATTAAGGTGTGTTGATTCAACCGAGGCTGTTCGTTTGATGCTAGAAGTACATGAGGGAGTATGTGGTCCACACATGAATGGTCATATGCTAGCAAGGAAGATAATGAGGATAGGTTATTACTGGCTCACTTTAGAGAGTGATTGCATTCAGCATGTCCAGAGTTGTCACAAATGCCAAATCTATGGTGACAAGATTAATACTCCTCCGAATGAATTGCATCAGATGTCTGAACCATGGCCATTTTCTATGTGAGGCATTGATGTGATTGGCCCAATCAATCCTAAAGCGTCAAATGGACATCGGTTTATCCCGGTCGCTATCGATTATTTTTCAAAGTGGATCGAAGCTATGTCCTATACGATAGTGACAGCTCGGAATGCGGTGAAGTTCATTCGTCGAGATATCATTGCTCGATATGGTGCACCTGAGACGATAATTACTGATAATGGGTCAAATCTAAATAATAAATTGGTGGATGATCTGTTCAAGAAGTTCAAGATCAAAGATCTGAATTCCTCTCCATATCGTCCGCAGATGAACGGAGCGATCGAAGTAGCCAATAAGAATATCAAGAAAAGTTTGGCTAAAATAGCTAAGAACTATCATGATTGGCATGAAAGATTACCTTTTGCACTTATGGCATATCAAACTTCTATCCGGACATCTACAGGGGCAACTCCATATTCTCTTGTGTACGGTATGGAAGCAGTTCTACCTATTGAGGTTGAAATTCCTTCGTTACGTGTTTTTTCATAGGTACAATTGTTAAAGCAGATTGGATCCGGCAGAGATTGGATCAATTAAACATGATTGATGAGATAAGGCTTAGAGCTCTATGTCATGACCAGTGCTACCAATAACGAGTTGCTAAATTTTTCAACAAGAAAGTCAAGCCTCGACATTTTCAGGTAGGTGACCTTGTCCTGCGGAAGTTATTGTCGATAGTTCCTCTTGCAGAAGGAAAATTCGCCCCAAATTATGGCGGCCCGTACATTGTGAAGAAAGTCCTTTGAGGAAGTGCTTTGATTTTGGTCGAGATGGATGGTCATGTTTTTTCCAGTCTAGTTAATTCTGATTCTATGAAGAAGTATTACACTTGATTTATACTCATTCTGACTTTGTTTCTATCAAGTCTCAAATTGAATTTCATGAATCAATTGATTTTCTTGTTATGTTATTAAGCTTTGTTTGAGGAAAGCTTTTGATCTGGCAAACTATTTCTGTCGTAATGAAGCGATCATATTGCATGAGAGACTTCAAGATGACGAAAGGCAAGTCATTTCCATACACGTCTTGAATAATAATCCCCAGTTGAGTCGCCAAGCTGTTGCGACCTAAAAATCAGGTTTTTCGATCTTAGGCTAATGGATTACTAGATCAATTAAATTAATTAACCTAGCTCGAATTCTCCCAAACTCTATCAATTCGCAACTTAGGTCCAATTATGAGCATGCAAATACTTTCAATGGGAGCCGCCACTAATCATTTAAGGTAGGTTGATTAGAAACCTAAATAAAATAGCGGGAGTACTATTTTATTTCTACGAACTAGAGATTATAAATCCGGGGACTTGGTTACGCTAGATTATCCTAACGTCCTTTCGGTACCAATCTCAAGAAAAACGCTCAATTCGGTAATTTTGATGAATTCTGACTTAGAGCTCAAAGGTGTAATTTTTTTTATTTTCTTTTTTATGTTTTTTTTTGTATTTTTGATGTATTTTCGAATTTAAATTTAAGTCGCAAATCTTTTAGTAGAAAGATTATAACCGTTAAATCTTTCGAACTAAGTTTTGATCTGAAGCCTGACAGATCGATCCTAAAAATTCGAAATACCTTCTATGGAAATAACTCTATCTAAAGTCTGATAGATAGACTTATTCCCATGTGTGCGGTTGCGGATTAAGAGATTTTTCTAACTGATAACATCTTGAAAAGATTTTGCTATCTTGAATATCTTGGATATATTCAAAAGATTTTCAAATTTTCAAATTCTATCCAAATTTGACAAGTAATACACATCCAAGATTTGATTCAGGAGATCGGATTAACAACCATAGCACATTATGAAATTAGAAAATAATTCCTAATTTAAATATGCTTGAGGATTTCATTAATATGAATAATATTTGAAGATTCAAACAATAATGCAATTTCACAAATTAGGCAACAAAATATACGAAAATCGAATTAATGAAGATTTTTACCTAATTTGCAAAATTTGCTTTCCAAGTTTGGACCGGTGGATGGTGGCTTGCGGATTGTGGGGGTGACAAAGCAAGCGCCCAATAGTAAAAGGGCGCACGGTGGGCTCGCGGTGGCACTCCACAGAAAACTAGTGATCCCAAAGAAAATTTTCTTTGGTCTTTTTACTTTGACCAATAACAAGCTTTGATAGCCACTCAACTTTTGACCGAATCTGGTTGCTCTTGTGACGATTTTCTTTGATTATTGAACTTTGATTCTCAAAGCCCAACAATCAAATTCTTCACTTATCTGCTCCTCGGTGACTCCGTGTCTATCAAGTAGAAGGTCTGCAACAAAATTGAATAAATCATCTAACGAAAAACTGGTGAGATTGCAACCCACCGCTTGGAAGATAGCTCGATGGCAAAGCCGGTCCCGACCTCAAATAAATTGCGATATAAAAGTTTAGAAAACTTACTTCATCCGATAGGACCATGGCAATCACATAGACATGCGCATGAAATATGAGGTTTGATTTCTATCTAGACTCTGGCTTGCAAAATGGAGACACGAGGATTACTGGGCTAAACCAGTCATGGTTATGGTTAGGCCGGGGTTCCCCTAACTCCGGCTTAGTCAAGGAGCTGACCCGGGTTGCAAAGGGTGCAACTGTGGTGGGAACTCAATGACACCATGAAAGAACTTTCGGGACCAAGGAGGGCGACCCATACCACGCGGGTGTAGTCGGTACCATCCTAAACCTGTGCCGTCCAGGTCCGACAGCAGGTAGTGTGTGCAATGTAGTGTAAATACAAGGCGTGCACAACAGGTTATATCATACAACGCTTCGTGCATAAAATAAACCATACATCCAAACACCTCCCTACAAAACAAGGGTCAATAATCACGCCTCCCCTTATACCTCCCATTCTGCAAAAATATTTAACACCTAAAATGTTAGGGACGTACCTAGGATCCTCGCTGCCAAACAAAAATATTTTTTTTTGAAAAGAAAAACTGGCCTAAGTCCACTAAGAGTTTTAACTCAAGTTTCCAGTGGAGTTGCCAAGCTGTCACGACCTAAAATTTCTCAGGCTAATGGATTATTAAGACTAAGCCTAACTCGAGCCCTCCCAAGCCCTACCAATTCGCAACTTAGGGTTTAAGTTTTTAGCATGCAAAAGTTTTCATACTTTGAGTCGCAAACATTTCACTTATGAATAAATGGTTTCAATCAATTCAAGTTAAGATGTGTGCTTTGGCTTTAAATTCTGCATGGTTATTTTGTCGGTTTGCGTCATCGACTTCAAAAGCGGAATCTATTTGGACAATCTGATAACTCATGTGGAATGAATTGAATGTGTTGAATGAGGTACATCGGGATGATGAAAGGCAAGCCCTATCCTATATACAGTCCCATGCACTAATCTCCAGCGGAGTCGCCAAGCTGTCGTGACCTAAAATTTCTCAGACTAATGAATTATTAAGACTAAGCCTAACTCGAGCCCTCCTAAGCTCTACCAATTCGCAACTTAGGGTTTAAGTTTTTAGCATACCAAAGTTTTCATACTTGGAGTCGCCGCTAATCTATTTGTGGTAGGTCGATTAGAAACCTAAATAAAACATAGGGAGATATGTTTTATTCTTACGAATCAGAGATTCTAAGCTCGGGGACTAGTTACGCTAGATCTAGTCTAAAGCCCTTTCGGTACCTTTTCTTTTCAAAAATATTTATGCAGGCAGTCTGGATCCATTTTCTTATCTAATCACTAACATGTGAGGTGTTCATGCGGGTGCGCAAACCACCAATTTAACACCCAATAATCAAAACATTAAATAGCAGGATAACATACCTTAAAGCCACGCAAGCATCTGCATTGTTAGTAGAAAATCACCCAGATAATCCTAATATGATTTCTAATTAACAAAGCAAGGCACTTGAGGTGTTCATTAGGATTTGCGCTTTATTAAAATGCAAACTAACCTATATGCAATGACGTGCAAAAAATGACATGCGATTAATGTAACCTAGCATGCAAGCTATATGTCATGCGACTAACGTGACCTAATTCTAATGACGGACAAATGATTTATTTTTGGTATTTTTCCAATGAAATTCAAAATTAAAAAATGCCTAAAATAACATGCAATCTAACAACTTCTTTTTTTGACATTTTTTATTAAAATTTGAAACTATTGAATATCCTAAATAATCCATTAAGATTAAAATAATCTCTAATTTAAACTAGGAAATATGCTACCCTAGATCCCAATTTAAATCAAATAATTTTCTTATTCTTTTAGATGTGTTAAGGATTCCTTAAGCATGCAAAATTTCTAATTTAAATCTAACTAACAAATTTTTTGATTTTCTTTATTTAAAAGGAAAACAATCACACGAAGATAACAATCATATTCAAACAATCCACGCAATCCGCAAGATTTTTCAAATTCAGATAAGGCAAAGAAATCAAACTAACAGTCATATCTATAGGGTTATAGATATCGACAGAAATTTGATTATTTAAATTTGGAAAGCAAATAAAATCTATTATCGTATCCAAGTGATTATGGACAAGATAACGATTTTCCGTATCGTCGCGTATCGTACCTTAGGGATAAGGTCGGATAGTCGTCCAGATACGTTGCTAAATTAGGAATGATTCCTAATTTTGGGTATTTTCGAATATTGCGGATATAGCATACATCATCCTAAGATATCTAGCAATCCACGCACTATTCACGAAATATTCAAACACCCGAAAGATTAGGAAATTGAATATTCTAAGAATATAGATGAGAATCTTACCTAATTTGTGGATATTTCCAAATTTGAATCATCGGCGGATCGAGATTGCAGAACGTATGGTGGCTGATGGCATGGACCAATGGCGATAGCGGGCGGCTCACGTTAGGACGGCGACAATGGCGTGGGCGCTCGAGACAGCAGGAACAACATCATCGTGCAAGACTGGCCACAAGCTGAGGGGATGGCTTTGTAGTGGAGATGTGCCCTTTTGGAATCTTCCTTTAGTGCGCAGAACGTGCTCTTCCTTTGAGCTGTAGTCAAAGTCCTTCAATCAACTTCCACCACTTGGCTCCCTCTTTGACTTTTCCTTCGACGTTGTTGTCTTCGTGGCTTAGCGGTGCGAAGCTTACTGGTTCGGTGGTTGTCGGCCAAGGTAGGAAAATCTTGCAGTGTGGACTTCTTTCGGTGGCAAGTCGGGGGGAACCGTGATGAGTGTTGCTCATGGTGCTGCAAGAAAATTTATTGGACTCCCAGCAAGACCCAAACCATCCTGCAATAAAAGAAAATTCCAAGATCGTGAAAAGAAGGTCTGGCAGCCGCGGTGACTTTCTGGGTTTGCTGCTCCGTAACATTGCAAAGCTACGTTGTGGCCTGGAAGTGCAGCGGGGGATCTCCACGATATAGACGACTCATGAACAGCACCATGACTGGTTTAGCCCGGTAATCCTTGCATCTCCACTTTGCAAGTTAGAGTCTAGATAGAAATCGAACCTCACATTTCATGCGCATGTCTATGTGGTTGCTATGGTCCTACTGGGTGAAGTAAGTCTTTTGAACTCTCCTTTTTACAATTTACTTATTTATTGCAATTTTAGGGTCGGTCCATGATAGGTCTAGGTAGGCTTTAAATTTAAAAGTAATAATCATTGAGTCTTTTGAAAAAAAAAAAAAAGAAAGAAAGCTCTTTTAGAGAATTTATTTTCAATCTATGTCTTTATTTTCCTAGATGTGTCATAGGTAATTATTTTTCTAAGAAGTTTGTCGTCGTCTTTCTTTTACAAAAAAAAAGGGTTTTAGAGAATTTGTTTTCAGTTCATAGTTTCTAGGGAGTCTCAATTTTTGTTTTTCATAGTTTTATGATTAGGGATTTTGGTGCTTCTATTTCCTAGGTTGTGTCTAGGGCGTTATTTACATTTCTTTGCCTAGATCACTTTTCATAAAGTCTCGTCCATATACGAATATTTTCATGAATAAACAAAAAAGACTAGAAGCGTGTCATGGACCAACCTTGTCTTGACCATGTGCTTATTTGGTTCATTTCCTTTACATTAGGTAATTACAGACCGATCACGATCGCCTATTCGTACGCGGTCGAGAACTAGAATGGCAGATCAAACTGACTTATGAGATCGTGTCGTTGGCATTGAGGACCAAATGAAGCAAGTCCTCGCCGCAATGCAACAGATGTCCGCTGAGATCAAAGCCCTTCGGCTGACTCCCATTCCTGCATCCCCTGAGGCATTAGCCCCAAAGCATAAAGGTGGAAAGAATGCCGATAGTGAGGAAGATGATAATCTTCCCGATTTAGTAGATGACCCCGTCCAGATTATCGTCAACAAGGAAAAACCTGATGAACAGGTCAACAAACTTGAAGAGAGAGTGAAGCAGCTTGAAGGCTCACATGATTCACCCTCAATCGACTTGTCTCTTTACTCATAAATCAAAATCCTGAAGAAGTTTAAGATGCCGGATTTTGACAAGTACAATGGCACCTCATGCCCAAAAGCCCACCTGCAGCTATACCACGTACATATAACCCCGTACATTGATAATGAACTCCTGATGATCTATGCATTTCAAGCAAGTCTGACGGGTCCTACCTTGAACTAGTATCTCATGAAGAAGATAAATGGCCTCAAAACCTGGAAGGAAGTTAGTGAAGTATTCCTAAAGCAATACAGGTTCATAACAGACATCATTTCCACCCGCGAAGACCTCAAGCGTGCTCAGATGAAAAAGACTGAGTTGTTCAAGGATTATGCTATCAGATGAAGGAACATAGCCGCTCAAATTATCCCAGAACCCATAAACAGTAAATTGAAGAAAATGTTCATTAAAACTCTCCCGTTCGAGTACCGTAATCGGATGGTAGCCATTCTGGCTGACAACTTCAATTAACTCATCCCCATAGGCGGACAGATTGAGATAGGGCTGAAAGATGGGTGGTTTGTGGAGCCGTCTTCCTCGACCAAAAGATTTGGTGCAAGAAAGGAGAAAGAACCGGTAGCTGAAGTGAGTGTGGCTTATACCCAACCGGGCCGGTGGAATGTTAACCATGTCCCAGCAATCCGAGTAGCAGAAGCTCAACGACAAAGCACGGGTCGTCAACCCTTTCAGAAGAAAAACAACAAGAGGCAATTCACCCCCCTCCCCGGATCGTTGTCTCAAGTATTGGCGATCCTCCGGAAGAGCGGCTTGCTTACCACTGAGCCAAAGCGGCCCAATCCTGAGCAGTTCTATAACTACGATCCATCTAAGAAATGCGATTATCATATAGGCGAGGTGGGGCACTCAACCGACGATTGTTTTACCCTTAAGCACCGAATCCAGAACCTCCTGGACACGAAGGCTTTCTCATTTCAACTTGCTAAGTCGAATGTTCATAGCAACCAGCTCCCTGATCACACGAGCAATGTGAATGCCATTTTTAATTTCGATGCTGATCGAATCAAGAATGTCAAGGTGTATACCACCGATATCTACGGCGAGTTAGTGAAAGTCGGTTATTACCCGAGTAACAAGGTCCTTCCCCTGGCTATCATGAGAGAAAGAATCTCAAGAATGGTAGAAGCTAGGATGATCGTTTATGCTGACCACACTGGCACCGTTTCTATTATCTTCGAAGTGATTATTAATTGGGAGGAGGAGTTTGCTACATTGAACACCGGGAAAGACAAGCTCGACCCTTTGCCTGAAGACATGCTTCTGCTCGAAGATGCGTCCGATGATGAAGAGATCGTAGAGAGCACGCCTAAAGCTAATGAAGAAAAAGAGGTGATCGACACTTTGGGGCAACCGAGCGGCAAGTTCGATTATTATGTGAAATACTCAGCGCCTTCAAGCTTCTATGTTGACCCCTGTGACATTGTCCCGGATGGATGGGGAGGTATGGATGATCCAATACCTCTAGTGATAGAAGATCCTGATGATGCAATGGAGGGAATCACTGCCCTGTTCAATAATTTCTTTATTGGAGCCATCGAGGAAGGACCGTTAGAGGGAATGGGCACTGACCCGCAAGAGCAACACCTTTACTTTTTTCGTACACTCCCTTGCGCGGGAATTTTTACCGCTTTCTAGGACTTACCCCGACTCGAGAGCTGCTTTTTAGTATTTTTCTTTTCTAGGACTTATCGTTGCAATTTCTATTCAATAAATATAATTCATTTGGTGATAATCAATGAAATTACAAATTGTTTTCATTTTTGAGGGCACGTTGAGGTACATCAAATCAGCCCGGTGATGATATCCAACCGATAAAAGAAAAATATAGTCCAAGGAGAATTCTAAGGCCTGGGCTTCTTCATGCTTCCTTGTGTTAAAACTTTTTTGAAAAGAATTTCGAAAAAAAGGTCACAAAAAAATAAAAAAGAGAAAAATTAAGAAAAAATGCAATGTTTAGCCTTGTTTGTCCTTCTGAACCCCTTACCTTATGTTTCAAGGGAAATCTTGTGACACGCGAGGGTATGGGAACAGTCCAATCTGATGAATTATGTGCCGCCAAGCCTGATCTTGATGACACCGACGAACTCGAAGATTCCTTGGAAATGCTACGTGGCCTAGAACGACATGAAAGGTCCAAAATTCTCACATCAGACCAAACTGTCATTATTAACTTGGGTGATGTGGAGGAAACCAGAGAAGTGAAGAGAGGGGCAAATCCCCCTGAGAGTGAGACGAAACGCCCGATCCAGTTGCCGCATGAGTAGGTAAGTCTTTCAACCAAAAAGTGCATCAAAGACACTTCAAGGTAAATGATCTAGTCCTGAAGAAGGGACTCCCGGTCTTTCCTATTTCCGGAGGCAAATTCACCCCAAACTATATCGGTCCAAACGTGGATAAAAAGGTGCTCCCCGGAGGTGCCCTGATTCTCGTAGAAATTGACGATCGTGAGTTTTCCATGCCTGTTAACTCTAATGCTGTGAAGGTGTATTATTCCTATTAAGATCTAACATTTTTGCAGCATAAGTTTTCAAGTGTTTGGTTTTATACTTTGAGTCACAAACATTTCACTTATGAATAAATGGTTTCAATCAATTTCAAGTTAAGATGTGTGCTTTGGCTTTAAATTCTGCATGGTTATTTTGTCAGTTTGCGTCATCGACTTCAAAAGGGGAATCTATTTGGACAATCTGATACCTCAAGTGGAATGAATTGAATGTGTTGAATGAGGTACATCAGGATGATGAAAGGCAAGCCCTATCCTATATACAGTCCCATGCACTAATCCTCAGTGAGTTGAGTGAAAAAATTTCATATCTGCAAGGTAAAGGGTTATCTCGCAAAAGATACGGCAACCGAAGTGATGAAAGGCAGTTCATTTCTCTATCCAAAACACCACAGGTTATCCATTGTTTCGCCACTTTGAGCCTAAACGCTTGGAGAAATCCTTTCAAATTACTCCTGTCAAGAACCACCCCACATCGAGGCAAACTGGAGGTAAGTCAGCGTTATAAGATGAAAAATGAATAGAGATTGTCTTGCTCTCACTTGCATCAATCTTCGAGTATTGCTTTTTCAGATGAATTCACACAAAGTTCAAGTGCCTTAGGATGACGAAGAGCATTTTCTTCTCTATCCTATACACACTTTATCCTTTGCTAAGCCCGATTGAGCCTGCAAATTTGTTTCTTAAACCCAGTTGGTGATCATCCCCTACACTAGGGCAAGGTAAAAGCCATCACTGTCCACGCAGCATATCCGAAGCGCCGATAGAAGACAAAGACCTTGAAAGTCCAAATGTTAGTCATTCGGTCAAAACAAGCCAAAGTGTGGCTGGCCAATGTATGCATTGTAGACAGTGTGTGTCAAAAGTCAAAAATGAAAAAAAAAACTAGGGGGCATGAAAAAGCAGTGTGCCTGGTAAAAGCAAGGCCAATGCCCGTGAAAAAAAAAAGAAAAGAAAAAGAAGAGAATGAAAGAAAAAAATGAAGAAAAAGGAGAGAACTTCGGAATAGAAAATGTTGAGATGTGTCAAAGTTATCCACGGTCTTAAGGAGTCAAGTCATAAGCTCTCGAGGCCAATGGAGCATCTACCAAGAAGACAATCCCTGGCGAAAAAGAGGACTGGTGATAATGCCTAGATGATCACCAACTCTCACCCTATTTATACACATTTTTTAGCCTTATGATCCATTCATTTCTCAACCCATGAGCCTAGCCTATATTACGTCCCTTACAAAGTCTTTTCAGATTATGGCACTTGAATTAACATAGGATTCGGATGTTTATAAGCTTAGCTCGAAGTAGTGCTAGCAAGTCCATTTCTATCTCATTTTACAGGGTTCTTGACTTGTAAACCCGGAGATGATTGCGGAGTATTTTCTTTCAATAGTTTTGACTCAAAGAGTCCCCTTTTTGCTAAGCCATTGACCAAGCCCACGTTACGGTCCTAGCAAAAACCTCTCAGATTGGTAAGGTTGTACTGCTTGCGAGAATACTCAGACCCTTGTCGACATGATGATGGTGAGATAGAGTGATTTTCATAAATTAGTCACTTTTTTATGAGAGTGAGTGAAAGCCCTTTCGGTCCGAAAGTCCCTCATTTGACACTTTCAAGACACCTACTTGTGAGTTCGGATTGTCTTATCATGATTTTCCCCAGTAAAATTTAGTAATGTTGATTTGACAAAATCGTCATGCATGAAAACCAGTTGAATTTATAGTGCATGAGTATATGTATTCTTGATTATCCATGAATGCATATTACATGTTGTCTAAAATCGTGTCCAGCAGGAGACACGCCCTCAAGAGTCGGAGATATCACCAGGTAAGTATATCTTTATTCTTGGATGTCTGTGACTATCCAGGTATCCCTAACCTGTTCGAGCAATTGGTAGGCCCCATATTTGATCATTTTGTTGCGATCTCTAGACGCCTCTGACGATATCTAGGCATCTATTGATCAAGTCTTTTCGGGTACCTCTGACGATATCCAAGTACTTTGTCAAGGAACCCCTGAACATTCGAGCTAGCCCCTAGTTCAGCTAATCGTTAAGTACCTGCGACGATATCCAGGTATTTATCGATCAAATCCTTTCAAATATCTTAGATGATAACTCGATATTTTGTTAGGCACACTTTTCACACAATCTCGTGAAGATTCCCCCGTGACACGCCGATGAGGAAGGTATAGGCATAGCGGCCAAATCTTTACAAGTGCCTATGGCGATATATAGGTATCTCGTAAAGGTCGGAATATTCTTCAAATCTCAGAAGATTCCCCCATGACACGCCTATGAGGAAGGTATAGGCATAGTGGCCAAATCTTTATGGGTACCTATGAGGAAGGTATATGTACTTCATAAAGGTCGGAATATTCTCCCAATCTCAGAAGATATTCCCCCGTGACGCGCCTATGAGGAAAGATATAGGCGCCGCGGCCAAAGCTTTACAAGTGCCTATGGCGATGTATAGGTATCTCGTAAAGGTGGGAATGTTCTCTCAATCCCAGATGTTCTCCCACGGCTCACCTATGAGGAAGGTATAGGCGAAGCGGCCAAATCTTTACAAATACCTATGGCGATGTATAGGTATCTCATAAAGGTCGGAATATCCTCCTGATCTCGGAAAGTTCCCCCGTGTTGCACCTACGATGATAATTAGGTGCAGCGGCCAAATCTTTACGAATACCTATGGCGATGTATAGGTAGTTTGTAAAAGTCGGAACATTTTTCATTTTGCTAAATTTTTCTCTCGAGAACCCCAGATGATAACTGGATACATCGAGCTTTCTTTGTGTGTCTTGACTGAATTGTAGGTCATCGGAGTTCATCAGCGTTCATCGGGCAATACCTTTGGGATAGAGCCCAAACATTTGCCAAACAATCTCAAGAATCATGGCAATGCCTCAAATTACTTCACCACTCAAGTTAGGTGAGTAACTTCAGGTATGTTTTCTATTTTACGCCAGCATCCATCATGACATATTACATTCCAAAATGGGATTAATACTCCCACCAAAAATAACATTCATTGCATTTTCAGTGTCAAAATTTAGACATCATTTAGTCTTTGAATGCAACCTCTTCGAGCTCACCTTCAAAGAGGGGCAACTGTTAACACCTAAATTTTGATAATCCAGTTAGTCGTTTATTGCATAAAAAATTAGGGACTAATCTTTAGTCCCTAAACAAAAATATTGCATTGCATATAGAATTTAGGAGCATTAGTAGTAATAGGGTCATATAGTTTCATTTGGACCGTCGGCAGATGGACTCGAGTGAGTGGCTCTGAGCTTAATCAAATTAAGCCCGCAGTGATGAAAATTTGACTTAGCCCATTAATTCTCATGGCTGAAATTCGTTGGAAAGTTTGCTGAATTGGGAGATTGATCGTGCAAGATTTGAAGCCATATTTGGTCAAAAGGGATTAAGAAAAAAAATAGGGACAGATCACTAAAAGATGTACTCACAGTCAAAAGAAGGGAAATTAATCTTACTCGTGGAGGAATGTATCTTTGACCGTGATGTACGAATATCTTGAAAGAGGAAAGAAGAGCTGGTCGTTTCCCTACGGAGACCGCTTCGCTTGCGTATAAAGGGGGTTTTGTTTACAATATGGGGGGACTTTTTCTTTTTGGGGATCTGATCACACACAAACACAGAGAGAAAACAAGAGAAAAAAGAGAGAAGATGGGTGCCCGTGGCAAGCTCCTCCTGATCATGCCTTGCTCCCGCACCTTCGCCGCTTGACGCTGACATTAGCTAGTCGTGAGCCTCAACGGTGATTCCTTGCTGCTTTGTGCTGTCCTTGCTCCACGACATTCGCTCCACCGTGGACGCCTGCACCTAACCGAGACGCTCCCATCCCGAAGCCCCGTTGACGACCAGCTGCTCCAATCCGACGATTCCCTTCACTGTTGCTGCTATTCGTGAGTCGTCTAAATCATGGGGATCCCCCGCTGCACTTCCAAGCCACGACGTAGCTTTGCATTGTTACGGAGCAGCAAACCTAGCGAGTCACCGCTACTGCCGGACCTTCTTTTCACGATCTTGGAATTTTCTTTTATTGCAGGATGGTTTAGATCTTGCTGGGAGTCCAATAAATTTTCTTGCAGCACCGTGAGCAACACTCATCACGGTTCCCCCCAACTTGCCACCGAAAGAAGTCCACACTGCAAGATTTTCCTTCCATGGCCGAGAACCACCGAACCAGTAAGCTTCACACTGCCAAGCCACGGAGATAACAACGTCGAAGGAAAAGTCAAAGAGGAAGCCAAGTGGTGGAAGTTGATTGAAGGACTTTGACTACAGTTCAAAGGAAGAGCACGTTTTGCGAACTAAAGGAAGATTCCAAAAGGGCACATCTCCACTACAAAGCCATCCCCCCAGCTTGCGGCCAGTCTTGCACGACGTTGTTGTTCCTGCTGTCTTGAGCTCCCACGCCATTGTCACCGTCCCGACGTGGGCCGCCCGCTATCGCCGCTGGTCCACTGCCGTCGGCCACCATACGTTCCGCAATCTCGATCCGCCGGTGATTCAAATTTGGAAATATCCACAAATTAGGTAAGATTCTCATCTATATTCTTAGAATATTCAATTTCCTAATCTTTCGGGTGTTTGAATATTTCGTGAATAGTGCATGGATTGCTAGATATCTTAGGATGATGTATGCTATATCCGCAATATTTGAAAATACCCAAAATTAGGAATCATTCCTAATTTGGCAACGTATCTAGACGACTATCTGACCTTATCCCTAAGGTACGATACGCGACGATACAGAAAATCGTTATCTTGTCCATAATCACTTGAATACGATAATAGATTTTGTTCGCTTTCCAAATTCAAATAATTAACTTTCCGTCGATATTTATAACCCTATAGATATGACCGTTAGTTTGATTTTTTTTCCTAATCCAAATTTGATAAGAAGAATCTTGCGGATTGCATGGATTGCTTGAGTGCGGTTGTTATCTTTATTTGATTGTTTTTTTTAAATAAAGAAAATTCCAAAAAAAGATTAGTTATGATCTTATTAGAAGATAATGATGCATGTTTAGGATAGGTTTAGAATAACTTTCTTTGAATAAGTCGATAGGATAACTTTTTAATTTAAATTAGGAATTAGAGTAATTTATTTCCTAGTTTAATTTAGATATTATCCTGATCTCGATGGTTCATTTTAGGGTAATTCTTGATTTCGAATTTTAATAAAAATCCCAAAAAAAAGAATCACTTTAGGATAGATCAAATCATTTTCTCTAGGATAGATTGCATGTTAATTTGAGTAATTTTTAATTCCGAATTTCATTTAAAAATACCAAAAATAAATCATTTGTCCATCAATAGAATTAGGTCACGTCGTCACATGACAGATAGTTTGCATGTTAGGCTGCATTAATCGCATGTTGATTTTTGCATGTCATTACATATAAGTTAGTTTTTATTTAAATAAGTGAAAATCCTAAAAAATATTGAGTGAACTGCTTGTTAATTAGAAATCATATTAGGATTGTTAGTGTGATTTTCTAGCTAACAATGTAGATGCTTACGTTGCTTCGAGGTAAGTAATTCTCCCAATCTTGCAATTTATTTAATGTTTTGATTATTGGGTGTTACTTTGGTGGTTTGCGCATCCGCATGAACACCTCACATGTTAGTGATTAGGTAATAAAATGGATCCAGACTGCCTACATAAATATTTTTGAAAAGAAAAGGTACCGACAGGGCATTAGATTAGATCTAGCGTAACCAAGTCCCCGAGCTTAGAATCTCTGGTTCATAGGAGTAAAACATATCTCCCTATGTTTTATTTAGGTTTCTAATCGACCTACTATAACATCCCGAATTTCGACTCAATTTCGGAATCAATAAAACGAGTATTATTTCTCATTTCACTTTAGTAAGTCTCGCCCGGAGCTGATCACTCCCAGGATACTGACCAAATGGGAATGGTTAATTAGGAAAAACGGTACGTGGACCAGGGACCCGATCGCGAGTCTAGCACCGATTTCGAGAAATGACGAGGAAATAGTTTAGGCCAATGTGGGCCGATTCTAGAAAGGTGACGGATTTGGTTTGGCCAAGGCCAACGACATACGATCGGATAGCAGGTGATTTTGCAAGACCGAAAGTGCACGTAGCTAACCGATCCTGAACTTGAATCGAACGATCGAGACCTCAGAAACTATCGATAATTCCTCTCGTTCCCCCGGTAATCGAGGCTGTTATGACTTGGATAATCCTAGGTCGATACGCGTAACCCCTAAATAGCTGCCCGTTAGTGAGAGACACTGAAATTTGAAATTGAGCAAGTTTTGATTCGCGTAATTGGGGTCGGATATCGATGTCGATTTTCGAGGGCTTAAAAGGCTATTTTTACGGAACCGACGTCATATTATGTTGGCCAATCATATTTGGAATCAGTACGGTCGAAAAATGGAATTTTACCCCGGGACCGAAAAAATGACCATTTTGCCCCTAGCCTAATTTTGGGTTCCGAATTTTGGAGATATTTTGGGATAATTAAAATAAGGTTTTCAGCTGAATTATTGGGCCAAAGACCATCTTGCCCCTTGAATTATTGGATTGGAACAAACGTGGACTTTTGGATCAAGGGTAATTTGGGAATTATCTTAGATGAGTGACACTTGTCCCACTAGGCCCCCCATATTTGACTAGTTTGACCTCTCTCTCCCCGGCTAGCCCACCCATGATCAGCTCTCCCTCTCCACCGGTGCTCTCTCCCTCTCAGTCGTGAGACCGCCGTGGACGCCGAAGCCGCTCGCCGCCAGGACGCTACCGTGCCAGCCGCCGTTCCACGCCGCCTCACCACCACCTCACCAGCATCACCATCCCATCCATTTTCCCCCTCTCTCGTTCTCTCTCCCTCTCGACCAAGGAACGTCGATCAAGCCACCACCACCGGGAAGCCGCGCCGCACGCCGTCGGTGCCGTTGCCGCTGTCCACGCCGCCCACGCCACCGTCACTCACCCTCACCGAACCACTTCCCCTCCGCCGTCTCGCCATCACCATCTTCGCCGCCATATGGTCCAGCCAAGGACCATCGTCCGTACCGCCGCGCCGCCGTGAACCGCCGTCGTCCACTCAGAACGCCGCCGCCGATTCGCCGTTCATCGGCAATTGGCCGCCCGTTCTTCGTCACCTAAGTTGGATTAAGTGAGTATAACTTTCTAAACCCGGTCTAGGATAGTGTGCATTTTTAGACGAACCCGATTTGGAATATACTAGTATGATTTGAGGAGAATTTGATACTGGTAGTTCGAGGTTGAGATCGCGATTAATTTGGTGGATTACTGTGGCGATCTAGTGGCGAATTGGAGGCCGATAATGGAGTGAATAGTGGCTGTCCACATTAAGGGGTAATTAGTTTAGTGTGGACAAATTGAGGTTTATGTGACTGAATTGTCGGGTATGCTCGGGTTAGCTGATTCAATGATTGTTGTGCTCAATTATTGTAAATCGACTAATGCCATGTCGTGTGTTCGTGTGGCCGACCAATGCGCAGTGTGTTTGGCCAATTGATGGCATTGAGTAATTATTTGAATTGTGAAATACGCATTGGGCCGCACAGTATTAAACAGGCCAATCGAGCACGTTGTTGTGATTTGGACACGGTCTAGTAGTAATGATTGGCTGAGTGTGTAAATCGTGTCTGATGCTCATGTTGCATTGTATTGCATTGCATGGCCACGCATTGTTTGCCGAGTACGAGGCATGAATTGAAATTGTGTGGGAATGTGTGCCTGACATGAGCATGTGATCACCTAATCGTCCTGATGCGTGTTATGCGGGGTTCAGATAATAACTGGCTGTGTGTATGTGTGATCACATTTCGCCCTGATGTGTGTTACGCGGGGTGTGCCATCTTGATGCGTTTTACACGAGACAATGCCCAGTTCATCCGGATGACAATCAACTTGATGCGTTTTACGTAGGCTCTGGTTCGTGAGGAGATCGGTGTTGCGCCTCATGCATTTTGAAGTAGGTTAGAGACACTGGGCCGGAAATGCATTTTACGCGGGCCACGAAGTGTTGTGTTTAAGAAAGAGACCTGATGCGTTTTACGCGGGTCATATTAATTGATAATTGAGCATTGAGCCAGTGTGCAGTGTGAGCCAGAATGAGAACATGGCATGATGATAGCATTTGCATGCATAAGAATGCATGGGTTCTTGTGCAAACGTGTGAGACTCGGTGAAGGATATGCGATACGAGCACTGGTGATTATGAGCATGCGTATGGCGTATGTGTGACTATGTGTGCCACGTATGTGTCATGATTATTATATATCGAACTGTTTAACTTGCAGGGTCAGTGTAATGATCGATCTGGACCCAAGGGCCTAGGTTATTGTTTGTGTATTGTGTTGTTTCGTCTGTCAGGAGATGCATGTTAGCCTAGCCTAGGTTTAGGGGGTTTTACTCACTGAGACGCGTTCTCTTTGTTGTATGACCCAAACTTTTCAGACCCTCGACCTTGAGCATGTCGAAGCTGCCGCCACTTTTTGGGATCCCGACGCAGATCCGACAGTCGACTAGTGTGTTTCCCTCAGGGAATGGGGAAGAGTATGTAAGGTATCGATCGGTGGTTTTTTGTGAACGTGGACGAATACTTCTATTAGACCCATGGGTACATTGCTTGGTGCCTTCGAGACACTGACGGGAACATAAGCCGACCTCTCAAGACCTTCGGCGCCCCACTTAACGAGAATGGCATGATGGAGCCTATAGTTGCGGATGGTGAGATGATAAATCCTCAGGATGCTCATGATTGGGATGTCCAGGATGAAGTCATTGATAGGGAGCCACAGGTGATAGTTGAAAATCCAGATCAAATGGAGGACGAAGAGGATGAGTCAGAGGCCATGGACCTAGATTCAGATGAGGATGGGGAAGTTGCAGAGTTAAGCTCGGATGAGGAGATAGGACTATACCTTGACCCGGAGTTAGAGCCGGACTCCGAAGATGAAAGGGCCGCGGTAGAAGACATGGATTTCGAGCAATCCGAGTCTCAGGAGAGTTCTTTAGAGGAGTCCTCAGAGTTTGATCCGGACTGGGAGCCCTAGTATAGGTCCTAGCCCTTAGTTGGGAAGCTCGTTCCTTTTTTACTGTGACCTTCCCTATAGATGGCCTAACCTTCTCCCAGCCATTTGTTCCTTTTTGATCTGGTGGCTGTTGTATGTTGGTTTTGTTCTTATCTTTTAGTTTGTATAAAATGTACTTTGTAAAAAGGTTTCCCTTTTGAATTGAAAATGTATATTTGTAATTATATTCCTATTTGGTTTGTTGTTCTATCTTTGGTCTCATATTTATTGTTCTATCTTTGGGTCGGCGACGCGTCCTGGGAGCATTGCACCATAATTGGCCAAGGGTGGGATGCTTGCGTGCCGAAGGGTTCGGGACGTGACACCTATCACAAATAGATTAGTGGCGACTCCAAGCATGAAAACTTTTGCATGTTAAAAATTTAAATCATAAGTTGCGAATTGGTAGAGCTTGGGAGGGCCCGAGTTAGGCTTAGTTTTAATAATCTATTAGCCTGAGAAAATTTAGGTCGCGACACTCCATTATCTCAAACTGAGATATCAAAAAGAGAAGCCTTAGATTCCAAAGCAATTTATTCTTTCTATTGTACCTTAGCACCTATTGAATATAAAAAAATTACTTCTTGTGAATCAGCTAAAGATATATGGGAGACTCTCTACACTACTTATGAAGGAATAGATCGAGCCAAGGAAACTCAAATCAATCTACTGCTTAGTCAATATGAATCTTCATGATGAAGTATGGAGAATCAGTTGCTAATATGTATGGTAGATTTGCTGACATAGTAAACGGTCTTGTATATCAAGGACAACCAGTCTCAGATGCGATCAAAGTCAACAAACTTTTGAGAGGACTGTCAAAGTAGTGGGATAATATTAAAACATCTCTTCGAGAGACTCAAAGGATCATGCCTCTATTAGTGAATGAGCTAATCGGAACTCTTCAATCATATGAGACTGAACAACTGCATTAAAGTCAATTGCATTAAAGTCTAATATTGATTCTGATGATGCAGATTATGAAGATGAAGATGTTAACGATGAAGAACTGGCTCTCTCCATAAAGAAATACAAGAAGATAAAAATCAAAGGAAGAAATTTCAAAGGGAAGAAGCCTTTTGAGAAGAAGAAGACTCTCAATGAAACAGAAAAATCAAAGGAAGTAATCTGCTTTCATTGTAGGAAACATGGACATATCAAGCCAAATTGTCCACTTCTGAAAAAAAGACCAAATTTGAGAAAGCAAAGAAAGCCTTAAAAGCATAAACTTGGAGTGATACAGAGTGTGAAGACAGTGATGAAGATATATCTCAAGCTTCTGTCTGATGGCCAAGTCAGACTCAGACTTAGATTCAAATTCTGATGCTAAAGTTGAGATTGAGGTAAAGTATCCTAAAATGCCAATTGAAGTGTCAAATTACATTGATGAATTATGCTTTGAATTTAAGGTTGCTCTTAAAAGAATCTCTTCATTAAAAAAGGAAAATTCATCATTGAGGCAACAGGATGTTTCACAAAAAGAAAAAATCGATTTCCTTCAAAAAGAATTTCATCAAGTCAAGGAAAATCGAGATTTACTTTCCAAAGAAAATGCTATTTTGAAAAAGGAATTTTTAGAAATTACTTCCAAATTTTCAAAAGGTTCAGAAACGTTGAAGCATATTCTTTCTATGCAAATTCCTTACTACAACAAATCTGGTCTTGGATTTGTGAAGGAAAGTGACAATTTAATTGATTTTCCAAAAGTCAAAGAAAGATTAAAGCAAAGACCTCCTCGACAAGTTTATAAAAATTATTTCAAAAGGAATTTTGTCAAACCTGTTGGCCGAAGTGCACTCAAGTGCTCAAAATGTGGAGATCCACAGCACTTTGAGAATGAATGTCCTAAGGTCTAGAGACTAATTCGAAGAGACTTTTTTAAGACAGTCTATACTAATTCTCAAGAATCCAAACAAATTTAATTACCAAAGAAAACTTGAGTGGTTGTGATTTTTGCAGGTTTTCACAAAAAGAAAAAGTAAGTGGTACCTAGATAGTGGATGTTCTAGCACATGACAGGAGATCCAAGCATATTCGTTAAACTACAAAATCTGAATGGTGGAAAAGTTTCATTTGGAGAAAATAACAAAGAAAAAATAGTTAGCAAAGGAATAGTTGAAATTGAAGGACTCACAATTAATGATGTGTCATTAGTAAAGGTCTCAACTACAACTTGATAAGCATAAGTCAATTATGTAATACAGGTTTCAGAATCAACTTTCAAGAAAATACATGCTTAGGAACAAGCAAAGATTCTTTTTAAACATTCACAGGAAGAAGATATGGCAATATTTATCTTCTAGATGTCAATCCAAACTCCACTCATTACTTGATCTCAATCAAAGAGAATGAAGATCTATGGCACAGAAGATTGGGGCATATTATTAGTACGAAACAAATCTCAAAAATCTCAAACAAGAAATTGGTTCGAAGTTTGCCAGATTTGAAGTACAGGAAAATAGAATTATGCAATGTCTACACTCTAGGAAAACAAGTAAGAAGCTCTTTTAAGTCTATACATCATGTTTCTACTAATCGTGCTTTGGAGCTTCTTCATATGGATCTATTTGGATCAACTAGAGCACAAAGTATTGGTGGTAAGAAATATTATTTAGTTATTGTTGATGACTTCACAAGATTTACTTGGGTGTTCTTCGTTACTCATAAAAATAAAGCATTTTCATATTTTTCAAGATTTGTAAGAAGAGTTCAGAATAAAAAGGGTTATACCATTTTCTGTATTAAAACTGATCATGGGGAAGAATTTGAAAATCAAAGTTTTTCAGATTTCTATGAGGAAAATGGCTTTCAACACAATTTTTCTACTCCTTATACACCATAACAAAATGGTGTTATGGAAAGGAAAAATCGTTCTTTACAAGAAATGGCAAGAACTCTTTTGATTGAAAGAAAAATTCTTTTTCATTTTTGGGCAAAAGCAATTTTTATAGCTTGTTATATCATTAACAGAGTTTTTCTTAGGCCCATTCTTGAGAAAATCCCTATGAGCTTTACAAAGGTGAAAAACCCAGTATTTCATATTTTCGTGTATTTGGTTATAAATGCTTTATACTCAAAAATCCAAATGACCGCTCTGGTAAGTTTGATGAGAAAGCAGATGAAGGATTTTTCTTTGGATATTCTATTACAAGTAAAGCATATAGAGTCTTCAACAAGAATTCTCAAACTATGGAAGAAATAATGAATGTGAGGTTTGATGAAAATATTTAGACTCACAAAGATGAATCTAAACCATCTCTCAATATTCAAGAGTTATCTGAAGCTCAACAAGAATCTCCAAAGATCGTTGAATCTATAGAAGAAGGAAAAGAAGGTTCAATCCAGACTCAATCAGAACTTTCAGAATCTGATGATATTCAGAAGAAGAGATTCGATAGAAACTAGAAGCATACTAGATCTAAACACAAGAAACATATCAGAAACTTGGCGTTGATATAAGAAATAGAACCAAAAGAAGTTGGTGAAGCATTATCAGATAAAAGCTAGATCAAAGCTATGCAGGAGGAACTTCAGCAGTTCAGAATCAATAAAATATGGGAACTTACGCCAGACCCAAAAATCTAGTAATTGGAACAAAATAGGTATTTAGAAATAAATTGGATGATAAAGAGAAAGTTACAACAAACAAAGCAAAACTTATAGCAAAAGGCTACTCACAACAAAAATGCATAGATTATGATGAAACATATGCACCGATTGCCAGGTTAGAAGCCATTAGGCTACTATTAGCTTATACTTGTTTCCATGACTTTAAATTGTTTCAGATGGACATGAAAAGTACTTTCCTGAATAGCTATATCAAAGAAGAAGTATATGTGGAATAACCACCTGATTTTGAAGAACCAAGGAAGACTGATTATGTCTATAAACTCCAAAAGGCCCTTTATGGTCTAAAATAAGCACCTCGTGCTTGATATGAGAGGTTAAATAACTTTCTTATGCAAAATGACTTCATAAAAGATAAGATTGATATAACCTTGTTCATTAAAAGAAAAAGGTAAGGATTTTTTACTTGTTCAAATTTATGTTGATGATATCATTTTTGGATCATCTAAGGAACTGCTTAGCAAAGAATTTTATAAGAATATGCAGAATGAGTTCGAGATGAGTATGATGGGTGAATTGACATTTTTTCTTGGACTACAAGTGAAACAAACCAAGGATGGAACCTTCATTTGCCAAGAAAAATATGTAAAGGAGATTGTCAAGAAGTTTAGATTGCAGAACTGCAAAAAAATAGACATTCCTATGTCTCATTCATCCAAATTGGACAAAGATGAAAATGATAAAAAGGTTTATCATAAGGTATATAGAAGCATGATAGGATTATTGTTATATCTTACTGTATCTCGACCTGACATATTGTTTAGTGTCTGTATGTGTGCAAGATTTCAATCTGACCTAAAGGAATCACATCTCTTTATAGTTAAAAGAATAATCAAATACATTAGAACTTATCTAATGTTAGGTCTTTGGTATTCCAAAGAATCAGATTTTACTCATACTGGTTATTCTAATACTGATTTAGTTAGATGTAAAGTGGACAGGAAAAGTACTACAGGAACATGTCTATTACTTGGAAATATGTTGGTGTCCTGTTACACAAAGAAACAAAACACAGTTACACTTTCTATAGCAGAAGTAGAATATGTGGCCTTGGGAAGTTGTTGTGCACAGATTCTATGGATGAAACAATAGTTGCGAGACTTTGCTATTGAAGATTCAAGTGTTGCAATCAAATGTGACAACACAAGTGCTATCAATTTGACCAAGAACCCAATTCTTCATTCACGAGCTAAGCACATTGAAATCAAGCATCACTTTATTGGAGACCATGTTTATAATGGTGATAAGAATATTCAATTTATTGATTCTAAGAATCAATTAGTTGATAAATTCACAAAACCTCTTGATAAGTCTTCATTTGAGTATATTAGAAATAAACTATGCATTGCTTATCGATTTTCTTGAAGTATTTGTTAGACTGAAATTTTTCAGACTCAAATGTTCTCCATCTAAATGTCTATTTCAGACTCAAAAGAAAGGTATGTCCTTAATTCAAATTTTGACGGGTATATTTTTGGCATTATTGGCAAGATATTTTCGTACATGTTACTTTTGGAAGCAAATCAGGTATGTATTCTAATTTATCTGATTGATTGTTTGTGCTTAAAATATTTTTTTTACCATTCCTATATAATAGGATCACTTGTTATAACTTCTAAAAGCGGTTTTTCGTTTCAAAAATCGTCTTCTTATTTTTATAAAACCCTAACAGTACGAACCCTTTTCACTCCCAATCATCACGACACTCAAAGTCTGCTTCTCCTCCTTCTCCAAGATCAAATTTTGTCTCTATGAATCATAACGCCTTTCAAAAGATGATCATCGCATATTCTCAACAAAGATTCAAAGTATTCAGAACCAGCAGAATTCATGGAAATATTAGACACAGAATCGGACCACCACCAAGATCCTTTAGAAGCGACACCACAAGAACCACAACCTTCGTCTCCACCAAAAACTACGAGTAAAATTGATTTTCATTTCAATAATATCAAGCTTGTGTGGAAAGCATATGAAAGGTTGAAACGCAGCAATGCTTCTACATCGGTTCTTCGTCAGTGTCTAAAAGATAACAACTTTCACACTGAAGAAAGTCTTGTGCGAAGTTATTCTCAATTTTCCTCCAGAACTAATCATGATCAGGCTAGTTCTACTCCAAAGGAGACTACTTCTAGAAATGGAAAAAAGAAAGTCGAGGAACTATCCACTCCCTTTGACAAGAAATCCGTTCGCATAAGCCTTACGTCTACCGATGCATCTAAATTTACGATTCCTGATGGTGATGCTAGACCGTTTAATAACTTTGAGATAAGGGTTGGAATTGCGTCTAGTGTTCAAGGTAATGACAGTTTATTCAGAAATACAGAGCACAATGTATACTATCAATTGCTACTTGCTAGAGGGATCATGAATCATTGTAGTGTGGATTTCAACTATCTGGAAAAGGCGGGCATTTATGTGAAACATCTTTTTGAAAGATTAGGTATTTATGAATTCTGTCTGCAATCTGCACATGTATATGTAGAACTGACTGCTTATTTTTACTCAAATCTTTCAATTCTATCGTCAAATTGGCTTCAATTCACTGTTGGTGATAAAATGTATGATTTGAAAGTGGAATATCTGGCTCTGATTATTGAAGCGAAAAATTACAAGTTTACTCCATTAGAAGTGAGCCTAGAAGATGCTTCCAAAGCGGCTTCAGAAAATTAGAATTTTGCTAGAGGCTCTAAACACCATATCTCATATTTTGATCTGACCAGAAGAACTGTGATCTTGCATAAGATCATTATCAATTGCTTGAGGCCTAAAGCTGCTTCCAAAACTAACTTGTCCAAGTCTGAAATCAAGCTTATTTAGGCCATTCTGAATGGAAAGTCGTTCTCTCTTCCACACATCATCATTTTCCACTTGTACAGAACTCTCCAAAAGGACAAGGGCCAACTTCCTTATGGTGCACTCATCTCTCGAATCTTTATCTTTTTACACATATCTATTCCTGATGATTTATGCAAAACCTTTGTTCCTTTGATGTTTGCTGGAGAAAAGATGCTTACTAAGATGAATCTTAAGCATTTTGATGATAAAAAGGAAAGAGCAAGTACAGACAGAGGAAAGGGTGCTCAGCAGTCAGAAGCAAAATCTGTTGGCAAGAAAAACAACAAAGACAAAGAAGAAAGAAAAGGAAAAGAAAAAGCAAGAAAGCCGACTGTGTCTTTAAGTCCATTCAGGGTGTATAGTAAGAAGAGAAGAATTCTTCTCCGAGATGAAGATGATGAATCAGAATACCTTGAAACAGAACAGAATGTTGGTCTAGAACATGTTTTAGAACCTACTGAAAAGGTTTCAGAACTAGTGTCTAGGGACTCACATTTGTATCAACAGGATGATATTCCACAGAGGACAGATGTAAGTCAATCTCCACTTAATCCTGAAGAGACTTTGAATGAAAATACTACTGCACGACAAGCAGATTTTTAAGGGGAGATTCCAACAGAGACAGGGGATAAGTTTGAACAGCATGCATTGGAAAATGTTTAGGGACAGACTTCAAAAAATATGACCATTCTGACCCTTCTGCTAGAAATAAAAGAAAAACAAGCTGCACTTGAAGAGGAAGTGAAGAATCTTCAGAAAATTGTTGAGAAAAACAATTAGACTCAACGTCTTCAAGCAGAAAAAGACAAAGCAGAGATTAGGGAAACTATTGCTTTATGTGTCAACAAATATGAAGAAAGCTATGAGTCAATGTTCTACCAAGATCGAGAAAGCTGTTTCTACCCTGGAGAACTTTCAACTTGTTCGAACCCCATCAAAGAAATAATATGCTTTTCATACCCTCTTTTAAACCATTCTTATTTCCCAACTGGTTCTGTATTCTTAACATTTGCCTTTGTTAGACTATTTGGATGGTTTATATCAGTACATTATTCTTCTTATTATTAATTTATTATTCTTTTGGTTGATGACAAAAAGGGGGAGAGATTATGTAGATATTATCGTACTAATTTTTCAATATGCAGGTTATACTCAAAAGAAGAGAAATACATTGCATGTTTATTTTCTTATCTATGTTTCATGCGCTTAATATGATTATTTTCTTCAAATTTATTTGACATTGATTGAATCTGCATGAAAGTTTTGTCACCATAAAAAAAGGAAAGATTGTTGAGGAAAACTTTTAATGAATTTTGAAGCTAACAAAACTTTCTATGAATTTGACATGCATTCCATTCCAGATTAATACATTCTAGAAGTTCAAAAGAAAATATCAGACTTTACAAGTTTTCAGAACTAAAAGTTCAGACTTTACCATAAAAATCATTCAGACTCTAATTTTGAAAGACTCAAATTTTACTAAAGACTTACGTAGACTCAGGTTTTGAATGTAAAGCAAGAATCATAAATTCTTCAGACGCAGAAGTTTTGCAGATGTAGATGCAAAAGTTTTTCAGATGCAGAAGTAAAACTCATTCAGAACGAATCACAACAGCTAGTGATATGGCATGAATTTCATAAAAGGAAAGTTTTGATTGACTCAATTTTAATCAAATTGATTGACAATCAAATATTATGAAAAGTATGCATTACAACGGATAAAACTCTACTTATGAAAATCAAGATTCTGATTGTACGGGCGACTAGAATTAGCGGGATTCAGATTTTGTTGACCAACGACTGCTCAATCCATTTTATACAAATCTATCTAAGATGAAGATTGGAAGATGATCATCTGAAGACTGACCAACGGCTAGTTTGGTAGTGGAGGAGTATAAAAGGAGATATATGAGGAGCAGAAGGCAAGAATGAAATCGAGAATCAACAAGTCCAAAGTCTGAACATACTATGATCCTTTTTCTTGTCTTTCTGAGCTAAACATTAAGATTTTGAGGGAAACTTTGTAAGAATGACTGTGTGAGATAGAGAGTCTTATTATATACAAGAGTGCTGTCACTCAGAATCTGTAATTCCTCTTGATTACATAGTGAAATCCAGTCAGTAGGCTGTCAGCGTGGGAGAATGGACGTAAATTTACTATAAGTCGAACTACTATAAACTTGTGTGCAATTTTTCTATCCCTTGTCTCTTACTTTACATATTGCATATCAAGAGCATTGTCTATATAAACTATTTTGAATCTGAATTTTATTCAGACTCAACTGTGGTCAATCATTTCCGCTTAAATTGATCAAAATTGTTTAAGATCACTTATTCACCCCCCTCTAGGTGATCCTTGCTAGCTATATCAATTGTATGATTGGGTGATTGAATTGATTGTTGAAAACCGGCGGCCCAGAGCTTGCGAATGGCGATCCTGGGTGGTGGATTGTATTAGCGAATGAGCCAATCATTGTCATTCCCTAGGGAGATGCAACCCGCAATCTATCTTCTATTGCATTACAATAAGCACACCTTGAGAGACTTTTAAAACTCCACCTTTCAACGGAGATTCGGTATTCATATTTATCAAGAGCAATCGGTGAGATAAAGTTTGTTCTCGGCTTTGGTACATGCCTTATGCCAATCAACGTTCACACCAGTCCATTGTGTAGCTTAATCTAAATTGTTCCAATCCCTACTACTTCACAAGTAGCACCATTTCTTATAAGCATATTACTGCCCTCTGTATACTGATAGGTAGTAAACTAGTGCCTATGATAAGTCACATGATGACATCTCTAGTGAAGAACCCAATCATCAACTTATGAACTCAGGCGATTCTTAACACATCATAGGTATTAGTAAAACTATTGCTATGGTAACAATGTTACCATTGCCTGGAGACTCTACCTTTACTCCTTTGTCCTTATACTTCAAACAATCTCTCCTATAGTGTGTTACCTAATTGTAGTGATAACATCGACAATTCTGAACATTGGACCTCAATTTGGAATGGCTCTTCCATCTTCCACCTCCATATACTCTGCATTCCTCTCTAGCTCGAATAATTAAACCTTGCATTATATCCTGCGATAAGTTATCTTCTCATAACTTATTTGGCCACTCCTTAGAAAACAAGGTAGACTTTACCTCTTCCAAGATAATAATAGTGTACCCTTATAGAAGTGAATCATTAAAGTACTCAAAAGAAGCCAATGGAAATGCAAGCAACATCTTACTTGTTTCACATCAAGTAAGGCCTCATTAATGCTCTTCAAGTCTATTATGAGTTTTTTAAACCTTAATGGGCTCTAATAGATGTTCTCTCGATCATATGAAAGTAAAACCTCATCCTTAGCATATACAAGCAATTGTTCAATCCTTTCATCGGGTAATATGCGTAAAATTTTTCCCACAACACCGCGGCATTTTTTTTTTATCACTTCAATCAACACCTCATGCAATAGATTCGACAAGATTATGCTTTTCACCTTCTCACATCAACTCTATCTTATCAGCCTCTTTCATCATTTTTGGTAATTTATCTTTGCTATCTAACGATCTACCAAACCTTGGGTTGTTAACAGGGCGCACATCTTAATTCTCCATAACTCAAAGATATTCATACTGTTGAACTTCTCAATCTCAAATTTCGCTCCATACATAATTGTAGTCATAGAATTTCCAGATAGTGATTAGACAAGCAAAAACTTCAAATCAACTCTAAAAACCCTAACCCTTAGCTTTGATACCAATTGTTATGAAATAATGTGGAAGCTAATGGATCTTGCAGCTTATACTTAACGCGAGAAGGAGAAAATTGCCAAAGAAATCAACAAGGAACAAGAAAGAACATTAGAGAGTTATGTGGTTCGGTTTAAGTGTTGGTACCTGTAACATCTTGAATTCGACCCACTTTCATGATCAATGAAATAGATGTGTATTTTTCATTTCATTTTAGTGAGTCTCGCCCGGAACGGATCCTTCTCGGGATACTCATCAATAGGGAATGGCTAACTAGGAAAACGGTACATGGACCCAAGGACTCGACCGCAAATCGAGTCCGATTCCGAGAAACTACGAGGAAATATTTTGGGCCAATGTGGGCCGATCCAAAGAGGGTGACGGATTTGGTTTAGCCAACGACGTACAATTGGAACGCGGGTGATTCCGCACGACCGAGAGTGCATGTGGCAAATAATCCCGAACTTATTCTAAACGATCGTGACCTCTGGAACTAGTGATAAATCCTCGTATTCTTTTGGAAATCGAGACCGTCACGACTCGTGTAATCCTAAGTCGATACGCGTAACCCCTAAACAGCCACCCGTTAGTAAGAGACGCTAAAATCGCATTTGAGCGAAATTGATAGTGAAATTGAGTCCGGACTTGAGTGTCGAATTTCATGGACGTACACGATTATTTTGCAAGGACAACGTCGTATTAGTGTGCCCAATTATATATGGGATCGATATAGTCGAAAAATGAAATTTCGGATCGAGAATGGAAAATTACCGAATTGCCCCTAAGCCCTAAGTGTTAATTCCGAATTTTAGAGGTTTAATTTATTTTATTCAGCCCCTAATAGTGCCAAAAATATTGGACATTGGTGCCCCCATCACTCTTGTTCATTCCCCGAAGTGCCCTTGGATATTTTGTGTCTAGAACCCATTATGGCCATTGATCTTGATCGGATGTGATTGCCCTTTGAATATTGGCCATTAGATTAAGTCATGAGTGGAGTGGATAAGATGGTACTTGCTAGGGTAGTTCACCAACTCCCACCAACTCCCACCTACCCATTTTGGATAAAACCTTGCAATCTCTCTCTCTCCCCTCACTTCTCACTTCAGCCGGCCACTTTCCCCTCTCATCTTCTCCATTTTCTCTCCTTCTCCTCCTCCTTGGCTGTGTGCAGCCCCCAGGCCGCTGCCGTCCGCTGGTGCCTAGCGCCACCGCCGCCACTTGCCAAGGCCGCTCACCCCTCACCGTCTCACCCCCTCCTTTCTCTCTCCCATTTTCGTTGTCACCACCACCGTCACCATCACCCCCTTGCCGCTGTGACCAGCCGAGAGCCCAACCATCGTCGCCGTTGCCGTTCACCACCGAGCGTCGCCGTGAGGATGCCGGAGCGCCGCCGCTAAACCGGTTTGATCCAACTGCTGTTCGGCCCATTTCTCTCCTTGTCCAGCCTCCATTTGAAGCTTGAGACCTCGTGAGTGGAAACCCTAACCCTTAATTAGGCTTATGTGCACTTTAGACAAGTTTTAGGGGTTTTTAGGGTATTTTAGAGGTTAATTAGTATGGGCTGATTTTGTGCCTATTTTGATGGATTAGTGTGATGATTTAAATGTAATTTGGTGGCCTAGAATGGACTGAGCATTGGCTGATCATTGTGGTCTTGATTTGGGCTAATATGTGGATTAAAATGGGTTCAATTAGTGGGCTGAGCATTGGCTGTTTTGTGGTGATTTTAATAGCTTAATGTGATGATTTGAAAGTCGTTTAGTGGCCTAGGGTGGACTGATTAAGTGGCTGTCTATTGAGGATTTGATTGGGCCTTGTTCCGATAATATGTGGTTTGTTCGTGAATTGCCATGTGTGATTGGTTGGGCCACGTGGTGGCTGATTTGGGTAATGAATTATGCTTGATTATGCAATGCCATGTTAAGTGCTAGTGTGACCGAGAATTGAGGGGCATGGCGAGCCGTGAGTGTACTCAATTATATTGATTAATCGCATGAATTCGGGTGCCAAGTATGTGTTATGGCTTTGTTGAATTCATTGATTCGTTGGGCATGTTAAGATGTGAATTGAGCATCTCGTGGCATCATTTGAGCATGTGATCACCTAAATCGCTCTGAGGCATCGTTTACGCGGGGTTCAGATAATAATTGGTGGATTATGCTCGTGTGATTACATAAACACTGAGGCGTCGTTTACGTGGGATAATGAACCCGTACTGAGGCGTTTAATGCGGGACTATGCCCGGATTACCAGAAGATGGCCAACTTGAGACGTCCCACACGCGGGTTGTGTCATGAGCCTGATGCGTTTAACGCGGGCCGAAGATCGATCGATGAGTAAATGACCTGATGCGTTGTACGCGGGTCGGTGATTAAATGGGAAGTTGGTACGTGTGCAAGTGTGCATTGAATTGTGCAAGCATAAGCATGACATTGGCAAGCGTGCGAAGAGTGCATAAAAAGTACAAACATGTGTATGTGCATTGCTGGACATAGTATTGTTATTATTATGTGCCTAACCTACAAGGTCACTATATACTTGGTTGGGCCTGAGGGCCTAAGTCGTGTGTTTGATCAACTATGTGTTTAGTTGATACTTGTCCGGAAGGTGCATGTTAGCTTAGTTTCGGATTAGGGGGCCTACTCGTTGAGATTTATTCTCATTATTATTTAAACCCCACTTTTCAGACCCCCGACCCTGAAGATGGTAGGTGCGCCGCTTCGTTTTGGGATCCCGTATCACATAGAGCGATCGGTAACCGAGCACCCCATAGGGAATGGGAGTCTTATATTAGACATTTCATTATAGTTTGGGTCGACGAGGGCGGGCCACATTTTCGGGCCTATCCTTATCTCGCTTGGTGTTTCCGGGACCAGGACGGTACGCATGGACCCCTTTGGTCCTTCGATATCCCATTCGACATTTATGGTAGCCGGATCTGCAAGCCGCTGATGGAGAGGTCGTGAGCCTCACTACCACGTCCGAGGAGGATTTCGGTGCCCAGCCGGTCATTGTTGAGATGGTTTCCTAGTCCGAGGGAGAGGAGCCGATAGACTGGGAGTCCGTTAGCGAGCCGGAGCCGGAGCCCATGGAGCAGGTGCTAGAGCCCGAGGATGATTCTGGGGCGGAGTCAGTGGACACCGAGTCTGAGCCGGATTCGATGGATTCTGAGTCCTTTAGATTCAACTCGGACTGGTTGCCCTAGGGTTTAGTCTTGACCATGGTTAGGTAGGGCCGACACTTTTTGATAGGAGTTCTTTTTAGATAGTGCCTGACCGCCCGAGCCACATACCCCTTTTTGATGTTAGTGGCTGTTGACCCATTTTGGTTGGTGTATATTGCCTGGTGATGGATATTGTAAATCCCGGTTAGTAATGCAAGTTGTTTTTGTTGTATGTATCGCTATCCTTGGTCGTGTTATTTTATATTGTACGGGTGTTTGTTACTTCCGATGTGCATTGTTCTCTGTTGTTTGGGTTTTGGGTCGGCGATGCGTCCTGGGACATCGCATTGAATCGACCTCGGTAGGATTGTCGCGTGCCATAGGGTTCGGGACGTGACATCCCCCGTTGATTGGTATCAGAGCAAGGTCAGCTCAATCCAACTCGATTGAAGCCTGAAGTGATAAGGAACGTTGACCATGGGTAGCTAATAGGGTGACTTGTGTGCTACGTGTACCTCCGGACTGTTTGGTTTCTTGATTGATTGAGTGATTATTGAAATGACCCGTTCAGTGTAGGTGCGGCAGGACCTGAGGTAAATATACATATCTCCTTGGCTGAGGCCTTGTGGTACTCATGTTTGATTGCCTGCTGAGTGATTGATTGCTGCAATTCTGTGCCTAGGGCTATAGACTGGTATAGTTTAGCCTAGGTCTCTAATTCCTGACTGGAATTATAGTAGGTAGTTGAGTAGTGAGAAAGACCGTAGAGATGAGCAGAGGAAGGGGAAGTCGAGGACAAGCGAGCACTAGAGGCCAAGGAACAGGAGACCCGAGGATTGATGGAGTCATTCAGGCAATGCAGGAGATCGGGAATGTGGTGGAAAGGTAGACTCAAGAAAGGACTGCCACCATTGCCCAAGCTGCTGAGGCCGCAGCTGCCGTTGCTGTTTATGGAAATCGGGCCAATCAAGGGCAAGCCCCAGTGGTTGCAAATAGGCTGATGCACCAACTGGTAGAGCAGTTTCTAAAGTTAAAGCCGCCGAAGTCTGGTGGAAAGGGTGACCTCGAGGCCGCACCACGTTGGGTGGAAGAGCTGGAAAAGGCCTTCGAGGTTCTGGGTGTACAGAGGCCAAGAAGGTGACCTTAGCGGTATATCAGTTGCAAGATAATGCTAGTGATTGGTGGAAGGCTACTAGGGGAAGAGTGTTCCCTGAGGGTGTCGCCCAGACTTGGGCTGTGTTTTTTGAGAACTTCTATGGAAAATTCTTCTTTGAGAGCACTAGAGAAAGGAAACTGGCAAAATTTATGAGACTCCATCAATGCCAGATGACTGTGGATCAGTATGAGGCAGAGTTTGCTAGGCTGTTTAAGTTTGCGCCAAGGATGGTAGAACATCCTGAGGATAAAGCACGAAGGTTTCGGGATGGGCTAAAAGCCGACATTTGCACTCAGTTGATTCCGGTGAATTTGAGAACTTATGAGGAACTATATGAGAGGGCTCAAGCTATTGAGCGGGATCAGGTGGACAGGGCAACCGCTTATGGATCATGCCCCAGTTAAGGACAACTGCCACTTCAGGAAGAAGTCGATGGCGGGAAATAGGCGATTTGTCCCTCCCGTAAGGAAGAATATCGAGAAGCCGAACTAACAGTAGAATAGGTTCAGGGCTTGTTTTAAGTGCGGAAGCATGGACCATCAGATCAGGCATTGCCCTCATCTGCGTTCAACAGAACCGCCGATGCAAGTGCAATAGCCTCGGATTGGGAATCAAGCTGAGAATCCCCTGCCGACTACTCAAGGCAGACCGCCAGCGCAAGGAAGAGTGTATGCAATAACGCGAAGGGAGGTGGAGGACATGCCAGGCGTGGTCACAGGCACGGTCTCTCTCTGTGATCATGCTGCGTATGCCTTGCTTAATCCGGGGGCTATCCACTCGTTTATTTTAGAGCAATTTGTTAGATTGATTGGGATTGAACCGGTGTTGCTTGAGATTATGTTTTACGTAACAACCCCATTGAATGATAAGGTATTAGTCTCGCTAGGATGTTCTAATTGTAAGATAGTGATTGGGGGTAGAGAAGAAAGGATAGATTTGGCAGTTTTGACCATGTTCGACTTTGATGTGATTATTGGAATAGATTGATTGGTTAAACAAAAAGCTGTAATGGACTGCAGCAGCAGGGTGATCCAATTCAATCCGATTGGACATCTTAGATTTTAGTTTCAGGGAAATCGAGGAGGAACCTCGATTCCTTGGATTTCTTCGCTTGAGGTGACCAAAATGTTAAATGAAGGTTGTGAAGGGTACTTGGTGAATGTGGTTGATCCGACAGTTGCAGAACCGAAGTTGGAAGAGATACCAATGATGTACAATTTTCCCGAAGTCTTTCCTTAGGAATTGCCGGGTTTGCCACCAGAAAGAGAAGTGGAATTTGTAATCAAGTTGGCCTTAGGAACTGAGCCAATCTCGAAGGCACCGTACCGAATATCCCTGTCGGAACTGAAGGAATTAAAGGTCCAGATGCAGGAATTGTTGGACAAGGGATTTATCCGCCCAAGTGCGTCTCCATGGGGAGCGCCGGTGCTGTTTGTAAGGAAGAAGGATGGAACGTTGAGGTTGTGTATCGACTACCGATAGTTGAATCAGGTGACCGTCAAGAATAAGTACCCACTGCCGAGGATTGACGACTTGTTTGATCAATTGCAAGAAGCCTCAGTGTTTTCTATGATCGATCTACAGATGGGGTATCATCAGTTGAGAATTCGAAAGGAGGATATTCCTAAGTCGGCATTCAGGACGAGATATGGGCATTATGAATTCACAGTGATGCCTTTCGGATTAACTAATGCTCCCGCTGCCTTTATGGACTTGATGAATTGGGTATTTAAAGAGTTTTTGGACCGGTTTGTGATAGTTTTTATCGATGACATTTTGGTATACTCGAAGATCCCGGAAGAGCATGAGGAACATTTGACAGAAGTACTATGGACCTTAAGAGAACACGCACTCTACGCCAAGATTAGTAAGTGCGAGTTCTGGCTCAACCGAGTGGCATTTCTTGGGCATATAATTTCCGGAGATGGAATCTCCGTGGAACCGACTAAGATTGAGACAGTGACTAAGTGGCCAAGGCCGACGTCAGTAACGGAGATTCGGAGCTTCTTAGGCTTGGCAGAATATTACTGGCATTTTGTAGAAGGATTCTCATCAATAGCTACGCCGATGACTCGATTGCTCAAGAAGGAAACGAAGTTTGAATGGAACGATAAGTGTGAGAGGAGCTTTCAGGAGCTAAAGCATAAGTTGACAACGGCGCCCGTGTTGACAATCCCTTCAGGACCGGAAGGATATAAGATTTATAGCGATGCTTCGCTTAAGGGACTTGGATGTGTATTGATGCAACACGGAAGGGTAGCAGCGTATGCGTCGCGACAGTTAAGACCGCACGAGGCAAATTATCCGATACATGATTTGGAATTGGCTACTATCATCTTCGCCCTCAAGATTTAGAGGTACTATTTGTGTGGCAAAAAGTTTTAGATTTATACGGATCATCAAAGCTTCAAGTATCTGTTTTTGCAGAAGGAGTTGAATATGAGGCAACGTCGTTGGATGGAACTTCTCAAGGACTATGACTATGACATTTTATATCATCCGGGGAAGGCTAATCGAGTAGCGGACGCGCTCAATCGGAAATCCAGTATGGCGCACATGATGATAAAGGAGGGGACCTTATTGGAAGAAATCAGAGATTCGAGATTTAAATTTGAGGTGAGCCATATGTCAAGTCTACTCGCCGCATTGAGGATAGAACCGGAGATTCAAACAAAGATTAAGGCATTGCATTTTACGGACCCCGAGATTCAGAAGACTCTGGAGATGGATAGCACTAAAAGGAAACTAGACTTCTAGGTGTCCGAGAATGGAGTTTTGAAGTTTCGAGGACGTTTATACGTGTCCGATGATTTGGAGCTTAAGGAAGAGATTTTATCGGAAGCTTATAGGGGCAATTATAGTATTCACCCGGGCAGCACGAAAATGTACTAGAACCTTCGATAATATTATTGGTGGAATGGAATGAAGGCGAATGTGGCCAAGCATGTGGCTAAGTATTTGACCTGTCAGTAAGTAAAGGCATAACATTGTAAACCTGGAGGACTTCTGAGACCTTTGGAAATCCCAGAATGGAAATGGGAGCATATCACGATGGATTTTGTAACGGGATTGCTGAGGAGCCAGAGAGGACATGATTCGATATGGGTGATAGTGGACAGACTGACTAAGTCTGCGCACTTTTGACAGTGCGAAAGGATTTTGAGTTAAAAAGATACGCAGATTTATATATGTGATAAATTGTTCGACTGCATAGAGTACCGGTGACGATCACTTCGGACCGTGATCATAGATTTACGGCTAATTTTTGGAAAAGTCTGCAAGTGGCCTTAGGGACGAAGCTTCAGTTTAGTAGGCATATCATCTGCAGACGAATGGCCAGTCAGAAAGGACGATTTAGACCTTGGAGGACATGTTGCGTGCATGTGTTTTAGACTTCTAGGGTAAGTGGGAAGAGCAATTACACTTGGTCGAGTTTGCCTACAATAATAGCTGCCAGTAAAGTATTCAGATAGCACCATTTGAAGCATTGTATGGTAGAGCGTGCAGAACACTAGTGTGCTGGGATGAAGTTAGGGAAAGAAGTATAACGGGTCCAAAATTGGTGCAACATACAGTTGAGGCAGTTGAGATTATTCGGGATAGGTTAAGAACCGCTTAGAGTCGTCAGAAAAGTTATACCGATTAGAGATGGAGACCCTTGGAGTTTTAAGTTGGTGATCATGTATTTCTCAAGGTGTCGCTAATGAGAGAACTGTCTCGATTTGGCAAGAAGGGAAAGCTAAGCCCGAGGTATGTAGGGCCAATCGAGATTTTGGAAAAGATTGGAGATCTAACCTATAGACTCACCTTGTCGCCTAATTTGTCCCAAGTGCATAACGTATTCCACGTGTCGATGTTGAGAAAGTATGAGCCAGATCCGACTCACGTGCTGAGATATGAAGAGATAGACGTAGACGATAGGGTGTTGTACGTGGAGAGGCCAGTGAGGATTAAAGATAGAAAAGATCGAGTGCTGCGAAATAAGACGATCCCAATGGTCAAAGTAGTTTGGGAACATCATGGAATAAAAGGTGCCACCTAGGAAAGTGAGGAAGCCGTGCGACGTCAACACCCCCATTTATTTGAGTAGTCGAGTTTGGGTTGTAAATTTCGATGACAAAATTTTTGTAAGGGGGAAGAGTTGTAACATCCTCAATTCGATCCACTTTCGTGATCAATGAAATATATGTGTATTTCTCATTTCATTTTAGTGAGTCTCGCCCGGAACGGATCCTTCTCGGGATACTGATCAATAGGGAATGGCTAACTAGGAAAACGGTACGTGGACCTAAGGACTCGATCGCGAATCGAGTCCGATTCCGAGAAATTATGAGGAAATATTTTGGGCCAATGTGGACCGATCCAAGGAGGGTGACGAATTTGGTTTAGCCAACGACGTACGATTGGAACGCGGGTGATTCCGCACGACCGAGAGTGCGTGTAGCAAACAATCCCGAACTTATTCCAAACGATCGCGACCCCCGAAACTAGTGATAAATCCTCGTGTTCTTTTAGAAATCGAGACCGTCATGACTCGAGTAATCCTAAGTCGATACGCGTAACCCCTAAACAGCCGCCCGTTAGTAAGAGACGCTAAAATCGCATTTGAGCGAGATTGATCGTGGAATTGAGTCCGGACTTGAGTGTCGAATTTTATGAACGTACGCGACTATTTTGCAAGGACAACGTCGTATTAGTGTGACCAATTATATTTCGGATCGGTATAGTCGAAAAATGGAATATCGGACCGGGAATGAAAAATTACCGAATTACCCCTAAGCCCTAAGTGTTAATTCTGAATTTTAGAGGTTTAATTTATTTTATTCAGCCCCTAATAGTGTCGAAAATATTGGACATTGGTGCCCCCATCACTCTTGCTCATTCCCCGAAGTGCCCTTGAATATTTTGTGTCTAGAACCCATCATGGCCATTGATCTTGATTGGATGTGATTGGCCTTTGAACATTGACCATTAGATTAAGTCATGAGTGGAGTGGATAAGATAGTACTTGCTAGGGTAGTTCACCAACTCCCACCAGCTCCTACCTACCCATTTTGGATAAAATCTTGCAATCTCTCTCTCTTCCCTCACTTCTCACTTCAGCTGGCCACTTCCCCCTCTCATCCTCTCCATTTTCTCTCCTTCTCCTCCTCCTTGGCCGTGCGTAGCCCCGCCGGAGCAGCCCCCAGGCTGCCGCCGTCCGTTGGTGCCGAGCGCCGCCACCGCTGCCTGCCAAGGCCGCTCACCCCTCACCGTCTCACCCCCTCCTTTCTCTCTCCCATTTTCGTTGTCACCACCACCGTCACCATCACCCCCTTGCCACCGTGACCAGTCGAGAGCCCCAACCACCGTCGCCACTACCGTTCACCGTCGGGCGCCGTCGTGAGGATGCCGGAGCGCCACCGCCGAACCGGTTTGATCCAGCTGCTGTTCGGCCCGTTTCTCTCCTTGTCCAGCCCCCATTTGAAGCTTGAGTCCTCGTGAGTGGAAACTCTAACCCTTAATTATGCTTATGTACACTTTAGACAAGTTTTAGGGGTTTTTAGGGTATTTTAGAGGTTAATTAGTGTGGGCTGATTTTGTGGTTGTTTTGATGGATTAGTGTGATGATTTAAATGTGATTTGGTGGCCTAGAATGGACTGAGCATTGGCTAATCATTGTGGTCTTGATTTGGGCTAATATGTGGATTAAAATGGGTTCAATTAGTAGGCTGAGCATTGGCTGTTTTGTGGTGATTTTAATAGCCTAATGTGATGATTTGGAAGTCGTTTAATAGCCTAGGGTGGACTGATTAAGTGGCTGTCCATTGAGGATTTGATTGGGCCTTGTTCGGCTAATATGTGGTTTGTTCGTGAATTGCCATGTGTGATTGGTTGGGCCACGTGGTGGCTGATTTGGGTAACGAATTATGCTTGATTATGCAATGCCATGTTGAGTGCTAGTGTGACCGAGAATTGAGGGGCATGGCAGGCCGTGAGTGTGCTTAATTATATTGATTAATCGCATGAATTCGGGTGCCAAGTATATGTTATGGCTTTGTTGAATTCATTGATTCGTTGGGCATATTAAGATGTGAATTGAGCATGTCGTGGCATCATTTGAGCATGTGATCACCTAAATCGCCCTGAGGCATCGTTTACGCGGGATTCAGATAATAATTGGTGGATTATGCTCGAGTGATCACATAAACCCTGAGGTGTCGTTTGCGCGGGGTAATGAACCCGTCCTGAGGTGTTTAACGCGGGACGATGCCCGGATTACCGGAAGATGGCCAACCTGAGGCGTCCCACACGCGGGTTGTGTCATGAGTTTAATGCGTTTAACGCGGGCCGGAGATTGATCGATGAGTAAATGACCTGATGCATTGTACGCGGGTCGGTGATTAAATGGGAAGTTGGTACGTATGCAAGTATGCATTGAATTGTACAAGCATAAGCATGATATTGGCAAGCATGCAAAGAGTGCATAACAAGTGTAAACATGTGTATGTGCATTGCTGGGCATAGTATTGTTATTATTATGTGCCTAACTTGTAGGGTCACTATATGCTTATTTCGGCCCGAGGGCCTAAGTCGTGTGTTTGATCAACCGTGTGTTTAGTTGATACTTGTCCGGAAGGTGCATGTTAGCTTAGTTTCGGATTAGGGGGCTTACTCGCTGAGATTTATTCTCATTGTTGTTTAAACCCCACTTTTCAGACCCCCAACCCTAAAGATGGTAGATATGCCGCTTCATTTTGGGATCCCGTATCACATAGAGCGATCGGTGACCGAGCATCCCGTAGGGAACGGGGAGTCTTATATTAGACATTTCATTATAGTTTGGGTCGACGAGGGCGGGCCATATTTCCGGGCCCATCCTTATCTCGCTTGGTGTTTCCCGGACCAGGACGGTACGCATGGACCCCTTTGGTCCTTCGACATCCCGTTCGACATTTATGGCCAGCCGGATCCGCAGGTCGCTGATGGAGAGGTCGTGAGCTGCGCTGCCACATCCGAGGAGGATTCCGGTGCCCAACCGGTCATTGTTGAGATGGTTTCCAAGTCCGAGGGAGAGGAGCCGATGGACTGGGAGTCCGTTAGCGAGCCGGAGCCGGAGCCCATGGAGCAGGAGCTAGAGCCGGAGGATGATTCTAGGGCGAAGTCAATGGACACCGAGTCTGAGCCAGATTCAATGGATTCTGAGTCTTCTGGATCCAACTCGAACTGGTTGCCCTAGGGTTTAGTCTTGACCATGGTTAGGTAGGGCCGACACTTTTTGATAGGAGCCCTTTTTAGATAGTGCCTGACCGCTCGAGCCACATATGCTCGAGCCACATATCCCTTTTTTATGTTAGTGGCTGTTGACCCATTTTGGTTAGTGTATATTGTGACATTCCGAATTTTGGCCCATTTTTGGGATTTATAAAACGTGTAATTCGTCAGTGCGCTTATAATAGAATCTCGCCTGGGAACTTATCACTCTCGGGTTCTTATTTTTAAAATAGAGATTTTGCTAGAATCGCACTCGATCGAATTTGGCCGTTATTTAGATCCTGAACTTGGTAGTCGATTTTCGGGAGTTTCGGGACAAAATAAATTGGACGGTGTCGATATTATTGTGGCCAGCGTCGAGATTGCCACGAATAGTGGAAAAGTGAATTTTTTACCGGGTGCAAATTTGGACTAGTAGACCTCCCTCGTAGTATGTTTTGAGTTATTTTATTTTGGCCCTTGTCCTATAATATTAACTAGGATTATTGTGGACCGTTAGATCGATTTTTTGAGTTTGAACCGTGTCCGTTGGATCGTGCTCGAGTGCGCGTTGACTTTTTGGCTCTCTCTCTCTCTCCTCCCTCTGCCGCGCCCCTCCCCTACACGCGCGTCACCTCCCCCTGCCCGCACGTCCTTTCCCCCCCTCTGCCCCATGCAACGTCTCCCTCTCTCTCCTCTCTCCTTCTTTCTCTTTTCTTTCTCCTTCTCTCTCCTTCTTCTTCCTTCTTCCTCCCCCGACCCCGACTGGTTCTGCCCCGCTCGCCGATCGCCTGAGTTCGCCTGGCCACTGTGCGCCACCGCTGTCGCCAGCCAGCTCGACCACCGCGCCGCACCGTCCGCCAGCCGCCGTCCTCGACCGGGTGATCTCTCTCTCTTCCTTCGCGCGCTCAGCCGCGAGCTCGTCGCCGCTGCCCGTCGCGCCTGTCTCGGCCCAGCGCTGCCCAGCTGGTCGTGTTGTCGCCGCCCCACCAGCCGCCAACGCCGTCGTCCTCCTCACGCCGTCGTCGCGCCGCCGCGTCGCCCGACAACTCCGCTCAGCGCTACATTCCTCCCCTCTCGAGCGCGCAAGATCGGCTCACCGCCGCATCCAGTGAGTCCCAGCCGCAGTCCAGCCATCCAGTCGACTCCCCAGCACCGCCCCGACACCTGAGCATCGCCGTCGCCGCCACCAAGCGCCCCCCAGCCGCACCACCCGCCTCAGCCACCTTCCTCTTCTTCCCTTTGGCTTTCCGTCGTTCGCCGCCGCTCGCCGTCGCTCCAGCCGATCAACCCGATGCCACCCGACCCCGCCAGCAGCCAAGCCGTGCCTCTCCGTTGCCGCCGGTTCTCCCCTCTCCCTCAGCCCCGATCTCTTTCTCCCTCACCCTCACCCCCCGGCTCACCCTTTTTCCCCTTTCAGCTCGCCGCCGCCGCGTCGCCGTCGCCGCCACCGCCGCCGCCGGTTGCCGCCTCGCCGCCCAGCCCAGGCCGCGCCCATGCCCAGCGCCCGCGCCCGTGCCCGTGCCCGTGCCCGCGCCCGCGCCCGTGCCCGTGCCCGTGCCCGCGCCCGTGCCCGCGCCCGTCGCCGTGCCCAGCCGTGACCGAGAATTTTGCCCGTGGCCAACCGCCGTGCCATCGCGTGTGCCGAGTCCGCACTGTTCACCCGGGCCATTTTAGGCCCGAGCCGACTTTTCCCGGGCCAAACTTAGGTAAGTGACTTCCTAAACCCTACCTAGTATTTTAGGTACTTTATTGACTTGTCTCGGGTTTAAAACGACTAGGGCGTGTTTTTAATTTAATCATATTATAATATAATTGTGCTATTTGAATTGGATTGAATAATATGCTTGATTTGGGTGATTGTGCGTGGCCGACTTGAACATCGGGTTTGTGGATTGAGGTGGCGAATTGTGAATTTGGACTGAGTTGTAAATATGGATTGTTTGATGCAATTGGCGTGAAATTGATCGAATTGAGTGGCGTATGCTTGCTTGTCGATTTTAAGCCCGGATTGATTGGAGAGCTACGGACTTGGGACGTGTTGACGGCGCTCCGTGTCAAGGCATGAATGGCCGATGTGCCAATTGGATGCGGGCTTGAGACGTGTTAACGGTGGCCCATTAAAGGTGTGTTGGATCGGGACGTGTTTACGTCGGTCATTGGAATTGATTGAATAGTGTGGCTTGGGACGTGTTGACGGCGGCCACTGGAATTGATTGAATTGTGTGGCTTCGGACGTATTGACGGCGGCCACTGGAATTGATTGAATTGTGTGGCTTGGGACGTGTTGACGGCGGCCACTGGAATTGATTGAATGGTATGGCTTGGGACGTGTTGACGGCGGCCATTGGAATTGATCGAATTGTGTGGCTTGTGTGCCTGTGAGACCGGACTTGAGACGTGTTGACGGTGGTCCGTGAGAGGAAAGTTGATTGGACACGTGTGTGCGATATGACTGATTGATTGGCTGAATGTACGTGTGGTTGCTTGGTTGGATTGGTTGAATGCGAGTAGGAGTGTGTGTGCCGGGCGATTGTGTTATGGTGGTGAACTATTCTTGCATTATCATGTTTGGACTAAAATGCAGGGTTGGCTCGTGATTCGAGGCAAGGTAAGCTTGTCGTGTGAAATTGGTTGTGTTGTCTGGTGATTCGCATGTTAGACTTGAGTGGGTATGCATTAGCTTAGGTGAGGTATAGGGTATTGCTTATTAAGACTCGTTCTCACGATTATTATATAACCATTTTCAGATTCCCGTCCTTGAGTATGGCGCCACCTAGGCATTTTGGGGTCCCCATGCATATGAGAGAGCTCGATGGTTGACACGGATATGAGTGAAAGGACTGCCGCTTCTGGATCGCGGTACGCGTCGGCTAGGGACAATAGGAACTTTGGAAAGAAGCCTATGACAGAGAATATGAGACTTGTCCCTCCGGTAAGGAAGAACTCTGGAAAGCCGAACTGCTACTCCAATGCTGCATGTCGGTCTTATGGAAAGAGGCATAGAAATGACCATTGCCAAGGTAGAAGTGGAGCATGTTGTGGATGTGGACAGTAAGGTCACCAAGTGAGAAATTGTTGAACCGACAGGTTAGGTCACTAATGCAATCGTAGCAATCGCAAGTAGGACATTAAGCGAAAACTGCCCCGTAGATTAATCAGAATCGGCTAAGGACGTAAGGAAAAATGTATGTTGTGGCTGAGAAGGAAGTGAAGGATGTGCCTTGAAAGTCTAGGTGCGTTATGAGATAGTATTGGGTACAGTAGGAGATGATTTTGAAGTTATCGCCCGAGTGGTCATGTAAGACTTAAAATCAATTTTATAAGGAATCGGCACAATCGGTTTAAGGATTTATGGATTACTGATGATATTTTTGGACGGGTTGGGAATGATGTGTGTTGTTTGGAAATTTTGGATTCTGTAAAGAACTGAGGTAATTTGTTTCGGGAGACTGTGGGTTGGAATTGGATAGATTGAGTTGTCTTGAGGTATCGAAAGATAATTATTTTGTGGTGGACTAGTTGGTCGAGGAACCAAGACTAAAGGACATAGCTGAGGTGTGTAACCTTCCCGATGTCTTTCCTTAGGAATTGTTGGGATTACCACATGATGGTGAAGTGGAGTTTATGGTCGAGTTGGCCCTATGAACGGAACCGATTTCGAAAGCACCTTATAGGATGTCACTATCGGAATTTAAAAGAATTAAAGGTTCAAAGGCAGGAATCATTGGACAAGGGCCTTATTCGTTTGAGTGGGTCTCCATGGGGAGTGCCAATTCTATTCGTGAGGAAGAAGGACGGATCGTTAAGGTTATGCATTGACTATAGATAGTTGAATCAAGTGACTATTAAGGATAAACACCCATTGCCAAGGTAAATGACCTGTTCGACCAGTTACGAGGGGCGTCAATGTTTTCTAAGATTGATTTGAGGACTGGCTATCACCAATTGAGGATCAAGAAGGAGGACGTGCCGAAGTCGGCATTTAGGATGAGGTATGGACACTATGTGTTTACGGTGATGCCGTTTGGACTGATGAACGCTCATGCAGCCTTTATGGATTTAATGAATCGGGTATTTAAGGAATTTCTGAATCAGTTTGTAATCGTGTTCATAGACGATATCTTGGTATACTCAAAAAGTTTCGTCGAGTATGAGTTACTTTTGGAAAAAGGTTCTACAGACTTCAAAGGGGACATGCACTCTACGCCAAGTTCAGTAAGTACGAATTCTGGCTTTACCGAGTAGCGTTCTTAGGACATGTGGTATCTGGTGAAAGGATCGCAGTGGATCCGGTAAAGATTGAAGCCGTCATAAATTGGCCAAGATCGACAACAATAATCGAGGTTCGGAGTTTCTTGGATCTGGCATGTTATTACAGACATTTCATGGAAAGGTTTTAGCATTAGCAACACCGTGGGCGCGTTTGCTAAAGGAGGAAACAAAATTTAAATGGACGGATAAGTACAAAAGGAGTTTTCAGGATTAAAACAGAGTTTGACGACCATGCCAGTGTTAACGGTCCCGTCAGGTCTGGGAGGATATGAAATCTATAGTGATGCATCGCTAAGAGGACCCGGATGCATGTTGACACAATGTGGAAGAGTGGTGGCATACGCATCGCGACAATTGAGACCGCATAAGCTGAATTATCCAACACATGATTTGGAATTTGTCGCAATTATCGTTGCTCTTAAGATTTGGAGGCATTACCTGTGTGGGGGAGAAATTTCAGATTTATACTGATCATCAGTGTTTAAGGTACTTGTTTTCCAAAAAGGAATTAAATATGAGACAGCACAGTTAGATGGAACTCTTTAAGGACTACGACTGTGAAATTATGTATCACCCGGAGAAAGCTAATAAAGTAGCGGATGCACTGAGTCGGAAATCAAGCATCGCGTACATGATGGTCAAGGAGTGGACTCTGTTGGAGGGAGTTCGGGATTTGGGATTTAAGTTTGAAGTAAGTCATGTCTCGAGTCTGCTTGCCGCATTGAGGATTGAATCAGAAATACAGACTAAGATTAAGACTCTACAATCGACGGACCCGGAGATTCGGAAGATTTTGAGTATAGATGCGACAAAAAGGAAATTGGATTTTCAGGTATCCGAGAATGGGATTCTAAAGTTCCGTGGACGGTTATGTGTGCCCAGTGATACAGAACTAAAGAAAGAGATTTTGTCGGAAGCACACCGTAGTACGTACAATATTCACCCGGGGAGTACAAAAATATATCAGAATTTACGGCAGCATTATTGGTGGAACAGCATGAAAGTGGACGTGGCCAAGCATATGGCTAAGTGTTTAACGTGCCAACAAGTGAAGGTAGAACATTGCAAGCCGGGTGGAATGTTGCAACCATTGGAAATTCTCGAGTGGAAATGGGAATACATCACGATGGACTTTGTAATGGGATTACCGAGAAGTCAAAGGAGTCATGATTCGATTTGGGTGATAGTTGATCGGTTGACAAAGTCAGTACATTTTCTACCGGTGCGAAAGGATTTCGCCTTGGAAAGGTATGTCGATTTGTATGTGCGATATATAGTCCGTCTCCATGGAGTGCCAGTGATGATCACTTTGGACCGTGATCCTAAATTTACTGCCGCCTTTTGGAAAAGTCTTCATACGGCATTAGGAACGAAGTTACAATTTAGCACGGCCTATCATCCCCGGACAGATGGCCAGTTTGAAAGGACAATTCAGATTTTGGAAGACATGTTGCGAGCATGTGTTTTGGATTTTAAGGGTGGCTATAACGACGGCCCGTTAAAGGTGTGTTGGATCGGGACGTGTTTACGTCGGTCATTGGAATTGATTGAATAGTGTGGCTTGGGACGTGTTAACGGCGGCCACTAGAATTGATTGAATTGTGTGGCTTGGGACGTGTTGACGGCGGCCACTGGAATTGATTGAATTGTGTGGCTTGGGACGTGTTGACGGCGGCCACTGGAATTGATTGAATGGTGTGGCTTGGGACGTGTTGACGGCGGCCATTGGAATTGATCGAATTGTGTGGCTTGTGTGCCTGTGAGACCGGACTTGAGACGTGTTGACGGTGGTCCGTGATAGGAAAGTTGGTTGGACACGTGTGTGCGATGTGACTGATTGGATTGGCTGAATGTACGTGTGGTTGCTTGGTTGGATTGGTTGAATGCGAGTAGGAGTGTGTGTGCCGGGCGATTGTGTTATGGTGGTGAACTATTCTTGCATTATCATGTTTGGACTAATATGCAGGGTTGGCTCATGATTCGAGGCGAGGTAAGCTTGTCGTGTGAAATTGGTTGTGTTGTCTAGTGATTCGCATGTTAGACTTGTCTGCGTACGCATTAGCCTAGGTGAGGTATAGGGTGTTGCTTATTGAGACTCGTTCTCATGGTTATTATATAACCATTTTCAGATCCCCATCCTTGAGTATGACGCCACCTAGGCATTTTGGGGTCCCCATGCATATGGTGCATGAGGACAACGAGTACTCGGGTCTGAACCCAGACGAGGCATATATTAGGCATCGCACTTATGTTTGGGTAGATGTGGGATGAGATGAGCTGGAGCGCCACGACTACTTGGCTTGGACCCATAGGGTAGGGTTGGTGAATTCAGGGCCAATCCGAGGTTTTGAAGGGTTGCGGCACACCAATGAAAATGCTGTCAATTGGGAGCCCTGGGACAAATTCTCTCCCGACGGCGAGGTGTCAGATTTGGACAGTCCTCCGGTGAACCCCGGTCCAATACCGACACCTGTCCCCGAGCCTGAACCCGAGCTAGCACCGGATTCCGAGCCCGAGCCCGAGCCCGAAGAGGAGCCCATGGCGATCGAGTAGAGAGAGGAGGAGGAGAACCCGATCGAGATTGACTCGGACTCAGAGTCAGAATCCTTAGGGTCTGATCCGGACTGGGCACCGTAGGGACGTTTAGGAGTAGGGCTAGGAGGCCTTTTTGGTAGAGTCCCATTTTGTGTTGTCAGTAGTCTACCCAGCCACCTGTTCCTTTTTTATGACGAAGGTGGATTTAACCCTAGCGGCCTAATGTATGAATGTTGCGAATTCAAGTTAATGTCATGTGTTTATTAAATTACGTTTGTTCTATCCCTTTGTCATATTTTATTGTTTGGGGTTGTTTTATGTCACTTCCGCTTGCGTAGTTCGTTTGGGTCGGCGACGCGTCCTGAGACGTCGCGTTCATTACAACCGTCGAAGGGGGTGTCACGAGCCCATTGGGGTTTGGGGCGTGACATATATTGCCTGGCAATGGATATTGTAAATCTCGGTTAGTAATGCAAGTTGTTTTTGTTGTATGTATCGCTATCCTTGGTCGTGTTATTTTATATCGTACGGGTGTTTGTTACTTCCGCTGTGCATTGTTCTCTGTCGTTTGGGTTTTGGGTCGACGACGCGTCCTGGGACGTCGCACTGAATCGACCTCGGTAGGATTGTCGCGTGCCGTAGTGTTCGGGGCGTGACAGTACCTACTCCACGGGGATAGCTAGCCGAAAGAAATCCACAATGAAATTGGAGAATATAGTTTTTATAATCACTCAATCGCTCAAGTGTTTCCTAGCCCTAAATTACACCCAAAGCAAACCCAGAAGTACTTACAATCTCTCACAGACCACTTACTCAAAAAGCTCAAAGAGAAATTTGATACTTCTCTTGTTTGCTATGCTCTCTTTGATATCATGTATGATATAGGTGTGTGTGTGATCTAATAAGGATTCATCGAGCGGATGTCGCGACCTAAAGTTTTTCCTCTCATAGGCTAATGGATTATTAGGACTAAACCTAACTCGGGCCCTCCCAAGCCCTACCAATTCGCAACTTAGGGTTTAAGTTCTTAATCATGCAAACGTTTTCATGCTCGGAGTCGCCACTAATCTATTTGCGGTAGGTCGATTAGAAACCTAAATAAAACATAGGGAGGTATGTTTTATTTCTACGAACCAGAGATTCTAAGCCCGGGGACTTGATTACGCTAGATCTAGTCTAACGCCCTTTCGGTACCTTCTCTTTTCAAAAATATTTTGGCAGACAGTTTGGATTCATTTTAACTTAGTCACTAACATGTGAGGTGTTCATGCGGGTGCGCAAACCACCAATTTAACACCCAAGAAAGCATTGAATAAATTGCAAGTTTGGAAGAATTACTTACCTCGAAGCAACGTAAGCATCTGCATGGTTAGCTAGAAAATCACATCAACCATCCTAATATGATTTCTAATTAACAAGCAGTTCACTCAATATTTTTTAGGATTTTCGCTTATTTAAATGAAAGCTAATCTACATGCAATGACGTGCAAAAATTGACACGCGAATAATGCAACTTAACATGCAAACTATATGTCATGCGACGACGTGACCTAATTCTAATGACGGGCAAACGATTTATTTTTTGGTGTTTTTTTTTAATGAAATTCGGAATAAAAATGTGCCTAAATTAACGTGCAACCTATGATGACTTAACATATCCTAACGTGACTTATTTTTGGGATTTTTGTTAAAATTCGAAATAATAAATTACTTAAATTAAGAATGTAATATATCCTAACCTACCATAAAACAATTCATTCTTCTTTGGGGTTTTCATGAAAATTCGGAATTAAAAAATAACCTAAATAATCTATTAAGATTAGAAAATTACTTAATTTAAACTAGGAAATAGATTATCTCAAATCCTAATTTAAATTAAATAATTACTCTATCGTCTAGATATATTTAGGATTCCTAAACATGCAAAATTCAAATTCAAATCCTAACTGATATTTTTTGAATTTTCTTTTTTATTTGAAAAGGAAAAACAATTTAAACAGAGATAGCATCCACATTTAAAATAGCCACGCAATCCACAAGATTCGTTTCAAATTCAGATTAGGCACAAGAATCGAACTATCGGTCATATCTATAGGGTTATAGATATTAATGGAAAGTCGATCATTCAAATTTGGAAAGCAGATAAAAATCATTATCGTACCCAAGTGATTATGGATAGGATAATGATTTTCCGTATCGCCACGTATCATACCTTAGGGATAAGGTCGGATAGTTGTCCAGATACGTTGCTGAATTAGGAAAGTTTCCTAATTTTGAATATTTTCAAACAAGGCAAACATTATCCTAAGAATATCTAGCAATCCACACAATATTCACAGAATATTCAAATGTCCAAAAATTAAGAAACCAAATATTCTAAAAATATTGGATAACATTCAATTACCTAATTTGCAGATAGTTTCCAAATTCGAACTTGCGGATCGGGATGAGCGGCGAACGACGGACCGGCGGTGGCGACGGGAACGACGACGGAGCAGCGGCGACGGAACAGCAAGGCAGCGCCGGCGTGCAACAGCTCCGGCGAGGACGGCAGCAGCGGCGTCGGGCTCGGCGGGGACAGCGGTTGGGACGTCGGCAGGGTGCAGCGACGGAACAGCAAGGCAGCATCGGCGTACGACGGCTCCGGCGAGGAGCAGCGGCAGCAGCAAGCAACAGCGGCGTCGGCGTCGCGCGGCAGGGAGCAGCAGGCACGGCGTCGGCGTCGGCGAGAGGGGGAGCGGCAGCAGCAAGCAGCAGCGGCGTCGGCGTCGGCCTGAGGAGCAGCGGCAGCAGCAAGCAGCAGCGGCGTCGGCGTCGGCCTGAGGAGCAGCGGCAGCAGCAAGCAACAGCGGCGGCGACGGCGTGAGGATCAGCAGCAGCGGTAGCGGCAGGCGCGGCTGTGTCGCGCGGCAGGGAGCAGCAGGCACGGCGTCGGCGTCGGCGTGAGGGGCAGCGGCAGCAGCGGGCAGCAGCGGCGTCGGCGTCGGCGGGAAGGGCAGCGGCAGCAGCAAGCAGCAGCGGTGTCGGCGTCGGCCTCAGGAGCAGCGGCAGCGGCGAGCAGCAGCGGCGTGAGGCGCGACAGCAGCAGAGAACAACGGCAGCAGCCGCGGTGGGGAGCGGCGGCACGGCAACGTCGGCGTGAGGCGCGGCGTCGGCGTAAGGCGCGGCGTCGATGCGACGGCGGTGGGGAGCAGCGGCAGCAGGGAGCAGCGGCAGCAGCCGCGGTGGCGTGAGGCGCGGCGCCGGCGGGAGAGGCGGCAGCACGCGGGCGCGGCGGCGGCGGGAGCCGGTCTCCTTCTCTCCCTCACTTACTCTTTCTCTCGCTCACGTGTGTCTCTCGTGCCCTCAAAAATTCTCTTCTGAAAATTGTGTGTCCCCCCTCTAAAATTCTGACCTAATGGAGTATATATAATATTAATCTAGGTCAATTAGATGGGCTTTCTAGTCTTAATGGGCTTAGGCTTGGGCTTTAATTTAAATGGGCTGAATTAATTAATGATAATGAGCTGAATTAAGTTCAAATTAAAACGACCAAGCCCGTTTGACTTGTAATTCCCGGCCCGTGCATTTTAAGCGAGCCGAGTCCCATTCGATGAAATTTAAGCTCGTTCGTCACCGCCAGTCCGATGCAGAATGCAATGAATTTAAACTATATGTTATGCAATTTAAATATTTTTTGTTTAGGGGTTAAAAATTTAATCCCTAATTTTCTATGCAAATTACACTAAATGGTTGCTAAAATTTAGGTGTCAACAGCTGCCCCTCTTTGAAGGTGAGCTCGCAGAGGTTACATTCAAAGACTAAATGATACCTAAATTTCACTTATGCAAACACAATGAATGTTGTTTTTGTCGGGATTATGAGTCCCATTTTACAATGCATTAAGAAATGATGCATGCTGACATGAGTAGAAAACGTACCTGGAATCACTTACCTGACATGAATGATAGCGCGATTCGAGGCACAACTTTAACTTGTATGTTGTTTTGGCAAATGTATGGGCTTCAGTCCCATAGGTGTTGCCTGATATACATTGATGAACTTCGGTGATCTGCAGTTAAGTCAAAACACACGAAGAAAGCTCGACGTATCCAATCATCATCTGGATTCGTGAGAACAGTTCCGATCTTTACGAACTACCTATATATCCATAGGTGTTTGCAAAGATTTGGCCGCTTCACTTATACCTGCTCATAAGTGAATTGCGGGGGAAACTTTTGAAATCAAGAGGATATTCCGACCTTTACATATACCTGCCCATATGCAAAGATTTGGCCGCCTCACTTATACCTGCTCATAAGTGAACTGCGGGGGAACACCTGGGGTTGAGAGAATATTCCGACCTTTACATATACCTGCTCATATGCAAAGATTTGGCCGCTTCACCTATACCTGCTCATAGGTGAGTAGCGGGGGAACATCTGAGATTTGGGAAAATATTCCGATCTTTACATATACCTGCTCATATGCAAAGATTTGGCCGCTTCACCTATACCTGCTCATAGGTGAGTAGCGGGGGAACATCTGAGATAAAGAGAGTATTCCGACCTTTACATATACCTGCTCATATGCAAAGATTTGGCCGCCCTACCTATACCTGCTCATAGGTGAGTAGCGGGGGAATACCTGAAATTTGGAGAGAACATTCCGACCTTTACATATACCTGCTCATATGTAAAGATTTGGCCGTCATGCCTATATCTGCTCATAGTCATGTAACGGGGGAATCTTCTCGAGATTGTATGAAAATCTGTGATTTGATGAACAAAGGGGCTAGCCCAAGTGTTCAAGAGTTTCTTGACAAAGTACCTGGATATCATCAGAAGTACCTGAAAAGGTTTGATCAATAGACACCTGAACACAATCAAAGGCATCTAGAGATCGCAAAAATGATCAAATGTGGGACCTGACAATTGCTTGAACAGGTTAGGGATACCTAGATAGTCATAGACATCCTAGGGATAGAGATATACTTACCTGGTGATATCTCTAACTCTGAAGGTGTGTCTCCTGTTAGACACGATTTTAAGTAACATGTAATATGCATTCGCACACTGTCAAGAATACATATACACATGAACTATGATTTCAACTGATTTTCATGCACGATGGTTTTGTCAAATCGGCATTACAAATTTCGCTGGGGGAAAAATCATGACAAGACAACCCGAACTCACAAGCGGATATCTTGAAAATGTCGAATGAGGGACTTCCGGTCCAAAAGGGCTTTCTCTCATTCTCATCAAAAAGGCTGATTTATGGAGAATCGCTCCATCTCACCATCATCATGTTGACAAGGGTCTGAGTATTCTCGCAAGCAGTACGACTTTACCAATCTGAGAGGTCTTTGTTAGGACCGTAACATGGGCTTGGTCAATGGCTTAACAAAAGAGACTCTTCGAGTCGAGGCTATTGAAAGAAAATATTCTGCAATTGTCTCCGGGTTTACAAGTCAAGAACCCTGCAAAATGAGATAGAAATGGACTTGCTCGCACTTCTTCGAGCTAAGCTTATAAACATCAGAAACTCTACGTTAGTTCAAGTGCCATAATCTGAAGAGACTTTGCAAGGGACGTAACGCAGGCTAGGCTCATGGGTTGAGAAATGAATGGATCATAAGGCTCAAAATGTGTATAATTGGGGTGAATAAGTTGGTGATCATCTCGGCATTGTCACCGGTCTTCTTCTTCACCAGGGATTGTCTTCTCATTAGATGCTCCATTGGCTTCGAGAGTTCATCACTTGACTCATCACTTGACTCCTCAAGACTCTGGATACTTTTGTGACTTCGAGACAACTAAACATTTTCTAAAGTCGTCACTTTTCTCCATTCTTTCTCCCTTTTTTTTATGGGCATCGGCCTTGCTTTTACCAGGCACACTGCTTTTTCATGCCCTCTAGTTTTTTTTTTTTTTTTTTGACATACACTGTCTACAATGCATACATTGGCCGGTCACACCTTGGCTTGTTTTGACCGAATGACTAACATTTGGACTCTCAGGGTCTTGTCTTTTGTCGGCGCTCTGGATATGCTACTTGAACAATGATGACTTTTGCCTTGCCCCAGTGTGGGGGATGATCACCAACTGGGTTTAAGAAATGAATTTGCAGGCTCAATTGGGCTTAGCAAAGGATAAAGTGTGTATAGGATAGAGAAAGAAATGCTCTTCGTCATCCTAAGGCACTTGAACTTCACGTGAATTCATCTGAAAAAGCAACACTCGAAGATTGATGCAAGTGAGAGCATGAAAATTTCTACTCATTTTTCACCTTATGACGCTGACTTACCTCCAGTTTGCCCCGATATGGGGTGGTTCTTGACAGGGGTAATTTGAATGAATTTCTCCAAGTGTTTTAGGCTCAAAGTGGCGAAACAATGGATTACCTGTAGTGTTTGGGATAGAAAAATGAACCGCCTCTCATCATTTCAGTTGCCGTACCTTTTGCGAGATAACTCTTTACCTTGCAAACATGGAATTTTTCTACTCAACTCACTGGGAATCAGTGCATGGGACTGTGTATAGGATATGGCTTGCCTTTCGTCATCCCGATGTACCTCATTCAACACATTCAATTCATCCCACATGAGTTATCAGATTGTCCAAATAGATTTCCCCTTTTGAAATCGATAATACAGGTTGACAAATAACCATGCAGAAATTAAAGCCAATGCAAATATCTTAACTTGAAATTGATCGAAACCATTTATTCATAAATGCAATGTTTGCAATTCAGAGTATAAAACCAGACTTTTGAAAACTTTTGCCGCAAAATGTTAAACTCTATCAGGGATAATAGATCTTCACAGCGTCAGAATTAACAGGAGTGGAGAACTCACGACCATCCATTTCTGCAAGGATCAGGGCACCTCCAGGAAGCACCTTTCTGACCACGTACGGACCGATGTAGTTTGGGGCAAATTTTCCTCCAGGAACAGGAAAGACGGGCAGTACCTTCCTTAGGACTAGATCATTTACCTCGAAGTGTCTTGGACGCACCTTTTGATTGAAGGATCTAGCTATCCTCTGCTGATAGGTTTGACCGTGGCAAATGGCTCTCAATCGCTTCTCATCAATTAGGTTTAACTGTTCATGCCTTTGTCGCATCCATTCTGCCTCGGACAACTCCACTTGATATAATACCCGCAATGAAAGAATCTCTACTTCAACGGGTAGAACTGCTTCCATGCCATACACCAAGGAAAAAGGAGTCGCTCCGACAGAGGTTCGGATCGAAGTTCGATACGCCATTAATGCAAATGGCAACCTTTCATGCCAGTCACGATAGTTTTCAGCCGTTTTGGCCAAGATCTTCTTGATGTTCTTGTTGGCGGCTTCAACTGCTCCATTCATCTGTGGACGATAAGGAGATGAATTCAGGTGCCGGATTTTGAACTCGTTGAACAACTGATCAATGAACTTGTTGTTCAAATTTGTCCCATTGTCAGTGACGATAGCCTCAGGGACACCATAGCGAGCGACTATGTCTCGCCTGATGAATTTTACAACATTCTTTGCGGTGACGTTTGCATAAGATGACGCCTCAATCCACTTAGAGAAATAATCAATCGCGACCAAGATAAATCGGTGTCCATTTGATGCCTTGGGATTAATCGGGCCAATCACATCGATGCCCCACATTGAAAAAGGCCATGGCTCAGACTGCTGATGTAATTCCGTCGGGGGAACATTTATTTTATCCCCATGAACCTGACAACGATGACATCTTCGAACATGTTGGATGCAGTCACTCTCAAGACTGAGCCAGTAATAACCCAACCTCATAATCTTCTTAGCTAACATGTGGCCATTCATGTGTGGGCCACATATCCCTTCGTGTACTTCTTGCATGATTCTGGTAGCTTCAGCCGCATCCACACATCTCAATAGGATTGAATCATATGATCTTTTGTACAGCTTCTCACCACTAACAAAGAATTTTGAAGCCATTTTCATTATGTACTTCCTGTCAGTCGGGGTGCTTCCCTCAGGGAATTCTTGTTTCTGGATGTAACTCATGATATCGTAATACCATGGCTTTTCATCAGGTTCTCCGGCCACAACCATACAGTAGGCTGGCTTTGTCAGGACTTCGATCTTCAAGGGTTCTACCTCTAACCCCTCAATCACTTGCAACATGGATGATAACGTAGCCAGCGCATCAGCAAACTGATTATGAGATCTCGATAAGTACTCAAAAGAGACATCTTCGAATTCCTTTATGATTTCTTCGAGGTATTCATGGTACGGCACTAGTTTGGTGTCTCTCGTCTTCCATTCTCCCACAGTTTGGAGAATAATCAAAGCAAAATCACCAAACACTTTCAACTTGGTTATCCTCATTTCCACTGCGGTTTGGAGTCCGAGAATGCAAGCCTCGTACTCGGCTATGTTGTTGGTACAGGGGAACACCAACTTTGCCGCTACAGGATAATGTTGCCCATCTGGGGATATTAAAACTGCCCCAGTGCCGGAACCGGCCAAGTTTACAGCTCCATCGAAAAACATGGTCCATGTGTCTTCCTTTATTACCAAAATACGATCTTCTGGAGAATACCTATCATCATCCGGGACTCCAGGATTTTCAGCTAACACATCAGCAATTACTCGACCTTTAACTGACTTTTGTGGTTTCATCTGGATATCAAATTCTGAAATCAAAATCTGCCACTTGGCTAACTTTCCTACCAAAGCCGGCTGATCAAGTAAATACTTGATAGGATCGTTCTCAGTTACAAGCAAAGTCTGGTGATGCAGTGTATATTGTCGCAGCCTATGGAGCACCCATACTAGCGCAGCGCAAGTCTTCTCGGCTTCGGAATATTTCAACTCCGAGACGGTGAACTTCTTGCTTAGGTAATAAATGGCCCGCTCTTTTCCATCTTCAGGACTTTTCTGGACTAGCATCGCACCTAAAGACTCACTATGAATCGTGAGGTAAAGGATCAAAGGCTGGCCCGGCATTGGTGGGACTAGCACTGGTGGTTTCGTCAGGTACTGCTTTAGTTCATTAAACGCTTCCCGACAATCATCGTCCCATTCCACTTGAGCATTCTTTCTTAAAAGTTTGAAGAATGGCTTAGCAGTTGCTGAGAGCTGAGAAATAAAACGGGCTATGTAGTTCAATCTACCCAGGAGGCTCCGCACTTCTTTTACGGTCGACGGGGGTTGTAACTCACATATAGCCTTTACTTTGGAGGGGTCAATTTCAATGCCTTTACTGCTCACTATGAACCCAAGTAATTTACCCGAGGTTGCTCCAAATACGCACTTTGCTGGATTGAGACGGAGCTTAAACTCACGGAGTCTCTCGAATAATTTCTTCAAAGTATCGACGTGACTCTTCCCAGGTCGAGACTTGGCGATCATGTCATCGACATAAACCTCAATCTCCTTATGCATCATATCATGGAAGAGCGTCACCATTGCCCGTTGATATGTTGCCCCGGCATTTTTAAGGCCGAAGGGCATGACCTTATAGTGGAATGTCCCCCAAGGAGTGATGAACGCCGTCTTCTCCTTATCATTATCCTTCATTTTTATCTGATTATAACCCGAGAACCCATCCATGAAGGAAAACAGCTCAAACCCTGCAGTACTGTCCACCAAAACGTCTATATGTGGCAATGGGAAATCGTCTTTAGGACTGGCCTTGTTTAGATCGCGATAGTCGATGCAAACCCGAACTCGACCATCTTTCTTCATGACTGGCACAATATTAGCCACCCAACTGGGGTATCGGGTGACTTCGATGAATCCAACTTTCAAGAGTTTCATGACTTCCTCCTCTATTTTCTTGGAAAGTTCAGGCTTGGTCCTTCGCAACCTCTGTTTCTTGGGCGGCATGTCTGGATTAGTGGGTAGACTATGCTCCACAATAGAAGGGTCTAGACCCGGCATATCGACATACGACCAGGCAAAGATATCCTGGTAATCCTTCAGCAGTTGGACCAGGCGTTTAGCTTCACCTTCGGGAAGGGTTGCCCCTATCTTCACCTCTTTGGGTTCTCCGGAATCACTCAAATTGACAGTGATAGTTTGATCTACTGTTAGGACTTTAGGCCTTTCATGATGCTCTAGATCACGCTGGAGGTCCGAGGAATCTTCAAGTTCATTGGTATCATCGAAATCAGGTTCGGTGGCGCATAATTCATCAGATTGGACCGTTCCCATACCCTTTCGTGTCACAAAATTGCCCCTGAAACATAAAGTAGGGGGTTCAGTAGGACAAACAGGGTTAAATAGTGTATTTTGATTTTATTATTATTTTTTATTTTGAAATTCTTTTCGAAAAGGTTTTAACACGAGGAAGCATGAAGAAGCCCAGGCCTCAGAATTCTCCTTGGACTATATTTTCTTTTATCGGTTGGATATCATCACCGGGCTGGTTTGATGTACCTCAACATGCCCTCAAAACGAAAATTACTTGCAATTTTATTGATTATCACCAAATGAATTACATTTATTGGAATGGAAATTGCAACAATCAAACCCTAGAGATGAAAAGTACTAAAAAGTAGCTCCCGAGACGGGGCAAGTCCTAAAAAGCAGTAAAAATTCCCGCGTAGGGGAATGTGCGAAAAAGGTAAATGTGTTACTCTTGCGGGCCAATGCCCATTCCCTTCAACGGTCCTTCCTCGATGGCTCCAATTAAGAAATTATCGAACAGGGCAGTGATTCCCTCCATTGCATCATCAGAATCTCCTGTCACTAGAGGTGTTGAATCATCCATACCTCCCCATCCATCCGGGACAATGTCACGGGGGTCAACATAGAAGCTCGGGGGTGCTGAGTATTTCACATAATAATCGAACTTGCCGCTCGGTTGCCCCAAAGTGTCGATCACCTCTTTCTCTTCATGCATCATTCTTGCAGGGCCCGGGAATGTGGTGCGGATGTGTGGAAGCAACCTATCACGCCCACGTTCTTCACCATTCGGCTCTTCTTCGGATCGCGATCTAATCTGTCCATTTCCTCAACCTCGACCTCGGACCCGTCCACGTCCATATCCACGTCCCCCATTATTCGGCTCACTTGACCCCAGGTATCCCAACCCAGTAATGCGGGGCCTCTGAGAAACTTCCACCGGTTGGCGGATATCTTGACCATTTCTACCGAGGCCTTCACCCGGAGTAAAGCCATGAGAGACCATTACCCTTCCAACCATGACTGCAGCATTTGACACCTCGGGAATAGGCGGTGATGATCCTCTAGACGCATGTATGGTTGATACGAGCTCGAGCGATTGATAGCTCAATTCTATTTTGCAATCCGGCTCGACATAGGGGATAGCCGTTGCGTGGTAAATTGGGTGCTCTTCTTCACCGTGGACTGTGATTAACTTTCTGTCCACAACGAACTTCACCTTCTGATGTAGACTGGATGGCACAGCTCCGGCAGTATGAATCCATGGACGACCCAATAGAAAATTGAATGCAGTGGGAATGTCCATAACTTGAAAGAGGACATTAAACATTGTTGGTCCTATCTGTATGTCAAGGTAGATTTCTCCCACCACTTCTTTCTTCGTTCCGTCAAAGGCTCGTACGGAGGTTTTTGCAGAACTTATCCTAGAAGGATTTATCTTAAGGCGGTGTAAAGTCGCCAAAGGACAGATGTTCAAGGCTAATCCGTTGTCAATGAGTACCCGGGCAACATGTGAGGCCTTGTATTTGACGGAAATATAGAGTGCCTTGGTATGCCCCCTCCCTTCCAGAGGGAATTCTTCATCTGAAAAGGCTATGAGGTCCTTGAGGAGTATAGAACCCACAAATTCCTCTAATTTGTCATGATCGATCGTTTCTGGCACGTGGACTTCACTTAACACCTTCATTAAGGCTTTCTGATGTTTGACAGATGTCTGGAGTAGTTCAAGCAGAGAGATTTGTGCGGGCATCTTGCGCAATTGTTCAACTATGTTGTACTCGCTAGCCTTAATCACGGCTAGGAATTCTTTGGCTTCCTCATCAGTAACAGGTTTTGCAGGTTGAGCATTAGCTTGGCCATAGGAACGCCCGGATCTGGTAACCAAGTCGACATCGAGACTGTAGGACCAAGGGACTGCCTTATTGTCACTGTACTCATACGGTTGAGGTATCTCGATCACTATCCCTTCATCAGCTGTAGGCGTGCTTACTACGATCTCCTCGTTATCAGACGCGTCTTCAAGCGGAGGCATGTCTTCAGGCAGAGAGTCGCCCTTATCGCTCCTGGTGTTCAATGTAGCGAACTCCTCCTCCCAATTAATAACCACTTCGGAGATAGTGGAAACGATGCCAGTGTGGTCAGCATAAACAATCATCCCAGCTTCTACCATTCTTGAGATTCTTTCTCTCATGATGGCGAGGGGAAGGTCTTCATTACTCGGATAACACCCGGCTTTCACTAACTCACCGTAGACGTCAGCAGTATGCACCTTAACATTCTTGATTCGACCAGCGTCGAAGCTAAATATGGCATTCACATTGCCTGCGTGATCAGGGAGTGGGTTGCTCTGAACATTCGGCTTAGCAGGTTGAAATGAGAAAGCCTTCGTGTCTAGGAGGTTTTGGATTCGGTGTCTGAGGGCATAGCAATCATCGGTTGAGTGTCCCAGCTCACCCATGTGATAATCACATTTCTTTGACGGGTCGAAGTTATAGAACCGCTCAGGATTGGGCCGCTTTGGCTCAGTAGTGAGCAAACCTTTCTTCTGGAGCACCGTCAACACCTGAGACAACGATCCGGGGAGGGGAGTGAATTGCCTCTTGTTGTTCCTCCTCTGAAAAGGTTGACGACTCGAGTTTTGTTGCTGAGCTTCTACTACTTGGATTGCTGGGGCGGAGTTAGCATTCCGCCGGCTCGGTTGGTTATAAGCCACATTCACTTCAGCTGCTGGTTCTTTCTCTTTTCTCGTGCCAAATCTTCTGGTCGAGGAGGACGGCTCGACAAACCATCCATCTTTCAGCCCTATTTCAATTTGTTCGCCCATAGGGATGAGTTGGTTGAAGTTGTCAGCCGGAATGGCAACCATCCGATTACGGTATTCGAACGGGAGAGTTTTCACGAACATCCTCTTTAACTCACTGTCTATGGGTTCTGGAACAACCTGAGCAGCTAAATTCCTCCATCTGATAGCATAATCTTTGAAGGACTCAGTCTTTTTCATCTGAGCGCGTTCGAGATCATCACGGGTAGGAATAATGTCCGTTATGAATCTGTACTGCTTCAAGAATGCTTCACTGGCTTCTTTCCAAGTTTTGAGGCCATTTATCTTCTTCATGAGATACCAGCTCAAAGCAGGACCCGTCAAACTTGCTTGAAAGGCATGGATCATCAGGAGTTCGTTATCAACGTACGAAGTCATTTGTACGTGATAGAGCTGTAGGTGGGCTTTTGGACATGTGGTGCCATTGTACTTGTCGAAATCCGACATTTTGAACTTCTTTGGGATTTTGATCTGCGAGTACAGGGACAGATCGATCGAAGGTGAATCCTGCAAACCTTCCAGCTGCTTCACTCTTTCTTCAAGTTTATTAACCCGTTCATCAGGTTTGTCTTTATTGACGATGATCTGGACAGGGTCATCTTCTAAATCAGGAATATCGTCATCTCCGTCAACGTCGACACTTTTTCTGATCTTCTGCTTTGGGACAGACGCTTCGAGGGGTGTCGAAACAGGAACCGACCGGAGAGCTTTGATCTCAGCGGACATTTGTTGCATCGCGACGACAAGTTGCTTGATCTGGTCTTCCACACCGATAACACGCTCTTGCAAGTCAGTTTGATCGGCCATTCTGGCTCTCGATCGTGTACGAATGGGCGACCGTGATCGGTCCGTAGCTACCTAATTTCGAAATGAAACAGGCATACATGAGTGTTAAGCAAAATGATACGCCAATCCATGACATTGGTCTAACCGCTTTGAATTGAAAAGACCTCTTTATTGAAATGGCGAAAATTTTTACACCAATTAATGACTTGAAATCGAACTGAATATAAAGACAAATGACTCAATTCCTAAACAAATTCTTAAAAAACTGAAAGTGAAATGAGAAAAGAACTTCGAGCTTTTTATTTAGCTTGATCTATAGACATATGGGAGGCGACTTCCTTCTTCAATTGCTCATAAGCTCGAACTATCTTGGATGCCTTTTCTTCAGCTTCTTCGGCCTTCCTTTTGAGACGATTGTTCTCTGAGCGATTGGCGGACTTGAGAGGCACCTTGGGTATCTTCGGGAGCAAATCCTGCGGGATTCTGTGCCGACGAATGTACTGGGTTGTCGTGAAATAGGACTTCTGCTCTCCTTTTAGTTCTCCTTCGGGCCGAGCTATCTTTAACACACGGCACTTCCTCCACATCTTATTGAGCTGGGCTACGGTCGCTTCATGGTCTTTATCATCATCGGCGAAGTCAACTTGTAGGAGTTCTGGTTGTAACGCCGGAGGGAGTCCCTGGAGAATCTGATACTGACGAGACACTCTGGCGGGGTAGTATTCAATTGCTCCGGTGAAACCCAACAGTGGAACCGGTCCAATACCATTACATGTAAGCCGAGCTTCCTCGACTTTGAACCAGTTAGCATGCCATTGGAAACCTTGGGGTCTAGCGTTTTTCATGAAAATGATCCATTCAGAGTAATGATAATCGGGTGCATCCCCTTGTTTTTCTTTGTACCTTAAAACTGGATGGCTAGAATCACTAAGCTCAGGTATTGTGAGTAAATCGCCGCACCCTTTTATATGAGACAAAAACCAGATTTGCAAAAGTTCAAGGGGGGCATGAAAAGTTTTATCGACATGTTGCTTAAATTTAGTGAGGGAAATGAAAGTCTCAGCTAAAATGGTGTTGACAAAATTCTTTTCAAGACAAACCTGTTGGACCAACCAGGCGATTGACGGACTACATGCATTCTTACAGTAAGGAAAAATCACGAATCCGAAAAATGCTAGCAAAAAGATTCTGCCTTTTTGAAAAGATGTGGCTTTTTCAAAATACTGACTCAGGAATGAAAAGGGACATGTGCCGCGATTTGCTTTTAAAACTTTTCCCAATTCATCCTTTCTGACATTCAAAAACTCAGCCAACATTAAAGTAGAATCAATTCCCAAAGGTGGTGTGACTAACTCGGACTCCAATGGTTTTCCAATGAGCACGCTATATTCTTCCAAAGTCGGGGTGAGCTCGTGCTTACCGAATATAAAGGTAGAGGTCTCGGGACACCAGAAGTGCGCCAATGCTCGAACGAGGCCGGTACGGACTTTGACCTCCAGTAGGGGGAGCAGCCTCCCGATGTGGCCCTCAACTAGCTTGCGGTTGGTCGGACTGAGTAGATTCCACCAGGCACGGAGCTCGTCCTTAGGAGCATCAAGAATCCGGATGTCTGCCCCTCCCATAGTGTATAGACCAAGACTCACGACCGACCTAATGTCATGGACCGACCAAAGAGAAAGACGAAATATAAATAAATTGCGAGATAAAGGTTCAGAAATCTTACTTCACCGGGTAGAATAATGGCAATCACATAGACATGCGCATGAAACGTGAGGTTCGATTTCTACCTAGACTCTGGCTTACAAAATGGAGACATGAGGATTACCGAGCTAAACCAGTCATGGTGGTGGTTAGGCTGGGATTCCCCTGACTCCGGCTTAGTCAAAGAGCCGACCCGGGTTGCAAAGGGTGCAACCGTGGTAGGTATTCAATGACACCATGAAAGAACTTTCGGGACCAAGAAAGGCGACCCATACCACACGGGTGTGGTCGGGGTGTCCGTTTTCTCAGTACCATCCTAAACCTGTGCCGCCCAGGTCCGGCAGCGGGTAGTGTGTGCGGTGTAGTGTAAATGTAAGGCATGCACAACAAGTTATATCATACAGCGCTTCGTGCATAAAATAAACCATACATCCAACACCTCCCTGCAAAACAAGGGTTAACAATCACGCCTCCCCTTATACCTCCCATTCTGCAAAAACATTTAACACCTAAAATGTTAGGGACGTACCTGGGATCCTCGCTGCCAAGCAAAAAATATATTTTTTGAAAAGAAAAACTGGCCTAAGTCCACTAAGAGTTTTAACTCAAGATCCCCAGCGGAGTCGCCAAGCTGTCGCGACCTAAAGTTTTTCCTCTCATAGGCTAATGGATTATTAGGACTAAACCTAACTCGGGCCCTCCCAAGCCCTACCAATTCGCAACTTAGGGTTTAAGTTCTTAATCATGCAAACGTTTTCATGCTCGGAGTCGCCACTAATCTATTTGCGGTAGGTCGATTAGAAACCTAAATAAAACATAGGGAGGTATGTTTTATTTCTACGAACCAGAGATTCTAAGCCCGGGGACTTGATTACGCTAGATCTAGTCTAACGCCCTTTCGGTACCTTCTCTTTTCAAAAATATTTTGGCAGACAGTTTGGATTCATTTTAACTTAGTCACTAACATGTGAGGTGTTCATGCGGGTGCGCAAACCACCAATTTAACACCCAAGAAAGCATTGAATAAATTGCAAGTTTGGAAGAATTACTTACCTCGAAGCAACGTAAGCATCTGCATGGTTAGCTAGAAAATCACATCAACCATCCTAATATGATTTCTAATTAACAAGCAGTTCACTCAATATTTTTTAGGATTTTCGCTTATTTAAATGAAAGCTAATCTACATGCAATGACGTGCAAAAATTGACACGCGAATAATGCAACTTAACATGCAAACTATATGTCATGCGACGACGTGACCTAATTCTAATGACGGGCAAACGATTTATTTTTTGGTGTTTTTTTTTAATGAAATTCGGAATAAAAATGTGCCTAAATTAACGTGCAACCTATGATGACTTAACATATCCTAACGTGACTTATTTTTGGGATTTTTGTTAAAATTCGAAATAATAAATTACTTAAATTAAGAATGTAATATATCCTAACCTACCATAAAACAATTCATTCTTCTTTGGGGTTTTCATGAAAATTCGGAATTAAAAAATAACCTAAATAATCTATTAAGATTAGAAAATTACTTAATTTAAACTAGGAAATAGATTATCTCAAATCCTAATTTAAATTAAATAATTACTCTATCGTCTAGATATATTTAGGATTCCTAAACATGCAAAATTCAAATTCAAATCCTAACTGATATTTTTTGAATTTTCTTTTTTATTTGAAAAGGAAAAACAATTTAAACAGAGATAGCATCCACATTTAAAATAGCCACGCAATCCACAAGATTCGTTTCAAATTCAGATTAGGCACAAGAATCGAACTATCGGTCATATCTATAGGGTTATAGATATTAATGGAAAGTCGATCATTCAAATTTGGAAAGCAGATAAAAATCATTATCGTACCCAAGTGATTATGGATAGGATAATGATTTTCCATATCGCCACGTATCATACCTTAGGGATAAGGTCGGATAGTTGTCCAGATACGTTGCTGAATTAGGAAAGTTTCCTAATTTTGAATATTTTCAAACAAGGCAAACATTATCCTAAGAATATCTAGCAATCCACACAATATTCACAGAATATTCAAATGTCCAAAAATTAAGAAACCAAATATTCTGAAAATATTGGATAACATTCAATTACCTAATTTGCAGATAGTTTCCAAATTCGAACTTGCGGATCGGGATGAGCGGCGAACGACGGACCGGCGGTGGCGACGGGAACGACGACGGAGCAGCGGCGACGGAACAGCAAGGCAGCGCCGGCGTGCAACAGCTCCGGCGAGGACGGCAGCAGCGGCGTCGGGCTCGGCGGGGACAGCGGTTGGGACGTCGGCAGGGTGCAGCGACGGAACAGCAAGGCAGCACCGGCGTACGACGGCTCCGGCGAGGAGCAGCGGCAGCAGCAAGCAACAGCGGCGTCGGCGTCGCGCGGCAGGGAGCAGCAGGCACGGCGTCGGCGTCGGCGAGAGGGGGAGCGGCAGCAGCAAGCAGCAGCGGCGTCGGCGTCGGCCTGAGGAGCAGCGGCAGCAGCGGCGTCGGCGTCGGCCTGAGGAGCAGCGGCAGCAGCAAGCAACAGCGGCGGCGACGGCGTGAGGATCAGCAGCAGCGGTAGCGGCAGGCGCGGCTGTGTCGCGCGGCAGGGAGCAGCAGGCACGGCGTCGGCGTCGGCGTGAGGGGCAGCGGCAGCAGCGGGCAGCAGCGGCGTCGGCGTCGGCGGGAAGGGCAGCGGCAGCAGCAAGCAGCAGCGGTGTCGGCGTCGGCCTCAGGAGCAGCGGCAGCGGCGAGCAGCAGCGGCGTGAGGCGCGACAGCAGCAGAGAACAACGGCAGCAGCCGCGGTGGGGAGCGGCGGCACGGCAACGTCGGCGTGAGGCGCGGCGTCGGCGTAAGGCGCGGCGTCGATGCGACGGCGGTGGGGAGCAGCGGCAGCAGGGAGCAGCGGCAGCAGCCGCGGTGGCGTGAGGCGCGGCGCCGGCGGGAGAGGCGGCAGCACGCGGGCGCGGCGGCGGCGGGAGCCGGTCTCCTTCTCTCCCTCACTTACTCTTTCTCTCGCTCACGTGTGTCTCTCGTGCCCTCAAAAATTCTCTTCTGAAAATTGTGTGTCCCCCCTCTAAAATTCTGACCTAATGGAGTATATATAATATTAATCTAGGTCAATTAGATGGGCTTTCTAGTCTTAATGGGCTTAGGCTTGGGCTTTAATTTAAATGGGCTGAATTAATTAATGATAATGAGCTGAATTAAGTTCAAATTAAAACGACCAAGCCCGTTTGACTTGTAATTCCCGGCCCGTGCATTTTAAGCGAGCCGAGTCCCATTCGATGAAATTTAAGCTCGTTCGTCACCGCCAGTCCGATGCAGAATGCAATGAATTTAAACTATATGTTATGCAATTTAAATATTTTTTGTTTAGGGGTTAAAAATTTAATCCCTAATTTTCTATGCAAATTACACTAAATGGTTGCTAAAATTTAGGTGTCAACAGCGGACACACCAAAATATTCTTGAAAAGGGCTTTTCAACGTGAAAGTGAAAATTTCTAGTACAAAGAAAACTAACATTTGATTCGATTGATGAATATATCATTATTGACATGCAAAAAAAATGTTTGTTGTAGTCGATAGCTTTGTCGAATGGAGTTTGTTTGAATGACAACTGTGTTGAAGATATATCTCGGGTTTGAGTAAATTTCCTAGTTTGAGTGGGTTTCATAAAACGGGTTTCCAATTGTAAATAGGAATTGTTCTTAATAACTTGGCTGGTCCAAATCAAACCTATCTAAGCTCTAAATGCTCCACGAAAGATGCCAAGAGAAAAATGCACCCAAGAAAGTTGCCGGCCTTACCTAGTAGCCCTCGTGAAGAGAGAGAGAGAGAGAGAGAGAGAGAGAGAGAGAGAGAGAGAGAGAGAGAGAGAGAGAGAGCATGAGTATAGAGCATGCAATTGGACGTAAGAACCAGATCAAAGACCACCCGTTAAATTATTGCATATCTAGCCGAGATCTTCCTTTCCAAGGAAAGGTTCACAACAGCTGCGGGTGAATCGACTCAACTTCTATTCAAAGCGGCAAAATCATCGATCAAGTCACATGATATTGGCACAATCGATATTGGCAAGTGACGGGGCCAACCTTGCACATATTTTGATAATCCATGCAAAAAGTTACTTAAATTTGCTTTCCATTTTCCCCTAAGCCTATCAGATTTCAAGGTCGTCTTGACGTTCCAAACCCATCGACTCTTAAACCCGGAAAACGAGTGCTTGGCTGGCCTAGACAGTCAATTTGGAGGGGAGTATACACACCCCTATTCCTCCACGGAATAAATAAGTTTTTTTAATTTGATGATAATGATAATCATTTCCCATAAATGGTATCAACCCCAGCTATAGCAGCCGGTGGTTGCTACAGCTGGACTGATGGTTTTGTGGTTCTATTCCTAGAAGCCCCCAAACGATCTTACTAACACGGTTTGCAACTTTAAAAGCAAAACCAGCAATTTTTGTAGTCTTCATGTGTATTATTTTTGTGGGATATGCTTTTAAACCAAGGAATGCGAGCTTTGATAGGTAAAAAGGTGAGTATCGATGTATTCTATGCAAGGCAAGCAATAGAATATGCCACATTAAGGAACCCCAAAGAACTTATAGTAATCTTTTCAAAGATTATTTTATTGACTGATGCTACATTGTAAGCACACATTAGGAAACTAAATTCATCTTTTGGGAGTTTGGTACCAGTCAACTTTGATAATCATTTTTTGTCACATTATCAATTTTATTAAGGTCCATGATAAAAGGAAAAAAGAAAAACAAAAGATGAGCTTTACACTATTTAATTATGGTAAAAGCAACAATAAATTTATGCAAGAAGCTACGTAAACGACGGTCAAATTGTCCCCGCATGATGACATGACCAAATCACTAGCTTTCACGGAATGGCTTTGGTGATGGACTGTCGGAGAAAACAATGATTTTTGACAGATGAAAGCTCCCTGAGGTAGACCAATCACCGGGCTTATTAATTTTTCTAGAGAGGCAAAGTCAAAACATTCCTTCACAATTCTCTCGTTTCTTATTCTTTTTACCACCTTCACAGAAACCGAGCGATTCCAACGCCGAGAGCGCATCGCTAGTTGTCCGTCTCATCCCACCAGGTCACCTTCACCTTCGCCAAAACAACCTAGTCATCAAACAAATCCAGCGCTCCCACATATTACGCACACTAGAATGATGATTCTAACGTGGAACACATCTCTTTCGTTGCTTTGTAGGCATTGTTCCCCTACAAGCCCAACTTCTCCCTCTATAAATGCTCTATCACTCGCCTATTGCATTACCACCTCGCACATATCAGCAACAAGACTCTTCTATCTCTTCTTTTGCCAATTTCTCTCTGTTGGCTCTCTGTTCTTACACTTACAGATATACACGCCATTCCTGTAATAGCAGTACATTTGGGAAGATGACTAAGCTTGCTTTGGCAACTTTTCTTCTGGTGGCTCTTCTCCTCAGCTCCTCGTTCTTTGACTCTACCATGGCCGGTTCAAGTAAGAGTCTTTTTATCTCAATCCCTCCTGGGCGCCTCCGCATTTTTGTTGGGATGGTCTTCTAGATATTGAATGTGTGTTGTGTTTGTGTTTTAAAGGCTTTTGCAACTTCAAGTGCACGGTGAGGTGCTCGAAGGCAGGAAGGAAGGACCGGTGCTTGGAGTACTGCGGGATTTGCTGCGGCAAATGTCACTGCGTCCCGTCCGGAACGTACGGCAACAAGGACGAGTGCCCTTGTTACCGGGACATGAAGAACTCCAAGGGGCAGCCCAAGTGCCCTTAGTATGGTCCTTTTCTCGTTTGCTAGTATGGCTTGTATGAATATTACGCTGCGTCTATGATTATGCAGTCATGGGTACGTTGTCCATATTGTTGGTTATGATTCTTTCTAATAATTCTGTTTTCCTTTGTCGGTGATATCGTTCCTTTTAATCGTGTTTATTGTAAGCTGCGTAAATGATAAATCTCTACCTAGCTTCCTCACAAATGTTAACATGTATTCTAATGGAAGTTCGGGGAAAGCAAAGGACGTATATTATAAGTACATAAAAACGACACATGACATGTGATGCAATTCAATGGAGTGATCATGCACTGTGATTTGTATCCAGAGCGGCCATCGTCCGTCTCAAAAGCTTTTTGGTGCGACCCTCGAAATGGAAAAATGACCTAACTAAAATAGACGAGAATGGAAATCTGTTGGGAAGCTAGCTAGCACAAGTCTTGCAGATTTTCTAGTCATGTGCAATATCACATTGAGTTCGCTTTGATAGCTTCTCCTTACAAAGGAAGGGAATCATTGCAGCAGAAACAGTTAAACTAACATGGAAACATATAGGGGAGAGACAATGGCGTGCCTTAGAGCAATAAAAATGAAGTTTATATATATGAAGTTTCTGTTGACCCATGACTCAAGCCTTTTTTTAAACCAGTTCCACTTTATCCATTTCAAAGACAGGATGGGAGGAATTAGAACTTAGGAGAATGTATATTCCACTATACCATAAAAATTACTTTATTTGTCACACCCCGAAAACAACTAGAAAGGGAATGACATGGCCGTCCTTTGACACGAATGACGCAACCTAAAACATAACCAACAACCTGGTATCAATATATATATATATATATATATATCTCAAATCATATATATATATCAGATAAACCAATAAGTTGGTTATGATATTAGAGTTTTTATGATCCACCAAAAAGAATATGTACAATTAGGACTCAGCCAAACTAACAAACTTTCAACAACTATACATACAACTCCCTAAAACCATATCCAAGATCTAACTCCCAAAAGTCTTCGCGATAGTGTTCTCGCACTAACGGCTGCTGGCCAAAGAACCTGAAAGATTGGGAAAGAGAGAAGTGAGCAACCACAGCCTAGAGAATAGTACATATTTTCTAAGCATATTGAGCCTCCCCAATACACAAGGGCATAATTCATTTATACCAACCAAAATATAACAAACTTAGAAGTGTAAAATTAGTTATATACCACTTCCATATAACTATATTCATAGCCTGAATAGCATTCATCCATAATATCAAAACCAATATTACTGGTCTAGTTCAATAATCAAACTCGTTAAATCACATATCAATGATCAATTCCATGCTCAATATTCAAGTCAAGGCTCTAGAGGTAGCTCCTATGAATTTACGTTATCATGCAACACTTAATCTTTAACCAATGTATATTAATTATACAAGGCCCTAGAGGTGGCTCCCACATGACTCGCATCACCGTGTAGCACTTAGCCCTTTGCTACAAATATTAATAGTACAAGGCCTTAGAGGCGGCTCTCACGTGACCTGAGTCGCTGTGTAGCACTTAGTCCTTGACTACAAGGCTCTATAGGTGGCTCATATGAATTTATGTTATCATATAGCACTTAATTTTTTATCAACATATATCAACATACAATGCCCTAGAGGTGGCTCCCATAAATTTACATTATCATATAGCACTCAATCTTTTATCAGCCCATATCACAATTAGTTTCACAAACCAAAATATATAACTTAAATCGGATTCACAAAGTAGTACATGTAACCTTTCAAAAGAGGTTTGTCAAACCATCTCACCACAACCCAAAAAGTAGTATACACTCAATCTAGCTTGATGCAACAAATATGCTTATCTTAGTTCCATATATATATATATATATATATATATTAAATTACTATTACTTCAGGACATGGGTTTTACAAAACTAACGAAGATATTAGCTCCACTCACCAAAGAATGCTCAAAACCAAACAACAAACATTACTCAAATCACAAGTCCGGGTGTTATAATATGAAGTCAAATTGGCTTTGTGAGATGCCCACAGCGCAAAACCCTCTTCTCTTTACCCTTTTCTCTTCTATTTTCTTTCCTTTCTCTTTCTCTGTCTTTCCTTCTATTTCCATGAGCTCTCGGCTCCTTATAAGCTGAAGACCAACTTTTTGCTTCTTTTTCTTTTTTTAATTTATTTAAAAGTGGGTCCCACCACTGCTTTTTGACTCGATCAAAAAGACCAATATATTACATTATTAAAACCAAACAAGAAAAATGGGACTCGTGCATGTAGGTCTTTGCATCATGGCCCTTTCGTTTTATGGAAAATGTGATGTTTTTGGAATATGTATTCCAAAATATCATTTTCCAAAAAAATGACAATATTTTTCGGTGTTCGATTAACGCCAAAAAATAAATTGAAAAATATTTTCCGTCAATTGGTATAGAAAATCTGACTTGATTGTCCACCTTGCATTCCTTTTAATATTTTTTATTTTATTTTATTTTTAAAAAATAATTTTTATTTATTTTTATGCTTTGAATTTTTTAATAATTTTTTATATTTCTTTTCTTTTCTTTTTGCTTTTTCTCTTTTTTTTTCTTTTCTTTCTTCCTCTACCTATCACCGGCCCATGGCAGCGGCCGACAACTAGCCACAGGTGAGGCTTGACCTCGCTCGCCCAAGGTTGGCGAACTCGAGCCTCACTAGCTTAGGGTGAGGCCGAGCCTAGTCTTGCCTCGCTAGATCTGGCAACGCCATTTTGTTCTGTCGAATATAAGCCATATGGGAAATAATAATAAATAAATGAAAACTAATGGAGGCCATTCTCAGTTCAAACTCCGATCCAGCTCGCTCTCAAACGGAATAGCAATGGGGGATATTCCTAATTCCATGTTCCGCCTCCTTGACTAAAGCCTTGTTAAAAAAGGAAGTATAAAAGGGAAAAAACGAACAAAGAACCTAAACATGGGGACATGTAGAACCCATAACGCCTTCGCCAATACGACAAGAGATGTGTGACAGAAGTTAGATGGGGTCCAAATAGAGAATAAGTAATGACAACAAGGGTCCGCTTAGGCAGGCAAAAGATTTATGAAGATGAAGTCATGCGGTCAATCAGTTCGAGGTGTCAGTAATTAAATCAAATTCATGAATGTTCTACATACATGCGTCATGACTATTCGTGTTTCTGGCTAGGTTTTGTTTGTTTCGTAAAAAATATGACATTTTTAGAAGATATTTTCCAGAAAGTCAATTTTTAGGAAAATAATAATATTTTCCAATATTTGGCTGTAAAATTGTTCAAATAGTCTTAAACCTATTGCACGTTTATCAATTCAGTCATAAAGTTTTCAATTTTGCTAATTCAGTCTTAAACATCTTGTATTTGTGTCGATTCAATCAATCTGGCCAAGTTTGGATGGCCGGCGCTAACGTGGACGCCGGCCGATGATGGCCGTATGATAAACATTGACATGGCAATTATTTTAATACTTTAATATTTTCTTTCTTTTTTTTTCTGCCCATCTTCCCTCTGACCGGTCCAGCGACCGGTCAGAGGCAAGAGCCAGCCTCACCCAGCCAAGGTGAGGCCGACCTCGCCTAGCAATGGCGAGGTTGGCCTAGCCATGGCTAGGCAAGGCTCGACCTCGCTAGATCTGGGCGAGGTCGAGCCTCGCTCAGCCAAGGCAAGGCCAACCCCACCCTCTCTAGGTGAGGTAGAATCCAACGACGGTGGCCTCGCCTTGGTTGGGTGAGGCTTGACCTTGCTAAGATCTGACGAGGTCGAGCCTCACCTAGCCTTGGTGAGGCCGACCTCATTGTCGCTGGGCGAGGGAGAATCCACTGACGGCGACACCCAGCGACAGCGAGGTCAGTCTTGCCTTGGCTCGACCTCACCCAGCCAAGGGCGGGCCAGCTTCACCAGAGACCTCGGCTTTGGCTAGTCGTTGGATCAACTAGAGGGAAGATGGGTAGAAAAAAAAAGAAAGGAAAAAAATTCAAAAAAATATATTAAAATATTAAAAAAATTTGCCACATCAGTGTTTGTCAAGTGACAGGCGTTCACATCAGCGCTGGCCAGCCAAAATTGGATGGATGGACTAAATTGATACGAATGCAAAAGGTTTAGGATTAAATTGATAAAATTGAAAGGTTTACGACTAAATTAGTAAAAGTGCAAAAGGTTTGTGATTGTTTGGATAATTTTCCTGGTATTTGCCTAAAAGCTAAAAATGAACTAGAAAATATTTTCCATTGTTTAGTATAAAAATCTAATTTGATTTTTCTAGGGAAAATTATCAAAAAATTAGTATTTTTTAATTATAATTATTTTTTACTTTTTAATTTAATTTAATTTTTTTTCTTTCCTTTCTTATTTTCTTTTTTTTTCCTTCTTCCTCAATTAGTCACTAGCCATGGCAATGGCCGGCGACCAACCACAGGCAAGGGATAAGCTCACCCTAGGCCGGCAAGGTTCGAGCTAGCCTGAGGTTGCCAAAGGTCAGCAACAATCAATATAAAGATCAAAATCAAATAGCAACTATAGTACGGAGACCAATTCTATAGTTTTCCCGAAAGAAAAAAAAACTTTCGTAGCATAGTCAAGCTTCGACTCAATAAGGATGGGAAGCGTAGCTACCGCAAATGAAAATGGCATCGATAACTCGTCTGCATGTCCTCTATCCTCTGACTATCTCCAGGCCTTCCCTCCTGTTCTTGAAGCCTTCATCTATCTCCTCGTGGCTTGCGCATTCATAATTTCTCCGCTTTTCCCCGTCTTGCTCCAACGCATATCAAACACCTCAAATCTCTCTCTCTTCTCTCGCTCAATTAATGCGCTTAGTGTTCCTACTCGTGTGATTTTATGTTTATCCACCTCTATGGCGCCTTTTCTTGCAATCAAATCGATTCTTTGTTGGTTGTGTCGAGTGGTTTGATTGTCGGAGATCTCGTGGCCGGTCGCTGACCAATCTCTATCAACCTCGAGCAATACTTGGGCCTCGCCTAGCTCATCGGATTTGGCCAGGTGGAGCCTCACCCAATGCCGGTGAGCTTGAGCTTGCCTATGGCTGGTTGTTGGCCATCGCCGTGGCCGGTGATAGGCCGAGGATGAAGCAAAAAGAAAAAGAAAGAAAAGAAAAAAAATAAAAAAATTGATTTTTTAAAAAATAAAAAATTTCGATTTTCTTAAATTATTTTTATAAGAACAAAAGTTTCATTAATGAAGGACTCGAACTTGAGCGCCAACGACACGCGCTTGGCCTTTGAGGACTTGGGCCTAAGTATCGGGGACAAGAGCTCGAGCGTCAGGGACTTGAGTACAACCCTTATGGACCCAGGCTTGAGCGTAAGGATATCGGGCACAAGCACTAGGGGTCGGGCATGTGCATGCTGGGGGTCCAAGTCGGGTTTTGATGAACCTTGGCCTAGTTGCCAAAGACACAAGAACCAACATTGGTGTTTTCGTGCTCAAATATAGAGTTTCGGATCTAAGCGCCTATAGTTAGTCATATTTTGGAAAATGTTTTTCGATTTTTCAAAGAGGAAATCATTTTCTAGAATTTAAGCTTTGGTAGGATAATATTTTCTGTTGACTCATTTTTCTAAGTGAACTATATACCAGAAAATAAGGAACAGTTTTCCCGAAAAATGTTTTCCTTGAAACAAATGGAGCTTCAATGTTTTCTAAATTTCCAGGAATCTATCTCCTTGGAGTGCTAAATATTTTTGAGTCATTTAAGAGTAAGAGTCATGTAACAAGCCTCTATAAAAGCAAGTATTGTGGTAATTTCTAATAAGGTGAAATAAAAAGAAAAAGAAAAAGCATATCCGTCTCCTTCTCTTTCTTGAGTTGTGTAAGTTATGAGTGTTTTCACCTTGAAATTATCCTATCACGAGCCTCCTCCTCCCAACATCCACATACATAATGCTATTAATCAAATGAAAATTACTACATCGTTATAGTTGATACTTTGAGAAGTATAAATTGCGGGTGCGGGTCTATGTGAGAGGATTGGAGTGGCACGATACACCTCCAGTTGAAATCAAGATTGCCTTTTGAATGATGGACCATAATCTCGAATGGATCGACTGGAAATGCATCCCTAGATTTTGCCATAGAGGAAACGACTCTTAAGGTTCTGTCACATGGTGGGAGAGTTAGCATAAGGAGAGAGGTAATGCGGGGTCTAATTGTGAGGCTAATTAGCTGAGAGCGAAGAAGCATGGTGCATAGAAAGACGAAGGATTGTATAGATAGGCGATTTATTGGTGCAAAATCATTATTAATGTGGATACACTTGCATATTTGCATTTAATACACATTTCCATAGTGGCAAATGTCATACATTGTAGGTCTGGTCTAAATTGTTCAATTGATGAATGCTTCAAATTTTAAGAAAAATTGACTACCAACCTTAGGATTTTCGAAAACATGTCTACATGGTAACTAAACGATATTCCACATGATTATAACCTGTTCCAATTCATGCTTAAAAAGCGCATGCTTAACCTATGGGATACTACATGTAGGTAAATGTTGCAGACGGTCGATCTTTGTTTAAATAGCTAATAGAGGATCCGCGTTGGATTTTGTTGATTAGAGAAAAGTACGACAAAAAATATATGTCAAGCTTGCCATTGCTTTAGAGTCATGCCACCGTCGCATGATTAAACTGACCATCGCTCAAGATTGATATCACATGCTTCGTTAGCGACATAGAAAAAAAATAGAACCAATTGTATCAGAGGTGTGCATATAATACAGGAAAAAAGATGGATGCTTCGTGTAACAATATTTATTTCTCAGCTATGAAAAAATGAAGGGAAGCTACTTCCCTACTCCGAGCTAGTATACAGTTTTCGATCTAATACTTGAAAGTAGAACTATTCACCCTAAAGCAGGCCCGAAGTTCTCTTCCTCTTCCTCCATTCATCCGTTGAACACCTGCACAAAGTTCACTCACCTTCTGAGGGTTGCCAACAATCCCACCCACCTCAGGGAATGAAGATGAAGTGATACAAATAGCTTATTTTGGTAAATCATTGATCCGACATTTCAGGGTTAGAATGCATGATGATGCATATCTTATTGAAATTAGGAGTGCTTTCCATATGATGGATCATAATCTTTGATGAAACAAATAGATCACAAATAAGATGCATCAATAGTTTTCTTGAGGAAATGTCATAAAGGTTGGCGGAACAACTTCATCATTTGTTGATAGCGAGGGTCGTTTATGAGGAGAGGGGTAAGATTGTTGCTCAAGAGGAATAAGATATGTAGTGTGGAGTATAAAAAGATGAAAGCTGTATAAATAGGCAAAGAATTCGCTATTCTCATTATTGGTGGATACACTTGCATATTTTGCATTCAACACATTTCCATACCAAGAAATATGATAGAAGGTAGGTTAGGTAGGAATTTCATAATCCACTATTGTGATAATGCACATCCTTTGGTCATCAATTGACTTGTAAGGAAAATCAAATCAGTGTATCAGACCTCAAATTATTGATGATTTCGCTCGATTAAAATTACGGACGCGACAATTCGACTTTCACTGTCGTTATTGGAAGCACTAATAAAATGCTAAAAGGCACGTTATATGCATCTGAAAGTCGTTAGAAGGATTTCTAACATCGATCAAACCCATCGGTCTCACATATTTCATTTTATATGGTTTCCTAAGAGGATAAACTTAGTAAAAACAAGGGATGGAAAGAAATACTCTCTAAAAGCATTTAACAATACATTTACGTGAGAGACAGCACGCAGTGCAAATATTACTTATTATATGCAAAAGAAAACTAACATCTTTTTTAGCAAATGAAAGGTCAAACTATCGCTCTGATCATATTGCAGAAACAAATACAGTTTCTCTATTTGGATTTAATAGTTTCTTGGCCATAATATTCTGCTAAAAGATAGAAAAGTTTTTCAGTACTTGTTTTTGCATATTGATTGAATTGAGGAGAGTAGCGAAGATCCAGCTTTCGGGACCAGAGTGCGCAATGAAAGGTTTGTGGATTGTAATTATATTATGATTACTATTGCATTCTTAGATCGGTGCATTATTTGAGGCTAATGAGTGTATAATCTGATATTATTTGAGATTTAATCTATGAACATCTTGATCGTTATAGATAATACTTTGCGAACTATGCGAGCGTGGAAAAAGATAGGGTAGTTGATGTCTTTTATTTTAGGTCGCTAGTTGATGTCTTTTAGAGAGTACACGAGTGATTATTCATCATATAGAAACAATTCAAATGCATTATATAAATTGAGGGCTAGACATTAAACATTACATATGTATTTTTTTGGCCAGACAATAAATGTACGAGTCATATATATGTTATGGCATTGCTAGTCATAATTTTATTGCTGTAATTTTGAAAGGAGATGCCGGAATATACCAAGTAAGCTCATTAAACGGCTCATGCAACAATTGACCTTGATTGCAGGGCAAGAAATCTGTCCTAAATAAAATCATCACCGTTTAAGCCAAATGTTATCTACCCGAGATTAGTTTTATGGGAATCTCATTCAACGTTTAACTGCAAGGCTTATCATGTAAGAATTTCCTAATGTGGGCTTCATTAATTGAAATTAACTGAATTAGTTTGGTCTAATAAAGGTAAGATATATGGGTTCTTAATCAGTCTAATATGGGGCTGGCTGGTGTGGGCCGAGTACGGCCCGGCCCGTAATGAGAGGGCCCGTGGTCGAAGACTCTATAAATAGCGCTCAAGTCCCTCTCCTAACCTGATGATGCACAATTTGACTCACATACGGATTCAGAGATAACTTTCTTCTCGTGAGTGGCAATCTCATTAGGCCAGTGTTCTAACGAAGGGAATAGGGGAGAAGATCTTGAGTTCGTGTTCGGAAACCGTCGCAAATTCCGCGTCAAGTTCGATGGATTCCAAACCAGGTACGCGAATCGACAATTTCTCCATTTTCGTGTTTCGGTTTCTGATTGTGGTGATCCTGGGTGTGCCATTTACATGGCCTTCATTTGGTATCAGAGCCTGCCATATATTAGAACTGAAACATGCGGATTAGGACCGTTTTCGTTTGGTCCGAGAGGTTTTTGCCCAGTTTCAAAATTTTTTATGGAATGAAAGTTAAATTTTATTACACATTTGAAATCTACTCGTCGAGACGAGAAGAACGGTGGGCGGATTGTCGCCGGAGGAGGCCGGACGCGCCGTCACGCGCCTACACGCGCCCTAGGCGCGGCGGCGCGTGACGGACACGCGCGGCCGTGCCAAACCGGCGCGTTTGTTCGCCGGTAACCGCTTGCTGACGTCAGCTTGACGTCAGCGAGGGCGCGGATCCGGTTTGACCCGGATCCTGACCCGACCCGGATCCTGACCCGACCCGGTCGCTGACCCGACCCGGATCCCAACCCGACCCGTTGACCCGACCGGTCAAACCGGTCGGACCGGTCCGTTGACCGTTGACCGGTTGGACCGGTCAACCGGTCGGACCGGTTGTTCAGACCGGTTTGACCGGCTGACCACGCGCGCACGCGCCACGCCTTCGGGCGGCGCGTACGGGCGCGTCCGACGTCCGTTTTGGACGATCTTGGTACCGACGCGCTCGTATTGAGATTCTCTACACAGTGGTATATTTATTTTACATGTTTGAAGCTTTTAGAGGTGTGAAAATACGTATAGAACCCTATATACGCGTATTTTTAGGGTATTTTTGTGTATTTTCTTGTATTTCTCTATGGTTTCGGAAATACATATGGTAGCTCACATGTATATCACCACATAAAGACTGTGTAGAGTGTAATTCATTGTCTATCAATGAATGGAACAGTATAATTAGCATGGCATGTAATTTTAGAGACATACGCCCCTGTCTTTACGTCTAGCATTACATGTATATAGTAAATGTGATACATAAAGTTCATATCCCTGGTATGAGCGATTTTTAAGAATTCAGTTGAGTAGTGACCACCAAAGTGGCACACTTAACTGGGTTTGAGAAATATTGGTCTCATATTGTGGTGGGATGTCTCCTGGTCTATTATGTGATTATACTCCCAAAGGAGGTGATCTTGTATTAGTTCATGGAGGGGTACATGTATAGCATGTGCTTGAGAAATGACTAATCTTAGTGGTTCATACACCCAAAGGTGGTGATTTCACGAAAGATTAGAATAAGTTCTCATGGCCGCTGTCATGTGGAGAGTGTACAACTGCATGTCATATTTTCTGCCCAAAGGTGATTATGTGATGATGTATGTAACTCTCTAGATTAGTACTCACATGATACTGATTGTATTGTTTGTTTTTCAGTCACCTTTTCTGTAAACGGCAATTCCATTTCCATTGAGGTCCTTACTGGGTTGAACTTTAAGAAATGGAAAAAGGATTTTCTATTTGGAATGGAGCTGGCGGATGTTCACATTGCTCTTACAAAGGATAAGTCGGCAGATATCACGGTCACCAGTACTGAAGTTGAGAAAACCGACTATGCTGCCTGGGAAAAGAGCAATAGGATTTGCTTATTGACAATGAAGAAATCCATTCAAGAACACTTAAAAAGTGGTTTGCCAGCTGACTGTACTGCTAAGGAAATGATGGCAACCTTAGAGGCTAGAAACCGCATTTCATCTAATGCTGAGGTTGGTACACTTCTTCAAAAGCTCTTCAATATGAAGTATGATGGTACTGCTGGGGTTAGAGATTATGTCCTTAGGATGGTAGACCTAAAGACGAAGTTTCAAGCTCTTAATGTTTCCATTCCTGATGCTTGTATTGTGCATCAAGTCTTGAACACCCTTCCACCTGATTTTGGGATTATAAAGACAAATTACAATTCCCAAGATGAGACTTGGTCAGTTAATGACTTGATAGCAAGGGTGGTGGCAGAGGAAGAGAAACTTAAGAAAGAAAAAGGGCATATAGCCTTATATGTTTCTAGTTCCCACAAAAGGAAGAATAAGAAGTCCAGAAATCGTACTCATAAAGGTGCTCATGACACTACCGGTCAATCGGACAATATGGGTCCAAAGAAAACATCTTTCAAAAGGGATGGTGACCACTGCTTCTTTTGTAAGAAGAAAGGTCACATAAAGAAGGACTGTGGAAAGTTTAAAGCTTGGTTGTCCAAACGTGAGCCTACAGGTAATGATTCTTTGGCACTTGTTTGTGAATCCAACCTATCAGAAGCACCATCCAGTTCTTGGTGGCTCGATAGCGGTGCAACTAATCATGTTGCGTTTACCATACAGGGATTCATAAACCGGAGGAAGCCAAATCAGGATGAGTCAAGACTCACTGTAGGAAATAACGAGAAAGCCGATGTTGTGTTTGTGGGAGATGTAATCTTGATTCTAGACTCTGGTTTTAGATTAATATTGAAAGACACTTTTTATGTACCTTCTTTTAGACGGAACTTAGTTTCCGTATCGTGTTTGGACATGTATGGCTACTCTTTTGAAATAAAGAACAATGTTATTTCTTTGTTTCTTAATTCAAATAAGGTTGGGTGCTGTTATATGTCCAACGGATTATACAGATTGTGTTTGTCTCCCAATGACATATACGTCGCTTATACGGCTGAAAATATTGTTTCTAAGAGACCACTACCTAAGGAACAGTCTTATGCATTGTGGCATAAACGACTTGGTCATATTTCTAAGGATAGAGTAGAAAGGCTGATAAAGACTAACATCCTGCCTGCTCTTAAAGATGACTTAGAGACATGCGTAGACTGTTGTAGAGGTAAAATGACCAAGATAAGGAAGAAAACTGCAGTCCGAAATTCTGACTTGTTGGAGGTCATTCACACCGATATAAGTGGACCCTATACGGCAACCTTGTGTAGAAATTTTTATTTCATCACATTTATTGATGACTATTCTCGATATGGTTATCTGTACTTGATTAAAGAAAAGTCTGAGTCTCTTGACAAGTTCAAGATTTTTCGGACTGAAGTTGAGAAACAGTTGGGAAAAGTCATAAAGGTTGTTAGATCTGACCGAGGTGGAGAGTATTATGGCAAGCATGGCGATGCCGGACAGCTTAAGGGGCCATTTGCCAAATACTTAGAGGATTCTGGGATAGTGGCTCAGTTCACTATGCCTGGGAGTCCTGAGCAAAATGGTGTAGCCGAAAGGCGCGATCGCACCCTTATGGAAATGGTGAGGAGTATGATAAGTAGGACAAATTTACCTAGTTTTTTGTGGGGTGAAGCTTTGAAAACAGCTTTGTACATTCTAAATCGTGTACCTACTAAAGCTGTTCCATTGACTCCTTTTGAGTTATGGACTGGACGTAAGCCTAGCTTAAACCATTTTAAGGTTTGGGGATGTCCTGCAGAAGTGAAGTTATATAATCCAACATTAAGTAAGTTGGACTCCAAAACCACTCGGTGTTACTTTGTATCTTACCCGGATCATTCGAAGGGATATCGGTTCTATAATCCCAATGGAGGCACAAGAATTGTGGAATCACAGACAGCCAAGTTTCTGGAATTTGATGTGGCCGAAGAAAGTAGCTGCTCACAGACTATTGAGGATAATAATACGGTGGGTAATGTTGTATCTTTATCTTCTCCCATACAGATAATTGTGGAGACTCCCATACCACAGACTGAACCTGTTGAGACTCAGGATCCTGTTATCGAGACAGCTCCTAATGAAGTTCCTCAAGGCTCTCAGGTGTAGAATGAGGCTGTTGTTGCTCCAGTAAGGAGATCCATTAGGGAGAGACGATCAGCTATACCACCGGACTACTTAGTCTATATAGGAGAGCAAGACTACGATATCGGTTCTATAGCTGATCCAGTGACTTATGCGGAAGCTGTTTCTTGTTCTCAGTCGAAACTGTGGTTGGATGCAATGAGAGATGAAATGTAGTCTATGAAGCATAATGGAGTTTGGGAACTTGTTGAATTACCTGAAGGTCATAGACCCATTGGTTGTAAATGGGTGTATAAGACTAAAAAGGACTCTAAAGGAAAGATTGAGAAGTTTAAAGCCAGACTGGTAGCCAAGGGTTTCACTCAGAGAGAAGGAGTAGACTATGAAGCAACCTTTTCTCCAGTCTCTTCTAAAGAGTCTTTCAGAGTGATCATGGCATTGGTAGCTCATTTCGATATGGAGTTACACCAGATGGATGTTAAAACTACCTTTCTCAATGGAGACCTTAATGAAGAAGTCTATATGGTGCAACCCGAAGGCTTTGCGGCAGATGATTCAGGTACGCTTGTATGTAGACTTAAAAAGTCTATTTATGGTCTCAAGCAAGCTTCTAGACAATGGTACTTGAAGTTCCATAGTGTTGTCGCTTCATTTGGTTTTGTTGAGAACAAAGTAGATCAGTGTATATACTGCAAGGTCAGTGGGAGGAAATTCATTTTCCTTATACTCTATGTTGATGATATTCTGCTTGCAAGCAGTGACCTTGGTTTACTGCATGAGACAAAGCGGATGTTGTCAAAGGACTTTGATATGAAAGACCTTGGTGAGGCGTCTTTTGTCCTTGGCATTGAGATTCATAGGAATCGTTCTCGCCGACTATTGGGTTTATCTCAGAGGGCATATGTTGATCGTATCTTAGAAAGATTCAACATGCAGCAATGCAAGCCAGGAATTGCTCCGGTTAGTAAGGGTGATAAGTTGAGTCTGTCACAATGTCCTCATTCAGATTTTGAGAAAGCCCAAATGAAGAATATACCTTATGCTAGTGCACTTGGGAGTATTATGTATGTTCAAGTATGTACTAGACCAGATATTGCTTTTGCAACAGGACTTCTAGGCAGATATCAGTCAAATCCAGGACACGATCATTGGATTGCTACCAAGAAAGTTTTGAGGTACTTAAAGAGGACAAAAGACTATATGCTGATTTACAAACATGTTCAGGACCTACAGCTAGTTGGGTATTCGGATTCAGACTTTGCTGGCTGTCAGGATGAAAAGAAGTCGACAACAGGTTACATCTTTAAGTTAGCAGGAGGTGCAGTATCATGGAAAAGTGAGAAACAGAAATCAATGACATCCTCTACCATGCAAGCGGAGTTTGTAGCATGCTTTTCGGCCGCTACTCAGGCAATTTGGTTCCGGAACCTCATTAAGGAGTTGACCGTATTTGATTTTGTGGATAGGGCCATACAGCTGTATTGTGACAATAACTCTGCAGTGTTGTTTGTTAACAACAATAGAGGTCTCAAGGGGTCTAAGCATATGGAGGTCAAGTACCTGACTATAAAGGAAAAAGTTCAGAATGGTGACATTGCAGTAGAGCACATTTCAACAGATGATATGATTGCAGATCCGCTAACTAAAGGCCTTCGCCCTTGTATATTTGATCGACATGTCATTAACATGGGCTTAGGAGTATCATGGGATACTATTAATTAGTGGGAGCTGTTTAGTTTTATGTTGCTCTTATGAAGTTTGTATCTGATTTTGTTGCATTTTGCAATATTTGAATATGTATCAACTCTTTTGCATTCAATGAGGTATTTGTGAATGTAGATTTATCAAGTTGAGTACATATATTTGATGAAAATCTCGAGGAATTGTGTAAACCTTAAGTATAGGCTATGGGGCATTCTTGGTATTAGCCTTAATGATATGTCTTGTTACACATAAAGTATAGTTAACTATCAAGGTAAGACATATGCAGGTTCGTTGGAACCATGAAGGATATTCTCTGGTGACACACTAGGTTTTGTGACACTTAAGGAGAGAGAATTTGGACTAACCAAATGGATAACACATGAAGTATTACTCATTTTGAGGTATTGTCCATTTAACACACTACCATATTGAATCCATATCAGTAAAGTTGAAAGCACTCGTGATCATGGAAGGCTCTGCGTGAGTACATGCAGTTACCGCCATGATTCGGTATTTGAGACTTTATGGGATCGGATTAACTATTAAGAATAATCTCTAGACCAATATAAGGGTGCGCACACAGTTCTATTTCAATTAATATCGCCCAAGTGGGAGAATGTAAGAATTTCCTAATGTGGGCTTCATTAATTGAAATTAACTGAATTAGTTTGGTCTAATAAAGGTAAGATATATGGGTTCTTAATCAGTCTAATATGGGGCTGGCTGGTGTGGGCCGAGTACGGCCCGGCCCGTAATGAGAGGGCCCGTGGTCGAAGACTCTATAAATAGCGCTCAAGTCCCTCCCCTAACCTGATGATGCACAATTTGACTCACATACGGATTCAGAGAGAACTTTCTTCTCGTGAGTGGCAATCTCATTAGGCCAGTGTTCTAACGAAGGGAATAGGGGAGAAGATCTTGAGTTCGTGTTCGGAAACCGTCGCAAATTCCGCGTCAAGTTCGATGGATTCCAAACTAGGTACGCGAATCGACAATTTCTCCATTTTTGTGTTTCGGTTTCTGATTGTGGTGATCCTGGGTGTGTCATTTACGTGGCCTTCATATCACAGGATGGAGCCAATTGTGTTAAGCTTAAAAAATTAGAAGCACAGCAAATATTAACAAATTAATCATAATTAGCTCGCCAACGAAGAACTTGCTAGAAATGGAGTCGCTGAAATAGACACAGGGGCGTCCTGGGTTGCTTGTACTCACGATTGCATAAATGCCTCGTCTTTGTAACCAATGCTACTATAAGTAAACTTTATTAACATGTGTAGATTATTCAAAAACATTCTATATTTTAACTTTTTCTTGTAAGAGATTTTTTTATTGCTAAGAGTATATGCAAGGCAATTACTTAGGACGATACAGTTGGATTGAGATTGTGACTGCAAGTTTTGATGGATGATCCTAAAGATCAATAATATTAGTGCACACGTATGTCATGTTAGAGATGATACTTGATTAGTATAGATTGTGTGGTGCGAGGGTGTATGTGAGAGAGGATTGGAGTGGCGTGATACACCACCAGTTAAAATCAAGATTGCTTTTTGAACGATGGACCATAATCTCTAATGAATCTGTTGGGAAAACCTTATAATTGATTTTGAAGTTGATGCAGCGTAAGCTATGATTTTCAAAGTAATTCTAAAATTCAATTTATAGTCGTGTCCATCTCATTCATCATATTATCCTTTTATAGGCAAATAAGGAACAACTATCCAAGTTTGGAAAATAGAGATCGTAATAAATTTCTAGAAGACAAATCATAATTAATAAGGATTCTGGAAATCTAAAATTATTCAAATACTCTCGAATATAAGAGATCATTAATTGCCTTCGACGTTTTCGAAGAATGCTCCGGCATCAGTCACGGTCAAATCGCATCGATTTCTAGCGATCACGTTTGTCAAGATAATCACATGCCAAACATTCTACATTAGAAGTTGACAAAACTATCCATATATATTTTGTAAGTCTGACAAATGTTTTAAAGTATTTTGATTTAGGAAATTATACTTTAGAGATGGCAAATCTTTTACTTTGTGAAGCTTTGATTTTATACTGATGTTCAAACTTTATATGGCTTTTGAAGAACCTCGGCATTTATACCGGAATCAAAAGATTCAGACTTTAAAGAACAACCCATCCTACCATACGTTCTAATTGCAAGACTCGATACTCTAGAATTGGATCTCATTCAGTCTTCGACGCAAACTCAAAACATTCAACAGCTAGTAATCTGGCTTGGATTTCACAAACGGAAAGTCTTGATTAATTAGATCTTAAAAGAATATTTTGCGAGGAATATTAATATCACAAAATATCTCAAATTGGTTGACAATCAACCACATGACAAGTTTATTTCTAAATAGAGGGGCATTTCTTTTGGAAACTGAAGTTCTGGTTGTATGAGTGACTAAATTCAACGAGATTCAGATTTTGTTATTCAATGTCTACTTAATCCTTTTTATACAAATCTATTCAAGATGAAGATTAAAAGATGATCTTCTGAAGACTGTCCAACGGTTAGTTTGAAAATGGAGAAGTATAAAATCAAACAAAGTATCGAGAAGCAAAAGCAGAGACAATATCCAGAATAATCTATTACAACGTCTGACCATACTCCAATCAATGTTACTTGTCTTTCTTGAGCTAAAATTTGTGATTCTGAGAGACTTATTGTAATAGTGATTAAGTAAGATAGAGTGACCTATCTTACATGGAGAGTTATCTCTCAAAATTTATAATTTCCTAATTGATCATTTAGTGGAATCCAACCAGTAGGCTGTCAGTATAGGAGAGTGGACGTATACTTGATCTAAGTCAAATCACTATACATCTTGTGTGCAATTTTTCTCATCCCTAAAGCTCCTTTAATTTAATTCCTTGAACATTAACTTAATTGCTATTCAAAGACCATGCAAAATCTAAATGATATTCAAACTTTGTTTTTGATTTGCTATTTTCACATTATATTCAAAAAAAAAAATTTATATCACCTATTCACTCCCTTCTAGGCAATCCTTGCTAGCCACCTCAAAATCAATTGGAAAACAAATCAGATGCATCACTACATTTCTTCTTAGAGGAAAAAACTTTAGAGGTTCTGTTCCATGGTGGGTGAACTGGCATAAGAAGACAGGTAATGTTGGGGTTGATTGTAGGACTAATTAGCGAGAGCGACCAAGATGGTGCATAAAAAGATGAAGGATTGTATGAAAAAGCAATGTATTGGTCATAATCATTATTACTGTGTATATACACTTGCATATTTGCATTTAATACACATGTCCCTTGTCACGCTCCAAACCCCATCGAGCGCACAACACCCTCCACTGGTCGATTAGTACGATATCCCAGGGTTATCGCCGACCTCAAATAACCATCAGAGATTTACATCCACAGCGATACCATCATTAATCCCGGCCAATTTAAAACTGGGGAAAACAATCAGGGAGAATATACACATATACATTTCCATTATCCAACTTATAAAAATATTTACAATACACAACCTCTATAAACACTTGCACACCGTATTTAAAACCACCGATACACAAAAAGATCTATGACCTGGTAATCTATCCTAAAAAATGATGCTCTTCTAAAAACCTATTCCGAACCCATAGACTAGCCTCGTCGACCTCTACTCAGTGTCCACTCTGAATCCGATTCCTCACCATCAGGATCCGAACTTCCTTGGGTATTCTGCTCCTCTGAGGACTCCGGTTCTGCTTCAATCTCGATCGGATGATTGATGTCACCCGACTCAGCTGGAACTTCACCCTGTTCCTCCTCAGCTAATACATCGAAGAAATTGAACTCAGGAACAAAGTTGGGATCCATGTACTGCTCAAATGTGGAGTATATAATCCGGTTCCTCCTCGGGTTCCTCAGACTCATCAGACTCAATCGTAGGTTCTGCCTCGGTCTCTACTCCCTTTGGTTCCTCCTCGGGAATTGGTTCTAGATCTATATCCATTGGATCGTCCTCAGCTTGAGATACTTCGGGTTCTAGTTCATGCTCAGCCCCCGACGATACTTGCGCGGCCGACGTCGGATGCATTCCTGATTGGGCTAGACTAGTCTCCACGCTGGTCAACTCACTATCAATAGGGGGTAGTACAGACAGGTTCCAATCACCAACTAAGTCAAACAGGACATCAAAACCCCTAACGGGCCCAAACTCATCCCCGTCTGCATCCCGGAAAAACCAGGCCGTATATACATGGGTCTCCCACAGAGGTAGTCCTACATCTACAAAAATGATGGTAGTACGCCTAATCCAGGTCACGTTATCTGGCATAGGGAATTCTGCAACGTCATTCTCGGTGTGCACTGGTATCCCAAAACGCACTGGTGGCAGTGGCGGAGGATTCATGGGTCCTATCGGGGCTCTGAAAAGTATTGGTTGAAATAATCATGAGACTACATCTAAGTAAGTACACCCCTAAACCCCACCTAGGCTATCACATACCTCCGAACAATTGTACAAACAACACAATCACATACGCGCCATCACAAGTAGGCATAATTCTTGTCACTGACATTCATTTCATTCTCGTCATTTTTTTTCCATATTCCTTGCCAGTGACCCGCGTTGAAGTACACGCCTCAGGTACACTGCGACCACTTTTCACAACACTTCAGGGCCCGCGTTAATGTACACGTCTCAGGCCATGTTTCTTGCCCGCGTTGAAGTACACGCCTCAGGCTCAACACCTACCACCTCCTGCACAACCCGCGTTGAAGTACACGCCTCAGGCTGGCAGTCCTCCGGTAATACCGGGCATCGTCCCACGTTGAAGTACACGCCTCAGGACGGCACAATTTGCACAACACGTGTCATACGACATTTCTTTCTCACTCATGCACATACTCCACAAACATTTATCACACTCAACTGGCCAATCACACGTGGCCCGTGCACGCATCATTTCACACACAAAACATGCTCACTTAGCATTGATACGGCCAATTTTGACAATTAAATCAGTTTGGCCCAAACGTGCACATATAGGCATATTTCAAACATAAAATTCCACAACCATGCACTCAATTTCATCATCTCAACCCAGTTGCATTTCAAATATACAATAAACGCACAAAAAGTCATTTTTCTCCAATCAAACAACTTTGAATCAATCCCGGCCCTTCACGGCACTTTCTTACAATTAATTGCCGGTTCTAAAAATCCAATTTGCGTCCCGATCGGCCCATCACAGCCCCATGAACAGTCATCCACAGCCCACTGTTGTCCTTAAATTTCCCAATAAAAATTTCCCGAATTCAATCATAGGCCCGCCAATTGATTATACCCCTAACTCGTACAATCCCGTGCCCGAATAAATCCAATTTCCACCAAAATTAGCCGTCAATACCCAATATCCTAAGTCCGGTTTAGGGCGCGACTTACCCGACTCTAGACTCACGTGGCTAGAGCGAAAGTGGCGGCAATCGACGGTGATCTTGCGGCGGCTTGAGGTGGTGGGGACGTACGGCTCACAGCTAGTGGCAATCGGCTTGGGGCGAACGGTGGCTGTTCATGGTGGGGCTGCTGGGTCCACGACCGAGAGAGGGGAGAGAGAAACCGAGATGGAGAGGGACGGCGTGAGGGTGGGGGCGGCGGATCGGCGAGCGGTGGCGTGGCGGTGGCGGTCCGGCGGCGTCCGGCGGTCCGGGCAAGGGGGAGAGGTGGCTGGAGGGGGGCTCACGGTGGGGGTTTCACGGGTAGAGAGAGAGGACCGAATGGGGGAGGGGAGAGGAGAGAGAGAGGATAAGGTTGGACCAATTTTGACCAAAACGGCAAATGACCAAAATGCCCTCGTCTAATCTTTTTATTCCAACGGTTCAAATTCGATCCAATCTTGAAATCAACGGCCCAGATCGAATCTTATCAAAAATATCCAAGGGTATACTTGTAATTTCTCAAAAAGTTCAAGGGCAAAATTGTCTTTTCCAAATTTTAGGGCATAATTACCAAAATGCCCTTGCCCTTTAAAACTAACCATTTAATAAATTCCAAGGGTAAAATGATCAGTTTCTCCATTTCTCGTCGAAATCAAGTTTTTCTGAAGGAATCGGGGCAGTCCAAAATTGCACGTTACAACCGCAACGTCGTCCTAAAGTCCCGTCGCGACTTTCAAATTTTTCGGTGTCCAATTTGGGCCAAATTAAATAATTAAATTTTATTAAACGCAATTCGAGCGTTTCTCAGGCTAACGGGCGGCTTGTTGGGAAAATTCGCATATTCGATCCATGACTGATACTAAATCGAGTCACATGCAATTTATTCAGACCGTCACGATTTCGATTATCAATAAAATCGCGAGGATCAATTACTAGGTCCGTGGGGCACGATCGTTCGATATAGGTTCAGGATCATTCGTCAATTCATTTCGTGGTCCAGCGGTATCATCTGCGATCCACTACTGTGACAGTGGCGAACTGACCCCTGACTATCCTTAGATCGGCCAACAGTGGCTCAAAATATTACCTCGACGATTTCATGGTCATAAGTCAATTCACGATCGAATTTTCATTTAGTCGTATGAATTTAATTCCTCGATCAGCCTTTCCCTAATGGTTAGCTTCCTAGGAATGATCAGTTCCGGATGAGAGCTAATTACAAGTACATTCATAAAACTCAGTATTTTATAAATTCTAAATGGACTATTTTTCAGGATGTCACATCCCTAGTGGGAAATATCATAAGTCATAGGTATGTCAGAATTGTTCAATTAATGAATACTTCAAAATTTAAGGAAAATTGACTACCAACCTTAAGATTTCGAGAAATTGTAGACATGGTAATTTGACAATATTCAACATGGTTTATAAGACGAACCGATTCATGCTTAAAAATGCTGGCTTTGCCTATGAGATGCTACATGCAGCTAAAAGTAATAGAGGGGTAATCTTTGTTAAACTCACACTTTTTTTGCTACTAAATCCTTAAGTACCACCTTATTAAATTAAACGCATTTGCAACACAGATCAAACTCATTGATCTCACATCAATGTTATTATTTGGTATTTTTCTCATAAGAAAAAACATAATATGAACAAATGAGTTAAAAAAAACACTCTTCGGAGTGTCAAAATAAAAAAATTAAAAAAACTCATCGATGTCACATCAATGTTATTGTTTGGAATATTTTAATTGAGGCTCAAAATCATCAATTTAACCGAAAAATCAACTTTTGGTCATTTTTATAAAAAAATTTGAAAATTAAAAGCCCAACCATGCTTGTAAAGATATAATTAATTTTTTTTTTGTGATTTTCGCAAATTTTATAATATGATACTTAAGGACTATTTTTGGCTGAGAAATGGGCCCAGTCATGATCAGAGATCCCAAGTCTCGAGTTTTTACCATATGGGACCTGTCGGCAAAAATTGAGGTGTCAACAGGACTTTAAAGAAAACCTTATAAAGACTCCGAATTAGGAAAGTAAGGACACACCAAATCAATTTCCAATTAGGACTTTTCCTCTACGCATCATCCACTATGGATCGGTCTATATCCTCCAATTGGGTTGGGTTTCGTACATGAGGTGTAACTTGAGACATGATTTAACATCTTCTCGTAACATCTTTTGCCATTCTTTAGAAAATAAGGCGGACTTTACTTCTTTCAAGGTAATTGTAGTGTGCCCTTGTAACAGCAAATTAGTAAAGTGCTCAAAAGAATATGATAGGACTTCATCAACATCATGCCTTGTTTCTCATAAGGTAAGGTTTCATTAACATTCTTCAATTCCATCATGAGTTATTAAACTCATCTAGATGGTCTCTAATAGATGTACTTTCAACCATGCTGAATTGAAATATCATTTTCAGCATATATAAGCAATTGTCCAAACTCTTCATCAGATAAACAACCTGAAGTTTTGCCCAAAATTCGGTGATGTCCTTCTCTTCTGCCACTTCAATCAATACCTAATCTAATAGATTCAACAAGATTATGCTTTTCGCCATCTCCATCAACTCTACCTTATTGGCCTCTTTCATCATTTCTGGCAATTTATATTATTGCCATCGAATGCCTTCACCAAACCTTGGGTTGTTAAGAGGGTATGCCTTTTAATGCTCCAAAACCCAAACTTGTTCATCTTGGGGAATTTCTCAATCTCAAATTTCGCTCTAGACATAATTGTAGCAACAGAATTTTCAAATAGTGATCAAACAAGCAAACACATCAAATCGACTCTAGAAAACCCTAACCTTAGCTCAAATACCAATTGTTATGAAAATAACATGGAAGCTAAGGGATCATGCAATTTATGCATAACATGAGAAGGAGAAAATTACTACATAAATCAATGAGAAAAATAAAGAACATCAAAGATTTATGTGATTCGGTCCGAGTATCATTACTTATTCTACAGGGAGAGCCACCGCAAAAATTCCACTATGAATCTAAATAATACGGTGTTTACTGTCGCTCAAGTGTTTCCTACCCCTAGATTACATCCAAAGCAAACTCACAATTATTATCTTACAATCTTTCGCAAAAAACTTGCTTAGAAAACTCATAGAGAGAAAATATGATATTGCTCTTGTTGGCTCTGATGTATATGCTATTAGAGTAGAATCTTAATATCACACGTATGTATATAATGTTCCTATTCAAAATAAACCTTTTTAGAAAATCTACTCAAACCAGAGACATATTCTCAACACAGTGATCATTCAAGAAGACTCTAGTTGACCATGCTAACGACCACAACATTTGGACATTTTTTTTGTGTCAACAATGATATATAGATAAATTGAATTAAATGATGGTTTTCTTTCACTTTGAAAAGCCCTTTTCAGGAATGTTTTGGCGTGTCCTCTCGATGAATCCTTATTGGATCACGTGTAGGTATTGTTCTTAATAACTTTGCTAGTCAAAATCAAACCTATCCAAGCTCTAAATGCTGCACGAAAGATGCAAAGAGAAAAATGCACCCAAGAAAGTTGCAGGGCTTACCTAGTAGCCCTCGCGAAGAGAGAGAGAGAATGAACATAGAGCATGCAGTTGCATATCTAGCTGAGATCTTCCTTTCCAAGGAAAGGTTCATAACAGCTGTGGGTGAATCGACTTAACTTCTACTCAAAGCGGCAAAATCGTCCACCAAAGTCATATGATATAGACACAATTGATATCTGTAGGGTTCAATAACGAAAAACAACGCAGCGGAATATAGAACCCTAGACAGGATCCATGTGTATATTGAAATCAAAAGGGAATTTCGAAACGTACCTGTCACGCCCCGAACCCCCGTCGAGCACGCGACATCCCGCCTCCGGTCGAACAGTTGTGACGTCCCAGGTTATCGCCGACCTCAACTAAACATCAGAGATTTAATCGCGCAAACGGAAACCATAAAACACCCGGACAGATTAAACTGGGGAGAATTGGGAGAATATACATTTCCATTACTCGATTAAACTTATTCCACCAATATTTACAATAGAACAAACCTTAGTTTACCAGTACACACATTCCTAAAGCCTTCGAAAGTGAGAACAAAAACAGACGACCTGGCATACTAACTTCCAAAAATGTTAGCCTTCTGACAACCCATCGGAAACTCTGCCACATCGTACTCCGTGTGCACTGATATCCCAAAACGTACTGGCGGCGATGGTGGAGGATTCATGGGTCCTGTCGGGGTTCTGAAATTATTGGTTGAAATAACCGTGAGAACACTTATCAGTAAGTACACCCCTAAACCCAACCTAGGCTATCACGTACCTCCAGACAATCTAGCAAGCACACACACATTCACGTACATCAAGTAATCACAAAGCAGGCACATCAATTAATATAGCCAGGCTCAATCACAATCACACTGTATGCAAACACGCGCATGAAACATTTCCCTTCCTCTGATCCTTTCATTTTCATTTCCTCTTTCACATTCCTTGCCAGTGACCCGCGTAAACGTACACGCCTCAGGTACACTGTGACCACTGATCACTTTCCACAACACTCGCCAGTGACCCGCGTTGAAGTACACGCCTCAGGCACACTACGATTACTAATCACTTTCCACAACACTCGCCAGTGACCCGCGTTGAAGTACACGCCTCAGGCACACTGCGATTACTAATCACTTTCCACAACACTCGCCAGTGACCCGCGTTGAAGTACACGCCTCAGGCACACTGCGATTACTAATCACTTTCCACAACACTCGCCAGTGACCCGCGTTGAAGTACACGCCTCAGGCACACTGCGATTACTAATCACTTTCCATAACACTTTCGGGCCCGCGTAAACGTACACGCCTCAGGCCATGTTTCTTGCCCGCGTAAACGTACACGCCTCAGGCTCAACATCTACCACCTACTGCACAACCCACGTAGAAGTTCACGCCTCAGGCTGGCAGTCCTCCGGTAATACCGGGCATCGTCCCGCGTTACAGTACACACCTCGGGACGGCACAATTTTCCACAATTTCTCATGCCATGCCACACACCATTTCTTTTTTACTCATGCACACGCTCAACACGCATTTACCACGATCAACTGGCCCATTACACGCGGCACGCACACTTATTATTTCACACAGCTCATGCTCACTCAGTATTAGACATGGCAATATCGATAATTAATTTAATTTAACTCACGTGTGCACCCAACAAGTATGTACAATCACTCAATTGCACAGCAACATACTCAATTTAATCACCACCATTTATTAATAATTCAAAGATACATCCAACACGATAATTCCCATTTTTCTCCAACCAAATGGCGTCGGATTAATTCCGATCCTTCACGGAACTTTCTCGCTATAAAATACCGGTTCTAAAAATCCAACTTGCGTCCCGAACAAGTCATCACAGCCCCGTGAACAGTAATTCGCAGCCTGTGAACAGTAACTCGCAGCTTATAATTCACGTCAAATTGTTCTCCAAAAATTCCAAAAATAAATCTCAAGGCCCACCAAACAATTCCAATCATAAACCCTAATTTTTCGCACTCGTATATTGTAAATTTCACCATCCCAACTCAATTATAGTTAAAACACACGTAAAGCACATAAATTTCTATTTTTCACCCGCCAAACTATGCCAAATTGATTCTGGTCCTTCACGAAACTTTCTCACCATTAAATCTCGGTTCTAGAAATCCAACTTGCGTCCCAATCGGACCATCACAGCCCCATGAACAGTAAATCACAGCTCGTGGACAGTAATTCGCAGCCCCTATTTTTTTGAATTTCCAATAATTAATGCCCGAATTAAATCCCAAGGCCCGCCATAAAATTTCCACTAACAATTCACACAATTCCGCACCTAACTTTATACAGATTTCGCCCAAAATCGCCCGTTGATACCCGAAGTCCTAAATCGAGATTAGAGTATGACTTACCCGCGTTCTAGACTATCGCGGTTAGAACGGAGAGCAGCGGCACTAAATCGGGGACGGCGGCGTCCGGCTCGAGCGGCGACGGTCCGGCGGCGGCGTGGGTCTTGCACGGCCAGAAATGGGTCACGGAGAGAGAGAGAAAAAGAGAGAGATGGTGGTGGCTTGAGGGCAGCGTGCACGATGGCTTGAGGGCGGTCCGGCGTGCGGCGGCAAGCGGCAGTGCCGGCGGGGGAGAGAAATGGCCAAGGGAGAACTCACGGCCAAGAAGAAGAAAAAAAAATAAAAAGGGGAAGGGCTGATCACGGCAAGAAGGGAGGAGAAGAATGGGGAAGGAAGACCAAAATTTGACTTAAATAGTGCCAAAGACCCAAGTGTAAAATGACCATAATGCCCTTATCTCACAATTTTAATCCAACGGCTCAGATTCGATCTTATCTTGATCCGACGGTCGAGATCGATTCTTGCACAAAAATATCCAAGGGCATACTTGTAATTTTTCAAAAATCCAAGGGTAAAATTGTCCAATAAAAAATTTAGGGCAAAATTACCAAAATGCCCTTTACCCTTAAAACATACCCTTTTATAACTTTTAGGGGTATTTTGGTCACTTTCTCTGTTTCTTGTCCAAATCGAGTATTTCCGAAGGACTTGAGCGCACCAAAAATTCACACGTGTCACGTGCAACGTCGTCCTAGCGTTCCGTCGCGACTTCCTAATTTTCTGGTGTCCAATTTGGGCAAAAATCCAATAATTAAATTCTATTAAACGCAACTCAAGCGTTTCTCGAGCTAACGGGCGGCTTGCTAGGGAATTTCGCAGAATCGACTCGTGACTGATACGAAATCAAGTCACGTGCAAGTCCGTTCGGTGCGTGACGACCTCGGTTGTCATTAAAATCGCGAAGATCAATCACTTGATCCGAGGGGTACGATCGTTCGGTATAATTTCGGAATCATTCGTCATGTCATTTCGTGGTCCTATGGAATCACCCGCGATCCACTACTAGGACAGTGGCGAACTGACCCCTAACTATCCTTAGATCGGCCAACAGTGGCTCAAAATATCACTTACGCGATTTAATGGTCGAAATCCATTCACGATCGAATTTCCTTTAGCCGCGCGAATTTAATTCCCCCTAATAGCCTTTCCCTAATGGTTAGCATTCCCGAGAATGATCAGTTCCAGGCGAGAATTTACTGCGAACACATTTCATAAAACTCAGTTATTCAATAAATTCCAATTGGTGGAAATTTCAGAATGTCACAGTACCTTTTGCAGATCGAGGATAAATCGACAATTGATTGTATCTGGATTAGCGCCTCTACCGGTATCCACGCACACGAACAGAATTTTCCAACGATCCACGTGCTAGCGAAAGATCTTGAAATTCTTTTTTCTTGAACGCCTTTTTATTTTCGATACTCTGTCGAAAAAACCCTAGACAGAGAACGATTCTCTATCTATTTATACAGTCTCATTATCCAGCGGAATTAAAAGAAGTGGGCCGGGCAATTTGGGCCCACGTTTAATCGTTATCTCATAACGCGCACGACCGCATAGATAATTTAAGTAAGAGAACAAATTAAAATCTACTTCTTAAGTAGATCAAGGTGCATAGAAAATATTAAGTCCGTTCGCTATTGTGTGCGACCCTGTAGGTCCACTAAACATTAGCAGTGTACTCAAAATCCTTTTGGCCCACAAGTCATAAGCGGCCTCTAGCAAGACATTATGACTACCTAAGTATAGTGAAGGTCAATTTTTTCGACACAACCTAATCCACAACTAATATTAGAGTATCAACATTGATTGATTCCTAGGGCAGACCACTAACAATCTCCCACTTGCACTAGAACCAATCATATAAACTAAGTTCCTTTGTCACTTGATTTCCAAGTTAAGCATAAGGCAGGACAAGTGTCATTCTTATATAGCTTAAACTCATTTTCCCGATACCGCAGTTAGACTGTCAAAACAAGTAGTTGACTCTTCAACTCACTTGAGCATGACCATGCATTTCACAGTCTCAACTCTACGGGAGGCCAGGAAATCATACCCTCATTATATGAGAGGGACAAATCTCATCTTGTCTACTTACATCACTCAGCACGATTCATGACATGCCCAGCCATTACCTTTATAATCACCTGTTACGGCTAACGTTTGGCAATGTTAAAGCATGCCAATCCACGTCTAGGAAACCATGGTAGACTCAGGTCAAAGGACTATACTCTATAGTTGTGATGAAAAATACTGATGACATTATATAACAATCCTACAGTATTCTCATAGTGAGTCCGTCCAATACAATATTCTCTAACATGTATTCCATGTGATCAATTTTATATCTCTATATTCATGACCCGTGAAACTTTGTCATCAGTTGACTCACATGCTAGTCTCAAACACCATTTGCTTCCCAATGCACAATGGCAATTGACTAGGGACATTTAGAATATTAATATCCACTCTATTAATAGAATTTCACGATCAAATCACGTATTTGATTATCTATTAAGGATATTCAATATTCAGGGGATAAAGATTTCACATTCAATTATATACTAAAATTAAATCGAAATCAAATATAATATATATTTTATCAATGAACAATGAAAATGTATATCACATATACTCCCACTCACATCAAAACCAATCACTAATGTATCTAAGACCTAAAGCGTTACAATGACGCTCATGCTTAGATTGTGGAAGAGCTTTCAACAACGGGTCAGCTGTATTCAACTCCGTTGTAACTTTGCACGTCTTGACATCACCTCTTTCAATGAATTCTCGAATGAGGTGATACTTCCTGAGTATGTGTTTGGTCTTCTGGTGAGACTTAGGCTCTTTAGCCAAAGCTATGGCCCCATTGCTGTCACAATAGAGGTCCGTTGGATTTGAACTTGTGGGACTGATTCCTAGTTCTTCTATGAACTTTTGAATCCAAACAGCTTCCTTTGATGCTTCTGAAGCAGCAATATACTCAGCTTCTGTCGTAGAATCTGCAATAGTGTCTTGCTTGGAACTCTTCCAGCACACCGCTCCACCATTCACGCAAAAGACAAAACCTGACTGCGATCGAAGGTCATCTTTGTCGGTTTAGAAACTAGCATCAGTGTAGCCACTTACAGTGATCTGTTCCTCATCTCCATAGACTAAGAATAAATCCTTAGTTCTTCTCAAGTATTTAAGGATATTTTTTACAGCAATTCAGTGAGGTTCCTCTGGATCTGACTGGTATCTACTTGTCATGCTCAATGCATAAGCAACATCGGAACGAGTGCACAACATAGCATACATGATGGATCCCACAGCTGATGCATAAGGAATCCTACTCATGCGGTCTCGCTCATCTTGTGTTGAAGGACACTAAGTCTTGCTAAGACTTATGCCATATGTCATCGGGAGAAAATCTTTCTTGGAGTCTTGCATATTAAACCTATTGATGACTTTGTCAATATATGTACTTTGACTCGGTCCAATAAGTCTCTTAGATCTATCTCTATAGATCCTGATCCCCAAGATATAGTTTGCCTCTCCCATGTCCTTCATGGATAAAAATATTCCTAGCGATGTCTTAACTGACTGAAGCATAGGAATGTCGTTTCCAATGAGTAGTATGTCATCCACATACAACACTAGAAACACAATTGCACTCCCACTAGACTTCTTGTATACACAAGCTTCTTCTTTGTTTTTGATAAAGCCAAACTCTTTGACAGTTTCATCGAAACGAATATTCCAGCTCCGTGATGCCCGCTTCAATCCATAAATAGAACGTTGAAGCTTGCATATCTTCTTAGTGTTATCTGGTGATGTAAAGCCTTCAGGTTGTGTCATATACACATCCTCTTCTAGTTTTCCGTTAAGGAAAGCTGTCTTTACATCCATTTGCCATATCTCATAGTCATAATATGCAGCAAACACTAGGATAATTCGAATGGACTTAAGCATGGCCACTGGCGAAAAGGTCTCGTCATAGTCAATAACATGAGTTTGTTTGAAACCTTTAGCTACTAGCCGTGCTTTATAGATGTGAACATTTCCATCCATATCAGTTTTCTTCTTGAAAACCCACTTGCACCCTATAGATTTGACACCTTCAGGTGGATCAATCAAAGTCCAAACTTTGTTTTGATACATTGAGTTCATTTCGGATTTCATGGCCTGAAGCCATTTATCGAAGTCTGAGCCCATCATAGCTTCTGTATAGGTCGTAAGTTCGTCATTTTCTATTAACAATAGATGACAATGTTCTGTCACGTGAAAACCATATCTCATAGGCTCACGATGTGTTCTTTCAGACCTACGAACTATAGGTGCCACTAGAGTAGACTCTACAGCTCTTTGTACATCTAATTGAGGTTCCTCATGAATTAGAACACCCTCTTGTGGCACTATAACTTCTTCGAGGTTTACCTTACTCTCACTGGTTCCTTTAGTAAGAAACTCTTTCTCTAAAAAGACACCATTTCGAGCAACAAATACTTTGTTCTCTGATGAATTGTAAAAGTAATATCCTTTCGTTTCTTTAGGATATCCCACAAAGAAGCATTTATCAGATTTGGGTCCAAGCTTATTAGAAAGTAAACGTTTTACATATGCTTCACAACCCCAAATCTTTAGAAAAGACACACTAGGAACTTTTCCTGTCCTTATCTCATATGGTGTCTTCTCTACAGCTTTTGATGGACTTCTATTTAGTGTAAACGCAGCTGTCTCAAATGCATATCCCCAGAAAGATAATGGAAGATCTAAATGACTCATCATTGATTGAACCATGTCTAACAAAGTTCGATTTCTCCTCTCAGAGACACCATTCCATTGTGGTGTTCCAGGAGGAGAGAGCTGTGAAACAATTCCACACTCTTTGAGATGGTCATTGAACTCTTGGCTTAAATATTCTCCCCCTCGATCAGATCGAAGAGCCTTGATATTTTTGCCAAGTTGATTCTATACTTCATTCTGAAATTCCTTGAACTTTTCAAAGGAGTCGGACTTATGTTTCATCAAGTAAACATATCCATATCTACTGAAATCATCAATAAATGTAATGAAGTACTGATAACCTCCTCTGGCTGTAGAACTTAATTGTCCACATACATCAGTATGTATAAAGGCTAATAATTCTTTTGTCTTCTCACTTTGATTAGTAAAAGGAGCTTTTGTCATTTTTCCAACTAAACAAGATTCACATGTATCAAATGATTCAAAATCAAATGAATTTAATAGTCCATCGCTATGAAGCTTGTGAATTCGTTTCTCATTTATGTCGTTTTTCTATTCTTATTTTTATTTATATATTCAAATTTCTCTCTATCTTATTATATAAATTTCATATATATTTATATAATAAATATATTTACTATTTATATTTATTACATGTTTTAGGTATATTTGTATAGTTTACTATTTAATAAAACTTTATTAGAGAATGATGGAAGGGGAAAAAAGAAATAAAAAATAAAATAATTTAAAAGGAGAGGTAATAAAAAATAAGCAAATAAAAATGAAGTAGATAAGAGTATCGTGAGAAATTTTTATCATCTCCATTTGTGCAATTTTTAGGTCCATTTACACCATTATGATATTCATAGCAAATAATAGATATGGTAATATGTGAATATATCCGACTATATTACTGTAATTCACCAAACAGTAAATAGAATATAGGAAATTTTATATCCTATTCTATCATATCCAATCCTATCCTGGTTAAAAATCCAAACGTTCTAATGCAGCCTTAAGGTCATGTCACATGGTGGGAGAGTTAGCATAAGGAGAGACGTAATGTGGGGTTTGATTGTGAGGCTAATTAGCGAGAGCAAAGAAGCATGGTGCATAAAAAGAAAAAGGATTGTATAGATGGGCAATTTTTGGTGCAAACTCATTTTTACTGTGGTTACACTCGCATATTTGCATTTAATGCACATTTCCATAGTGGCAAATGTCATACATAGTAGGTCTGGTCTAAATTGTTCAATTGATGAATACTTCAAATTTTACGAAATATTGACTACCAACCTTAAGATTTTCAGAAACTATAGACATGGTAATTCGACGATATTCAACATGATTATTACATGTTCCGTTCATGCTTAAAAAGTGCATGGTTAACCTAAGGAGCACTACATGTAGCTAAAAGTTGCAGATGGTTAATCTTTGTTAAACATAGTCAGTGGAGGATTCACGTTGGATTTTGTTGATTAGAGAAAAGTACGACATAAAATATACGCCAAGCTTGCCATTGCTGTGGAGTCATGCCACTGTCGCATGATTAACTTGACCATCACTCAAGATTCATATCACATGTTTCATTAGCAGCATAGAAAAAAAAATAGAACCAACCGTATCAAAGGTCTGCATATAATACAAGAAAAAAAGATGGATGCTTCGTGTGACAAAGTTTATTTCTCAGCTATGAAAAAATTAAGGGAAGCTCACTCCCTACTCTGAGCTTACATACAGTTTTTTATGTGATATTTAAAAGTAGATTCAACCTAAAAGGCCTCTTCCTCCATTTATCCGTTGAACATAGTGCCTGCATTTGCAAATTTGAGTTCTACGGGACAACATAGGACCTGCACAAAGTTTACTCATCTTCTGAGGGTTGCCAATCACCCCACTCGGCTAAGGGAATGAAGATGAAGTGATAAAAATAGCTTATTTTGGTAAATCATTGATCCGACTTTTCAGGGTTAGAACGCATGATGATGCATATCCTATTGCAATTAAGAGTGCTTTCCATATGATGGATCATAATCTTTGATGAAACAAATGGATCACAAATAAGATGCATTAATAGTGTTCTTGAGTAAATGTCTTAAAGGTTGATGGAACACCCTCATCTTTTGTAGATAGAGAGGATCATTTATAAGGAGAGGAGTAAGATTCTGGCTCAAGAGGAATAAGATATGAAGCGTGGACTATCAAAACATGAGAGCTATATAAATAGGCAAAGAATTTGCTATTCTAATTATTGGTAGATACACTTGCATATTATGAATTCAATACATTTCCATACCAAGAAATATGATAGATGGTAGGTTAGGTAGAAATGGCATAATCCACTATTGTGAAATTGCACATCCTTTGGTCAGCAATTGACTTGTAAGGAAAATCAATGTATCGAACATCAGGTTATTGATTATTTCTCTTAATTAAAATTGCGGACAATGTCATTATTGAAAACACCGATAAAATGCTAGAAGGCACGTACTTTGTAACAGCCCGAATTTCAATATCGATTTTCGAAGGCTTAAGAGACTATTTTTGGGAATCTGATGTCATATTACACTGGCCACATACGTTTGGAGTTAGTACGAGTAAAAATTGGAATTTCGGTCCGGGGGTGAAAAATTACGATTTTGCCCCTTGGGACGCCAGCGTTGCTTTTCGAGGCCAAATGAGGTTATTTTTCATGGCCGACGTCATTTTTGGGTGGCCACGCATACCAGGAGTCGTTATGGCCAAAAATTGAAATTTCGACAAAAATTGAAAAATAATATTATTTTATTCCCGAAACTTCGCAGTCGATTTTCGAGGGTTTAAAGAATGATTTTTAGGGATCCGACACCATATTATGCTGGCCACGCATATATAGGACCGGTATGGACAAAAATTGGAATTTCGGTTCGGGATCGAAAAATTACGAAAATGCCCCTAGGCCATTTTTGGACAATTCCGAATTTTGGATTTAATTAGGGGTTTAACTAAGGTTAAATGGGACTAACCAGGTCTGGTCAGCCTTGGGTTAGTGACAAATGACCATTTTACCCCTAAATTATTGGATGAGAAGGAAGGATAGCTCTTGGATCAAGGGCAAAAGTGTCAAATGGCCCAAGATTTGGACACTTGGACTCCACTAAGACTAAATTTGACCCATTTGACCAGAAACTTCTCTCTCTCTCTTCCATTTTCTCTGTTCTGCCGAGAGCTTCCCCATTTCCCCCGAAAATTTTTCTCTCTTTTCCTGTTTTCTATTCTGCCGTGACCCATTCTGTCCATTCTGGTACTGTTCACGCCGGAACAGTACTAGCCGGAGCTGCTGGCCACCTCACGCCACCACCAGCAGCCATTTCCGCCCAAGAACAGCCACCACGGGCCCATTTCCAGCACAGAACAGAAGCAAACAGCAGCAAGTCGCCTCCGCCGGTGTCGCCGCGGACCGCCGGCTTGCACCCGGAACGCCGCCGTCGATCCTTACCGCGCGTCGGTGATCGACCGCCCGTTCCCGTCGTCCCGAGTCGCTAATAGGCGAGTATAAACCCCTAAACCCCTAATTAGTTTAATTGTGCATTTTTAGGGGTTAATTAGGACTAATTGAGGATTAATTGGGTTTAATTGTGTGTGAGATGTTTTGTATGGGTCATTAGGACCTAATGAGATGATTTAATGGTGGATTAAGGCCCAAAACAGCCCTTGTTCTGGTACTGTTCACAAAGTACCGAAAATGTGCAATTTTGTCTAAGTTTTGCACTAATTGAATTCAATGATTCAAGACTTGGAATTAGACAATTAAAGTGTTAATTAGGCTCATTTGAGGCTTAATTATGTGTATTTGGGGGTTGGATGTTTAGGGTAGGTGATTAGGCCTTAATGAGATGGTTTAAAGGTGGTTTATTGCCTAAATGCAAATCTGGTCTGGTACTGTTCATACAGTACCGAATTTGTGTAAAATTGTCTAAGTGTGACACTAATTGAGTTCAAGTGTTAATGACTTGGAATTGGACTTTTTAGGGGTTAATTAAGCTTATTTGAGGCTTAATTATGTATATTTGATGGTTGGGTGATTATAGTACTTGATTAAAGCTTAATGGAATGGTTTAAACATGGTTTTTTTTTTGGTAAGGAATGGTTTAAACATGGTTTAAGGCTTATTTGGTGTTAAAACCTGGTACTGTTCATTCAGTACCGAAAAATGCCTAATTTGTGCCCAAGTTGAATATTCTAAGAATAATGGACTATTGACAAGAATTTAGGCATTTTTAGGGGATGATTAGGACGTGTATAAATCCTATCGAATGACCCCGAAGTGGTGAGAGCGATTATTGAGATTGAATTGCCCAAGGCGGGCCTTTAGCGCATTGAGTTACTTTGAAATGAATGCGCGGAATGAGTGTTGAAATTTATTGAACTAGAGGGGTGATGAATTGATGGTGCCAAGGGTGCGTTAAATTCCTTGGCTTGGTAAATAACTGTATTCGGCAGATGGCTTGGGTATTGGCATGAATTTCTGAGTATATGATTTGTATGCCATGTTGTGATTGATTGGGAATTGAGTGCAACAATGCGCATACCTGAGATTTATTTAATCGTGGCCTACGGGTCGATTTATCAAACTGTTGGCCTTTGGGTCGGGCCTACGGGTCGTTATAATCTCTTGTGACCTTCGGGTCGAGCCTACGGGTCGATTTATCAAACTGTTGGCCTTCGGGTCGGGCCTACGGGTCGTTATAATCTCTTGTGACCTTCGGGTCGGGCCTACGGGTCGATTTATCAAACTGTTGGCCTTCGGATCGGGCCTACGAGTCGTTATAATCAATTGTGGGCCTTCGGGTCGGGCCTACGGGTTGTTATAATCAATTGTGGGCCTTCGGGTCGTTATAATTGTGCATGATTCACAATAAATTTAAATGCCTAACCTGCAAGGCTGAAATAATATATTGGGCTGTGAGCTCGGAGTGAAAATTTATGTTGTTTTATTGGTTTATTAATTGTGTGTTTTATTTACCCATATGGAGGTGCACCTTAGCCTAGTTCAGGATTAGTGATTTGTACTTGCTGAGTTTTCTCACGGTTGTGGTAAAACCGACATTTCAGACCCCCAGCCATGAATTTTGAGGTCGAGGAGCAGGACCCCGAGCCCGAGACAGAGTTTGAGGCTATGAGTTCAGAGGAGGAGCCAGAGCAGTCCGAGGATTCTTCCGAGACGTTTAGATCTGACCCCGACTGGTTACCCTAGGGCAGACCTCAGTTTTAGGAGTAGAGGCCAAACCCTTTTTGACTGTAGCCTCTAGTGGTTAGTCCGGTCTCCCTAGGCCACTGATCCCTTTTTGTACTCGTGGCCCCTTTTGTTGTATCTCTGGTTTTAATGGATATTGTATATAAGTGTTTTTAAATGAAAGTATATGTTGTTTTAATCGTTTGAAATTTGTTGGCTTGTGCTACTCTTGGTTGCTTTTAAATTGTCCGGGTGTATATATATTTATTATATATACGTCGTTTTCGCATGTGACGTGTTTTCTCTTATTTGGGTTTTTGGGTCGGTGACGCAACCTGGGAGCGTCGCGCCAATTTTTTTTTACCTATACGCGGATGTTCATGTTTCGTGGGGTACGGGGCGTGACATCCCCGTTTGAATTTGTATCAGAGCAAGGATAGCTCGGTCCAATCTAATTGAACCCTGGAGTGATAAGGAGTAATGACCGTGGGTAGCCATAGGGTGACCTAGTGTGCTAAGTGTACCTCCAGATTACTTGTATTTGAATGTTGTGGTGATTGTTTGAACCAGTATTATGCAGGTGCGGCAGTACCTAAGGTAAGTGTGCAAGTCCTTGGGTGAAAATTATGTGCCGTTGTGCTAGCCGCATGCTGAGTGTTTCATTGCTTTTGTGTTGATACCGGCTTAGGACTTAGACCGGTTAGTTGGTTGAGGTCTCTAATTCCTGGACGGAATTATATTAGGTAGTTGAGCACTCAAATTTGGAAGGATGAGCAGCGAAAGAAGAAGTGTGGGAAGAGTCCCAAGGAAGGGCACAGGAAGAGGAACTAGAGGTGGAGGTCGTGCTCGAGCTAGAGCTGTAGAAGACCTCGAGATGGGTGTTAGAGGGATAAGGAAACCCAAGAGCAATCGAGTACTATGGGCCATGAGGTTGAGACTTAAGATTAGAGGTTGCGACTCAAACCCTATAAGAAATAGGGAATGTATGGGCAGGCAAACTGAGGAAAGGAGCACCGTTTTTGCTCGAGTTACTGAGGCTGCAGCAATTGTTGCTATGAATGGGAATCATGCCAGTTAGGCCAGGTGCAAGTAGTAGCCAATAGGCAAGGGTATCAATTGGTAGAATGACTAATCAAGTGGAAATTTCTCAAGTTCAATGATAAGAGTGACCCCGAGGCTGTACCGAGATTGATGGCGAAATTTAAGAAAGCCTTTGAATTATTGGGGCTATGTTTGTTGAGAGCTTTTGGAGAAAGTAATTCTTGGAATGTGCCCAAGAGAGAAAATCGGTGGAAGACTGCTAGGGATAGGATATCCCCAGTGAGCATCACCCAGATTTGGGCCATGTTTATTAAGAGTTTCCTTGGAAAGTGTTTCCCGGAGAATACCCAAGAAAGGAAATGGGCGAAGTTTATGCGACTTCGCCAAGGGTAGATGATTGTGGACCGAGGTGAAATAGAATTTGCTAAATTTGTTGAGAATCCACAGTCCGAAGTTCGGAGACTTCGAGATGGTCTAAAGCCGAATCTTCGAAGTTGGTTGATTCCATTCGACATCGGGAATGATGGGAAAACGTTTGAATGAGCTCAAGTGATTGAGTGAGATCGATCGGAGCGAGTAGCCATTTTCGGATCGTGGTATGCTCAGAATCAAAATAATAGCCGCTTCGAGAAGAAGCAAAGGGCTGGAAACCGGTGATTTGCCCCACCGGCTCGGAAGGGCGTTAGAAAGTCAAACCATTAGCCAAACCGTTTTGAGGTTTGCGGTAAGTGTAGGAACTTGGAGATATTGTTCGGCCGACTGGGATCAGGTCTGTAGCACTTGCACCCATGCTTAGTGTGACGACCCCCTTTTTAATAGTAAAGTGTTGAGATCGTTGGGACGTCTTAACTGTGAGATAACAATTGGGAGTAGAGAAATGAGTATCGACTGGACAATGTTGATCGGGTATGCTTTTGGTTTAAGAATTCGAATGAATTGGCTAGTAGGCAGAAAGCCGTTACGGATTGCAGCAGTGAGACGATTCCGTCTAGTCCGAAGGGACGTCCTATATGAGGATTTCAGGAAAGTCGAGTAGGAATCTCGATTCCTGGAATGCCCTCGCTTGAAGTGACTAGATGTCAGACGAGGGTTGTGAAGGATACGGGATGAATGTGGTTGACCCGACCATGATGGAATTAAAGTTGGAAGAATAAATGAGGAGTACAAACTCCAAAGTTCTTTCCCTAGAAATTGTCAGGTTGTCACTGAAAAGGGAAGTAGAATTGTGAAAGAATTGGTCCCGGAATGGAGTTGATTTTGAGGGCGTGATATTGAATGTTCTTGTTGGAAATTAAAGGAATTGAAGGTCCAGAGGTAAGGACTCGTGGGTAAAATTTTATCCGCCCGAGTGTGCCTCCGTGGGGAGTTCCTATATTATGTAAAAAAAAAAAAAGGGGCAGTATGTCAAGGTTGTATATGATTTACTGGCAACGGAACCAGACAACGAGAAAGAGTAAGTGACCGTTGTCGAGGATCGATGGTCGATCCGATCAATATGAGAGAACCTCAGTGTACTTCGAGATCGAATTATGCATCAGATATCAGCCATTCATAATACGGAAAAAGAGTATAATCACGACGGTTTAACAGATGAGGTGTGGGCACTATGAGTGCGTAACGATGCCCTTCGGTCTAAGGAATACCCGGTTGTTCAGGTGGACCCAAGGAACTAGGTATTCAAAGAACTTGTGGATCAGTCCGTCAGGGTAGTCATTGATGACAGTTTGGTGTATTCGACGAGCTCTGAGGAGCGTAAGATACAACCGATAGAGATGCTACGGACCTCAAGGAAACACGCACTCCACGCCAAGTATGGTAAATATGAACTTTGGCTTGATAAAGCTGTGTCCTCTGAATATATAATTTCGGGGAATGGAACTTTCGTGGACTAGACTAAAGTCGAAGTGATAGCTAAGTGGCCAAAACTGCAACCAATAACTGAGGATTGCAATGTCTTAGATGTGGCTGACAATTATCGATATTTTGCGGGGAGAAATCTTGTCGATAGCGGAGCCATTGACACGGCTGTGTAAGAAAGAAGCCAAGCCTGAACGGAATGATCAGTGTGAACGAAGTTCCCAAGAGCCGAAACGTAGGTTGAAAATTGTCCCGGTATCGAATGTATTCCAAACCGGACCGGGAGAATTTGAGGGTTATATTGACGCTCAGTAAGAAAACTTAAGTGTGTATTGATGCGACACGGTGAATGTAGCATATGCAACGCACCAGTGGAGGCTGTACGAGATGATCTATTTGACGCATGATGGAAAACTAAATGCGGTATCCTGTATCACCATAGAAAGGCGAACTGAGTAGCAGCTGCGCCAAGTCGTGAATTGATTATGGCACGTGTAAGTATTAGAGGGTGAACCTTAGTGTAAAGACTCAGGGATTCAGAGTTTAAGTTGGAGATGAGTCACGTATCGAATTTACTAGCCGCCTTGAGGATTGAGCCAGAGATTTAGAACAAGATTAAGGAACTATAGTCTACGGACCTAGAAATCCAAAAGAATATTGAGATGGATGCAGTAAAGATGAAACCGGACTTTCAAATGTCCGAGGATGGAGTTCTGAAGTTTCGAGGGCGATTGTGTGTGCCGGATGATATGAAACTTAAAGAAGAAATATTATCAGAAGCTCATAGGAGCAATTACAGTATCCACCCGGGAAGTACGAAAATGTACTAGAATTTACGGCAATATTATTGGTGGAACGGAATGAAAACGGATGTGGCCAGGTATGTAGCTAAGTGTTTGACATGTCAGCAGGTAAAGGCGCAACACTGTAAGCCTGGAGGACTGCTGTGACCGTTGGAAATTCCCGAGTGTGGAAATGGGAACACGTCACCATGGACTTTGTAACCGGATTACCGAGAAGCCAAAGAGGGCATGATTCCATTTGGGTGATCGTGGATCGACTTACAAAATCGGCACATTTCTTAGCAGTACGAAAGGATTTTGAGCTAGAAAGGTACGCAGAACTGTACGTGAGATAGATCGTTAGATTGCATGGAGTGCCGGTAACAATTATATCAGATCGTGACCCGAGGTTTATGGCGAATTTCTGGAAAAGTCTGCAAACGGCCTTGGGAACAAAGGTGCAGTTCAGTACAGCTTACCATCCGCAGACTAACGATCAATCAGAAAGGACGATACAGACCCTCGAAGATATGTTAAGGGCTTGTGTACTGGATTTCCAGGGTAAATGGGAAGAACAGCTGCATTTGGTGGAGTTTGCGTATAATAACAGCTATCAGCAGAGTATCCAGATAGCCCCATTTGAAGCCTTATATGGCAGAGCATGTAGGACTCCAGTGTGCTAGGACGAAGTAGGTGAACGAAGCATTACGGGCCCAGAACTGATACAGCAGACAGTGGAAGCTGTCGAGATTATCCGAGAAAGGTTAAAGACAGCATAAAGTCGTCAGAAGAGCTATGCCAATCAGAGACGATGACCTTTGGAATTCCAAATTGGAGATCATGTATTCCTCAAGGTGTCGCCTATGAAAGGGTTATCCCGATTTGGCAAGAAAGGGAAAATTGAGTCTGAGGTTCGTCGGATCGTTCGAAATTCTGGAAAAGATTGGCGATATGGCGTATAGGCTCGCCCTGCCACCTGACTTGTCCCAGGTACACAATGTCTTCCACGTGTCGATGTTGAGAAAGTATGAACCAGACTCGACTCATGTCTTAAGGTATGAGGAGATAGAAATGGACGATAAAGTGTCGTACGTGGAAAGACCAGTCAGGATCGAGGATAGAAAAGAGCGTGTGCTGAGGAACAAGACGATCCCGATGGTCAAAGTTGTCTGGGAGCACCATGGAACAGAAGGTGCCACGTGAGAAAGCAAAGAAGCTATGAGATGTCAACACCCCCGGTTATTTGAGTAGATAAGGATAGATTGCAAATTTCGAGGACGAAATTTTTGTAAGGGGGGAAGAATTGTAACAGCCCGAATTTCAATATCGATTTTCGAAGGCTTAAGAGACTATTTTTGGGAATCTGATGTCATATTACACTGGCCACATACGTTTGGAGTTAGTACGAGTAAAAATTGGAATTTCGGTCCGAGGGTGAAAAATTACGATTTTGCCCCTCGGGACGCCAGCATTGCTTTTCGAGGCCAAATGAGGTTATTTTTCATGGCCGACGTCATTTTTGGGTGGCCACGCATACCAGGAGTCGTTATGGTCAAAAATTGGAATTTCGACAAAAATTGAAAAATAATATTATTTTATTCTCGAAACTTCGCAGTCGATTTTCGAGGGTTTAAAGAATGATTTTTAGGGATCCGACACCATATTATGATGGCCACGCATATATAGGACCGGTATGGACAAAAATTGGAATTTCGGTTCGGGATCGAAAAATTACGAAAATGCCCCTAGGCCATTTTTGGACAATTCCGAATTTTGGATTTAATTAGGGGTTTAACCAAGGTTAAATGGGACTAACCAGGTCTGGTCAGCCTTGGGTTAGTGACAAATGACCATTTTACCCCTAAATTATTGGATGAGAAGGAAGGATAGCTCTTGGATCAAGGGCAAAAGTGTCAAATGGCCCAAGATTTGGACACTTGGACTCCACTAAGACTAAATTTGACCCATTTGACCAGAAACTTCTCTCTCTCTCTTCCATTTTCTCTGTTCTGCCGAGAGCTTCCCCATTTCCCCCGAAAATTTTTCTCTCTTTTCCTGTTTTCTATTCTGCCGTGACCCATTCTGTCCATTCTGGTACTGTTCACGCCGGAACAGTACTAGCCGGAGCTGCTGGCCACCTCACGCCACCACCAGCAGCCATTTCCGCCCAAGAACAGCCACCACGGGCCCATTTCCAGCACAGAACAGAAGCAAACAGCAGCAAGTCGCCTCCGCCGGTGTCGCCGCGGACCGCCGGCTTGCACCCGGAACGCCGCCGTCGATCCTTACCGCGCGTCGGTGATCGACCGCCCGTTCCCGTCGTCCCGAGTCGCTAATAGGCGAGTATAAACCCCTAAACCCCTAATTAGTTTAATTGTGCATTTTTAGGGGTTAATTAGGACTAATTGAGGATTAATTGGGTTTAATTGTGTGTGAGATGTTTTGTATGGGTCATTAGGACCTAATGAGATGATTTAATGGTGGATTAAGGCCCAAAACAGCCCTTGTTCTGGTACTGTTCACAAAGTACCGAAAATGTGCAATTTTGTCTAAGTTTTGCACTAATTGAATTCAATGATTCAAGACTTGGAATTAGACAATTAAAGTGTTAATTAGGCTCATTTGAGGCTTAATTATGTGTATTTGGGGGTTGGATGTTTAGGGTAGGTGATTAGGCCTTAATGAGATGGTTTAAAGGTGGTTTATTGCCTAAATGCAAATCTGGTCTGGTACTGTTCATACAGTACCGAATTTGTGTAAAATTGTCTAAGTGTGACACTAATTGAGTTCAAGTGTTAATGACTTGGAATTGGACTTTTTAGGGGTTAATTAAGCTTATTTGAGGCTTAATTATGTATATTTGATGGTTGGGTGATTATAGTACTTGATTAAAGCTTAATGGAATGGTTTAAACATGGTTTTTTTTTTGGTAAGGAATGGTTTAAACATGGTTTAAGGCTTATTTGGTGTTAAAACCTGGTACTGTTCATTCAGTACCGAAAAATGCCTAATTTGTGCCCAAGTTGAATATTCTAAGAATAATGGACTATTGACAAGAATTTAGGCATTTTTAGGGGATGATTAGGACGTGTATAAATCCTATCGAATGACCCCGAAGTGGTGAGAGCGATTATTGAGATTGAATTGCCCAAGGCGGGCCTTTAGCGCATTGAGTTACTTTGAAATGAATGCGCGGAATGAGTGTTGAAATTTATTGAACTAGAGGGGTGATGAATTGATGGTGCCAAGGGTGCGTTAAATTCCTTGGCTTGGTAAATAACTGTATTCGGCAGATGGCTTGGGTATTGGCATGAATTTCTGAGTATATGATTTGTATGCCATGTTGTGATTGATTGGGAATTGAGTGCAACAATGCGCATACCTGAGATTTATTTAATCGTGGCCTACGGGTCGATTTATCAAACTGTTGGCCTTTGGGTCGGGCCTACGGGTCGTTATAATCTCTTGTGACCTTCGGGTCGGGCCTACGGGTCGATTTATCAAACTGTTGGCCTTCGGGTCGGGCCTACGGGTCGTTATAATCTCTTGTGACCTTCGGGTCGGGCCTACGGGTCGATTTATCAAACTGTTGGCCTTCGGGTCTGGCCTACGGGTCGTTATAATCAATTGTGGGCCTTCGGGTCGGGCCTACGGGTCGTTATAATCAATTGTGGGCTTTCGGGTCGTTATAATTGTGCATGATTCACAATGAATTTAAATGCCTAACCTGCAGGGCTGAAATAATATATTGGGCTGTGAGCTTGGAGTGAAAATTTATGTTATTTTACTGGTTCATTAATTGTGTGTTTTATTTACCCATATGGAGGTGCACATTTGCCTAGTTTAGGATTAGTGGTTTGTACTTGCTGAGTTTTCTCACGGTTGTGGTAAAACCGACATTTCAGACCCCCAGCCATGAATTTTGAGGTCGAGGAGCAGGACCCCGAGCCCGAGACAGAGTTTGAGGCTATGAGTTCAGAGGAGGAGCCAGAGCAGTCCGAGGGTTCTTCCGAGACGTTTGGATCTGACCCCGACTGGTTATCCTAGGGCAGACCTCAGTTTTAGGAGTAGAGGCCAAACCCTTTTTGACTGTAGCCTCTAGTGGTTAGTCCGGTCTCCCTGGGCCACCGATCCCTTTTTGTACTCGTGGCCCCTTTTGTTGTATCTCTGGTTTTAATGGATATTGTATATAAGTGTTTTTAAATGAAAGTATATGTTGTTTTAATCGTTTGAAATTTGTTGGCTTGTGCTACTCTTGGTTGCTTTTAAATTGTCCGGGTGTATATATATTTATTATATATACGTCGTTTTCGCATGTGACGTGTTTTCTCTGATTTGGGTTTTTGGATCGGTGACGCAACCTGGGAGCGTCGCACCATTTTTTTTGACCTATACGCGGATGTTCATGCTTCGTGAGGTACGGGGCGTGACATACTTAAACTCAGAGTTACTATATGCAGCTAAAAGTCATTAGAAGGATTTCTAACATCGATCAAACTCATTGGTTTCACATATTTTATTTGATATGGTTTCCTAAGAGGATAAACTCGGTAAAAACAAGGGATGGAAAGAAATACTCTCTAAAAGAATTTAGCAATACATTTACGTGAGAGATAGCATGTAGTGGAAATATTACTAATTATTTTCACAAGAAAACTAACATCTTGTTTAGCAAACGAAAGGTAAAACTATCGTTCTAATCATATTGCAGAAACAGATACAGTTTCTCTATTTGGATTTAATAGTTTCTTGGCCATAATATTCTGCTAAAAGATATAAAAGTTGTTCGGTACTTTGTGTTTGCATATTGATTGAATTGAGGAGAGTAACGGAGATCAAGCTTCTGGGACCAGAGTGTGCAACGAAAGGTTTGTGAATTTCAATTATATTAAGATTACTATTGCATTCTTTGATCGGTGTATTATTTGAGGCTAATGAGTGTATAATCTGATAATATTTGAGATTTAATCTATGAATATCTGGATCGTTATAGATAATACGTTGAGAACTATGCGAGCATGGAAAAGAATAGGGTAGTTAATGTCTTTTAGAGAGTACAAGAGCGATTATTCATCATATAGAAACAATTCCACAGCATTAGAGAATTTGAGGCCTAGACATTAGACATTACATATGTGTATTTTTGGCTAGACCATAAATGTACGAGTCATGTGTTATGGCATTGTTAGTCATGATTTTATTGCTGTAATTTTGAAAGGAAGATGCCGGAATATACCAAGTAAGCTCATTAAACAGCTCATGCAACAATTGACCATAATTGCAGGGCAAGAAATCTGTCCTAGATAAAATAATTACAGTTTAAGCCAAATGTTATAAACACCAGATTAATTTTATGGGAATCTCATTCATCGTTTTACTGCTAGGCTAATGACAGGATGGAGATAAAATTAGAAGCACAGCAAATATTAACAAATTAACCATATAGCTCGCCAACTAAGAACTTGCTAGCAATGGAGTCGCTAAAATAGACACAGGGGCGTCCTGGGCTTCTTGTACTCACAATTGAATGAATGCCTCGTCACGGTAACATTGAGGCTCCGTTTATTTCACGAAAAATATAATATTTCTGAAAATCATTTTCCTGAAAGTCATTTTTTAGGAAAATGATAATACTTTCCGATCTATGGCTAAGACCTAAAAATGAATTTGGAAAATATTTTTCATTGTTTGGTAAGGAATTGATTTTCCTAAATAGACATATACTATACGAGCGTTAGTGACTAGCACATGGGTAATAAATGAACCTAGCATGGCCGCCTGAGTGTCGCGCCTAGATACGGCTCCTTGGCACCCCTTCTTGGGTCTACAAAGGCTGGCCCAGGTCCATCAAGGTCGGGCCCCAAATCCCAGCATTACAATCAATGAGATCTTTTAATTTTTATGAAGCAAATTTTTGGAGTCATGATCGAGAATCGAGTGAGTTTGATGCCGAGTCGAGTTCAAACTTGCAAAAGCTAGTAAGCCCAAACCAGAACCAAACGACATGTTAGCCCAACACGGCCAAGCCATTAAAGCCCACAAAAAAATCTCAGACCCACCAATTGCAAAATAAATTATTAAAAAAAAGAAAAAAGAAAACAAAAACCTCTTCCTTATGCTCCTTGGTCCAAGTCCAACAACCCATCGAGCGACAACCAAAATACGAAAGGCGAACATCAGAGACGCAATCAAGCCAACAAGCATCCTCGATTCAAAAGTCGGGGACCCGGGCATGGACACTGGGATCCGGGGCCTGACCTCGATTCACTCGGGTATGAGCATTGAGGATTCGAGCCCGACCTTGATGTAATCGGGCCCAGCGTCTCGGGCATGCGCACCAGGGTCCTAGGCCCGAGCGTCAGGGAGCTGGCCTTGCTACCAAGGGCCTAGGAACAAGCGTTGGGGTTCCCATGTGCAAGCGCATAATTTCTGGTCCAACGCCCATATCTAATCATATTTTGGAAAATGATTTCCGATTTTTATAAAAGGAAATTATTTTCTTAAATTTAAGTTTTAGTAGGAAATCATTTTCTATTGACTAAGAAAACATTTTCCATTGATTCATTTTCCTAAGTGATCTAAGCGTCGGAAAATGAGGAAAATGTTTTCCTAAAAAATATTTTCTGTGAAACAAACGGAGCATAAGCAAACTCTTTTAACATGTGAAGATTATTGAAAAATATTCCATATCCTAACTTTTCATCGTGAGAGATTTTTTGACTGCTGAGAGTATATATAGGGCAATTACTCAGAGCAATAGAGTTGGGTTGAGATAGTGACTACAAGTTTTGATGGATAATCCGAAAGATCGATAATATGAGTGATTCGCTGATTTGAATATATAGTTAACTTTTATCTAATTCTTGGTAACAAAAGAGCACACATATGTCGATGAATATTTAATTAGTATAGATAGTGTGTGCGAGGGTGTATGTGAGAGAGGATTGGAGTGGCGCGATACACCTCCAGTTGAAATCAAGATTGCTTTTTGAATGATCGACCATAATCTCCAATGAATCAACTGGAAAACAACACAGATGCATCCCTAACTTTTCATTATTACTGTCCTATGGTGAGAGAACTAGCGTAAGAAGAGAGGTAATGTTGGGGCTGATTGTGAGGCTAATTAGCGAGAGCGACCAAGATGGTGCATAAAAAGATGAAGGATATAAAGAGGCAGTGTAATGGTCGTAATCATTATAACTGTGCATACACTTGCAAATTTGCATTTAATACACATCTCCATAGTGGCAAATATCATAAATGGTAAGTATGTCAGAATTGTTCAATTGATAAATACTTCAAATTTTAAGGAAAATTGACTACCATCCTTAAAATTTCAAGAAATTGTAGACATGACAATTTGATGATACTCGACATGGTTTATTAGAAGAACCAATTCATGCTTAAAAATGTATGCTTAACATATGAGGTGCAACATGCAACTAAATGTAATAGAAGGGTAATCTTTGTTAAACTCCCGCTTTTTTTTCTACTACATCCATAAGAACCATCTTATTGAATTAGACACATTTGCAACACCGATTAAACTCATTGATCTCGCATCAATGTTATTGTTTGGTATTTATTTCATAAGAAAAAAACATAATGTGAACAAAGGAGTTAAAAATAACACTCTTCGGAACGTCTTTTTGATGTACATGGATGAGGCTACTATTCAAATTGTTAAGATATACGTGTGAGTTGCATTAGAGAAATCTCACATTGGATAATTGATGTGGTGTTAAGTAGTTAACATATCCTAGTTGGTCCATAACTCGTTGGCTTAAGGTTTTGAGTGAAAGTGGATTCAACTGGATATATTAACAGGCTCGGGCTTAGGCTCCCTTTTGGCGATCTCCCCAGGGGAAGGTATGAGGCTTATGTTGCGCATTCCCAAGAAATGGTATCAAGCCGTGTTTGAAGAATGAAGTTAGGCTTAATTTCCGGGCAGTAGGCATTGTGGTGTAACAATGCAAAAGGTGGGTTCAACTGGATATATTAACAAGCTCAGAGTTAGACTCTCTCTTGGCGATCTCCCCACCTAAAGGTATCAAGCATCTATTGCACATTCCCAACACAAATAATTTTCCGTAAATCAATATCTTATTTGTTGAAGTTCAATCAAAAAATGGAATTACACCTTTCCATGAAGGCATGTTATATTATCTCCTCTGTGTCATTTACAAGTTTATCTTTATCAACGCTTAATTAAGATCCCATCTTTACTTGAACCTTTGGACATATCAACATTTTGATCCCGAGTCAGCAAAATGAATGGTGAGAGGTACACGGAAGATTATATGTATTATGTATCCAACTTATAATAATTCTAATTTGTTAAACTCATCGAATCAAATAGTGGACATTGAAATGGAGTTAGTACATTGTATACAAAAGAAAAAATGCTCAAAGGAATAAGATATTGACACGTGGAGCATCAAAAGATAAGAGCTGTCACTTACCCAAAAAAAAATATAAGAGCTGTCCGTGCGCTTTTTCTTATCTTACCAAAAAAAAAAGATAAGAGCTGTATAAATCGGCAAATGATTTACGTTTCTCGTTATTGGGGGATAAACATGCATATTTTGCATTCAATACATTTCCATACCAAGAAATATAATAAATGGTAGGTTAGGTAGGAATTGCATAATCCACTCATGTGACAATGCACATCCTTTGGTGATTAATTGACTTTTAAGGAAAATCGATGTATCAAACATCAGATTACTGATGATTTTGCTTGATCAAAATTGCGAACATGGCAAGTGGACTATCAATGTCATTATTGGATGCACCGATAAAATGCTCAAAGACATGTACTTAAACTGGGGATTACTATATGCGGCTAAAAGTTGTTGGGAGGATTTCTAACATCAATCAGACTCATTAGTCTCACGTATATTATTTGATACGGATTTTGATAAGATAAACTTATTAAGAACAAAGGATGGAAAGAAATACTCTCCAAAAGCATTTAGCGTCAAATTATGCAAGAGCTAGCATGTAGTACTAATATTATTAATTATTTGCAAAAGAAAACTATACAACCTTTTTAGCAAACAAATGGCAACTCTATCGTTCTAGTCATATTGCCGAAACAAATAGGTTACCTCTATTTGGGCTTTAATAGTTTCTTGGACAAAATATTCTTTTAAAAGATGCAAACGACTTTATGTTCGCTGATTGATTAAATTGAGGAGAGTAGGGGATATCCAGCTTTTGGCATCATAGTGCGCAACAAAAAGTTTGTGAATTTTACTTATATTATGATTAATATTGAATTCTTAGATCAGGGTATTATCTGAGGTTAATGAGTGTATAATATGATACTATTCGAGATTTAATTTGTAAAGGATCCTGGTCGTTATAGATAATACTTTAAGAACTATGCGAACATTGGAAAAAATAGGGTAGTTGATGTCTTCTAGAGCATAAAAGCGATAATTAATCATATAGAAACAATTCCACGGCAGTAGAGAAATTGGGGGGTAGACATTAAACGTTACATGTGTATTTTTTTGGAAAGATGGTAAATGTATGAATGAGTCATACGTTATGGCCTCGTTATTCATGATTTCATAGTTATATTCTTCAAAGGAAGATGCCGAAATATACTAATTCAGCTAATTTAAGCAGAATATACAGCTCATGCTACAATTGACCATAATTGCAGGGCTAAGATGCCGACCAAGAAATTTGTCCTAAATAAAATCATCACAGTTTAAACCAGATGTGATCTACACGAGTAGAACTTTATGGGACTCTCATTCAAGGTTTAAATACAATGCTTATGACAGGACGGAGCCAATTGTATTTGGCTCAGAAAATTAGAAGCAACAACAAATACTAACAAATTAACCCTAATTAGCTCGCCAAGTATGAAACTTGCTAGAAATGCAGTCGCTAAAATAGACACAATGGCGTCCTGGGCTTGTTCTACTTTATCAACATGTAAAGATTATTCAAACACATTGTATATTTTCACCTTTATTAATATGTAAAGATTATTTGAATACACTGTATATGAGCCAACTACTGAGGATTACACAATTGAATTGAGATTGCGACCAGAAGTTTGATGGATGATTCTAAAGACAGTAGTATTAGTGTACTAGGTGATTAAATATTCTTGACGTACACTTAACTATTACCTTATGCTCGGCAACGAAAGAGCACGCGCGTATGTCGATGAAAGAAGTGAAAAAGTGATTTATGCGTACACGTACAAGAAAATACACAATATAATGTTAATTAGATGGTGAGGGTTTTTTCGATAATTTCTGTTGTCTTGCTATTAAAGTATCAAATCCAACAAATAATAGTTTTTCTACTATGGAAATAAAATAGCATGATAACTAATATAGTTCTATCTCATTACATGCTAATGTCTATTATCCAATTATGTTACCAGCCTACAACCAAAAGTATTGTTAATGTAACTTCTGTCTAGAGTATATTATGGCAGCTGTAAAATTTCTCGTTATTTTCAACTTGACATGGCTAGGTTTATATACAATTGTCCAAGTATTACTCAAGCTTTACTTTGAAATGTTTTCTAGCAAAAGAAATTTACGTAAAGAATGTTGGTAAGAGTCAAATTCTCCTCAATGATCTAAAAGGTTGAAATTTGTAATTCTGTCATCTCAACTTCACTAGTCTGCTCGCTACGGTGATTCTCGAGACTTTTGTATTTTCAATTGTCAAAAGTTCTTGTAGACAAAATAATAATTGTAGATTCGTTTCATTAATTCCACTTTATCCATTTCAAAGAAAGGATAAAAGGATCCAGAACAAAAGTGAATATAGTTGAGATGCACATATGAGTTGTGTTAAAAAATCTCACGTTAGAGAATTAGTATGGTACAAAGCAGTTAATATATGCTAATTGACTCGCAACTCATTGAGTTATACTTTTAAGTGAATGTGGATCTAACTGAATATGTTAACAGGCTTGAACTTAAGCTCTCTCTTGGCGATTTTCCCAAATAAAAGAATCAGACTAATGCTGCGTGCTCCAAATATCAAGCCGAAGGTAAATTGGTGAACCCCTACTCTGCTCTAGTGTTTGGTAAATATCTTAAAGAAGGAATTTGATGACTAACGTGGTTTTTGGAATGAAGGTAGATAGGTGGACCCCTAATATACTATGATGTTTGGTGAATATCTTAAAGAAACAATCTGGTGACTAACATGGTTTTCGGATGGTATTAGAGTCGAAGATAAGATTGGTGGGCCCCTAATTTGTTCTAGTGTTTAGTGAATATTTCAATAAAGAAATCCGGTGACTAACGTGGTTTTTCGGGCACGTGGACATTGTGGTGTAGCAACGTAGTCTCGACGTAAGCTTCATGCTTCAATTTAAAGAAAGACCTAATATTGAGCTCACATGTGAGGAGGAGATTGTTGAAATACATATATGGGTTATGTTACAACTCCCACATCGAAGAACAGTGTGGTGTAAAGAAGTTAATATAGTCATAGTTAATCCATAAATTATTAGCTTATCCTTTTGAATGAATGTGAATCCAATTAAAAATATTGACAGATCCGGACTTGGACTCCCTTTTGATGATCTCCGCGGGTAAGTATCAGATTTTTGTTACATGCTCTCAAAAAAATGTATATTTCACTATACCTAAAAACATTAATTTATTAAAAACAGAGAAAAAAGAAAAGGACTCGTGCATGTGGGGTCCCCTAGTTCAGGTCTTTGCGTTATTTGAAGAAACATGGCACTTTCATCGGAATCAGAGTGGTCCAAACATCTTACCCATGTGTATACATACGGACTAATCAACAAAGGAGGAGAACCTGGCTAAATTAAGACAAGTAATATTTAGACTTTTAGTCCAGTAGATTAGTTATTGTTATATTGTGTGATGGACTAATTTCACTGCATTATCCATAGAATGAGTCTATTTTTTCTTTTTCTTTTTATTTTTACACTAGAATCATTGGGCAAGTGATTTAGTGGTAAGGGGCCAAAGGGATGATGGATAAACCGGGTGACTTTGGGTTCATACGAAGTATTAGGGTTAATACCATGAAAAACCCCAAACTGATACACATGTGATAAATTTATCCCAAACTAATTTTTTTGACCATCAAAGACCCTAAACTAGTACATTTGTGATAAATTTACCTTACATTAATTGGATTAAAACAAAAAAAAATCACAAATTAGTACACTTATGACAAACAGAGAGTAAAACCCCAAAACTGGTATATCCGTCAATTATAACATATCATTTAACTCAGTAATTTGACAATAAAATTTAATAGAAACTAACGAAGGATAAATTTGTTACAAGTCTACCAATTTAGAATTTTTTGTAATCAAAAATTTAGTTTAGGGTAAATTTATCATAGGTGTACCAGTTTGTGGTTTTTCGTAGTATTAACCCGAAGTATTAAAAGAGTGTCTTGAGTACCATTTATTTTTTGTTTTTTGTTTTTCAAAATTTGTGATTCACACGGTTCAACTTTGATTGAATCATTGGCCACAAAAGTACGAATTCTGTCGCTTTAGTATATCAACGAACTCTGATTTTATCCGCTTGGGGTATACCTTAAGTAGTCAAACATGAGAATTTATTCTGGACCAAAAAAAAAAAAAACAGGAGAATTTATTGCCTTTGGTCAACCCTAAGGTGAAGCTATATTTTGTTATCTTTTGTTAACTTTTTGAGTTAATACCACGTAAAATCTCAAACTGGTACATCTATGATAAATTTACTCTAAATTAATTTTTTGATCATCAAAAACCCCAAACTAGTAGACTTGTGACAAATTTACCCTCCGTTAGTTTCCGTTAAATTTTACTTTCAAATTACTAAGTTAAATAACACGTGGTAATTGATGAATATATCAGTTTTGGGGTTTTACCCTCTGTTTTTCACAAGTGTACTAATTTGTGATTTTTTTGTATTAATCCAATTTAACGTAGGGTAAATTTATCACAAATATACTAGTTTAGGATTTTTATGGTAAAAAAATTAGTTAGGTAAATTTGTCACAGGTGTATCAGTTTGAGATTTTTCATGGTATTAACCATAATTTTTTTTATAGGGACTGTATTAAAACGTCCTAAATCCTATTACATTTGTGTTAATTTAGTCTTAAACTTTTCAATTTGACCAATTTAATTCTAAACATTTTACATTTGTGCTAATTGAGTCTATCCGGTCAATTTTGACCGAAAATTAATGACATAGAGATTTTTAATAATATTTTTAATTTTATGGTTTTTTTCTTTTATTCTCACCACTTTTTTTTTCAATTGGACCAATTAAATTCTAAACATTTTACATTTGTGCCAATTAAGTCAATCTGGCCAATTTTGGTTGAAAATCAATGACATGGAGATTTTTAATAATATTTTTAATTTTATGGTTTTTTCTTTTATTCTCACCACTTTTTTTTGTGCGGGGGTGCAGGGGGGAGGGGGCTAAGGGTCAGCAACCCTCACCGACGCTACGCGAGGGCGTCACGGCCCTCATCGGCTTTGGGCGAGGGTGTGGCGGCCCTCGTCAGCGACAACAAGGGCTGCAACACCTATGTTGGGGTCGGCAAGGACATTGGGCAATGGTCCGCCATGCCCCCTTGCCACATTTGTACCAGGTGAGGGCTCCGTGGCCTTGCCTGCCTCGGTCAAGAGCATCGTAGCCCTAGCTAGGTCTGGGTGAGGGCCACAATGCGCATGCCTAGTGCTGGCTAGCCCTCAACCCCCAAAAAAAGAAGAGAAGAAAAGACAAAAGAAAAAAAATTCAAAATTCAAAATATTATTTAAAATGTCCACGTCAGTGCAGATCGCTCCACGTAAGACAATTGGCACCCACATTAGTGATTTTTGGGTAAAATTGGCCGAATGGACTAAATTGGCACAAATGCAAAAGGTTTATGATTAATTAGTCAAATTAAAAGGTTTATGATTGAATTGATAACAATGCAATAAATTTAAAACTTTTTTGGTTCTTCTCATTTGTTTACAATAGGGTGTTTTTCTTGTGTTGTGTCCACGTAAGTAATTCACTAAGTAGAATACTTGCAGTAAGAAGTTTCCACCATTTAGAGGTGGAGGAAAATTTGACATAGTTTAATTTTATAAGTGTGTTCTAGTACGATTCTTGTATGACGTAGATATCAAGCTCCCAAATGAAATAAATTATACAAAACTAGGCGCTTCATTCATGTATGATTGATTTATGTATGACATAGGTATCAAGCTCCAAATCTAAAGAACATTCAAAAGGCAAGTTGCTTCGTGGGCCGTATCATAAAAACTTGTACAATATAAGAAGGCCAATATCATATTTGCCTCTCGGTTTTGAATGTAGAATGACGGAGCTCCAATATTGAACTTATCCTAAAGTTGAGGTATTGCTTTGAACCAAATTTCAACGTGATAGCGGAAGGAAGCACTTAAGACTTTTCTTCCAATGAGAAGTCTTCTCGGAGTAACTAAGCCACTCAAATAGAAGCCCATCATTGTTGGGCTTGAAGGAAACCACAACAACTACAAGTCAACTCAATTCTCAAGTTGAACACGACTCCCCCACGTGAAACATGACATTTAATTGTCAAGTCCTATCGTCTTGTATCCATCAAGACCAAAGCACGCGTCCCACGCCTCTTTAGAACGATCGTACCATATCAATTTGGTCTACGATAATAATGGGTACCCAAAATCACATGAGTGTGGTCAATGCGAGTTCTCTTATAAGTAGTTGTCATGTGATCGTAGTTAGTTCTTGAAGTAGTGCTGAGATATTACATGGTTGGCTTAGTACTTTTGATATAACAAAACTCTTTAACATTTTGGTTAACTGTTGTAGAATCATAAGTTCAACATTGTAACTAAAAGAGCAAAAGCTACTTTTGCAGCAGCAACCAATGGAAGTCAAGTTCTACACTTATATAAGGAAAGTTCTGCTAAGCACTGGAATTCGTAGAAACAACTTGTAGAATCAAGCTTGGAAGTAGCATACTGACACTGCTATCTGGAGATTGACGAAAAAATTGAACAAAACCTGCCTTATACAGAAAATCCGATTAACTAGCAAGATTGGAGAGGCCTACAAGAAGACCAAAACTCGAGTAGAACAAAGCTGATTGCGAGTGCTTGAGAACAGGAGAAATTGAGGCATTTTCCGCTATTCTTGAGCCTGTCTCTTTGCTGTTGCATTATAGCCAATTGAGAGTTGATCCTAATGTTAGTGGAAGAGTACAAACCCATTTATAGATACACAAGAGATGTCGTTATAATTAAAGAAAGACATTGTCTTCAGAGTAGACAAAGTGAGCAGGGGGCCCCTTTATAAATAATTACGGGCGTAGTTCATAATTGGGGAGTGTGTCTACTATGCTATATACAGGGTGTGAGGGAAGCCATTGGACGGGATGTAATAGTGGCCGGTTTCTATAGTGGGTAGCTATAGACGAAGTCTGTTTTGGCGTGGTAGAAGGTTCTATGCTTGTAACAAAGCGCTATTTGTTCTTTTGCTAAAATAGTGAAATCCAGTCTAATTCAACTATTAGAGCTGGAAGAGAGAATGTATGCTTCTTAAGCCGAACCTATGTAAATCAGGCTGTCGTTTCTCTTACCCTGAACTCTTTATTTTCTGCACTTTCATTTACTAGTTCACTTGCTCGTAGACGCAGAATTTTACGGCGGAGTTGGTTCTGCAAAATTAGTTTTGTTTACAAGAAAAACCAATTCAATCTTTCTTGCTTACTGGGCCTAACACTATGCAGAAATAGTAATAGTTTGTCCTTTCTTTAAACCCGTTTGAGACACACATGGACCACCCTTATAGTTTTGTACTACATGTTCTTATCACAACGAGCAACATGAATCGTGGAAAGATCTGTACGAATGAATCCGAAAGACATGTGGCCATTTATGTGGAGGACTTCATGGGTAAGAAACATGGCCTCACATGTACTTGGAATATCTCAATCGATTCGAAGAGCTCCAAAAACTTGGAATCGTTTCTATCTTGCAGCTCGTGAAACTTGCCGAAATGACATTCGAAATTCTATTTTGAAATTTAAGTTGTTTATGGAAAAAAGATATTGTTTTCACCGATTGCCGACAATTGTATTTTGAAGACTCTGTAGCATGTTGATGTTGATCTTGTCCACAAAATACTTTTGCATTGGGAAATTTCTTTCGACTATACCACATTAGGCCCTTCTTCAGCAGGCAAAATTTTGATTCGCCTACTATTGTCGAGATCATGATCTGAGTCAGTTAAATTTATTGAAGAGACGATTGCGCGCTGAATTTTGCGAAATACCCAAGCCTTTTCAAATTAACATAATATGTAAGATCACACATATTAAACTTTCTGTCGTCTCAATCTCCTACCCGAAGGAAATGCACCCTAATTGAGTCCCTCCATTGAAAAGAATGAAGGTCATGGTCGTAGAAATGCAGAAAATAACGAGGGAAAAAGTGTCAGAAAAGTTTCAAACATTTTGTATTGGTGCCAATTGAGTTTTAAACCTTTTTTTGTGTCAATTGAATCATAAAACTTTTGATATAGTGCCAATTCAATCCTTCCGACTAATTTTAACTGGATTTTACTGATGTGGATGCCGGTCGACCTACGTGGCACAGTCGGCACTGATACGGATAATTTTTAATAATATTTTAATTTTTTTTTGGTTTTTTAATTATTTTTTTGATTATTTTCTTTTTTCTTTCTTTTTTGCTCTTCTCCCTCCTTACTCCAGCCGGTCGTCGGTTCGGCGATCGGCCAGAGACCACAGACCAAAGGCTAGCCATTGGCGAAGCTCACCCTCACCAGATGGCCGTGAGGGCAGCCTTGCCGACCATGGGCGATGCTCGCCCTCGCCAACAACGGCGAAGGCGAGCCTCGCCATTGCTGGGTGAGACTTGATCTCGCCAAATCTGGTGAGGTCGAGCCTCGCCTAGCCACTGGCAAGGACGTCCGGCCATGGGCGATGCTTGCCCTTGCCGGATCCGGCGACGTCGAGCCTCGCCTAGCCGCTAGTGAGAGCGGTCGGCTGGCCATGGGCAACGCTCGACCTCGCTAGATCAGACGAGGGTGGCCGGCCATGGACGACGCTCGCCCTCACCAGCGACGGCGATATTGATAGTTATAATTTAAAATATTGATTATCTATTCAACTCTATTTTTTCACCCCGCGAAGCATATTCAACTTCTTAATGAAAGAAATCTCGATGAGTTTCTCCATTTCCCGTCTCGATAAACACTTGCAGGAATCGATTGATGGATCACAGACCTATATTTTGACATGCGTCACTTCAATTACGCGTGGCTTATTTAAGAGAACTCCTCCACGTGATAAAAATGTCGAAAAAGAAATGGACAAACGCCGCCCTTGGTTTTAGCATGTTAACAAGTTTGACAAATTTGTCGGTAAAAAGAGACAAATTGAAACCGGACCCTGGTCACTATAAGTACACGCAAAAACAAAGATCGAGAGAGATAGAGAGAGCATGGTGAACACAATCAAGCTCTACATGCCCTTGTTGCGAGCGGCAATGAAGCTCGCCGGCATGACACCTCAAAAGATCGAGATCGAACCCGGAACCATCATGAATTTCTGGGCTCCAACCCGACCCCGAAACAACAAGAAGAATGCCGTCGTCTTCCTTCACGGCTTCGTGGGCGACGGCATGCTGACATGGCAGTTCCAGGCCCTCGCACTCGCGAGGAAGTACGACGTCTACGTGCCGGACCTCCTCTTCTTCGGCGGCTCCACAACAAGCAGTAGCTGCCGTACGGTGGACTTCCACACCGAGTGCTTGGCGAAGGGGCTGGCAGCACTTGGGTTGCGGCGTTGCACAGTGGTGGGGTTCAGCTACGGCGGAAATATGGCATTCAAGTTGGCCGAGTCGTGGCCTGAGCTGGTGGAGTCGGTGGTGGCGACATGTTCAGTGCCAGCGCTGACGGAGTCGATGAGCAAGGAGTGCTTGGGGAAAATAGGGTTTCCGACGTGGTCGAAGTTTTTGTTGCCTAATTCAGCAAATTGTGTGAAGAAGATGTTTGAAGTTGGGAGCTACGAGTTGCCTAGAATCCCTATTCGTGTTTTCAAGGACGGTTTAGAGGTATGAGCTCTATAAACTCTTCTAAGTAACTCATGCACACGAACGAGAAATTCTACTGAATGATGCCTAGAATCCCAAGTTCAGAGGAGTTTGCTGTGTAAATTTTTTTAAGTTTTAGTATCTCACCACTTCAACATGTAAAAATTGATGTAATTTGTTTATTAAAGACCTTGTATGGGCTCGTTTCCTCGATATATTTTGAGTGATTGCAATCCAGGAAACGAGAAATTCTACTGAATAATGCGAACATAATTGGTGATGCCTCTCTAGAGTGTTCAGACATACATACATCTAATAGACAAAATTTGGACATAAGCTAGTGTAGAGCATGAGATAAGGGCCATGATTATTGATCCAAGAAGAGTTACGAGGTCCATACTATTAATCTGGAAAGCTATTGTGTAGTCGTTCCAAGCTTCAAAATTCATCATAAAAATATGTTTCGGGAGCATTTTACTATTTCCATTTTTATTTTTTGCGTTATAGCTTTTGACATATTTAGAAAATATGAAAAGAGATTTTTCTCTACAATTAAGACTGTGGGTATGTGCGCCTGAATGCGTTATCTGTCGCTTTGTTTCGCCACTAGACTTTGATTAGTACGTGAGATATCAAAATTCTTCGGAGGGACTACCGTTTGCTTGCATAACTATTTGAAGTGGAAGTTTTCAAGTAAATCCAAAAGTTGTACTCTATAGATCACTGTAGTTGCACGATTTTATGTTATTGACCGCTAAAACTCTAGATAGGCTTTGGCACCATGAACGATAGGGGGTCCCTCTGACCATCCAATAAAAAATAGACAAGTATATCCATGTTGGACCACGACCCAAAGTCACCTTACTGTAGTTATCCTTCTCTCTTCTTACCCAATCCTAATCGATCTCCAGTCACAGAATTGCCATCGTCCCGCAGTCACATTGCACTCTTGTCACATTTGACAGCATCCTCTTCCTCAACTCTTTTTCCATTTTTAAAATTTTTAAAAAAATGACATAAATAATTCATAAATTTTGACTCAATATACAATATAATTTCTAAACTTTTAATAAATATTCACTTTCCGTTAAAACTCTAGCCAAGCTTTTGATACATGTTCACATTATACATTGAATTAAAGTTCAGAAATCATATTGAACAAATTAAAAATTTAAAAATCACATTACATATTGAATCAAAAATTAAAAAGCATTTATATCGTTATCCCTCAAAATTTCTTCAAGTTACTTATTTTTTAAATCTGGCAGCTCTTTTCAAATTGTACAAATATCGATATATAGAAAATCGGACATAGAAGGAATAGGTCCACGGAAAAGACACATAAAAGGAAATCTCTTGATTTTCTGTATATTTTCCAGGAGGCAAAAAACTGAGTGGTCTGACAAACTGTAACAAATAAATGGGGTCCGAAAGTAGAGGTGGCCACGGGCCGGTTTTGGCCCGGAACCGGCCCGGTCAAACCCGGGCCCGGCCCGTTGACCGGGCCAACGGTTCGGAACCGGAACCGGCCCGTGGCATACGGGCCCGGTTCCGGTTCCAGAAAAAATTGAACCGGCCCGGAACCGCGAGAAAAAAAAAAAAACCGGCCGTGCTGCTGCTGCTGCTGCAGGCTGCACGTGCACGCTGCAGCAGCAGCAGCCTGCAGCAGCAGCAGCCTGCAGCAGCAGCAGCCCGTTGGGCCGGCGCGGAGGTCGCCGGCATCGGGCGAGAGCCGCCCTCGCCGGCGTCGGGCGAGGGCGGCCCTCACCTGGGCTGGGCGAGGCCGGCCTCGCCCGACGCCGGCGAGGTCGAGCCTCGCCAGATCTAGCGAGGCTCGACCTCGCCGGCGTCGGGCGAGGCTCGACCTCGCGACGCCAGCGTCGGGCGAGGTCGGCCTCGCCCAGCCCCGGCGAGGGCCGGCCTCGCCCGACGCCGGCGAGGCTCGACCTCGCCAGCGTCGGGCGAGGCTCGACCTCGCCAGCGTCGGGCGAGGTCGGCCTCGCCCAGCCCAGGCGAGGGCCGGCCTCGCCCGACGCCGGCGAGGGCCGCCTCGCCTGAGGCCGCCGACCTCCGCGCCGACCCCGGCTATGGCCGGCCGTGGAGGAAGAAAAAAAAAGAAAAGGAAAAGGAAAAGAAAAAAAATAGAAAAAAAATCGGAACCGGCCCGGAACCGGTTCCGAACCGGAACCGGCCCTGAACCGGACGGTTCAGACCCGGAACCGGAACCGCCAGAGGAGGTTCCGGTTCCGGTTCACACTTGGCCACGAACCGGAGCTGCCGGTTCCGAACCGTGGCCACCACTATCCGAAAGGAACTACTGTATGTTGAAGTGACATAAAAGAAATAACACGAAAATAACAAAATCTTAGAAATTACTGCACATTGAAGTGACGAAAATGACTACTCATTAAAGAAAGGAAAAAATGATACGAGCGTTCTAATTCGCTTTGCGCTAATTATTGTGATGGGGCTGCTTGTTGGATTTCTGCTGGTCCGAACGCTCTAGAAAGTTTTCAGCAGCCGTGTCCATGCCAATCCTCTCCACAGAGCCCATGGCCCCTGATTCTTGCCAGCGATATGATTGTTGCCCCTGTCGTTGTTGCTGGACATCTTGTTTCCAAAATCTTCCTGGTTTGTAACACCAACTGACACGGGAACATGTAGATAATAGTAAACTCGCAAACTAAATGTCTAACCGAACGCAATCAATATATATAGTGCCTCACCCTAGGAATTACTACACATTGAAGTAACATAAAAGAAATAACCCAAAAATAACCCTAGGAATCACTACTCATTGAAGTAACAAAAGTTACTACTCAATAAGCAACAGAAAAAACAATCTCGCCCGATAGATTTCTGCTTATCCGTACGCTCCAAAAAGTTTTCAGGGACTGCATCCATGTCGGATTCAATTATAATTTTTTTTTATGTTTTCCTAAAGTTTAAGTAATACTATTTTTAAAAGTCAAGAAAAGTATCTGTGTTCCTAAATGCCCAAAATAAAAAGGCTTTAGGTCTAAACTCTAAACAAGAACTATTTATGTTTCGATAACTTGAATTTTCTATTGAAGATAACTGTCGAAGTGGGACGGCTACGTATATTCAAACAAATCATGATGAACGTGAGATTTTATTTTATTTTTTGAGAAGTACGAATTTTTTTTATTGGATTGTAGGTCATGTTTGACCACAGAAAGGAGAGAGCTGAACTGCTGGAGGCAATGGTCATTCCAGATAAGGACTTCACTTTGCCAGAATACTCCCAGGTTTAATCTAATCTGAAGAAGCTTCGTCTTTCTTTACTTAAACCAAAAAAAGGGTATTCGCATGTATACATCTTTCCTTGTACAGATGAAAGACAATGATGTTATGAGATGGCTCACGTGTATTCGTATGTAGACATCTTTCCTTGTACAGATGAAATATGTATACATGCGTGATGTACTGTGAAGACAGCTATATTTTGCAATAAAAACGAAAATTAAAGGACCCAAAAACAAAAAATATTCACCAGAATATTGAAAGTTCATTCCTATTCCATGTCGCATGAGGATTATAATAGTGAGACCCAGCATCTAATCACGTGACATGGTGGACAAATCATAAAGCCGAAAAGTGTGGAACCATCAAATTTTGTTACGTAAAATAATTAAAAAAGAGAATTGAGAGCCATTATTTCTTGATGTATATACTACTAATTGATTTCGTATAATATAGAATTTCTCTTTGTATAGTTACCGAAATGCGCAAAATACGCACGTCACTCTAAGCTTCCTTTATATGATCCAAACTGTCTAAATGTGACATGTATAGTCAACCGTGCCGTTCTTTTTCAATTCTTGATTAATCTTTATTTTGTCGTACTCTTTGATACTATACTATGCTATACCTATTTGATAAATCTGCTGATGATAATTGACTGGCGTCTGTGCAGAGGGTCCATCTGGTCTGGGGCGAGGACGATAAGATCCTCAGTGTGGGAATAGCCAAGGAATTAAAAGAGTACGTCTATCTTTTTTTTTTATTTTATATTTTCTTCTTATCAGGTAGATTATCAGTCATTTTATACTTGGTAAAATTTTTATTGTGTTTTATTTCAGTAATTGCTTGCTCTTTTGAACCTAATTATGGACAATACCTGAAGAGTATTCCTGAAATATTTTTTCCTTAGCTATAAGGATTTAAATATATGTGAAACCGTAAATAATATTTCTTTACACAAGCATTTTTGAATAAACATACTAATATAATTAAGGGTTAATATCATGAAAAATCCAAAACTATTCCAAATTGGTATACTTATGACAAATTTATCGCAAACTAATTTTTTTATCATAAAAAACCCAAAACTGGTACACATGTTACCCCAAACTAATTTTTTGACCACAAAAAATCTCTCAAACTAATAATTCTGTAATAAATTTACCCTCCACTAGCAGACCAATTTAGAGTTTTTCATGGTTTTTATCCTATGAATTTCCACGTAGACTTGCCACGTCACCGTACTACGTCACCACGATCCATGTTAGCAAATTTAATGGTAAAATTTGACGGAAGGCAACGTATGGTAAATTTGTCACAATTGTACCGGTTTGAAGTTTTTTATGGTCAAAAAATTAGTTTGGGGTAAATTTGTCACAGGTGAACCAATTTAGAGTTTTTGGTGTCAAAAAATTAACTTGGGGTAAATTTGTCATTGATGTACTAGTTTGAGATTTTTCGTTAAGATAAATTTATCATAAGTGTACCAGTTTGGGATTTTTTGTTGTATTAACCTTATAATTAACTCGGTTACTGATGTTGAATCAAATTATGGATGTGAAACTATCTTAAACTTGGGTTGTGAGGCTGACTTTTTTGCGCCTACCTGTGCAAAACAAGCCTCTAAATAGTGCTCTTGCCCTTGCTTCGCATGGGTTTTATTTTTGAAGTTTTTTTAAAATTTGTTAATTACTAAAATCTAAAATTAATAAATGCATATCCTAATTCTATGAGTATAATAATGGATTCTATGATGTTGTGTGTATATATATATATATATATGATTATATATGCATATATATGTATAGGCATTTTAAAAATATTTCTCTCTACGTAATACCTAAATTTAGCGCATTTAATGTCCCGAAAAAAGTCTGATTCCCTTCAACTTTCACTTTCTTAGCAGAACATTTAATCTTTGTTTGAAAAATAAAATATTTATTCAACAAATTTTAGTGCATTTAATGTCCAAAAGTCTATTTTCCTTTGATTTTCGCTTTCTTGACAAAACTCTTAAATTTCTATTTGAAAAAGAAAAAAACTCATATCTTTGAATTTGGTGCATTTAATATCCAGAAGAATACTTTACATAATATATTTATATACAACATGGCTAAATTTAATTCGAGATATTCATCCAACAATGCTTTGTGTGATTGTAAGATTTCTTGCTAAAAAACGTCATAGACCTAAAGGAATTATTTTTATTTTCCCTTACGGTAATATTTCTGATGTTACAGATGGTACTCTTAGTTGACACATTTTCGCTCCACTTGATTCCTTTTCCAGAAAACAATCGAAATTCAAGCTTGAATTTGATTTATTCAATTACTTTCTTTTTTGGGCAGAAAATTGGGAAATAAAGCAACATTGGAGTGCATTGAGAAAGCAGGCCATATTGCTTTGTTGGAGCGACCCTTCGTCTACAACAGATGTTTGAAGAGAATTCTTGCCTCCATCTACGATGAGAAGTCACCCCGAGTTTAGCTACAAGTGAACCATGATTATATGCAAAATCAATTATTTGTTGGGAGTACCAAAGGCTATAATAAAGTACTTGGATTATACACATTACCTATAGTAGATCGTAGATAAGATGAATAGTTTGAAAATTTGGTTAATAAAAAAAATGATGTATCTATCTTTCAAATTGCGAATTATTGTTCAAGCCGTGGATTATAACAAGTTTTTGACTCCCAATTTAAGAATGCATGAAACGCATGACGCACGCACGAGCGGTGGATAATTAGGGTAAAATGATTTGTCCAGCCTAATAGGCCCATCTTTTCTGGACTTTGAAATTTACTTACACGGCTATTGGAAATACTTCTCGAAACACAGCGAAAATTTTAAAGTATTTCCAAAGTACGACATCCCCATCCATCCAGTCAATCGCTCTCTATTAGGTGAAGCGAATTTGGTTCTCCATTTCTCCAATTGATAAAACCAAGCAAGAGATAATTTGTTTGGATAGACAAAAACGTCTTTTTAGGAATAGTTAATTCACTTATACCATTCAGTGGATCAATACCTGGCTAGTATTGCAGAATTTTGTGAAATTGCTCTATGCGTAAATTGTGTATTAGAAGGGTAACGAGATCTACATTTCAAATCGATGATTTTGTAAAAACCGAAAGTAGGGACGCATATAACTCAATGACGTAGGTGTATAAAAAATCAAAGTTGAGATCTCTCCCTTATTTTTTTGGTCAAAGAAAAACTTGCTTCATTCATCCATTTAAGTGATACCACTGTCACATGAGAAAGGCGCCTCAGAACATATTAATCCCATAGGATCTTCGGGGGATTAGAGATCCAATAACTAGAGACCTCGGTTCATCTATGGGCCTTAGAGACCCAATCCGCTACTAGATTTGCTTCCCTTGGACAGTGGGCCTTTGAAGTGGCCCATCAGAGCTTTGCACGCAGAAATCAGTTGAGATCTCTCTTTGATGGATGAGAATTATTTATCCTGTTTGTGTCTCAATTTACCTATCCCATTCACGGGATGTTGACCCCTGTCTCTATTATTTGAACTTCAAGGCATCCCAAACCTTAACTATTACCCACCTCTCTCTCTCTCTCTCTCTCTCTCTCTCTCTCTCTCTCTCTCTCCACGACACACAAAGCGCTGACCAGATCTTGACGAGGTCCCGGTTCCGCTGTCAAAGACCCCACAAAGAGCTGGCCATCACCGTCATGATCTCAACTGCAAGACGAGATCTATAACTTCTGGCGAGGTAGAGCTTGGCGCTCGACATCGAGCTTTGTCACATGTGATGAGCTTAACACTGACAATGAGATTTGTCGAATATGTTTTGGAAGTGTTTTTAGGTGTGATTAATCACTTATTACATGTGTTTGATCAGATCGTGGAGGAACATGCTCAAGTCTACCCATATATTAGGATGCTCTAGTTGAAAAGTCCTCCGGTGATTGGGATAGGAGATACAGACAACCGAAAGTCGAATATGCGATTTTACATATTATGTAAATTTGAGTGTGCCAAGTTTAGGGTGCTAAGTAAATAGTCAGTGGGGAATTGCCCCTTCTAAGAGGTTTAAGTTACAAGAGCATGATGATCTCAACAAATACCATGTGAATCAAAATGTGGCATGCCGTAGAAGTCGGAATGGTGAAACTCATCCAGATTTCTAGTATTGGAGCTGAGTACTCTAGTATCGAAGAGGGTACTGGCCAGCCGATAGTTAAAAATGACATTATTGGGGTGGCGCAACTCACAGAAGTCATGTAAAAGCTCACGGACACGGCGTACACCATAGCCACAAATAGAGAGAACACACAGATAGGTGGATCATAAGGAATTCTTATTATCAATTTATTGCACTTCGTTTCTATTTTTGCATTAGACGACAAGGACCCCACTTTGATATCAAGAGATGGTGTCAACATTGGAGGTGCAACTGTGCAACGCTGCTACGGCAGAGATAGAGTCCATTCAGCAATAATCAGAGATGGGAATTGGTTGGACCAATGAAGGCCAAAACATAATGGGCAAGTGGTTCCTCAAGAAACAAGCAGGGCAGTCCTCGTTCAGAGGCAACCAGGTCTAGCCAAAACACGATTGGTAGCCATGTCATTCACACGGCAAGAATGTACCTTTTGGTCAAACCTAACTCGCGGCACTTTTTGGGGGTAGCTACATCAGAAAACACAAGGTTGGAATAGCTAGAAGAGCAGATATACGGGCAACAACCAAAGAGTTTGTTGTCCTATGGTATGGCCTAAAAATGTATCTTAAATTGTGGAACTAGTGGTTTGACTCCTTTGTAACCTGTCAGCAATATATTAAGGGTGAAAATGATAGTTGTGTTTACTATAAGAGGTTAAATGATGATGGCTGCTTATATTTGTTATTGTATGTTGATGACTTATTGAACGCTACAAAGAATTTGTCTGATATTAATAATTTGAAACAACATATGAGAGGTGAGTTCGAGATAAAGGATTTGTGTGCAGAGAAAAATATGCTTGGGATGGAAATCTAGAGGGATGAATTTATAGGGATGCTTCATTTATCAAGTACCGGTTGAAAGTGTAGAAGCAATTATCACCCCAAATCAAATAGTGGTTATCAATTAACTATAGATCATATGTAGACAAAAAGTTACATTAACTAATTTGTTGTATGGATTAATACCATGAAAAATCTCAAACTGGTACACTTGTGATAAATTTTCCCAAAATTAATTTTTTGACTACCAAAAATCTCAAACTGGTACACTAGAGATAAATTTAGCCTTCATTAGTTTCCGTTAAATTTTACCATCAAATTGCTGAGTTGGATGACACGTGAGCAATTGATGGGTATACTAGTTTGGGGTTTTAACCCCTTTGTTTGTCCAAGGTTTATCAATTTTGGGTTTTTCATGGTATTAATTCAATTTAAAGAAGGTAAATATGTCATAAGTATACCGGTTTAAAATTTTTTGTCGTCAAAACATTAGATTGGGGTAAATTTGTCACATGTGTACCAGTTTGGGGTTTTTCGTGATATTGACCATTGTTGTATAAATCGAGTTAGTGGTCATAAATATAGTAAAATTGCCTTTAATTGATATATTTTGCTCTTTCTAGATAGGTATGTATCTTTTGACCAAAAAAAAAAACAGATAGGTATGTATCTACACAGATTTATATTACTTTTAAATAATTTTAATATTCTCGATTTGTCTAATTTTATCATTTTACTGCTTATATATAAGTAGTTGATGACAATTCTATATGAGTTTTCACAATTATTCTTTCAAATATCGATGCCTATTTTACCAGATTAGGTACTTTACTAAAAAAAATGGATTTCAATAAGATGGCAGCTTAATTTGTGGCGATGTTTATATTTTGTAATTCAAAATGATCTTTGAGTTTTAGATTACCAAAATACGTTTACAGAATGTAAAAATTAATTTTCCTTAATAAGTAAATTCAAAATAATTGGAAAAACTGAATTGATTGATGCTGTTGTAGTATACAAATCTTTCAGCCATAACAAATCATGAATTTCCTTGAAATGATAATCTTTGATAGACGCCATTTTTATTATATTATTGGATGATGGTATAGCAATTATATACAATAAATCACGTTAAAAACTATTATATACAGTTTTACTCTGGAAAATTATCAATTTAGTCCTAAACCTATTGTACGGATGCCAATTCAAATCTAAACTTTTAAATTTTCCTAATGTAATCCTAAGCATTTTTTTTTAAATTCAAATGTAGTCCTTTCGATCAATTTTTTGTGGAAAATACGTGGCAGTGCTGATGCGTGCGTGGGCGAGTTATTTCGGAAATGAGGTTTTCTGGGTTATGTGTTTGGATGGGTGTATATTTACGGGATAGTTAATGAAGGGTAAGATGGAAATGAAGGACAGGTTACGATCACCACCAAGGTATAAAGGACACGCCACTAACCGAGGATGAAAATCAGGACCGACGAAGTTCACCACCGAGACTTAAAGGACAAGCCATCCGCTAAGGTTAAAGGATTTCAGGATATGAGAAGCTCACCTCCATGGCCTAAAGGAAATCCACGAGATGATGATAAAGTGCTTCTTGGCTCACCACCGAAGAGTAATCCAATCTCCAAGGATAAAGAAACTGATATAGGAGTTATCCACTCTCTAAAGAAATTTGCTCACACTAAGGAAAATCTCATATATTTTCATTCAAAGTCTTCTGCATTACAATGGCGAACAATCATCGATCTAAAGAGAGACTAAGACTTAGGAAATAGACAAACATTGGGATAAGAACAATAGAAGTGCCACAATTTTCGTACGACGTTCACTTAAGTGCTATAACTTTTTTTTTTTTGCTCACTTAAGTGCCACATCGGAGTAAAATTGATTATTTGAGTGCCATTTCCGGCAAACCTTCATACATGGATTTTTTTTATTAATTTCTCGTACCGATATGGATTTTTTTTTATTTTTGAATTTTTTTATTAATTGTACACATCAGCGCCGGCAATGCCATGTCGGATTTTCTGACGAGCCAAATCGCAGACGGCATATAAGTGATCAATTTTTCAAATTTGTGACATTCAAGTGAACGCCATATGAAAGTTATAGCACTCATAGTGTACTTATCCCAAAAATGCTTATACATGTGTCCATTGAAGGAGTGATTATTTAAATATTTGAGAAAATTATCAATTTGGTCCTAAACCTATTACATAGATATCAATTCAGTTTTAACTTTCCAATGTTGTTAATATAGTCCTACACATTTGTACGATATTTAAACGTAGCTTTTCCTGCCAATATAGTCCTACACATTTGTTGATTTCCAACGTGGAAATCAAGAAATTGCTGATGTCAGCATGCCACTTAGGACAATCGGCGATGACTGAACACCACATCAGCGATTTTTTATGTCAATTGGTGAGAAAGACTACATTGAAAAATCGCTTAAAAGTTTAGGACTACATTGACAAAATTAAAAAGTATGGCTTATGAAGTGGAATAATTAGTTATTGATAAGAAAATTATGATAATTGTAATTGCATTATAAGACAATCCAATCAAACCATTAGCAAATACATATTTTTTTGTCAATTTTAAATGCATCAAAATTTCCAAAGAAACAAAAGAAAAGAAAGGTAAGAAATAATCTTAAATATGGACTTGCAAGAGATATTATGGTTAATTTAAGATAATAGGAGGCGTCAGAAGTCAAAAAATGGATGAAAAAAGGCCTTTATGCGTTTATCCTTTTCGCATGATTACCCATTTAAATGTTAAACCTAACCTACTTATTTATATTTGAGTTGATGCGAGTAAAATAATGAGAGAGTATTATGGGTTTCCAGAATTAAGGGTCGTATAGTGGTTGGGAAGAAGGAGAGGCGAATTATGTAATTTATAATTAATACTACTTATGTATTAATACATAATAATTATTTTAATGATATTGTAATTTTGATCTTTATTGAAAATTAAATTTAAAATATTTTGGATTTTCTATGTAATAGGCCTCATTCATGAGAAGCACCTATTTTTATAAACATGGTAACCACTTCTATTAATATGTCCTATAAAGAATTAATTAATGTGAGGCATTTGTCTACTTAGGACCCTTATGGTAAAGTTCAAAGGGAATTGCATTGATTAGCCCTCCCAACCTTTTTGCTTATAAATAAAAATGTTTTGGATAAGGACAACATGAGTGCCATAACTTTCCTACAAAGCTCACTTGAGTGTCGCATCGGAGTAAAATCGATCATTCAAGTGTCATTCCCTGCAAATTGTCCTACGTGGATTTTTTTTATTAATTTTCCATTCCGACGTGGATTTTTTTATTTTTGAATTTTTAAAATTAATTATCTATGTCAGCGTCGGCGATGCCACGATCGATGTCAATGTAAGATTTTCTGACAAGGTAAATCACCGACGGCACTTAAGTGATCATTTTTTCAAATTTGTGGCACTTAAATGAGAAAAAAAAAGTTATGACACTCAAGTGAGTATCGTATAAAAGTTATGGCACTCCTAATGTTCTCATAAAGACCTAATACTTTGACTCTCAAGACTTGTACTCATAAAGACCTAAGAACTCATAAATGCATTGATGACACATAGGAACTATAAAGTGCAATAAAGACATGGAGACTTGAAATTTTGACTCTTCATTCTTGTGGTTCTTCTCTCAAAATTCGTGCTCCACCTTTGACTAGAGGATAACCACCTTAATAAATTAGCAAATGTCATAGAAAATCGCTTGGAACAACCTCCCATCAATATGTTGTCGATCCGTATTGAAATCAACAACTATTCTTTGTGAAATAGCTTTAAATGTCAAGGGATGAAACGACAACTTAATAATTGGTAACTTGGTTGATAATCACCTCGTCAATGATCCAACAAGGCAAGTTATGACTGAATTCTACCTTAACTTGAATGAACATCGATGGTGCTGATTTTGTTGATACAGTTAAGTCTGATGCTTCTGCATCATTTTCCCCGGGTTATTTGAGATTTGTCTCCAAATCGAATAAGTCATCATCTTCCAAATAAGGAGAAAGGTCCCCCATATTGAATGTTCTCGAAACGCCATACTCTCCAAGAAGATAAATCTTATATGTGTTGTCATCGATTCTCTCAAGAACTTTAGATGGGCCAATGGCTCTAGGCATGAGCTTGTTCTGTCGATGAGATGGAAATATTTCTTTCCTCAAATATAACCACACAAGATCACTTGATTGAAAATGAGCCTACTTCTGATGCTAATTAGCTTTCTTCTTGCAAGACTCATTAGCTTTCTCGATCTTTGATTGATTTAGCTCTTTCTTTGCCATCAAAGTTCACTTGCGAGTTGGATGTAATTGGAATCAAATCTATTGGTGTGAGATGATTAATTCCATACACAACTTCAAAAGGTGATTGACTAGTGGTGTAACTCGGTGATGATTATAAGCAAATTCAGCATGCACAAATTTCAAATCCCAATTTCTCAAGGATTCACTAACCATCCCTCGAAAAAGAGTAGTGAGGATGCGATTGGTTACCTTCATTTGGCCATCGGTTTGAGAATGACAAGTGGTGTTGAATAAAAGCTATGTACCAAGCATTCTCCATTATGTCTTCTAGAAATAACTCAAAAGCTTATAATCGTGATCGGACACATTGGTCTTCGGCACTGCATGAAGGCAAGTGATCTCTTTGAATATAGTTCAGCCACATGAGATGCATCATCCATCTTGTAACATGGAACAAAATGAGCCATTTTTGAAAACTGATCAACGACCACCATGATGACGTCTTTTCCCTTTTGAGATCTCGGAAGAGCGACAATAAAGTCCATACTCACATCTTCCCTTGGCTGTAATGGAACCGGAAGTGGAGTGTATTGTCTCTTATGGAAATGACTGTTTGCTCTTTGATAAGTTACACATCTCAAGATGATAGCATGCACGTCTCCATTTATCTTTGACCAATAAAAATGCTCTCGAAGAACTTCAAGAGTTTTGTTAACACCAAAGTGTCTAGCCAATCTTCTATCATGTGCCTCACGGATAAATAATTCTCTAAAATAACTCTTTGGCACATATAATCGATTTCCTTTAAAAAGAAACCCATCTTGGATATAATAAGTGCCTTGAGCTTTGTGCTTACAGTTGTCAATGATGGAAGAGAAATCTGGGTCCTCAAAATATAGATCCTTCGTCGATTAAAAACTAAGGATCTTAGAATCCAAAACAACAAGAATAAAATATCTCCTCGATAAAGCATCCACTACAACATTAGTGTGGCCCATTTTATATTTTGAGACAAAAGAAAAGGATTGAAGAAATTCTATCCATTTGGCATGTCTTGAATTTAGTTTGCGTTGGCCGCTAATAAACTTGAGAGCCTCATGATCAGAATGAAGAACAAACATTTCCGGCCTCAAGTAATGGCTCTAGTGATTAAGAGTTCTAACAATAGCATAGAACTCCTTATCATAAGTTGAATAATTCTTCTTAAAATTAGTCAACTTCTCATTAAAATACGCCAAAGGCTTTGTTCTTGGATAAGAACAGCCCCAATGCCAACTCCGCTTGCATCACACTTAACTTCAAATACTTTGTCAAAATTAGGAAGGGCAAGAATAGGATACTCAAAAGTTTATGTTTGATTTCTTCAAAGCGTTGTGAGTAGCCTTTGTCCATTCAAAAGAACCCTTATTCATGCATTTGGTGATAGGAGCTATGATGGTATTGAAGTTCTTCACAAATTGATGATAGAAAGAAACAAGTCTGTGAAAACTTCTTACATCATAAATGGACTTTGGAACTGGCCATGTTTTCATTGTTTCCACCTTGGATTGATCGACGAAGATTCCATCTTTTGAAACAATATATCCAAGAAATATTCTGGTCGGAATCTTTCTTAGCCTCTTGAAGTTCCAAATTGATCTTCTTAATGTCTTGAAGAATCATAACTCTCCTATGTTGCGCCGCGCTTTCGCATGCTAAGGAGGTACTTTTGTTTGTTACGATTGAGGAAACTGTTCCCAAATGAGCTACTAAGGTCCGAAACGTATATTTCGCCCAAACGTCTCACAGACATCCCATCACTAGACAAACAAGGGTCTCCCCCAGACTATATCTCACAAGACAATGGGTATTAATTTTTTTTATCTTCCTATTTAACCTAAGTTTTGATTTAGAGTCGCCACTAGTCCTTATTGGTCAACTAGAAACATAATCAAAGTACGAGAGAAATACCATGATTTCTGCAAACTAGAGACTACATGAGTAAGGGGACTTGGTTACGCTAACAATCCTAAATTAACATCCCGAATGCCCTTTCGGTACCTAAAACAATATGAAGTGTCTAACATGTCACGCGAGTTTTTGAGGCCTATCCACGAATTCTAACCATTTTAATATAGAGAAATCAATCAATCAATGAATAAATGCGCAATCAATTTCAATTAATCAAAGTGATCCTAAATTGTCTCTAAAATGAAAATCAATCCAAAACATTCAATGCCTGGTAAAGCTCTAATGGCTGGTTCATTCATTGGATTGTATTGTTTTAGGGTTTTTTAGGATTGAAACCCTTTTTAGTCGCGAAATTGAGGAGGTCTAAAAAATACCACTTACGAACTTCAAAAATACAAATTTCACTTAAAATGGGTAGCCTCTAAGTCATACTGTGAATTTTTTTTGGAATTTTTAACAAAAAAAATTTGAATTTTTTTAAAGAATTTTTTAAAATTTTTTTCCAAAATTTTTATGGGAATTTTTGGGATTTTTCATATTTTCATGAATTTTTGGGAATTTTCTGATTTTTATGAATTTTTCTTGGAATTTTTCTAATTTTTTCTGAATTTCCTGGATTTTTATGATTTTTCTGATTTTCCAAAAAAATTTTGATTTTTCTGATTTTTTGTGATTTTCTAATTTTTTATGATTTTTTTATGATTTTTTTTATTTTCTGATGATTTTCTGAATTTTTTTTATGATTTTCTAATTTTCTATGAATTTTCTAATATTTCTAAAATTTTTATTTTTTATTTATTTTTGAATTTTTATTTCCCGCCAGTATTAAACTGAACCGATTCAAGCCGGTTTGGTTGAGTTAGACCATCCTAAACCGGTCTGTGCATTCTCGACGAGAATGGTGCCAAAACGGCGTCGTTTCGCTCTTCTTCTTTGCGGCATTTCGCCAAATAATTGGTGAGCATGAATCGAGCGTAAACTTTTTCGATGCCACCGGTTCAAGCTTAATTTCGACGACCTTCCGACGAGTTTTTTAACAATCTCTTCAAGCTCTACACCAACCTCCCATCATCCCCTAACCATCTAACCTCATCGGTTTGTTGTCGGACTGCCACCAGCCAATGAAAACAAAGCCCAAAAACCTAACTTAGAACTAACCTAAACAAGCTTTTCTAATATTTAGATTATCCTACAGATTACCCTAACCGTTTCTAACGTTTAAAATAATCATTAAAGCATGAAACAAGGTCAGAAACCACTAACTTGAGTGACCATTGGCCACAGATAGCTCTCCGGCAAGGTTTGGGAGCGCCGGTGTGGGTTTCATGATAGTCGACTCAGTCAAATGCAGTTTCAATAATTCAAAATGCAAGAAACAATGAAACACATTATCAGAAACTTGTTTTAAACACCAATAATCTCAAAATCACGAAGAAGATCACGTAATCAAACATGATAGAGCTCAAACACCTATTCTAGAGTTTTATCAAACTATGATCATGAGGCAACTTTACCTTTTCCGTTGGAGCTTGATTATGAAATTCCGAAACCAAACGGCGATCGTAGAGTGATTCATTGACACTTTTTTCTCGAAGTTGATGAGCTCTTTTGCACTAGGAAAGTCCTAGACTAATCGGCCGAAGCTTACTTTCAGGGCTTTGCGGTCAGCTTTGCACCGATTGCCTGAGGAGGATGTCCTCCTTGAACAATCGATTCGCCGATGCCATTCAGTTGATCGGTGCCGATCACTCGATCATGGGACTTCAACTCCCTTCCCTCTTAGCCTTCTTCTCTCTCTCTCTCTAACTTTCTCTCTCTCTTTCTTGGAACTTTCGCTGAATAGGTTGTCTCCCTCAAGAATGGTCTTCCCACCCTTTTTGATTCCTTCGTAGGGATGATTCCGGCTCCCAATCGATTAGAGCGGATGATGATGGACAACTGGAGATTCTCTAGCTGTCCAACCTATTTAACACATGCTAGTTTGATTGGGATAGGTTGGTGAAAGCTTGGCCTCGAACAGATATTTTTCCCCTTTTTCCCATGCGTTGCCTGGTCGGGTAAGGAAGAAGGCCAACCTGGGTCGAGTCGGGTTGATCCAGCTGACCCGAGTTGGTCAAATTTTGCAAATTCAACCTCATTTTGACCCGATTTTTCAAATTTAACCCCCAAAATTGGACTCCTTAGCACATTTTGTATCAAGATATGATATTTGTACAAACTTTTATTACAATTAGACCCGAAAATTCCCAAATTTGAATTCGGATCAATAGGTTATTTTGTTTAATTCAGTGTCCAAATGACCTAATTAGGCAAAATCGAAGCCAAAATTGAATTACCCGTGTCTTATTAACCCTAGGGAAAGTATGGGTCTTGATCGAAAATTTCAAATTGTATAAGATTCCCAATTTGGGTCTTAAAATCCCTAATTTTCAATTAATTTTTGGGTTTTTTCAATTCTTTTGTTAAATTGTGAAATTGGACTGACCAATATGTAATTCAAGGTCCCATAATCAATTGTTGTGAAGACACTATGACCTAAAAATGACTCAATTGGATTTTTGGTTCAATTTGGGTATGAATTTTACCCAATTTTGGGATAAACATATCCCCAACTGAAATTTTCCAAAATTGAAGCTACATTGATGAAATTGGAATTAAAATAAAACTAATGGCTATTTTTATGGAATTTTTGAATTCCATTTGGTATTTTTCTTGATTTTTCACTCATTTTAGTCAAAGAAAATAAGGAAAAATTCATGAAAATTATAATATATATATATATTGGTTTAGAAATAGGTTCCTAAGCATGGCCAAGGTTCCTAATCTTAATTTTGTAATTTTTAGGAAAACTTGAAACATAGGCAAAAAATCAAGTGTCGACATCCTATTAGGACAATTAGCTTGCAAATGCCCATAATAATGGCGCTAAAAGCATTTCCTTGCTTTACCTTCAGTTTTCTTGTGGAGTTCTTTGGAATGTTCCAAAAACTTTTCTTTGCTCTTATCTTTTGTCGATGTACTCTCTGCCTTGCTCCATGAAGCACTCTTAAAGTAGGATGTTCCTTTTGTAGAGGTTTTGGATAAAAACCTCTTGTTGCCTTTTGTTTGATTTTCAACTTTTATCAACAACTTGCATACGTCTTCGAAGGACCAATAAGATCGAAGTTCAACCAAATCAGCAATTTCCTGATTCATTCCGCCGAGGAATCGACGATGGTTTGCTCTGGAATTTCTGGAACTTCGCACCTCATCTTGAGTTGTTCAAACTCTCTAATGTATTCTTGAGTGCTCATCCCTTGTTATTTTAGGGAATTCAGCTTGAGCAACAAATCTTACTTATAGTTGTCGAGCAAGAATCTCTTCTTCATCATTTTCTTGAGTTTATCCGAAGATTTGATATGGCTTTTTCCTTTTCGAAGACGCTGATGCTTTAGATTCTCCTACCATAGAAAAGCATATTTTGTCAATTTTAGGACATCGACCTTGTATCTCTTCTCGTCCAAGTATGACTTGAAGTAAAAAACTCGTTCAATTACATGTAGCCAATTGACAAAATTGTCAGGATTGAGACTACCCTCAAATTCAAGTGCCTCCACTTTTATCTCATGATCATTCTTTCTTACGATTCCCTCTTCTTCTCCGGATTCAATATTGTGGATCACTAGAGTTCCTCTAGTAGAGTCGAATTCATCAGATGAAAATCTGAATCGTCGCGTCGATATCGGTCATTAGGATATCTTGCTTGTTGTCCTTGCCTCGCCAACTCTTCAAGAAGATTAAGAACTCTCTCCTTTTGTTGTTGGAGATTCTAATTTGCACGGTCTCGCCTTTCATTGTGTGCTTGCTCCAAGGTCAAACCTCTCGGAATTGGTTCATTTATTTTTTTTTTAAAGAAGAATGATAATAGAAGGAATCACTCAAAGGAGTTCAACCTTAAGCTTTAATGCCAACTTGATGTGTGAGTAAGTGATTTCGGAAATGGCGTTTATAGGTTATGTGTTTGGATGGGTGTGTGGTTAAGGGATAGTTACCGAAGGGTAAAATGGAAATGAAAGATAAATTATGATCACTACCGAGGTATAAAGGACGCGTCACCAACTAAAGATGAAGATCAGAATCAATGAAGTTCACCACTGAGGCTTAAAGGACAAGCCACCCGCCAAGGTTAAAGGACTTCAGGATAGGAGAAGCTCACTACCAAAGCCTAAAGAAAAACCACTAGTCGAGGATAAAGTACTTCTTGGCTCACCACTAAGGAGTAATCCAATCTCCAGGGATAAAGAAATCGATATAAGAGTTATCCACTCTCCAAAGAAATTCGCTCATACAGAGAAAAATCTCATATATTTTCTTTCAAAGTCTTTCGCATTACAATTGAGAACAATCCCCTATTTAAAGAGAGACTAAGACTTAGGAAATAGACAAACATTAAATGACATGGGAACTATAAAACAATTAATGTCCTAGGAACTTAATACTTTGACTCTTGAGATTTGCACGGAATTTAGAAATGCATTAATGACACATAGGAACTATGAAGTGTAACAAAGACATGGAGACTTGAAATCTTGACTTTTCATTCTTGTGGTTCTTCTCCCAAAATTGATGTTCTACCTTTGATCATAGGATAACCACCTTAATAAATTAGCAAATGTCATACGAAATCTCTTAGAATAACCTCCCATCAATATTGTTGACACCTATTTTTGATTTGCTCAAAATTAATTGCACAAAATTTAGGAGTTAATTTTCTTTAATTTCTAAACAAAATATTTCTATTTAAATGCATTGCATATAGAAATTAAGCACATTTTGCATTAATAGGGTCTATTAGAGTAAAAAATTTTAAAAAAATTTCAAAATTTTCAAAAAAAAAATCAAGTCGGGCTGAGTCGGGGCCGAGCCGACCTGGCCCTTTTCCCTTTTCTTTTTTCCCCCCATGAGGGCCAGGCCTGCCTTCCTCTTCTTTTCTTCTTTTCCTCACGCGAGCTAGGCCCGGCCCGGCCCAGCTCCCTTCTTCTCTTCTTCCCCCTTCCGTTGGCTGTCTCTTTCTCCGCCCCTGTTCCCCTCTGCTTCTGACGTCGCTTGACGAGCGGCTGAGCGCCTCCACGCCGTCCCCATTAGGCCAGAGGAAGGCCAGGGAAGCATGCCACCGGGCCTGACATTAATGGCCAGTCCCGTCCTCCTCGAAAACCCGGCCTCCTCTTCCCCTTCTTCCTCTGCACACTTAGCAGAACCGGCCCCTACCTACACCGGCCTATGGTCGCCTCACAGGCCAAAATAGGCCAGTGCAGGCCGTCGTCACTGTGCGTGAGCAGGTGAGACGTGTCGTCGCCGGCTATAAAAGCTGAAGAGAGAGAGAGAGGCCCCGGTTCGCCGTTTTGAGAGATAGAGAGAAAAACATACCGAGAGAGACCGAGAGAAAAGAGAGAGAAAGAGAGGAGGTTCGCGCTTCTACAGGTCCCCACAGCCGCGCCGTCGACCGTAGACCAGCAGGAGAGCCTCCAGTCGCGTCGCTGAACGGTGAGCTTTCCCCGGTGCTCTGTTCACCCCTATTTTTGTGTCCGACATGGCCGGGATTTGCGCTAGCCGTTTCACGCAAATCCCGGCCCATACCGTCCTTGATCCAGATCCCCACTCATCGCCGGAGGTGAGCCGTGGTTGCTAGGGTCGACTAAGTCACCAGAGGAGGTCAAGATTCCCTATTTTTTGTTGTGCTCCCCACCCGTTCGATAAAATTCCTCAATGAAATCGGTTTTTTTAATCCGATCGCCGGCCGACGAGCGACGGTCGGACAGCGACTCGGTGGGCGGCGAGGCATGGTGGTGGTCCTAGGGGCCTGATTTTGGTTGGTGTCGACCTGGGTCGGCCGGCAAGAGGCCGATTTTCGACTTCACCGGCGCCTAAGCACGCGGGCTTGGCTTGACCCGATTTAGCTGACCTGACCCGGGTCAACGATCGAGTCGGATCTGTTGACTCGGGTAGGTCCGACCAGTCCGGATCAACTGACTCGACCCGGGTTAACAATCGGGTCGGATCCATTGACCCGGGTCGGTTTCGACCCGATCCAGATCCACCAACCCTTTTTTTTAAATAAAAAATATATTAAAATTTTTTTAAAAATTATTAAAAAAATTTTACAAATTTTATTTTATTTTATTTTTCCCTTCCTGTTATTATTATTATTATTATTATTATTATTATTATTATTATTATTTTTAAAATAAAAATTTTTGTATTTATTTTTATTTTTATTTTTATTTTTTTATAAAAAAATTCAAATTTTTTTAAAATTTTTTTCATGTGATATATTTGTTCTTTTAATTTATTGTGGTATTATTATGCATGTTATTGTCTTGTTTAAATTACACAAGCCTGAGGTTGCGCGGTAGTATTTTGCATGTTAGTTTTTATTACTATTGTATTATTATGTATGTTTTTAGTACAATTGCATGAGCTGTTGTATTTTTGAATGTCATCTAACTTAGTTAAGGTTAGAACCTTAGGTTGCATGAATTGTTGTGTTTTTTACTGCTAATCATTTCTGATTACGTACTCGCTTGATCACCTCACATGTTAGGAGAAAGGTCCTAAAATCAATCCAAATTACCTGATAAATGTTTTCATGAAATGAATAGGGTAAAAAGGTACCGAAAGGACATTAGTTATTCAACTAGTGTAACCAAGTCCCCGAACTCGATTAATCTCTAGTTCGTAGGAATAGGGTGATTCTCCCATCACCTTATTTGGGTTTCTAATCGACCCACCGCAAATCGATTAGTGGCGACTCCTTGATGTAAACCACTTGCATATTAAAAACTTAAACCTTAAGTCGCGATATGATATGGGCTTGGGAGAGCCCGAGTTAAGTTCCGAACCTAGACTTAGTGCGTATCAGGCGAGCCTCCCTTTTTTTTACATGTTCGAATAAAAAGGCTCGGGAGGTTGGTCGCGACAGACTTGCGACTCCGCTGGGGACTTGTTTTTTTTAAAAGTGGACTTATGCAAAAAATTTTCATCCTGTTCAAAAATAATTTTTGTTTGGCAGCAAGGACTCTAGGTATGATCCTGACATTAAGGTGTTATTTGTTCTTGCAGGTTCGAATTGATTGTTTATAAATTGTTGTGCATGCTCTAATGATTTGGCACTACACTATTGCACACACAATCACGCTGTCGAACCTGGGCCGCAATAGGGCAATCTAGGATGGTGTTAAGAAAAATACGACCTCGAACGCGAGTCCGCGATGTAGAGGTTGCCTTTCTTTTTCTCGAAATTTATTTCTAAAAATCGTAAAAAAATATCTTTAGCCGCTATTCGCGTGATTATAAGATATTCCTTTTGATTTGGCCGAGGTTAAAAGGACTTGACACCAACGTGAGACTGCGATGGTCAGGCACCCTTTTAATTTCATTTTGCTGAGCCAGTCTAGATTGAAATCGAACTTCACTCCTCATGTGCATGTTGTTGTGATTGCCATGGTTCAAGGAAAGGTATATATTCTATCCTTTCTCTTTTTTTTTATATGGTCTACTCATTCAATTGATTTGTCATTGTTAGGCCACCCGTTGATTGCATTCTATATACGATGGGAAGAGCTGATACCCAATCCGTCTTTGCTCCTAAGAAAGAGTTTCTGACATGGTGGGACCAACGAGACAAGGGATACGCTTATTGCGGGGGCTTGTCCGTGAAAATAAGTAGCCTCGAGAGATTGTAGCTTCTCCATTGTTTATAGAATGACCATCCGGGAATGGCGCCTTTTTTGTTAAAAGCCCCTATATTTTATATTTTCTTAGTATTTATGTTTAGGGGCTTTGATTTTCTTCTTTAAAAGTATTTATGGGTTATACTAATGTTAATATAACTCGGACCGCTTTTTATGCTATAAATAAAATTTTTTGCCCCTTAATGACACCACCGCGGCCTTTGGCCCAGTGGTATCCGGGGATGTAGCGTCACGGTCTGAGGCGACCGGGGTTCGAACCCCGGGGATGCCTCCTATCATGAATATATAAATAAAAACCTTTTTTCTCATTTTTTCTTTGTAAATAAAGAAATATGTAATAATAATATGACTAGGTCATAGAATGATTCTTTATTGGACATTATACTCATTCATATCAACATTTTCACGGTAGTTACAAAAAATGGTCGAGAAAAATATCCGCCTCAATAACATGGAAGATGAGATGAAGATGGTCCTCAATGGGATCCAAAATCTCACAAAGCAGGTGGAATCCATTCAGGGCAAGCTTACGCCCACGCCTGTAGCAATTGAGGTGGTGTTACCACCACTATCTACTGGAAAAGACAAAGCCTCCGCTAGAGACAGCAAAATGCCCTCGCTGGAGGATGATTTGCTTCCCCTTGCTGTAAGGAAGCCTGAACCTAAAACTGTACCGATGATAGAGCATGACAAATGCCTTACAAAAGTCGAGAAGATGCTGAAACAGCTACAAGGCCCGCAAAATACTGTACCACTTGACCTGTCTATATACAAACGGGTCAAAGTACAAAAAAAGTTCAAGATGCCGTATTTTCGAAAAGTATGATGGTACCTCATGCCCTAGACATCATCTGCATATGTATCATGTGCGGATCACCCAGTACGTTGATAATGAACCCTTCATGATTCAAACCTTTCAAGCGAGTTTGACGGGGCTAGCCTTGACATGGTATATGTCGAAGGATATGGATGCTTTTAAATCTTGGGATGATGCTGCTGATGCATTCCTTAAGCAATATCAATTCAACCTTGACATCACCTTTACTCGTGATGATCTAGAATGCACTGAAAAGAAGAAGAGTGAGTCCTTCAAAGAGTATGCCACCAGATGGAGAAACTTGGCCGTCCAGATTACCCCAGAACTCACTTATCATGAACAAGTGAAGCTGTTCATAAAGTCACTTCCGTATGAATACAGACACTGCCTAGTTGGTGCCACTGCTGAATCCCTTAATCATCTTGTTCCTGTAGGCGAACGAATCGAAATGGGATTACGTGAAGGGTGGTTCACAGACCCCACTTCTACAAGCAAGAAACTCGGCATGAAGAAGGAGAAAGAACCCCTGACAGATGTGGATATCACATACACCCAAATCGTTTATCCTTCCCCAATGATTCAGATGAGCAGTGGACAGCAAACCGGCTTCAAGCCGCAAGTCGCCCCAAAGGCGAAATAACAAAAAGCAGTTCACGCCACTCTTTTTGCCTATGTTTCAGATCCTGCCTATTCTCTTGAAAAAGAGGTTGCTTGCTAAAGAGCCAAAGCGTGAAAATCCTGAGCGTTTCCCCAACTACGATCCCTCCGAGTGATGTGACTATCATTTGGGTGAAACGAGACATTCCATAAATGACTGTGTTGTCCTGAAAAATAAGGTCCAGAAATTATTAGATGCAAAGGTGTTTTCATTCCGCACCACCCAATCAAGCAGGAGGCACAGATGTCGTCATTGCGTAAACTGAAGACTCAATTTTCCTCCCTTAAAATAGAGGCATATTTAATAGTTTGAATCCTCCCCTATGTGGGAGCTTTTTTTGCTTTTTAAAGTCTCAGCTGTTTTCTAAAATTCCCAGTCTGCTGAATTTTTAATTATGCTTGGAATTTTAGTATTGCAATTTCCATTCCAACAAATGTAATTCGCTTGCATTATTCAAAAGAATTACAAATATTTTGTTTTGAGGGCCTGAGGAAATATCCCAAAGTGGCCTGTTGATGATATCCAGCCATGTAAAGAAAAGTGTTCTAAGACCCAGGCTTCCTCATGTTTCCTTGTTTCTAAGCTTTTGAAAATAAAACAAATGTTTTGTCATTTTTTAAAAGGACAAAAAGAATGGTGGTGGAAAAGCATGCATGCTTGTAGCCCTGTTTGTTTTTCTAACTCGCTCACTTCATGTCTCAGAGCATACTCCTTTTTGATTTGTTATTACAAATAGGACATTTGAAAATGACACAAACTGAAGTGCACATTAGACCCTGGTGATGCTAGCGGACCAACTCATCTGATAGGGGCAGTCCGAGCGAAGATCATCCAATCTTCAAATGAAACATGGGGCAAATCTCATTACCACCAGTGGGTGATATCAGCTCCAAAGAGTCAAAGAGAATGCTGAGCATTCTTTGACTCCATGATGAGCTAAACATCATTTCGTACAAAAGTCGGGGCAGATCAAGAAAAGATTATTCTTTTTGAAAGAAAAAGGTATGTCCTATTCCCTAACAAATTTTGGCAATGACATTCCACCCCTTTTCTTTTGCAGATAATGAAATGGGGAACATGCTAGACTCTGACGTGCTAGCGAGCCGGATAGAGCACCAATGTTGGGATCTCTCGAATGAAACATGCAAAGAAATGCTTAATTGGAAGAGTAGACTAGGGGGCATGCAATCTCCCAGTCCATAAAAAAGGGTGTATGTCGTTCCTAAAGTTCATCCACTTTAGCATAGAAATGACATATATTTTCCTTTTATATAGGACAAAATTGAGTAAAGAACACTCATGGTGCAAGCAGTTGGAAAGGACTTTGCATATGACAAAATGGCATCGAAGCCAATCTTGACAATCACGAAAGTCTCGATGGTAGTCACGCCCATGCCCGTTAAAGGCCTTTAAAGTAGAGATTAGCTTTGCTGCGAAGATCCCCGTGCAAGCAATTGCACATGCCCTGTGCATGTCAGGAATCATATGATTCCCGAGAAACTCCTCGACGTACCAGAGTTGCATTGACACAACATGCACTGACAATAGAACCCTCTATTTGGAAGCATCCCTAATAATAGAGAATTTCATTCAAGCTTCGAGACCAAGAGTATGGAGGAACAGACTGAGATGGAGAAGGCTGAACAAAATAAAGAGGAGAAAAGACTCTACTAGCTTTAAAGGCAAAATGGAAAAAGGGTAGTTTGTATCGTTTTCAATTTAGCCTCAATCCTCTCATTTCTAACATGAGCTCTTGTTTTTGTCAAAAGGGAATTATCAACATCTGAGAAAACTCAAGGAGTTGTCAGTTTAATCTCAAATGAAGGGATTCACGAAGGGTAATGTTGTATCGTTCCTAATTATTGTCCCTCAAAGAACCGTTCATTAACATTATTTTCCTTATTACCTTGCAGGTTTGCTTTACTATTGCAGCGTAGGTAAGTATCTCTTTCCTAAACTCTTCTCATAAGAGTAGAAAGAAACAAGAAAAATAATTAAAGAAAATGGACACTACTTTTTTCCTCAAGCACATTACGTGGAAAGTAATTTTGCATGGTAATTTTACCTGTTTAATTCACCAATTCCCTGTGAAAATCTTGACAATTCTATGAATGGTGTCGAACTGCTCCGAGGTATTGAACGAGGTGTATCAGGATGATGAGAGGCAATCCTTAGTCTATACACATTCTCAAGTACCAAACTCTTGCAAGATGAGCGAAAAGTTTCATTTCTGCAAGGTAAAGAGATTTCTCACATAAGGTATGGTAGCCAAAATAACGAGAGGCAGTTCATTTTTCTGCCCCATACACTACCATTAATCCTTTGCTTGACTATTTTTGAGCCCATACACTCGGAAGTTCCTTTTAAATCACCCATGTCAAGAACCATCCCACATTGGGGCAGCTTGAGGTAAACCGGCATCACAGAGAGAATTCAAATTCAGAGAGAGCAAGAAGCACATCCCTCCCTTTCGATCACCGCTCCCGTGGCTTTAGCCTCGTCGTCTTCACGAGTCTGCGCGGTCCTTGACAGAATCCTCTAGGACAAGCACACCATCGACGGCAGGACGGTCGAGGCTAAGAGGGCTTTGTCAAGAGAGGAGCAGCAAACTAAAACTTGTCCAAAATGCCAACATCTTATTGATAACAGTGATGTTTTCACTGAGCAAGATAAGAAGGATGAGGAGTTTGTAATATCTAAAATTTTCTATGATCATCAGCCGCAATAGCTCGCACAAGGAGAAAAGATGTATAGAAATTTTCTTATTCTCACTTGCATTAATCTTTGAGTGTTATTATTGCAGATGAATTCTCACGATAAGTTAAGTGCCCTAGGATGACGAAGGGCAATTCTTTTTCTATCCCATACACTTATATCCCTTGCTAGCCCAATTGAGCCGGCAATTTCATTTCATACGAACCCAGTTGGTGATCATCTCCCATACCGGGGTAAGGCAAAAGTCACCACGGTTTGAGCATCAGGGTCCAAAGTACCAAATCAAGATGAAGACTCTAAGATCCTAATAACATTGTTCTGGTCAAACTTGTTTAGGCCAGTCCTGATAACACCAAAAGAGCAGCAAAAAAAAATACTGAAAACTATGGACATGAAAAAGCAGTGTGCCTGGTAAAAGCAAGGCCAATACCCATGAATAAAAAAACAAAGAAAAAGAAAAAGGGACAAGATGAAAAATAATGAAGTTTTAGCTGAGAAGATCTTTGAGCGTGATGAAGGCGCTCTCAAATATTTCAAAAACATTAAGTGGTGTAGAATAGACAATCCCAAAGGGTTTAAACTTGAGTTCTTCTTTGATATAGATTCCTACTTTAGAAACCCTGTCTTGGCAAAGATTTGCTACATGATAGATGAAGACGAACCTATTCTTGAGAAAGCAATTGGTACAGAGATAGAATGGTATCCAGAAAAATGCTTGACGTAGAAGCTCCTCAAGAAAAACTTGTCAAATAAGCTAAAACACAAGATTACCCAGGAAGCTTGCTAGAAGGATCCTAACGGTGAAGAAAAAGACTGGTGACAATGCTAGATGATCACCAATTCTCACCCTCACACACATTTTTGAGCCTAACGATCATTTCTTTCCTCAACCTGTAAACCAAGCCCACGTTATATCCCTCATAAAGTCTCTTCTGACTAGGGCAATTGAATTAACGTGGAATTTCAAATGTTTATAAACAACGCTCGAGGAAGTGCGAGCAAGACTATTTCTATCTCGTTTTGCGGGGTTCTTGACTTGTAAACCTGGAGACAATTACAGAATATTTTTTTCATGGCCTTGACTTAGACAGTCACCTTTGTTAAGCCATTGACCAAGCCTACATTACGACCCTGAAGAAGACCTCTTAGATTGGCAGCGTCATACCTTTCGCGAGAAAATTCGGACCCTTGTTGATATGATAGCGGTCAGATTGAGTGTTTTTGATGTTCCCGCATTAATGGACAGGACAAACAATCCTTTTCAATAAGAGTAAGTGGAAAGTCCTTTCTGACTGAAGGTCCCTCATTCAGCATCTCGAGAAATCCACCTCGCGAGAGAAAATTGTCTTGATTAACCCTCGGTGGATTTTTGGTGATGCAAATATGGCAAAATCATCATGCATGAATTTTCAAATACACATTATGAAATATCCTAGCTTGTCTATCCTTGATGAATGCATGCATGTTTGTGTTAATCGTCATTAACAACTCAGAGTTTGTAATCCCCAGTGATACGACACGAAAATTTAGGCGCTGGAAAAGCCCTCATTATCATCTCAAGAGAAATGCCCCAAAAAAGATCGGGTATTCAGTAGATGATGCATCAAACCTCCGGGAACATGCCCAGAGAAAAACTTGTCTACAGGAGACATGCCTTTAAGAGGCAGGAAAGTGCCCAGGTGTTCATCGTTTAAGCCATTTCAAGACTTGCTGGCGAGTACCCATCAAGCAAACCATCAAATCTTCAGGCGAGGACCCCCAGGTGCTCATCGTTTGAGCCTTTTCAAGATCTGCTGGCGAGGACCCACCAGACAAACCATTAAATCCTCGAGCGAGGACCCCCAGATGCTCATCGTTTAAGCCTTTTCAAGACCTGCTGGTAAGGACCCACTAGGCAAACCATTAAATCCTCGGGCGAGAATCCCTAGGTGCTCATTGTTTGAGCCTTTTTAAGACCTGCTGATGAGGACCCATCAGGCAAACCAATAAATCCTTGAGCGAGAACACCCAGATGCTCATTGTTTGAGTTTTTTTAAGACTTGTTGGTGAAAACCCACCAGATAAATCATCAAATTCTCGAGCGAGGACCCCTAGGTACTCATTATTTAAGTCTTTTCAAGACTTACTGGTGAGGACCCACCAGGCAAACTGTCAAATCCTTCGGCGAGGACCCCCAGGTACTTTAGCAAAACGATTCTCAGTCAAGGCTATCGAAAAAAGGTTCGGGTCCTAGACAAACAATCCCCAGTCAAAGCGATCGAAGATAGGTTTGGGTCTGAGACAAACAAATTCCAGTCAGTCAAGACAATTGAAAAAAGGTTCGGATCCTAGACAAATGATCTCCGATCAAAGCGACTGAAGATAGGTTCGGATCTGAGACAAACAAAATCTAGTCAGTCAAGGCGATCGAAGAAAGGTTCGGGTCCTAGACAAAAGATTTCCTCCGTCAAGGCGACTGAAGATAGGTTCGGGTCCTAGACAAACCGTTCCCCCCGTTAAGGCGACCGAAGATAGGTTTGGGTCCTTGATACACAATATCAACTATCTGAAATTACTCTACCTTTCGACAAGGTAAGTAGCTCCAGGTATGTTTTTATTTGCTTTAGCATGCATCATCTTATCGCATTATAAAAATGGGACTCACGGTCTTGCCAAAAATAACATTCATTGAGCATGCATGGGCCAAATTTAGATATTATTTTATCTTTGAACGTAAACTCTGCGAGCTCAAACTCTACGAGCTCATCTTCAAAGAGGGGCAGCTGTTGATATCTATTTTTAATTTGCCTAAAATTAATTACACAAAATTTAGGAGTTTTTTTTTTGGTAAATGTAAGCATGTATATTACTTTTCAAAACACCATATACAACAAGGCACCACAACCAGACTCCGTCCCGATATAGACATACATATGTCTTAACAGGGACAAGGTAGGTTCAGCATGAACTATACAACAAAAGACAAAAGAGTCAACCAACCACAACAAGGACAAAAGGAATGACTTAAGAGGCCATCCTGTTCACTTGAAAGATTGCAGAAGGAAGATCCCATTTTCTTTGCAATATTCGGTTTCTATATGTATCCTCAGCTCCTCCCATAGAAATGGCTTTGTCCTTCACGACTTTAATGAGATGCTTGCGCATGCCCGGGATGTATATGCTCTTGTTTCTGAAGATGGCGTTGTTCCTTTCGGTCCAAATGATATGACATAATGCACCAAAGGAAAATCTAGAAATGCGGTGAGTAAACGAATCTCCACTGCAAACTTTCATCGCCCATTTAATATGTTCTTGCCAGGGTCAGTTGCGCCAAGGTAAGCTGCATTTTATTGCCCACATAAAAGCCAACCTACTGGTAGAAGTGCATTCAAAGAAGAGGTGGTTGATAGAATCTGGTCTAGAATCACAGAAAGCGCATAAAGCATTGGCAATCCTATGGTTATGCATGAGGAACACCTGAGTAGGTAGCCGGTTAAGGGATACTAACCATAAGAGAAATGCATGACGGGGAGCAATGTGCTGATCCCATATGAAGGAGTACCAAGGGGCTGGATAACCTTTCCTTCGGATATGATTCCAAGCAAGAGCAACTGAGAAAGCTTTAGATGGATGAGGGGTCCAGCAAAGGGAGTCCTGCAAATTTTCTCCAAAAGTTGGAGGAACATCCATCCAGCTCAATATAGTATTGAGAGTATTAGAAGGCTACTAGGTACACTCGTAAAATTTCCTAACCGAAGTATCCCGTGGAATGCGCGACTGATAGATGTCCATATTACTGAATAGAAGGTAGAGAGGGCCTCTATTGTGCCACCAGTCAAACCAGAAAGATACAGAGTGCCCATTACCAATCTTCCACCGGAACATTGGTTGAGCAGAAATCCGTATGTCCAGGATTTTCTTCCATGTCCAAGAACAAAAAGTAGGTTTGGAGACAACCCAAAAGTTTGCCTTTTTAAAAAAGGTTGAGTATATCCATTTACACCACATGGATTCTTTATCAGAGAATAGGAGCTATATGTGCTTAAGAATCATAGCTTTATTGTACTCTACAAGCCGCTGAATACCTAGGCCACCTTCATCCTTGGATAAGCAAACAGCGTTCCATGCTACCTTCGCTCCACCTGTGCCTAGGTCAGGACCTTTCCATAGAAATTGATGCAAAATAGCCTTAATTCTATACAACACTGATTTCAGAAGAGAGAAGATAGTGGCCCAATATACCTGAATGGAATGCAAGACCGATTTGATAAGTTGCAGGCGACTAGCAAAAGACAAAAATCGTTGAGTCCAGGAACGGGCTCGAGCAGTTATGGAGTCAATCAAAGCTTTGCAGTCCTCTTTACGCAATCTAGAGGAGATAATAGGCATGCCTAAGTACCGAAAAGGAAGAGTACCTTGCTGAAACCCAAGGCATTGAAGTAACTGGTCATGCAAAACCGGGGTCCCTCCCGAGAGAAAGATATTGCTTTTTGTGGTATTTGGTTTTAAACTAGACCACTCAGTGAACATAAGGAGAGCTTCCTTGATTAGCTCAACTGACCTCAAGTGAGCTTCTGAAAACAGTAGTACATCATCCGCATAGAAAAGATGCGATAGACGGGTGTTTTTACATCGCCAATACCAGTGAAAATCTGGAATATCTGTTTTAGCCTTTAGAATACCAGAGAAAACTTCCATAACCAGTATAAAAAGATACAGCGATAATGGGTCTCCTTGGCGAATACCTCGAGTGCTATCAAAATATCCATATAATTCGCCATTGATAGAGACAGAGAATTTGGCTGTCGAAACACATGCCATAACTAGCTTAATAAAGAAAGCTGGAAATTTGAAGGCCATTAAGACCTTTTCAATGAAGTTCCAATCAACAGTGTCATAAGCTTTTTGAAAATCCACTTTATGGCACACTTGGGAAGGTAGGCATGGTGGTAAAAATCCGCGAATAACTCTTGAGCAAGCATGATGTTGTCGCTAATTCTGCGTCCTTTGACAAACGCCGTTTGGGCAGGGCCGATCAGGGTTGGAAGAACACGAGCTAACCGCCTAGCCAAGATTTTAGAGATGCATTTGTATAATGTATTACAACATGCAATCGGACGGAAATCAGACATGGCTGAAGCATCGGGGGATTTCGGCACTAAGGTTAGAATAGTGCTGTTTAACTCCTTGAGCATGCATCCCGACTCAAAGAAGTCCCTTACTGCCGCAAGGGTGGAGGGACCAATGATCTCCCAGGAAGTTTTGAAAAAATCAACATTATAACCATCTGGCCCGAGGGCTTTGCCTTTAGCAAGTGAAAAAAGGGTAGACTGGATTTCCTCATCCAAAACCGGTTATTCCAAAAGATTCCTTTGATTCTCATCTAGTACCCGGCAAATTAACTCTCCTATCTCCCTAACAGATGGCTAAATAGAAGCACTAGCACCATTGAGTATCCCCTGGAAGTGACCAACAATATGATGCCTGACCGCTTGTGGATCAGTTACCAGAAGCCCATCCTTTGTTGAAACCGAGAGGATTCAATTTTGTAAACGCCTTTTGTTGACAAAGTGGTGAAAAAATTTAGTATTCAAATCCCCTTCCTTAAGCCATCGAATACGGGATTTCTATCTAAAAAAGGATTCCTCTAGTAGTCTCATGGTAGAGAATGAACATGTGAGCTCCACTTCTCTATCGTGTAGGCTCTGGTCAAAAGGATGGCGCTCCAGGGCTGACTGAATAGCATATAGGTCTGATCTAGCCTATTCAGTCCTTATGGAAATGTCTGAAAAGGAGCACCTGTTCAATTGTTTTAACTTTGCTTTGAGAACCCGCAGTTTGCAATAAATAATGTACATAGGAGTACCCACTATACGAGTATCCCAAGCTTGCGCAACTAGTTCCAAGAAATTAGGGTGAGAAGCCCAGAAGTTGAAAAACTTGAAGGGTTTCTTAGAACTATGTGGCAAACGAATTTTTATCACCATAGGAGAGTGATCAGATTTCCCAGGAGGAAGAAAGGTGGCTTCCGAAAAGGAAAATTGCTGAGTTCAGATGTCATTAGAGAGCACCCGATCAATCTTGCGGAGTTTTCGATTCTCACCTGAAGAATGAGACCATGTGTATCTACATCCCACATATCGAAGATCTTCAAGTCCCGCCTGGTTCAGACATTCCCCAAATTCATCGAAAGCCGGGATCCAGGGAGTTGTACTACCCACTCTATCATCCGGATCTTTGATGGCATTAAAATCTCCGGCAACAATTCAACGTAAGTTACATGAGGAGAACCGCAGAAGATCAGCCCAGAGAGGACGCCGATTCACAAAGGAGTGTTCACCATAAACAACTGTACAGAGACAAGTTTTATTCAAATTGAAAAGCCTAAGCTGAACATGAATCAGTTGGTCAGAAGAAGACAAAAGACTGGTTTCCATCTCATCCGGGTTCCAACCGAACCAGATTCTGCCAAGGGGGGAGGAATCATAGTTGGAGATCCACCGCCAATTACCACAAAGATCCCGAGAGATTCCAGCAAAAAGAGAGGCTTTAGTTTTGGTTTCAACAATACCAATATAGGAAAGGCGGTGAGCCCTGATAAAGGACCGAATTTCAGCTTGTCTAAGGGGATTTACTAGTCCCCTAATATTCCATATACCAAAAAACATAGGGCGACAAGGAATTTATCTCGGAGATTTCCTTGGCCTCCTCCTCTTGGATTTCTTCTTCAAGGAGGCCGGGCTAGGGATCATACCAGGATACATCAAGCTAGGAACAGCCCCCATAGAAGCTTTAGAAGTATCCTCCGTGGCATTGGACGCCAGAGCTCGTGATCGGGTGTTAGGGGGGGATAAAACAGCAGGTTCTTCCACCACTAAGTCTTCAAGATCACTATTCTCCACCCCAACATGAGAACCAGCAGAGTCTTCAGAAGATGACTAAGAGTTTATTGCAAGGTCCTCAATTTGCTGGTCAAGACATCCTGGAGGATAGAGGATAGGGGAATGACTCGGTCCTACCTCACATTCCTTGGGAAGATTCAGATTAGGACTTAACAGATCTGGTACAGCAGTGGGGTTCAGAACAGAAGGCGTAATTTCTGCTTCCCCTGGATTCAGATCCAGCAGCGGGTTTGTTGCAAGTCGGGCCTGATTTGTAGTCTTACCTGACGGGGGTATACCTCTTTTCCTACTGACTTGAATCCAACCTTCATCTCCTTGAGGTCGAAGGGAAGTCTCAGCTCTAGCAGCAGCTTGAGGTCGAAGTGTATTCTCAGCTCTATCTTCAGTATGGCCAGATGCACAATCAAATCCACTTGAGCCAGGTTTATGTCCAAATATGCCACAAGAAGAGCATGCCAATGGTTTCCACTCATATTCAATATGGATCAGATTCACTTCACCATCCCAACGAACCTTGACAGTTTCCATTCGGGGTTTTGTGGCTTTGATTTCCACACAAACTCGCACATAAGAGATTCTAGTCATCTGTTCCGTTTGAGTATCCACATAAAGTGGCTTCCCAATGGCGCTGGCAATCCTACTAATGCCAGCCGGAGACCATAGAGAGAATGGAATATCTCTTAGCCTAACCCAAACCGGGCGAGAATCCATAATGCCCTTCTTGAGTTTCAGTTTTGGGTGCCATTGCTGAAGTAACATTGTGCTGCTGAAAATAGACACCGGTCCCATATCAAGTATCTTCCTGCGGAAGTCAGCATTCGGTACACAAAAGAAATAGAACCCATTTTCGTGGAGTTTTACATCAGCAACTTGCTCACCCCATGCCTTTTTAAAGGCTTCCTCAGTTAGCTTGAAGGGAATTTTCTTCCCAATATAATGGCCAACAATACACTCCAGCCAAAAAGGATTTCCATCAGCAGCTACCTTTGGAGTGATATCCACAATCACTTCACCATCTTCCTCTAATGGGGGAACAAAGGCTAGGTTGTAGCCCTTAGTCATTACCCTAGCAACATTTGCCCATGTTCTAGTGGCGGGCGCACGGATAAGTTGGCCTTGAGGACGGGAAGTGTTCTGTCCTATCTCAAGTGATTTCCCTTCTGGAATTGATCTGGATGCAGAACGCATAGGCTTACCATTGTGTGCTCTTCTAAGAAAACGACTCCTATCCTTCGGTCTACCCCTACTTTGACTATGACTAGAATTACCCTTCAGGATAGGTCTAAGGCCAGCAGGACGATCATTCTCATGTAAAACAGAGGTGGATTTTCCTTTGAGTTATGAAGCTTTAGTGTTAACACCAGAAACATTCCCGGCCTGAAGGAACTCAGAACTAGGGGATGGTTCAGGCAAAATGGATGATATAGCCTCCTCCATAAGGACACCACTCCACATCCACCAACCAGTCAATCCACCAGCAACATAAAACCAGAACAGGAAATTCGCACCAGAAGGTCTCTCCAATTTAATGCGAGCAACAAACACAATCACCAGCCCCAACACAGTAGGAGGGAAACGAAGGGAGAGTACCTATACCAGGAGTTAACAACCTCCAGGGAAACAATCCAGAACCAAAGACTCAGTTCGGTCGATTATCTTAGACGAGGAAGACCGAACCAGGCAACGATCAAATCTGAAAGCCCAATCTCTGTGCTGAACGAGGAGAGGAGCCCTTTTGAGGGGTGAGAGAGGAGCGTCTAAGGGACCTTCCCTCCAAAAATCAGTTGAAATGGCCATCGGGAACCACCGGAATCAGCAAAAGACCACCGGGTGAACAGTACTAGCGAGAAACCCTGGAGAGAGCATTCTGCCCGCGTGAACAGTGTCCCGAGATGGTGAAAAAAGAAAAGTACTATACAAAATTTAGGAGTTAATTTTCTTTAATTCTTAAAATAAAAAATATTTTTATTTAAATACATTGCACATAGAAATTAGGCACATTTTGCATTAATAGGGTCTATTAGAGTAAAAAATTTTTAAAAAAATTTCAAAATTTTCAAAAAAAAAATCGAGTTGGGCCGGGTCGGGGCCAAGTCGACCCGGCCCTTTTCCCTTTTCTTTTTTCCCCCACGAGGGCCTAACCCACCTTCCTCGTCTTTTCTTCTTTTCCCCACGCGAGCTGGGCCCGACCTGGCCCAGCTCCCTTCTTCTCTTCTTCCCCCTTCCGTTGGCTGTCTCTTTCTTCGCCCCTGTTCCCCTCTATTTCTGACGTCATGCGACGAGCGACCGAGCGCCTCTGCACCGACCCCATCAGGCCAGAGAAAGGCCAGGGAAGCACGCCACCGAGACTGGCATTAATGGCCAGTCCCGTCCTCCCCGAAAACCCGGCCTCCTCTTCCCCTTCTTCCTCTACACACTCAGTAGAATCGACCCCCACCTGTATCGGCCTATGGTCGCCTCATGGGCCAGAATAGGCCGGTGCAGGCCGTCGTCACCGTGCGTGAGCAGGTGAGACGCGTCGTCGCTAGCTATAAAAGCCGGAAAGAGAGAGAGAGGCCCCGGTCGGCCGTTTTAAGAGATAGAGAGAGATCGAGAGAAAAGAGAGAGAAAGAGAGGAGGTTCGCGCTTCTACAGGTCCCCATAGCCGCGCCGTCGACCGTAAACCTGCAGGAGATCCTCCAGTCGCGTCGCCGAACGGTGAGCTTTCCCCGGTGCTCTGTTCGCCCCTGTTTTTGTGTCCGACATGGCTGGGATTCGCGTCGGCCGTTTCACGCGAATCCCGGCCCATACCGTCCTTGATCCAGATCCCTACTTGTCGCCAGAGATGAGCCGTGGTTGCTAGGGCCGATTGAGTCGCCGGAGGAGGTCAAGATTCCCTGTTTTTTGTTGTGACCCCCACCCGTTCGATAAAATTCCTCAATGAAATCGATTTTTTTAATCGGTCGCCGACCGACGAGCGGCTGTCGGACAGCGACCCAGTGGGCGACAAGGCTTGGTGGTGGTCCCAAGGGCCTGATTTTGATCAGTGCCAACCTATGTCGGCCAGCGAGAGGCCAATTTTCGGCTTCGCTGGCGCCATAGCACGCGGGCTTGGCTTGACCTAGTTCAACTGACTCGACCTGAGTCAACGACCGAGTCGGATCCATTGACCCGGGTCAGTCCGACCGGTCCAGATCAACTGACCCGACCCGGTCCGGATCCACCAACCCTTTTTTTTAAATAAAAAATATATTAATTTTTTTTAAAAAAATTATTAAAAAAATTATTAAAAATTTTATTTTTCCCTTCTTGTTATTATTATTATTATTATTATTATTATTATTTTTAAAATAAAAAGTTTCGTATTTATTTTTATTTTTTTATAAAAAAATTCAAATTTTTTTTAAAATTTTTTCATGTGATATATTTGTTGTTTTAATTTATTGTGGTATTATTATGCATGTTATTGTCTTGTTTAAATTACACAAGCCCGAGGTTGCGCGATAGTATTTTGCATGTTAGTTTTTATTACCGTTGTATTATTATGTATGTTTTTAGTATAATTGCATGAGCTGTTGTATTTTTAAATGTCATCTGACTTAGTTAAGGTTAGAACCTTAGGCTACATGAATTATTGTGTTTTTGACTGCTAATCGTTTCTAATTACGTACTCGCTTGATCACCTCACATGTTAGGAGAAAGATCCTAAAATCAATCCAAATTGCTTGATAAATATTTTCATGAAATGAACAGGGTAAAAAGGTACCGAAAGGACATTAGTTATTCAACTAGTGTAAACCAGTCCCCGAACTCGGTTAATCTCTGGTTCGTAGGAATAGAGTGATTCTCCCATCACCTTATTTGGGTTTCTAATCAATCCACCCAAAATAGATTAGTGGCGACTCCTTAATGTAAACCACTTGCATGTTAAAAACTTAAACCTTAAGTCGCGATATGGTATGGGCTTGGGAGAACCCGAGTTAAGTCCCGAACCTAGACTTAGCGCGTATCAGGCGAGCCCCCCTTCTTTTTGCATGTTCGAATAAAAAGGCTCGGGAGGTCGATCGCGACAAATATGTTATCGATCCACATTGAAATCAGCAATTATTCTTTGTGAAACGATAGCTTTAAATGTCAAGGGAAGAATTGACAACTTAATAATTGGTAACCTGGTTGATAGTCTCCTTGTCGATCATCTAACAAAGCAAGTTATGACCGAATTTTACCTTAACTTGAATGAAAATCGATGGTGCTAATTTTGTCAATGGAATTAAGTTGGATGCTCCCGCATCATCCAATCATCGTTGGGGCAGACTTCATTTGACCTACGAAGGAACTAACAGAGTCAGGGAAACAAAGAAGAACATCCTCCTTAGCAAATGCAAATCCTTCAAGATGAAGCCAGATGAATCAGTTACTGACATATTCAGTAGGTTCACTAACATTGTCAATGGAGTTGCTTATCAAGGCAGACAAATCTCATCGGGAGAGAAAGTAAACAAGCTTCTTCAAGCCATTTCAAAGGAATGGAACAACATCAAAACTTCCATTTGAGAAACACAAAGAATTATGCCCCTCACTGTTAATGAACTCATCATAACTCTCATTTCTTATGAAGCTGGACGTATCAATGATGACATTGATTCCAAAGAAAAGGTCGCGACACTAAGGCATGAGTGAGCAGTTACCTAGGCGGTTGGCGTGAGGAATTGAGAAAGGAGAGAACGAAACTTCGGAGAGAAAGAGCTTCGCTTCGTCCTTTTACTTTCCTCTTCTGTGTCTATTTTTAATACTCTTCGTGTGTGTAGGCGTTCTCATTATCTTCTGTAAACCCCCTTAATAGTTGAGAACGTGTACCTATTTTGGGGAAGGAAGTGATTGGTGATTATAATTAATTTCTTTTATTATGCCAAATTCAAGACAATTTATGGGATTTGGTGGGGCCGCGCTTACCAATGTGAAAAATCTTTGCCATAGTTGAGAAGACTACGTGATGGAAATTTTCTTTTCAATTTCGTGCTTGCCATATTGCTTTTCTTCTTATTTCCTTAAGTACATTCATCACCAATCTTACTATTCCTTGCTAGTCAACTTTCCTTTTTCTTGATTTTTGCTGCGAGTCTAGTGAGATCTTTTATTGCCTTCGCTGTAATCTTCTCATTGTACCCCAATGTATATGTCCATTATTATCAAAATTCTTTTTTTCTAAATTCACTCACAGACAATCTTTTACGGGGTCAGCTTCCTTTTTGCTCACGCTGACAATTATGTTACATAGGTTATTACTTCCCAAATTGACCGAAGGATAACTGCCCCAGCTTAGAGCACCCTCATGTGCAGGGATTTTCGGCAAGACAGGAAGATCTTGGCTGAATTCCTCAATCTCATGGTCTTAGTTTTGGATATTTAATTAATTTTTGGGCTTCCTTGCTTAAGTCAATCTAATTATGATCCGAATTATATGGGCTTAATTAAAATACTACTAATATGCAAATGCAAATTGAAAAGAAAGTTTAGGTGTCTACATAATTTTTGATGCAATGAATGACTAAATGAATTGCTAAAATATAGGTATTAACACTATCATTGTTTGTTTTTCCAGTTAACATTTTCCAAAACCTGTGTTGCTTTGGACGATAATGAAGGCTTTGCTTTTGCTTGCCTAGCGTATCATCGTCTTTCAAACCCTTTAGCAATTTATTTACCGCTTTGATTACGGAGTGTTACATTCTTACTTGTACACTTGCATGATTCCTCATCATGTTGGTGGTTTGTGATACAAATTGACCAAGACTTTGTGAAATATTTTTGATATAAAGATAAAAGGTACCGAAAGAACATTAGATTTATCTAGTATAACCAAATCCCCGTATCCATGAAGCTCTAATTTTCATAAGTAAAATATTCTCCCACATTATACTCGAGTTTCTAATCGATTCGTAATAGATTCGTGGCAGCTCCCAAATGATTTGAATTGCATATTTAATTGATTAAATCAAAATACCAAAGTTACAATCGGTATTGACTGAGGAGAGTCCACACTAAGTGTATACTTAGTAATTTGTCAGCTTTCTTTGGGTGGTACACCTCTGTGAAAGTCACGACATTCACCTAATAAGTGGTGATTGATTTGAGTGGATATAATGTCGTGTTTCGGGAACAATTAAAAATATTTGCTGGGTTTCAAGGAGAAACATTTTGACAACCCCAAGTAACATCAAATTCCATAAAAGATGTGAGTAGTTTTTCTCAAATCCTAATTTGACTCTCATTGATAATGGATTTTGCAAATGTATTATGCAATTCGTGCATTCTTAAATTATGAGTGAAAAACTTGTTATATTTTAGATATGGCATTTCAAATCCCACATCAAATAAAAAAGGCATTATTAAATGATTCATAAGTTGAGACTCACCTTGGCACCATCTTATTTGGTTGCTTCGAGTATTCCCTTTCGAGGGTTGGCCCACTTGAATGGGCAGGGTCATCACAAATGGCATCAAAGCCAGACCACCTCAAGTAGAGATGTGCCATTCTTGGATGGACTAGACCTAAAACTAATTTTTTTTTTTTGTCGAAAACCTATACCTAATTTGACAAGGTGGAGAGTGATCATTGAGATGAGAAGGCTAAAATAAGGTGCAACTCCTCGCATGCTTCTAGTATGTTGGGAATGGACTGGTCCAAGCATAGAACATGGGGAGTATTACGAGGCGACACAAACCAACATTTGATGGGAGAGGCATATTGATAATTAATAAAAAATGACCACCACCTTATATGGTTACTTTTACTTCTTTTGGAGGACTTGACTCATGGGAAATTGGTTGGGTCATCACGCCATATGCATAACCATTCTCTATTCTAAATTATAGATTGGCCATCTCATGTGACATTATCAAGCTTTCCCATGAGATGCCAACCTTTTATTTCGTGCACAACCTCATGTAACTATTGTGAATGTGTTGGCACGTAAAAATGACAGAACTTGGTATTGGCTAGGGGTGAGTGGTTCCCGATCTGGTTCTAATGGGACCGATATTAAATATTATTTGTGAATCGGAAACCGATTGCTCCATTCTTTTCTTTGTAGTTCTGATTTGATCCCATAAAGTCATGGAAAAAATTGAAAAAATATATATAATATATGAAAAAATTGAACAATCGGTTCCAATTGAACAAATATTAAATATTTTTCATATATATATGAAAAAAATTAGAAACATATATATTTATTGGTCTAGTCTGGTTGGTCCAGTTCGGTCCGATTGGTCCGGTCCTATCCGGTCTAGTTCCCATCCTAGAACCGGGAACCGAACCGATATTCCCGAGAACCAGACCAAACCGGTCGGTCCGGTCCCGGTTTGGGTGGTCCATCTCACTCAACCCTAGTATTGGCCATTTTGAAAGAAATATTGGATTTGTGAGGCATTGATATATTAAGCAAGCTATTGACTTTATAATTGTAAGATGTCATGCAAATGATGTCAGTCAGATTGTGATTGGCATAGGGTTGGCCAACACAAGGATTGACATGCACGAGATTTGTATTAGTCAATGTTGGCACCAAAATTGTCTCATGCTAGGATTTATCAAATGGAGAAATAGATACTAATAATACGCTCCACCTAATAGAGAGCGATTGATCTGATGGACGGGGATGTCATACATCGGAAATACATAGAATTTTTTTACCACGTCTCGAGAACTTCCAAGTTCCCACAGCCACGTAAGTTAAGTTCAAACTCCAGAAAGATTAAGCATAACCCAAGTACTATCATAGTTTTTCATACTCTCAACAAATATATAACTCTCCATATAAAGAACGTTCACTCGTAGCTTAGCTCGTTTGACCTCTCATCGTAAATGGAGGCAAGAATTCTTTTCTAACATTAACTGTAGACGAAGGTCGCTCCAGAATAGCAAGATGGCCTGCATTCTCAATGCACTCCAATGTTGCTTTATTTCCTAATTTTCTGCCAAGAGAAAGTAATTGAACAAGTCAAAAACTAGCAAAGGAATTAAGTGGAACAAACATGTATCAACTAAGAGTCCCAGCCACCCACTCATGAGTAGCTTAATTGATTAGGGCGTACTTGGAATTGTGTGGTTAGGCGCACTGGTCCCATATTCGATTCCTCAACCGAGCACTTGTGATTTAAGTGAGGGGCCATGGTGGTGGATTGCTATGCTAGTCTCTCCTGAGGAATAGTCGAGGTGCGCGCAAGTTGGCCTTGTCATGCCCCGCACCCTACGGTACGCCACATCCCTCGCAAAGGTCGATTCGAGTGTGACGTCTCAAGATGCGTCGCCGACCCGACGCCCCACACAGAGATTAAAGCACACGCGAAAGCAATACAATACCCGAACAATTTTTTTTAAACCACATAACCAAAAATAGCCACACAACAAACAACATGAACAAATATACACTTGCATTGATATTGGGAAACATATACACTATCTATATACGGCATTAGCCCAAAAATTAAAAGCGGTCAATGGCCACTACTGGCAAAAAGGGGTAGGTGGCCTGGGCAATCAGGGTTACTAATACTAGAAGGGCTCCGGTCAAAAAGGTACTGGCCCTCTCATATCTAGGACTAAGACTAAACCTACGGAACCCAGTCCGAGTCGGATCCCGATGACTCGGAAGAGCTATCAGATATCTCAACCTCAGAGTCTAGGGAATCCTGCTCGGACTCGGCCTCCACTGACTCCTCTTCAGAATCCATCGGCTCGGCCTTGTCCTCCGGCTCCACGTCTTGCTCCATGGGCTCAAGCTCCTCATCCTCCGAATCCATCGGCTCCGGGTCTGAATTCCCATCCTTCGGCGCACGATCAGGGCTCGCCAATTCCCTATCAGGACACTGAGGGTCAACATCCCCGGCATCGGTAAGCGGAACCTCAAAAGATTGGAAAGGCCTGTAGGTCCCCTCGTGGTCCCTGATACACCACGCTATATATCTGCGGACCTGGTCAACCTCCTTGCCCGCGTCAACCCGAACAGTAGAAAGGTATCTAACCCAAAAATCCCCGTTCCCTGCGGGGTACAACGACTCCTCCCGGTCTATCCGGTAAGGAATCCCAAAACGAACAGGTACGATAGACATCTCAAGGCCGGGGGTCTGAAAAATTGGGTTTCAACAACAGTGAGAATAAATCTCAGCGAGTAGGTTCCCTAAACCTAAGCTAGGCTAACATGCACCTCCTGACGAGTACTAAACAAACACACAGATCAAACATAATTGACTCAGGCCCTCGAGCCCAAATCCAGTAATTACTTGACCCTGCAGGTTAGGCACAGTATACACAATCGCAATAATGCCATAGAATTTAATCACGGCACATATATGCATATCACTTAGTCACGACGCATGTCAAGCATATGCTCGTGCTCACACTCATGCTCATGCCTCATCAATGCATTGTCGCACACTTGCACTCTTGCACACTTGCCATTTATCAATTTCTCCTACGACCCGCATTAAACGCATCAGGTCTGACCCGCGTAAAACGCATAAGGTCCATCACTTCGAGATCGATCTTTGGCCCGCATTAAACGCATCAGGCTCATGACACATAACCCACGTAAACGCCTCAGGTTGGTCATCTTCCGGTAATCCGGGCATCGTCCCGCGTAACACGCCTCAGGACGGGTTTAATACCCCGCGTAAACGCATCAGGGCTTTATGTGATCACACATTCACATAGACCAGTTATTATCTGAACCCCACGTAAATGCATCAGGGTTTTTTAAGTGATCACATGCTCATGTCATCCGTGCACACTCGTATATGCACATGTTATGTCAATGCTCGAGATGCACACTCATGACTACAATATCACACTCGGCATTCGTGAATTCCACATGGGGCACTCAACATGATTTGGTTACATACTCAATTCGCATCTCAATATGTTCAATGAACCAACCAATCCAAATCAATTACCATATATAGTTTAGCACCCAAATTCACGCAACCAAACACCAAAACCACACATGCCGATTGCCTACCAAACATTTCATAAAGGGGCCATGCCGAGCATATCACAGAGCATCACACAATCAAATTCAAGTCACATCTAATTTAGCATCCTCGAGGGTAATCACTGTTCCCTAAACCGTTCACCCTAAAACCTCGAATAGTCAACTATGGCCCGAATCATCCCGATACTAAACCAGCCACAAACAGTCCGTTTTAGGCCATCGAATCACTTCTCGATCATTCCATTAGACCACCAAACTCGCCATGAAAACAGCCACCATTTGGATCACAAATTTCACCCGCCAAATCCACAATTTTAGTCGAATCAATGTGCCCAAGCTCAGCCACCATTTAGCACACCACAGACCACTAAACCTCGATTAAAACATCACGCTAAGCCACCATATGCACCACAAAATCAGCCCCTAACAGCCTCCATAAGTTAACCTCTAAATTACGCTAATTAACCCCTAAAACCCATCTAGAAATGTAAATTAGTCTAATTAGGGTTTAGGGTTGTACTCACTTGGAATTCTAAGCTCCACACAAGGTTGAATGAGTGGCGGGGAAGGCTGGACGGCGGCGGGGCAAGCGGCGGCGACGGGCGGCCTTGACGGCGGCGGCATCGGTGGCAAGAGCTCGTGGACGGCGTCCACGGTGGGGGCTGCTCATATGGCTGTAAGGGGGGAGAAAGAGAGAGAGAGAGAGGGACGGCTGAATGGTGGTGAGGCGTGGGGCGGCGTCACCGACGGCGGCACTGGCGGGTGGCGACGGCACTCCGGCAAGCGGCGGCGGCGACTAGGTTGGGAGGGGAGGAGCTCACGGGATGGAGAGGGAGGAGAGTGTTGGCCGGCTGAGGTGAGGGGGAAATGAGGAGGAGAGAGAGACTAGAGAGGGTATATGGTTTAGGCTTAGTGGGAGTTGGTGACCAACCTTGTATTATTGACAATTTTGCTCCTAATCAAATGGCTAGGATCAAATCTAGAACAAACACCTAGGGGCACAAATGTCCAACATCACCAGCATTATTGGGTTGGGATACAACAATAAAAAACCCCAAAATAATCTCCAAAATTCGGAATACAAGGCTAGGGCACAAGAGCAAAACGGTAATTTTCTGGTCTCGGGTCAGTTTTCTAATTTTCGACTCCATTAATCCCAAATATGATTGGCCACATAAAAATGACGTCGTCCTTGCAAAAATAGTCGCGTACGCCGACGAAACTCGACACTGAAGTCCGGATTTAATTCCACGATCGATTTAACTCAATTTGCAGTTTTAGCATCTCTCACTAACGGGCGGCTGTTTAGGCGTTACGCGTATTGACATAGGGCTACTCAAGTCATGATGGTCCCGATTTCCCATAAAATACGAGATTTTATCACTAGTTCCGGGGGTCACGATCATTCGGAATAGGTTCAGGATCGTTTGCCGCGCGTATTCTCGATCGCACGGAATCACCCGCTATCCAATCGTACGTCGTCGGTCAAACCAAATCCGTCACTACCCTTGGATCGGCCCACATTGGCACAAAATATTTCCTCGTCGTTTCTCGAGTTCGGGTTCGATTCACGGTCGAGTTCTCGGGTCCACGTACCATTTTCCTAGTTAGCCTTTCCTATCGGTTAGTATCCCGAGAATGATCAGTTCCGGGTGAGACTTGTTAAAATGAAATGAGAAATACATCAATTTCATTGATCACGAAAGTGAGTCGAATTTTAGGACGTTACAATTCTTCCTCCCTTACAAAAATTTCGTCATTGAAATTTACAATCTAACCCGACTACTCAAATAAATGGGGGTGCTGACGTCGCATCACCTCTTCGCTTTCCCATGTGGCGCCTTTCGTCCCGTGGTGTTCCCAAATCACTTTGACCAACGGGATCGTCTTGCTCCTCAAACCTTGTTCCTTCCCGTCCTCGATTCGCACTGGCCTCTCCACGTAAGACACCCTGTCGTCCACGTCGATTACCTCATGATTCAGTACGTGGGTCAGATCCAGTTCGTACTTCCTCAACATTGATACGTGGAAGACGTTATGAACCTGCGACAAATTCGGCGGCAAGGCAAGCCGATAAGCTAACGTTCCAATCCTTTCCAAAATCTCGAACGAGCCTATATATCTTGGACTCAACTTTCCTTTCTTGCCAAATCGAGATAGTCCTCTCATCGATAAGACCTTAAGAAAACATGGTCGCCAACCTGAAACTCTAACGGCCTATGTCTTCGGTCCGCGTAACTTTTCTAACGGTTTTGAGCGGTTCTCAACCTTTCTCGGATAATCTTTACTGTTTCCATCGACTGTTGAACCAACTCTAAACCCGTTATACTTCTTTCTCCCACTTCATCCTAACACAATGGCGTTCTGCACGCTCTGCCATACAGTGCTTCAAACGGTGCTATCCCGATACTCTATTGAAAACTGTTATTGTAGGCGAACTCCACCAAATGTAACTGCTCTTTCCACTTGCTCTGAAAATCTAACACGCATGCTCTCAGCATATCCTCTAGGGTCTGAATAGTCCTCTCAGATTGGCCATCTGTACGAGGATGATAGGCCGTACTGAATTGCAACTTAGTTCCATAGCCGATTGCAGACTTTTCCAAAAATTCACAGTAAACCGGGGATCACGATCCGAAGTGATTGATACTGGTACTCCATGAAGGCGGATTATCTGTCGCACATATAATTTTGCCAACTTTTCTAGTTCGAAGTTTTTTTACACTGTCAGGAAGTGCGCTGACTTGGTCAGTCTGTCTACTATCACCCAAATAGAGTCATATCCCCTCTGGCTTCTTGGTAGTCTTGTTACAAAATCCATTGTAATATGTTCCCATTTCCATTATGGGATTTCCAACGGCTGCAACATTCCACCAGGTTTACAATGCTTTGCTTTTACTTATTGGCACGTCAAACACTTGGCCACATACCTGGCCACATCTGCTTTCAATCCGTTTCACCAATAGTGCTGCGAAGGTTCTAGTACGTCTTAGTGCTGCCTGGGTGAATGCTATAATTGCTCCTATGATCCTCCGACAAAATCTCATCCTTGAGCTCCAAATCATCGAGCATGCACAAACGCCCTCGAAACTTAAGGATTCCATCTTCTGACACTTGGAAGTCTGGTATCCTTTTAGTGCTATCCATTTCCAGAATCTTCTGAATGTCAGGGTCTATAGACTGCAATGCCTTAATCTTGGCTTGCACTTTCGGTTCAACCCTTAATGTCGCCATTAGATTGGAGAGGTGTCCTATCTCGAACTTAAATTCTGAGTCTCGCGCTCTTTCCAATAAAGTCCACTCTTTGACCAATAAATGCGCTATGCTCGATTTCCGACTTAAGGCGTCCGCTACCCGATTGGCTTTTCCGGGGTGATATAATATATCACAGTCATAGTCCTTTAGCAACTCCATCCAACGCCTTTGCCTCATATTCAATTCCTTCTGCGAAAACAAATACTTGAAACTCTGATGGTCCGTGTAAATATGGAACCTTTCTCCACATAAGTAATGCCTCCAAATCTTAAGCGCGAAAATAACTGCGGCCAGTTTCAAGTCGTGGGTCGGGTAGTTCATCTCATGAGGCCTTAACTATTGCGATGCATAAGCAACCACTCTTCCATGTTGCATTAGCATGCATCCCAATCCTTTGAGCGAAGCATCACTATAAATCTCATACTCGCCCGGTCCTGAAGGAATCGTCAACACTGGTGCCGTCGTCAATCTTTGTTTCAACTCTTGAAAACTTTCTTCTCACTTCTCTGTCCATTCAAACTTAGTTTCCTTCTTAAGCAACCTTGTTAATGGAGTGGCTATCGCCGAGAATCTTTCTACAAATCGACGATAATAACCTGCTAGTCCTAAAAAGCTCCGAACCTCAGTAACTATCGTTGATCTCGGCCAATCCATTACTGCTTCAATCTTTGCCGGATCTACGGGGATTCCTTCTCCGAAAATTATATGCCCAAGAAATGCTACACGGTTCAGCCAAAATTCGCACTTACTAAACTTAGCATACAGTGCATGCTCTCTTAGCATCCTTAAAACCTTTTCCAAATGTGCCTCATGTTCCTCGGGACTCTTTGAATACACTAGAATATCGTCGATGAAGACAATGATGAACTGGTCTAAGAATTCTTTGAATACCAGGTTTATTAAGTCCATGAAAGTAGCAGGGGCATTAGTTAGTCCAAATGGCATCACTGTGAACTCATAGTGTCCATACCTCATCCTGAATGTCGTCTTTGGGATATCCTCCTTTTGGATCATTAACTGATGATACCCTGTCCTTAGGTCGATCTTGGAAAATACCGAGGCTCCTTATAACTGATCAAACGGGTCATCAATCCTTGGGAGAGGATACTTATTCTTGACTGTCACCTGATTCAGCTGACGGTAATCGATATACAGCCTCAACGACCCATCTTTTTTCCTGACAAATAATACCGACGCTCCCCATGGAGACGCACTCGGTCGAATAAAACCTTTATCCAGAAGTTCCTGCATATGAACCTTTAAATCTTTCAACTCTGATAATGACATCCTATAAGGCGGCTTCGAGATTGGCTTAGTCCTAGGGGCCAACTCGATAACGAACTCTACTTCTCTTTCTGGTGGCAATCCCAACAATTCTTGATGGAAGACATCGGGAAAGTTGCACACCACTGTTATATCCTCTAGCTGCACTTCTTCCGCTGTCGAGTCAACCACACTTGCTAAATAACCTTGACAGCCCTCATTCAACAACTTAGTTCTTCTACAGATGAGACCCAAGGGATCGAGGTTCCTCCTCGACTCCCTATAAACTCGAATCTAGGGTGTCCAACAGGGCTAAACTGAATCACCCTGATATTGCAGTCCTTTACGGCATTCTGCTTGACTAGCTAATCCATGCCCACAATCAAATCAAAATCATATATTGGCAAAACCGCTAGATCTATCCTGCTTTCTATGCCACTGATTACTATCTCACAATCCGGGCACCCTAACGATATGTATATCTTATCCATTAATGGCGTAGTCACACATAAACGTACTTCTAACAAAACAAGATTTAATCCAGCCAATTCAACAAACTGAGCAGATACAAAGGAGTGTGATGCCCCCGGATCAAACAAAGCATATGCTACATGATGGCACAGAGAAACCATACCTGTGACCACCCCTGGCGCATTCTCTACTTCCTTCCGCACCATGGCGTACACCCGTCCTTATACTGGCGGCCTGTTCACATTAGCCGGCGACGGATTCCCAGTATGGTTTCCAATCCGGGGCTGCATCGGGGGTCCTGCAGGGCATTGTTGGGGGCAATTCCTGATCTGATGGTCCATACTCCCGCATTTGAAGTAAGCCCCAAATCTATCCTGCTGATGATTCGACTTTCCGATATTCTTCCTGATCGGTGGGATAAATCTCCTGTTTCCCACCATCGGTTTGTTCCCCAGACGATGGTTATTCTTAGCCGGGCGAACCGCGATCTAGATGCGGCCACTCTATCTACTTGCTCCCGTTCAATAGCCTAAGCCCTCTCATACAAGTCCTCATAAGTTTTTAGATTCACCGATATCAGCTGGCCGCGAATGTCAGCTTTCAGTCCATCACGAAACGTTCGCGCCTTGTCCTCAGGGTGCTCCACCATCCTTGGTGCAAACCTTGATAGCCTTACAAATTCTACCTCGTACTGATCCACAGTCATTGATCCTTGGCAGAGCCTCATGAATTCTGCCAATTTCCTTTCCCTAGCGCTCTCAGAAAAGAATTTTTCCAGAAAGTTCTCAGAAAATACGATCCAAGTCTGGGCAGTCCCTTCGGGAAATACCCTTCCTTTGGTGGCCCTCCACCAATCATTGGTGTTGTCTTGCAGCTGATACACTGCTAATGTCACCTTTTCGACCTCGGGGTCACCTTTACCGTCGAACTTTGGCAGCTTTAACTTTAAAAACTGTTCAACCAATTTAGACATCGGCCTGACCACATTTACCGGTACTGGAATTGGATTCTTCGGATTCCCTGATTTTCATTATTTCCATTGGCCCCATTAGCAGCAGCGATGGCAGCCTCAACAGCAGCGGCAATCATGGCATCTCTCTCCTAGGCTAACCTACCTCCCAGAATTCCAGCTTCCTTAAGCGCTCTCAAAATTCCATCCACCCTTGGGTCCTCAGCAACTCTTACTTACGGTTCTATAGGGTCATGCTCACGACCTCGACCTCGACCTCTACCACGGCCTCGACCTCTACCTCTTCCTTGGCTACTCATCTTCTCGACTCGCACGCTCACCTACCTGCTATAATCCCATTAAGGAATTAGAGACCTAAGTTAAACTAATCCGGTCTAAGGTTTTAGGCAGGTTTACAAAGCAGCAGTCAAGCAACCAGCATGCGGTCTTACACAAACAGCATAACATCTCAACCAAGGAGGTTCATGTACTTACCTCGGGTCCTGCCGCTCCTACACTTTACGGGTCAATTTAAACAAGCACCCAATCAAACACGGGCAGTCAGGAGGTACACGTAGCATATGAGGTCACCCTATCGACTACCCAAGGTCATCGCTCCTCATCACTCTAGGCTTCGACCTCATTGGATCGAGCTGACCTTGCTCTGATACCAAATCGAACGGGGATGTCACGCCCTGCACCCTACGGCACGCCACATCCCTGGCAAAGGTCGATTTGAGTGCGACGTCCCAGGATGCGTCACCAACCCAATGCCTCACACAGATATTAAAGCACACACGAAAGCAATACAATACCTGAACAATTTTTTTTAAACCACATAACCAAGAATAGCCACACAACAAACAACATGAATAAATATACACTTGCATTGATATTGGAAAACATATACACTATCCGTATACCGCATTAGCCCAAAAATCAAAAGCGATCGATGGCCACTACTGGCAAAAAGGGATAGGTGGCCTGGGCAGTCAGGATTACTAACACTAGAAGGGCTCCGGTCAAAAAGGTACTGGCCTTCTCATATCTAGGACTAAGGCTAAATCTACGGAACCCAGTCCAAGTCGGATCCCGATGACTCGAAAGAGCTATCAGATATCTCAACTTCAGAGTCTAGGAAATCCTGCTCGGACTCGGCCCCCGTTGACTCCTCTTTGGAATCCATCGACTCGGCCTCGTCCTCTCGCTCCACATCCTGCTCCATGGGCTTAGGCTCCTCGTCCTCCGAATCCATCAGCTCCGGGTCTGAATTCCCATCCTTCGGCGTACGATCAGGGCTCGCCAATTCCCCATCAGGAGACTGAGAGTCAACATCCCCGGCATAGATAAGCAGAACCTCAAAAGATCGGAAAGGCCCTTAGGTCCCCTCATGGTCCCTAATACATCACGCTATATATCTGTCGACCTGGTCAACCACCTCCTCGCCCGCGTCAACCCAAACAGTAGAAAGGTATTTAACCCAAAAATCCCCGTTCCCTACGGGGTACACCGACTCGTCCCGGTCTATCCGGTAAGGAATCCCAAAACGAACAGGTACGGTAGACATCTCAAGGCCGGGGGTCTGAAAAATTGGGTTTCAACAACAGTGACAATAAATCTCAGCGAGTAGGTTCCCTAAACCTAAGCTAGGCTAACATACACCTCCTGACGAGCACTAAACAAACACACAGATTAAACATAATTGACTCAGGCCCTCGGGCCCAAATCCAGTAATTACTTGACCTTAAAGGTTAGGCACAGTATACACAATCGCAATAATGCCACAAAATTCAATCACGGCACATATACGCATATCACTTAGTCACGACGCATGTCATGCATATGCTCGTGCTCACACTCATGCTCATGCCTCATCAATGCATTGTCGCACACTTACACTCTTGCACACTTGCCATTTATCAATTTCTCCTCCGACCCGTGTTAAACGCATCAGGTCCGACCCACGTAAAACGCATCAGGTCCGACCCACGTAAAACGCATCAGGTCCATCACTTCGAGATCGATCTCTGGCCCGCGTTAAACGCATCAGGCTCATGACACATAACTTGCGTAAATGCCTCAGGTTGGTCATCTTCCGGTAATCCGGGCATCGTCCCGCGTAACACGCCTCAGGACGGGTTTAATACCCCGCGTAAACGCATTAGGGCTTTATGTGATCACACATTCATATAGACTAGTTATTATCTGAACCCCGCGTAAATGCATCAGGGCTTTTTAGGTGATCACTTGCTCGTGTCATCCGTGCACACTCGTACATACACATGTTGTGCCAAAGCTCGAGATGCACACTCATGACCACAATATCACACTTGCCATTCGTGAATTCCACACGGGGCACTCAACATGAATTGGTTACATACTCAATTCGTATCTCAATATGTTCAATAAACCAACCAATCCAAATCAGTTATCACATATAGTTTAGCACCCAAATTCACGCAACCAAACACCAAAACCACACATGCCGATTGCCTACCAAACATTTCATAAAGAGGCCGTGCCGAGCATATCACAGAGCATTACACAATCACATTCAAGTCACATCTAATTTAGCATCCCCGAAGGTAATCACCGTTCCCTAAACCGTTCACCCTAAAACCTCGAATATTCAACTATGACCCGAATCATCTCGATACTAAACCAGCCACAAACAATTCATTTTAGGCCATCGAATCACTTCTCGATCATTCCATTAGACCACCAAACTCGCCATGAAAACAGCCACCATTTGGATCACAAATTTCACCCGCCAAATCCACAATTTTGCTCGAATCAATGCGCCCAAGCTCAGCCACCATTCAGCACACCACAGACCACTAAACCTCGATTAAAACATCACACTAAGCCACCATATGCATCACAAAATCAGCCCCTAATAGCCTCCACAAGTTAACCCCTAAATTACCCTAATTAACCCCTAAAACCCATCTAGAAATGTAAGTTAGCCTAATTAGGGTTTAGGGTTGTACTCACTTGGAATCCTAAGCCCCACACAAGGTTGAATGAGTGGCGGGGAAGGCTGGACGGTGGCGGGGCAAGCGGCGGCAACGGGAGACCTTGACGGCGGGGGCACCGGCGGTGACGGCTTGCGAATGGCGTCCACAGTGGGGGCTGCTCACATGGCCGAAAAGGGGGGAGAAAGAGAGAGAGAGGGACGGCTGAATGGTGGTGAGGCGTGGGGCGGCGTCACCGGCGGCGGCACCAGCGGGCGGTGGCGGCACTCCGGCGAGCGGCGGCGGCGACGACTAGGCCGGGAGGGGGGGAGCTCACGGCATGGAGAGGGAGGAGAGGGTTGGCCGGCTGAGGTGAGGGGGAAATGAGGAGGAGAGAGAGACTAGAGAGAGTATATGGTTTAGGCTTAGTGGGAGTTGGTGACCAACCTTGTACTATTGACAATTTTGCCCCTAATCAAATGGCTAGGATCAAATCTAGAACAAACACCTAAGGGCACAAATGTCCAACATCACCAGCATTATTGAGCTAAGATACAACAATATAAAACCCAAAAATAATCTCCAAAATTTGGAATACAAGGCTAGGGCACAAGCAAAATGGTAATTTTTCAATCCCGAGTCAATTTTTCAATTTTCGACTCCACTGATCCCAAATATGATTGGCCACATAAAAATGATGTCATCCTTGCAAAAACAGTCGCATACGCCCACGAAACTCGACACCGAAGTCCGGACTCAATTTCACGATCGATTTAACTCAATTTGCAGTTTGAGCGTCTCTCACTAACGGGCGGCTGTTTAGGAGTTACGCGTATCGACCTAGGGTTACTCGAGTCATGACGGTCCCGATTTCCCAGAGAACACGAGGATTTATCACTAGTTCCGGGGGTTACAATCGTTCGGAATAGGTTCAGGATCGTTTGCCGCGCGTACTCTCGATCGCGCGGAATCACCCGCTATTCGATCGTACGTCGTCGGTCAAACCAAATCCGTCACTACCCTTGGATCGACCCACGTTGGCACAAAATATTTCCTCGTCGTTTCTCGAGTTCGGGTTCGATTCATGGTCGAGTTCTCGGGTCCACGTACCATTTTCCTAGTTAGCCTTTCCCTATCGGTTAGTATCCCGAGAATGATCAGTTCCGGACGAGACTTGCTAAAATGAAATGGGAAATACATCAATTTCATTGATTACGAAAGTGAGTCGAATTTCAGGACGTTACATGCCCGAACACCTCGGTTACCAAAAAAAAAAAAAAAACTAAGAGTCCTAGCCATAACCGTAACATCAGAAATATTACCGGATGGGAAAATAAGAAAAATCTTTTAGGACTATGACAGTGTTGGATAAATGTTGGGAATTGAATTCAACATGTAATCTTTATATATATATTATTTTAAAGTAGACTTTTGGATATTCAATGCACCAAAATCCAATGAAATGAGTATTTGTTTTTCAAGTGAAAATGTGAGAGTTTTGCCAAGGAAGCAAAAATTAAAGAAAAATAGACTTTTGGACAATAACTGCACTTGATTAAATATGTTATTTTTTCAAATAAAAATATAATAACAAAAATTACAGGAAATTAGACTTTTTTTAACACTAATTGTTCTAAATTTAGTGAACGAGTCTTTTTTTTCAATAAAGATTCAAGAGTTTCAACAAGAATGTGAAATTAAAGATAATCTTTTCAAATTCAATGTGCTTATAAACAATAACATAAGTATTTTTATATATGCAGTAAAATTAACTACGTACAATATCTATGACACAGAGATAGATCTCTCTATATATGTATATATAAATAACATTAATTAAGCTACACAACATAATAGAAAAAATGATTGATAATCTACTTGATGAGAAAAAGAAAAGAAAAAAAGATGGACATTACTCTTTGAATTCGTTCACTAATCCCACACTGAAGATATTATCGTCCTCGCCGAATACCAGATGGACCTTCTGCAAGGATCAATTATCATCAGCATATTTCTTAAATAGGTATGGCATCAAAGAATACCACAATATATAGATTAACCAAAAATTGAAAAATAACAGTAAGGTTGACTTTACATAACAAATGTAGACAGTTTTGATCATTTGATCATTACAAAAGATCATTATATAGCACGTGAGCTCAATACACGTGAGCCATCTCACAGCCTATTATACTTTAAGAAGAGAAAGAGGAAGCTTCTTCAGATGAAATTAAACCTGGGAATATTCTGGCAAAGTGAAGTCCTTGTCTGGAATGACAAAAGCCTGCAACAGTCAGCTCTCTCCTTTCTATAGTCAAACATGACCTACAATCCATGATGTAGAAAAAAGATTGATTGACAAAAATATTTTTAAAAAATTATAAAGGAAATGACGTCCTCAATCAATGAAGGGAAATGATTAATCGAAATCTAAGGTAATTTTTCATTGAACAATTTTTTCCTGCAATAATTAACTATTAAAAAATACAAACTCCATATCCAATTTTTAGTTATTTGACTTTTTTGTTACATAGGTCCTTTTCCTGTTTACTTAATTGTGTTTCTTTTGCTTAAATTTATCATTATTTCTATCAATATTTTCATCAAATCTTGATAATTTTTAGTTTTTACTATTTTTATTAATTTCTTTTTATATTAACACTTTATTTAAAAAAATTCTAAAAATTCTTTATTTGTTATTTTTCTCCTATGGAAATCAAGGTAAAAGAAATATGTCTAGTTTCAGCAATACTATCGCTGTTAATATCTTTTTTAAATTAACACTTCGGTTAATTTTTTTTCTTTTAAATTTTCTTCATTATTTGTTTTACCCTAATGGAAATCAAGGATAAAAGAAAGATGTCTATAAAAAAAGAGAGATGAAATACATATTTGCCCTTTAAATTCATGGCTAACAAAAAATATAACAAATGGTCAACAACTACAACAAAACAAAAGTTCATGAAGTAATGTGTAACAATTGAAGGTTTAGGAGTAAATGTATATTAACACAAAGTTCGGGTAAGTTTTGTGTAATTTACCCCCAAAACTTTTGTCAAGGATCTGCCTCCTTATCTTGATCAATGCTAGAAACATAAAACAATCACGATAAAACTTGTTCAGATCAGATTTTTACACAAGCTAAGGGAGACTACGTATAGAAGGATTGGCTTCCAACAGTATATTTTGTAAATCACTTAAACTATAAATTTTAAAAATTGATTAGAATATCTTTTGGAATTCTCTTTTTGAGTATAGTATGATAGCAAGAATATCCAATTGAGTGCGTGTGCGTGGTACGGAACCAATGAGTTTCAAGGTGTTTGTGTGCCTGAGTTACGTAGAGAACTTTATGGAGCTCATACTTCTAAACGGTCCTTGAAAACACGATTAGGGATTCTAGGGAACCTGTGGCTCCCAACCACCTTCTTCACCCCGCTTACGGTATTAGGCAACAAAAGCTCTGACCATGTCCGAAACCCCAATTTCTTCAAGCACTCCTTGCTTATCGACTCTGCATTGCTGGTACAGTGCACGTTGCCACCACCGACTCCACCAGCTCGGGCTGCAACTCGGCCAACTTGAACGCCACCATTCCGCCATAGCTGAACCCCACCACCGTGCACCTCTGCAACCCAAGTGCCGCCAGCCCCTTCGCCATGCACTCCGCCTGGAAGTCCACCGTCTGGCGGCTGTCAACTGTGGCAGAGCCGCTGAAGAAGAGGAGGTCCGGCACATAGACGGCATACTTCCTTTCGAGTGCAAGGACCTGCAACTGCCACATCATCATGCCGTCGCCGAAGAAGCCGTGAAGGAAGACGACAGTGGGCTTGTTGTTGTTTTGAGTTTGGGTTGGAGCCCAGAAGTTCATGATAGTTCTGGGTTCGATCTCGATCTTTCGAGGTCTCACGCCGGCGAGCTTCATTGCTGCTCGCAACAAGGGCTGGTAGAGCTTGATTGTGGTCACCATTCTCTCTCTCTCTCTCTCTCTCTCTCTCTCTCTCTCTCTCTCTCTCTCTCTCTCTCAATATTTGTTTTTGTGCGTACTGCCTACAGCGATGACACGGGAGAGAGAATGGTGAACCCAATTTATTTCTGAACGTCTTTACTTTATTTAAAGTCAAAGTCAAAGTCAGATTCTTCAGCAAGTAGAGATATCGCACTTTAATCTCATGCTATTTTATCTTTTGTTGTTTTGCTTCAATTGATTTTATTAGAATGCTGCAGCTGGTCCTCTCAACTTGGCATCTTGATTCTCCTGATCCATTTCTGCTGTGTATTGACAGTCCTTGTCGGATGTTGGCCTGTCACGACAACTTCGTCTGGACTATTAAATGGAATTTAATTCAGTAAAAACAGTCACAAAAAACTCCAAACTTTACCTACAAACTTTACCTATTATGACATATTTACTCTAAATCATTTTTTGTGATACCAAAAACCCCATACTTTTATTTATATAATACATTTATCCTAAATTTCTTTCTGTGATACCAAAAATCACAAACTCATATTTGTGCGATATATTTACTCCAAACTTTTTTTTGTGACACCAAAAAATCAAAACTTTTTTCTATGACACCAAAATTTTGGGTAAATGTGTCACAAGATATAAGTTTAGGGTTTTTTTTGTCACAAAAAGAAATTTGGAGTAAATATGTCCATAGGTACAAGTTTGAAATTTTTGGTGTCACAAAAAAAAGTTTGGGGTAAATATGTCACAGTGGCATAGTTTAAGGTTTTTTTTTTATAGCTTTTACCCATTAATTAAATATATAAACTTCGTCTTGTAAGCCACAATGGTGGAGGCATGAGGGTATTTGAAGCCGAGGAAAAAGAAGTGCATATTCCTTGTCTACGCAGTAAGAATGAAAAAGTCATAAATTGAAGTGTTTAGATTGCCAGTTAGTAACCCAATTAGTAGACAACACAAGAAGTTACCGAGATACTCAAGTAGACAAATTGTACTGAAGCTGAGTGAAAGGTGGAGTTTTTGATCGAGGCTCGGCAATTGCATATGCATGACTCGACTTACTAGTAGGAGACTCTAGAGATAATGCCGGTGAGTATTGAGTCAGTAAAAGAGCTACAAAAAAAGGGTGCAGAGTTTTCAACCTCCTTGGCAACAGAGCAGGGCGGAGCACTCCTGGTCCTCTCCCTGATTCGAAGTTGGCGACCAAGCAATGATGAACAGGTTAATAGGGTAAGATGAAACTACGGCAGACAATCAGATTAGGAATGAGCGGCACTAAAGATGATCAGAATCGGAACCTAGGTATGATTTTCAACCAGGATTTAGGCCATTCGAAGCTCTCAGTCGCAGTGTGAAGGTCAATCAGAACTCAACAATTCTCTCTAAATCTCAGCCTCTCCTATCACTAAGAAAACCTCCACCGAAATCCCCCTCTGTGCGTCTAGAAAAACCCCAACAATTGATTCACTGTTGTCTCTCCTGCGTATGAGTCTCCCCTTTACTGAAGGTCAGTGCCCCTCCATGAACGAAAGACATTGAAAAAAGAAAGCTTCATTTGTTTCACAAAAAATATTTGTCGAGAAAATATTTTCCTCATTTTTTAACGATTAGATCGCTCAGGAAAATGAGTTAACGTAAAAAGTTTTCCTAGTCAATGGAAAAAACTTTCCTACAAAAATTTAAATTTAGAAAAATGATTTCCTTTTTAAAATATTGGAAATCATTTTCAAAAATATAACCAGATATCAACACTTGGATCAGAAATTCTATGTTTGAGCATAGGAATCCCGACACTAATTCTCAGGCCCTTGGCAGTAGGACCAGGTCCATCAAGGCTAATTCTGGGTCCATCAAGGCCGATTCTGGGACCTTAGTGTCTCGGCCCGAGTCTATCGAGGCCATGCTTAAGACCTCGATTGCACCGCCTGGGTCCATCGTGTGACATTTGGAAATTCCCATGTTCGATAATAATATTTACAACTAATTTCCACAACCGAATCGCCAAGGGCCTGTTTGGCAACTTGCCAAATAGCAAAAATTTCTATTCTTTTATTCACGGAATCAGTTTGGGAATGGAAATCCGTTTGTTAAATTTTTTGTGCCCGGGCACAATTTTACAAAAAATTATTCCCAGAATCAGTTTTGAAACAAAATCAAGAAGCAAAAAAAAGTAATTTTTTGATTCTGGAACAATTTTTCCATTTCTGATTCTTCTTGTCAAGCCTCGTACCCTAAGAAGCAATAACATCCCACTCGGTCGATTATAGTACAACGTTCCCAGGATGCGTCGCCGACCCAACACCCAAATAGAGATAAGGCACAAGCGGAAACAATGTATATAAATATATATATATACACCCGTACAAAATATACACGTGAGACCAAGGTAGAACAATCATCAAACAAGAATACACACTTATATTACTATAGGAAAACCTTTTTACAATATCCATTTGTACAACAAAAAGGAAACAACATCAGCAGTCAACAGTCACTAGGTCAAAAAGTACTATGGCTGGGGAAAAGTTGGGTGAACTACAGGGAAGGTCACAGTCAAAAAGGTACTAGCTTCCTTATATTTAGTCAGGATCTAACCTAGGGTTCCCAATCTAGATCAGACGACTCCGAGGACTCAGCGGCCGAACTGTCTTGTGACTTGGACTCTTCGGAATCCATGTCTGATGCTGTTGCCCTCTCGTCTTCCGAATCCAGCTCCAGTTCTGGGTCGAGATAAAGTCCTAACTCATCATTGGGTCCTATCTCTTAATCTGAGCCTAATTCTGCTACCTCTCCATAGTCTTTATCGGAATCTAGTTCCATGTCTTCTAACTCATCTTCTTCTCCTGCAAATTGGTCTGGGTCTTCAGCTATCACATGTGGCTCCTGTGACTCCCCATTCATGGGCTCATCGATGCCATCAATATCATAAACGTCCTGCGGATTTATCACCTCACCATCCGCGTATATGGGCTCCATCAAGCCATTCACATCAAGCGGGGCGTCAAAAGTTTGGAGAGGTCGGCCTATATTTCCGTCAGCATCACATAAACACCAAGCCATGTACTCTTGGGTATTATAGAAATATTCTCCCGCGTCCACAAAAACTACCGATCTATATCTTATATACGCTTCCCCATTACCGGATGGAAATACACTGGTCGACTGCTGGATCTGTGTCGGGATCCCAAAAAGTGTATGTACCTTAGGCATGGTCAGGGTCGGGGGTCTGAAATGTTGGTTTATTAATATCGTGAGATAAATCTCAGTGAGTAAAACTCCCTCAACTTAGGCTAGGCTAACATACATTCTCCCGACAGATAAAATAATACAATTCACAATCAAAGACCTAGGCCCCAGGCCCAAGTCGATCACCACACTGGCCCTGTAGGTTAGGCATTTCCAATATAATAATCAATTCACGTGCGTGAACACACCATCCATACGTACGCCATACGCATGCTCATACTGAATAGTGTTCATTTCGCAAGCCATTCACCGAGTCTCACACACTCGCATACTGGCCTATGCATTCTTGTGCATGCAAATGTCATTATCATGCCATGTTATCATTCTGGCTCACACAGCACACTGGCTTAATGCTCATTTATTAATTAATACGACTCGCGTAAAACGCATCAGGTCTCTTTCTTAATCACAACACTTCGTGGCCAGCGTAAAAATGCATTCCCGGCCCAGTGTCTCTAGCCTGCTACAAAGTACATGAGGCGCAACACTAATCTCCTTACGAACCAGAGCCCGCGTAAAACGCATCAGGTTGGTCGTCTTTCGGACGTACCGGGCATCGTCCTGCTACAAAGTGCATGAGGACGGCACACCCTGCGTAACACACATCAGGGCAAAATGTGATCACACATACACATAGCCAATTATTATCTGAATCCCGCATAACACGCATCAGGGCGATTAGGTGATTACATACTCATGTCAGGCACGCATTCTCACACAATTCTCATTTCAAGCCTCATTCTCGGCATACAATGCATGGCCATGAAATGCATCACAATGTAACATGAGCAGTACATAACACAGACATTCAGTCAACTCACTATCACCACACAATGCCCAATTCACTACAGTGTGTTCACTTGGCCAATTTAATACCGTGCGGCCTAATTTCACAATGCATAATTTCATAATGAATTCAAGCCGTCAATTGGCCAATCACACTTCGCACAATTCGGCCACACGAGCACACAACATGGCATTTCACAATTTATCACGATTAAGCACAATTGACCATTATTCAAACAATCCGGGCAATCCCGGCAATTCAGCCCCTAATCTCAATTTGTCCAATTTAACTCAAATCCACCAATGGGACAGCCATTACTCGGTCAATCCTTGGCCTCAATTCCTCATTCAAATCAGCCAATTGATCCATCAATTTAATCGCAATTTCAGCCTCGAACTACCAGTACTAAATTCTCCTTAAAATTATACCAGTATAATCTAAACCGTGTCCGTCTAAAAATATACACTATCCTAGACCGGGTTTAGGAAATTATACTCACCAAAATCCAAATCACGGCGACGAGAAACGGCGGTCGATCACCGGTGAACGGTGGAACCGGCAGTGGCATTTCAACGGCGGCGACGACGGCGGTTCACAACGGCGCGTCGTACAGACGGCGGTCCTTTGGCCGAGCCATACGGTGGCGATCCAATGCGGCTTGGGCGAAGGGAATGGTGAGGGTGGCGGTGGTGGTCGGTCGGCGTGGACGGCGGCGGACGAATGACGGCGGTGTACGACGCGGCTTCCCGGCGAGCTCGACGGACGGCAGTTCGGCAGTGGTCCTCACGCCAAATGGGAATGGGAGAGAGAGAAAGAGGTGGGACGGGATGGTGGTGAGGCTAGGCGGCGCCGGCGACTAGCGGCGCCGGCGACCAGCAACTCCGACGATGGCGTCCTTTACGCGGCCGAGAAGGGGAACGGCTGGGGAGAGGGAATCTCGGGAGAGAGAGAGAGTGATCAGCTGAATGGGGAGTTGAGGAGAGAGAGAATGGTCCAAGCTGGTCAAATATGTTGGCTAGTGGACGCCACGTGTCGCAAATCTGGGCTACTTGGCCAAAATACCCTTGATCTAACGATCCTCGTTGATCCTATCCAAATAATTGAGGGGTAAAATGGTAAATGGGGCCAATAATTGAGCTGATCGAATATTTAAAATAATTTCCTTAATTTCTGTAATTTTCGGAAATAAATTTGGCCTAAGGGCAAAACAGTCATTTTTTCGGTCCCGGGTCGAAATTCCATTTTTCGCCTGTACCAATCCCAAATATGCGTGGCCAACATAATATGATGTCGAAATCACGAAAATAGCCGCACAAGCTCTCGAAAATAAATTCCAAAGTCCGGAGGGCAAAATCGTAATTTTTCACTTCCAGGTTGAAATTCCATTTTTCGACCGTAACAACTCCAAATATACGTGGCCACTCTAAAATGACGTTGGTCTTGCAAAATAGTCGTATACAGTCTCGAAAATCGATGACCAAGTCTGGATCCAATTTCGTGATCAAATCTCGCTAAATTTCCAATTTCAGGGTCTCTCACTAACGGGCAGCTATTTAGGGGTTACGCGTATTGACCTAGGGTTAACCGAGTCATGATGGTCCCGATCATTGAGAGAATGAGAAATTATCACTAGTCCTAGAGGTCGCGATCGTTCGATTTAAGTTCAGGACTGGTTGGCTACGTGCACTTTCGGTCGTGCAAAATCACCTGCGATCCGATTGTACATCGTTGGCCTTGGCCAAACCATATCCGTCATTTTTCCTAAGATCGACCTGTATCGGTCCAAAATAGTCCATCTTCAATTCTCGTGATCGGTGTCCGATTCACGATCGGGTCTCTAATCCACGTACCGTTTCCTAGTTAGCCATACCCTATTGGTTAGTATCCCATGAGTGATCAGCTCTGGGCGAGACTTTCCAAAATGAAATGCGAAATAATATCCATTTTATTGATCCTGAAATTACATAGAAATTCAGGCTGTTACAATTCTTCCCCCTTACAAAAATTTCATCCTCGAAATTTGTAATCTATCCTTATCTACTCAAACAACTGGGGGTGTTGACGGCTTATGACTTCCTCGCTTTCCCAAGTGGCACCTTCCGTTCCGTGGTGCTCCCAAACGACCTTGACCATCGGAATCGTCTTGTTCCTCAGCACACGATCTTTCCGGTTTTCAATCCTGACTGGTCTTTCCAAGTACGACACTTTGTTGTCCTCGTCTATCTCCTCGTACTTCAGGATGTGGGTTGGGTCTGGTTCATACTTTCTCAATATCGACACGTGGAATACATTATGTATCTAGGACAAGTTGGGCGGCAAAGCAAGTCGATAAGCCATATCGCCGATCTTTTTCAATATCTCAAATGGCCCGACATACCTTGGACTGAGCTTTCCTTTCTTACTGAATCGGGACAATTCTTTCATAAGTGACACCTTGAGAAATACGTGATCTCTAACTTGGAACTCCAAAAGTCGTCGTCTCCTATCGGCGTAACTCTTTTAGCGACTCTGCGCTGTCCTCAGTCTATCCTGGATAATCTCAACGGCTTCCACTGTTTGCTGTACCAACTCTGGGCTTGTGATACTCCGTTCACCAACTTCGTCCCAGCACAAAGGCATCCTACACGCCCTACCATATAACGCTTCGAACGGTGCCATCCGGATACTCTGCTGATAGCTATTATTGTAGGCAAACTCTACTAAATGCAGTTGTTCTTCTCACTTGCCTTGAAAATCCAATATATAAGCTCTCAACATGTCCTCAAGGGTCTGAATTGTCTTTTCAGACTGGCCATCTGTTTGCGGATGATAGGCCGTGTTGAATTGCAACTTGGTTCCCATGGCCACTTGTAAACTCTTCTAAAATTTCGTTGTAAACCTCGGATCATGATCCGATGTGTTCGTCACTGGCACTCCATGCAGTCGTATTATTTGCCGCACATACAATTCTGCAGACCTTTCCAACTCAAAGTCCTTTCGCACTGTCAGGAAGTGCGCTGACTTCATCAGTTGATCTTCTATCACCCATATCAAATCATACCCTCTCTGGCTTTGCGGCAATCCCGTCACGAAATCCATCGTGATGTGCTCCCATTTCTACTCGGGAATCTCCAATGGTCTTAACAGCCCTCCAGGCTTATAGTGTTATGCCTTCACTTGCTGACAGGTCAAGCACTTGGCCACATCTTTCTTCAGTCCATTCCACTAATAATGCTATCGTAAATTCTGGTACATCTTCGTACTACCCTGAGTGGATACTGTAGTTACTGCGATGTGCCTCACTTAAAATTTCCTCCTTAAGTTCAAACTCATCAGGTACACACAATCGTCCTTGGAACTTCAAAATTCCATCCTCACTTACTTGAAATTCCGGTTTCCTTGAGGCGGCGTCCATGACAATAATCTTTTGTATCTCTGGGTCCGTAGACTAGAGTGCCTTAATCCTTGCCCGGATTTCCGGTTCAATCCTCAAAGCAGCCATCGGGCTAGACATCTGACTCACCTCAAATTTGAACTCCGAGTCCCTAAGTCTTTCTAGCAAGGTTTACTCTTTGACCATCATATGCGCCATACTTGACTTACGACTTAGCGCGTCGGCTACTCGATTTGCTTTCCCCGGGTGGTACATGATATTGCAATCGTAATCCTTTAGAAGTTCCATCCATCGGCGTTGCCTCATATTCAATTCTTTATGTGAAAATAAGTACTTGAGGCTCTGATGATTCCTATAAATCTGAAACTTTTCTCCGCACAAGTAGTGCCTCCAGATCTTAATGGCAAATACGATCGCTGCCAACTCCAAATCGTGTGTCGGATAGTTCAATTCATGCGGCCTCAATTGACGTGACGCATACGCAACTACTTTTCCGTGCTACATCAGGACACAACCAAGTCCTCTTAGTGATGCATCGCTATACACCTCAAATCCTCCTGGTCCAAACGGAATGGTCAACACTGGGGCAGTTGTTAACCTATGCTTCAACTCCTGAAAACTCTTCTCACATTTATCGTCCCATACGAACTTAGATTCTTTCTTCAACAATCGCATCAACGGCATGGCTATCGACGAGAATCCTTCTACAAAACGACGATAGTAGCTAGCCAATCCCAAGAAACTTTGGATCTCTGTTACGGAGGTCGGTCTTGGCCACTTCATCATTGCCTCAATTTTCATCGGATCCACAGAGATTCCATCTCCTGAGACTATATGACCAAGAAACACCACTCTACTTAGCCAAAACTCACACTTACTGAACTTGGCGAAGAGCACGTGTTCTCTCAAAGTCCGTAGTACTTCAGTCAAATGCACCTCATGCTCCTCTAGACTTTTCGAATACACCAAAATGTCGTCAATAAACACTATAACGAATCTGTCCAGAAATTCCTTGAACACTCTGTTCATTAGGTCCATGAAGGCTGCGGGGGCATTGATCAATCTGAAGGGCATAACTGTAAACTCGTAGTGCCCATACCGCGTCCTAAAAGCGGTCTTAGGTATATCCTCCTTTCAGATTCTTAGCTGGTGATATCTGGTCCGTAAATCAATTTTAGAAAATACTGAGGCTCCTTGCAACTGATCAAATAGATCATCGATCCTCGGTAGTGGGTACTTATTCTTAATCGTCACTTGATTCAACTGTCGGTAATCAATACACAACCTCAATGTTCCATCCTTTTTCCTCACAAATAGGACTGGTGCTCCCTATGGAGACACACTAGGACGAATAAAACCTTTATCTAACAACTCCTGCATCTGGACTTTCAGTTCTTTCAATTCTGACAATGACATCCGGTACGGTGCCTTAGAAATCGATTCTGTTCCGGTGCTAACTCTATTACAAATTCCACTTCTTGTTCGGGCGGTAAACCAGGCAATTCCTCAGGAAAAACCTCGGGAAAATTGTACACTACAGGTATCTCTTCCAATATATGTTCCGCCATTGTTGGATTCACCACATTCACTAAATATCCTTCACATCCATCGTCCAACAATTTCGTCACTTCGAGCGAAGAAATCCAAGGAACCGAGGTTCCTCCTCGGCTTCCCTGAAATTCAAACCTTGGACATTCAATCGAATTAAACTGGATCGTCCTACTGTCGCAATCCATGACGGCCTTCTGACTCACTAACCAATCCATTCCAACAATCACATGGAAATTGAACATGGCCAACACTGCCAAGTCGACACTTTTTTCTCTACCCTCAATCACAATCTTACATTTGGGACAACCAAAAGAGACTAACATTTTATCATTCATAGGCGTCGACACACTAAGCATAGTCTCAAGCAACACCGGTTCTAAACCAACTAGCTTAATAAATTGCTCTGAAATAAAAGAGTGGATCGCCACCGGATTAAATAACGCATAAGCAGTGTGATCGCAGAGAAAAATGGTACCTGTGACCATGCCTGGCGCGTCCTCAGCTTCTCTGCGCGCCATGGCATAAACTCTTCCCTGCGTCGATGGTCGTCCTTGATTGGCCGGTGGGGGAGGTCCGGCTTGATTTCCAACTCGTGACGGTGGCAATCTGGGCGGTCCTGAAGGGTTCTGTTGTGAGCAATTCCTAATCTGGTGTTCCAGACTCCCACACTTGAAACATGCACCAAATCTACTCGGCTGGGGGCGCGGCTTCCCTATATTCCGCCTAGTGGGTAGGATAAACCGCCTATTTCCTATCATAGGCTTCTTCCCCAAACGGCGATTGTCTCTAATCAGGGCAAACCGCGATCCAGAAGCGGCTGCTCTCTCTTGCTGATCCCGCTTTATAATCTGGGCATGGTCGTACATTTCCCTAAAATCCTTGATATTGTGCAATAAAATTTGAATCCGGAGATTCGGCTTCAAACCATCTCGAAATCTCCGAGCTTTGTCCCGTGGATTCTCAACCATGGTCGACGCAAACTTGGCCAATCTCGCAAATTCTACTTCGTACTGATCAACGGTCATCTGACCATGGCGCAATCACATAAATTCTGACAACTTCCTTTCCTGGGCAACTTTCGAAAAGTACTTTCCATAGAAACTTTCAACAAACACTGCCCAATTCAACTCCGTACCTTCCGAAAATACCCTACCTTTGGTGGCCTTCCACCAATCATTCGCACCACTCTATAACTGATACGACGCCAACATTACTTTCTCTACATCAGTGCACCCCAACACCTCAAATGCCTTTTCTAACTTATCTACCCAGTCTGAGGCAGCTTCGGGATCACCCTTGCCATTAAACTTTGGCGGTTTCATCTTCAGAAATTGCTCCACCAATTGGGGCATCTGTCTGACTACTGCGGGTTGGGCCTGCCCTTGCTGAATCAGATTACCTGCATTGCCAGCAATTGGTGCGGCCTCAGTAGCCTGCGCATAAGTTGCGACCCTTTCTTGCGCTTGCATACCCATTATGTGTCTTATTTCCTGTAGGGTATCCATCACATCATCGAACCTTGGATCCCTAGCCTCGCGGACTCCCTCGCTTGGCTGACCTTGGGGCTCTTTTCCTCTTCTCCTACTCATCCTTACGCACTCAGCTACTCAACTACCTGCTATAATTCCATTAAGGAATTAAAGACTTAAACCAATCTACCCTAGTCTAAGTCCTAGGCAGGTATCTAGCATAACAAGCTAGCACTCAGCATGCGTTCCAACACAACCGACACAAACTTCACCCAAGGAGATTAGCACACTTACCTCGGGTCCTGCCGCACCTACATTATTATGGTTCACACAATCAATTACTCAAAACACAAACTGTAAGGAGATGTACTTAGCACACGAGGTCACCCTATGGACTAGCCGTGGTCTCATCGCTCCTTATCACTCCAGGTTTCGACCAAATTGGACTGAACTAACCTTGCTATGATACCAAATCAAATGGGGATGTCAAACCCCGTACCCCAAGAAGCAATAACATCCCACTCGGTTGATTATAGTCCAACGCTTCCAGGATGCGTCGCCGACCCAACACCCAAATAGAGATAAAGCACATGCGGAAACAACGTATATAAATATATATACACCCGTACAAAATATACACGTGAGATCAAGGTAGAACAATCATCAAACAAGAATACACACTTATATTACTATAGGAAAACCTTTTTACAATATCCATTTGTACAACAAAAAGGAAACAACATCAGCAGTCAACGGCTACTAGGTCAAAAAGTACCATGGCTAGGGAAAAGTTGGGTGAACTACAGGGAAGGCCACAGTAAAAAAGGTACTAGCTTCCTTATATTCAGTCAGGACCTAACCTAGGGTTCCCAATCTAGATCAGATCACTCCGAGGACTCAGCGGTCGAACTATCTTGTGATTCGAACTCTTCGGAATCCATGTCTGATGCTGTTGCCCTCTCGTCTTCCGAATCTAGCTCCAGTTCTGGGTCGAGATAAAGTCCTAACTCATCATTGGGTCCTATCTCTTGATCTGAGCCTAATTCTGCTACCTCTCAATAGTCTTCATTGGAATCTAGTTCCATGTCTTCTAACTCATCTTCTTCTCCTGCAAATTGGTCTGGGTCTTCAACTATCACCTGTGGCTCCTGTGGCTCCCCATTCATGGGCTCATCGACGCCATCAATATCATAAACGTCCTGTGGATTTATCACCTCACCATCCACGTATATGGGCTCCATCAAGCCATTCACATCAAGCGGGGCGTCAAAAGTTTGGAGAGGCCGGCCTATGTTTCCGTCAGTGTCTCGTAAACACCAAGCCACATACTCTTGGGTATGATAGAAATATTCTCCCATGTCCACAAAAACTACCGATCTATATCTTATATATGCTTCCCCATTACCGGATGGAAATACACTAGTCGACTGCTGGATCTGTGTCGGGATCCCAAAAAGTGTATGTACCTTAGGCATGGTCAGGGTCGGGGGTCTAAAATGTTGGTTTATTAATACCGTGAGATAAATCTCAGTGAGTAAAACTCCCTCAACCTAGGTTAGGCTAACATACATTCTCCCGACAGATAAAATAATACAATTCACAATCAAAGACCTAGGCCCCAGGCCCAAGTCGATCACCACACTGGCCCTGCAGGTTAGGCATTTTCAATATAATAATCAATTCATGTGCGTGAACACACCATCCATACGTACGCCATACACATGCTCATACTGAATAGTGTTCATTTCGCAAGTCATTCACCGAGTCTCACACACTCGCATACCGGCCCATGCATTCTTATGCATGCAAATGTCATTATCATGCCATGTTATCATTCTAGCTCACACAGCACAATGGCTCAATGCTCATTTATTAATTAATACGACCCCCATAAAACGCATCAGGTCTCTTTCTTAATCACAACACTTCGTGGCCAGCGTAAAAATGCATTCCCGGCCCAGTGTCTCTAGCCTGCTATAAAGTGCATGAGGCGCAATACTGATCTCCTTACGAATCAGAGCCCGCGTAAAACGCATCAAGTTGATCGTCTTTCGGATGTACCGGGCATTGTCCTGCTACAAAGTGCATGAGGACGGCACACCCCGCGTAACACGCATCAGGGCAAAATGTGATCACACGTATACACAGTCAGTTATTATCTGAACCCCGCGTAACACGCATCAGGGCGATTAGGTGATCATATGCTCATGTCAGGCATGCATTCTCACACAATTCTCATTTCAAGCCTCATTCTCGACATACATTGCCTGGCCATGAAATGCATCACAATGTAACATGAGCAGTACATAACACAGACATTCAGTCAACTCACTATCACCACACAGTGCCCAATTCACTACAGTGTGTTCACTTGGCCAATTTAATACCGTGCGGCCTAATTTCACAATGCATAATTTCATAATCAATTCAAGCCATCAATTGGCCAATCACACTCCGCACAATTCGGCCACACGAGCACACAGCATGGCATTTCATAATTTATCACTATTGAGAACAATTGACCATTAATCAAACAATCCGGGCAATCTCGGCAATTTAGCCCCTAATCTCAATTTGTCCAATTTAACTCAAATCCACCAATGGGACAGCCATTACTCAGCCAATCCTCGGCCTCAATTCCTCATTCAAATCAGCCAATTGATCCACCAATTTAATCGCAATTTCAGCCTCGAACTATCAGTACTAAATTCTCCTCAAAATTGTACTGGTATAATCTAAACCGTATCCGTCTAAAAATGTACACTGTCCTAGACCAGGTTTAGGAAATTATACTCACCAAAATCCAAACCACGACGACGAGAAACGGATGCCGATCACCGGTGAACGGTGGAACCGGCAACGGCGTTTCAATGGCGGCGGCGACGGCGGTTCACAGCAGCGCTGCGTACGGACGTCGGTCCTTTGGCCGAGCCGTACAGCGACGATCCAAGGCGGCTCGAGTGAAGGGAATGGTGAGGGTGGCGGTGGTGGTCTGTCGGCGTGGACGGCAGCGGATGAGCGACGGCGGTGTATGGCGCGGCTTCCCGACGAGCTCGACGGACGGCAGTCTGGCGGTGGTCCTCACGCCGAACGGGAATGAGAGAGAGAGAAACAAATGGGACGAGATGGTGGTGAGGCTAGGCGGCGTCGGTGACCAGTAGCTCATGCGACGGCAGCTCCGGTGACGGTGTCCTTCACGCGGCCGAGAAAGGCAACGGCAGGGGAGAGGGAATCTCGAGAGAGAGAGAGAGTGATCAGCCGAATGGGGAGTTGAGGAGAGAGAGAATGGTCCAAGCTGGTCAAATACGTTGGCTAGTGAGCACCACGTGTCGCAAATCCAGGCCACTTGACCAAAATACCCTTGATCTGACGGTTCTCGTTGATCCTATCCAAATAATTGAGGGGTAAAATGGTAAATGGGGCCAATAATTGAGCTGATCCAATATTTAAAATAATTTCCTTAATTTCTGCAATTTTCGAAATTAAATTTGGCCTAGGGGCAAAACGGTCATTTTTTCGGTCCCGGGTCGAAATTTCAATTTTCGTCCGTACCAACCCCAAATGTGCGTGGCCAACATAATATGGTATCGGAATCGCGAAAATAGTCGTACAAGCCCTCGAAAATAAATTCCAAAGTCCGGAGGGCAAAATCATAATTTGTCACTTTCGGGTTGAAATTCCATTTTTTGACCGTAACAACTCCAAATATGCGTGGCCACTCTAAAATGACGTTGGTCTTGCAAAATAGTCATATATGGTCCCGAAAATCGATGACCAAGTCCGGGTCCAATTTCGTGATCAAATCTCGCTAAATTTCCAATTTCAGGGTCTCTACTAACGGGCGGCTGTTTAGGGGTTACGCATATCGACCTAGGATTAATCGAATCGGGACTGTTCCGATCATTGAGAGAATGAGAAATTATCACTAGTCCCAGAGGTCGCGATCGTTCGATTTAAGTTCAGGATTGGTTGGCTACGTGCACTTTCGATCGTGCAGAATCACCTGTGATCCGATTATACATCGTTGGCCTTGGCCAGCCATATCCGTCACTTTTCCTAAGATCGGCCTGTATCGGTCCAAAATAGTCCCTCATCATTTCTCGTGATCGGTGTCCGATTCACAATCGGATCCCTGGTCCACGTACCATTTCCTAGTTAGCCATACCCTATTGGTTAGTATCCTATGAGTGATCAGCTCTAGGCGAGACTTACTAAAATGAAATGCGAAATAATATCCATTTTATTGATCCCGGAATTATATCGAAATTCAGGCTGTTACACTTCTTGATTTTCTTCTTTTTTGGTTTGTTGTTGTTCTTTGGCTTGCCGCCTGCCACCCGCTAGCCGCCAATGACCGGCCATAGGCCAGGGCCGGTGAGGGCGGCTCGTAGCCGCAACGGCGAGACCGACCTCGCCGTCACCAGGGTGTCGACGGCAAGGCCGGCCTCACCTTGGCTGGGCAAGGCTTGACCTCGTTGTCGCCACCCAGGTCCGTCGCCTCGGTGACGACTATGAGGTCTGCCTCGCCTTGGCTGGGCGAGGCTCGACCTCGTCATCACCTGGGTTAGTGATGGCGAGGTCAGCCTCACCAGATCTGGGCGAGGTCGAGCCTTGCCCAGCCAAGGCGAGGTCGACCTTGCCGGCCCTAGCCTGTGGCCGGATGCCGGCGCTGGCAATCGGGCATGGCCAAGGAAGGGAAGGGAAAGAAAAAAAAAGGAAAAAAAAGAAAGAAATATTAAAAAATTTAATATATTATTAAAATATTATTAATAAAATCAAATTTTGTGTAGTTACGAAATGCATTTCTATTCTTTTTATATTTTAAGAATAAAAATTTTGGGCAGTTACCAAATGCCTTCAAATTTTTAGAAATTATTTTCGGGCACAGAATAAAAAAGAATCATTTTTGAATGCGTAGCCGAAGAGTCTAACGTGTTGGAATTAAGTTGGTAGATTTCGATGTGTACATTAGTGGTGTAGGAAGATGATACTTAACTCGCCGCCATATGATTTGTAGAATAGGGCCAATGTGTTCTAAAATTCATATTTGATGATATTCAAGTTCTAAATTTATTGAATTGAGATTTTTCTAATTTTTGGAAATCTTACATTGATGATGTTAGTGGATTCAAAATATTTTCAGACTCGCCAATGTTCAGAATCAAATGTTTAGAATAAATATCGGTTTCCTAAATCTCTATTTCTTTCCAATTGGCATGCCATGTCTCTTTTCTCTTCCAAAATTTTTAAACCCACGCTTTTGTTGAGACATTGAATTGGTTGGCTTTGACATCATGCATGACATCATCAATTTTAACCAGTCCATTAATACATTGTTGAATCATGCCTGTAGTTTAATAACATTTTCGTAACTCATGCCTATAATTCATTAATGCATTGGTGATTCATGCACATACTTGGTTGAAGAAGAGGAGCTCATCTTCATTTCCATCAGGAAGATGATACTTAACTCACCGCCATATTATTTGTAGAACAGGGCCAATATGTTCTAAAATTCATATTTGATGATATTCAAGTTCTAAATTTATTGAATTGAGATTTTTCTAATTTTTGGAAATCTTGCATTGATGATGTTAGTGGATTCAAAATATTTTCAGACTCGCCAATGTTCAGAATCAAATGTTTAGAATAAATATCGATTTCCTAAATCTCTATTTCTTTCCAATTGGCATGCCACGTCTCTTTTCTCTTCCAAAATTTTTAAACCCATGCTTTTGTTGAGACATTGAATTGGTTGGCTTTGACATCATGCATGACATCATCAATTTTAACCAGTCCATTAATACATTGTTGAATCATGCCTATAGTTTAATAACATTTTCGTAACTCATGCCTATAATTCATTAATGCATTGGTGATTCATGCACATACTTGGTTGAAGAAGAGGAGCTCATCTTCATTTCCATCAAAATATCTTCTTATGGCTTATTCTTTTGGGCCAAGTGTATCCTAGCTAGCCTCTTAGGGCGCGGATGATAACCATTATATTCCAAAAAAAATTCTTGGAACAGAAATAGAGTTCTCAGGATGAGTTTCTAAAGAAAGAAACCCATTTGATAACGACCAAACATTTCTATTTTTAGAACAGAAACCTATTTGATGACAGCATAAAATTTCTATTTCCTGAAATATAAACCCGTTTGTTAACAACACAAATTTCTATTTCCCAGAACAAAAATCCATTTTTTTAGAAATGATCGCTAAAATGAAAATCAATCAAAATACCCAAACGCTAGTAAAGCCCTAAAGGCTTATTCATTCAAAGGATTGTGTTGTTTTTTAGGGTTTTAAGGCTTTTTAGGGGTAAAGACCCCTTTTGGGGGTTAAACCCCTTTTAGGGTTTTTTAGGGGTTAAACACCTTTTAAATCCCTAAACTAAGGAGTCTTCAAAAATATCATTTGGGCACCTCAAAAAATTTAAATTTCACTCAAAGTAGATGACCACGGGTATTCTAAGCCATTCTGTGAAGTCTTGAAATTTTTTATTTTTTGATTTTTTTTGAAAAAATTCACCAAATTTCCTATTTCCCCGAAATCTGACTTTTTTTTATTTTTTGGAAATTTTTATGAATTTTTCTGGAATTTTTCAATTTTTATGGATTTTCTGAAATTTTTTTTGAGATTTTTAGGAATTTTCCGAATTTTCTAATTTTTATGAATTTTCTGAATTTTTTATTTTTTTGAATTTTCTAATTTTTTTAGAATTTTTTTTTACCTGCCGAGCATGAACTGGACCAAACCGGTTCAGATCGGTTTGACAAGGTCAAATCGGGGCTAAATTTAGAAAGAGATGTGTTTTGAATAGAGAAGACAGGTTCTTTTAGAAATGGTTTTCATTTCTTGTCCAGAAACTCATGTAGTTTGTTGAAATCAGGTTGAGTGGTAAGGTGATTTTCTAACTTAAACATAGAAATTTTATTTACTGAGTTTAGCTTGCTCCTTATTTTTTTGTAGGATGGATCCACCTCCTGTGCCATTTTTTGGAGTCCCTATCTATATAGAATCAGAGTATCAGAATATACTTGTACCGGGATTCAAGATAGTGTATGTTAAGCATAACTCCACTGTCTGGGTGGATGTAGGTTTGCTTGAGCTTCTTCCCCATCATTTCATCGCTTGGTACATTGATGTCGATAGTGAGATAATTAGACCTTTAAGAGGGTTCGGTGATCCTTTTGGGCATGACGATGGAGGAGACGTGATGTTGCCAAAGATTATCAACCCTTGAGTTGTATGGTAGTTGAGTAATGTACAGGTTTGCTTTTAGATTAGCATGGGTGTAGTGGCGTTAGTTGACCCCACCATCTTCCCAGGACTAATGTGTTTGTGGTAGTTTTGAAATGTCGTGTTGAAAAAGTAATACTGATGCAAATATAATGAGATATACGTAACTCGTACGACTTCCTATATGTGATGTTGGGGATGCTTTATTTCACTTCCGCATGCTAATAGAAATATAGATCAAACTTAAAAATGACACGTGTAGCGCATGACCGACCTAGGGCATCACGCATCGAGGCTAGGCCTGGGATACTGATGCTGGTGCCTGTGCCCGGGATGCCAAACCTGTATCCTTAGCATTCGTGCCCAGGTCCATCGAGGTTGAGCCCAATACTCCCGCACCCATGCTCGGGTACCCGGCGCCCGCGCCCCTTTTTTATCAATGCCAAGGCTGGGTCCATTTAGGTCGTGCTTGTGACCCTAATGCTAATGCCCTGGTTCTCAACGCCCAGGCCCGAGTCCATTGAGGTGGTGCTCAAGACCTCGACGCCTGTGCCCGAGTCCCAGCACACAGGCCACTATCCATCTAGGCCAAGCCTGTGCACGAGACACTGACCCTTGTCATCGCTATAGCTCGAAATTCGCCGGGCAATCTAGCCTAGACCATATTTGAACTTCAAACTTCGATTTTACCTTTGATGAACCATACACAACTTCCTTACTTTCATCTGTCTTCTCGACAGAGCTGGTGGGTTTTCTGCCTCCCTTTTTCATACCAAATTCTTTGATTTGGGCTTCTTCTGCTAGCCAATCATTCGAGGCTAATCAACTTGATAGAATTGGAGTTGCCACTCTTGTATTTTCTTCTTTCGTTCGAAATTCTGTCTCTAGGTTCTTGTCATGCCCCATGTTTCTCTCCACTGACGAACAACTATTTTTTTGGTTCCTCTTCAACAACAAACCATTGTCCCTTTGGTGCATCATGGAAAACTTTCAATGTTCTTCGATGAGGGTGTCTTTGGTTGGGTAAAGGTGGAAAATCTTGATCGTCATCGAATTCTGAGCCCCATCCTATGGCACAACATCTTTGATGTTTATTCTCGAGCTAGGCAACTTCAAATACCGAACATATCGAACTTCCCACTTGGCTCTCTAAGTATATTTCGTGATCCCCTTCCTCATACCATTGTTTAAATAATGTCTTCGAATTCTGAGCTCCATCGAGTGGGCACAAAAGAGTATTCCCAAATCAATTGTACGAATGCAGCCATCATCATTGGACATTGGTGTGTCATTTTCATATGCTTTCTCATCGTAAAAAACCATAGAATTATGCTTTGAGACATGAAGTAAAGGAGTTGGAAAAACAAAGAGAGTTAATCTAATGCACGCTTTGTAAATCTTTTATTTTTGAAGAGATTTTGGAGGGAACATGAAGAGGCCCCAGCCTTCAGAATTTTTCCTTGCCTTGTGTTTTCATTTTATTGGTAGGACTTCATCACATAGATAGTTTGGTATACTTTAACGTGCCCTCAAAATGGAAACAAACTTGTAATTTCTTTGAATGGAATTACAATGAAAAATGCAAACAATCAAATCCTAAGAATCAAAACATAAGCAAGAATTGAAATCCTAGAAAGCAGGTTAGCTTAGCAAACACTTAAAATTCTAGAAAGCAATAAAAGACTGCTTCGCAAAGGAGTATAAAAACAAGAACTGTTTCACTCATTGATAAAATCTATGCCTCCGTCATGGTTGGGCAGAGGGTTTTGTTGGACATTTGGTTGTGTATTATGGAAAGAGAAAGTCTTTGTATCCAAAAGGTCTTGGACCTTGTGCTTCAAAATATAGCAATCGTTAGTGGAGTGACCAACTTCTCTCATGTGATAGTCACACTTTTCAAAAGGATCGTAACTACCAAAGCTTTTAGGATTTGGGCGATTTGGTTCATTAGAAATCAACCCCTTCTTATGGAGGACCATCAAAACTTTAAATAGGGGCCTAGGGAGAGGTGTGAACTATCTTCTAGCACTTCGTTCTTGACCAGATATTTGACGCCTTCCACCTTGTTGCCCCCAAGAAATTTGAATTGTCAGGGCATGTTCAGGGTTTCCCAAGTCGATTGTAATAGTAACTTAAACTACAGACTTTTTCTCTTTCTTGGCGTTGACACTTAATTTTTAGCCGATATGTCATATAATGGTAAAAACTTGAGATTAGGGTTTTTGATTGCGACAGAGCCCATTTTTCAACCAAAATAGAGTCATTTAACACTTTTTTCTCACGTTAGCACTTCATTTGCTTTTTATTTACACTTTAATCTCAAAAAATCAAAACGTTGATTTCTAAGTTGATTTTTTTATCAAACTTTGACTGAAAAGTCAATCCTAGGTCCAAATTTGATTTTTTGTGGAGAAAACCCTAAAATAGTGTCAAATTCACTTTTGCATTCTCAATTTTCAAAAAAATCAAAGTTTGACCCCATCACTTAACATTTTAATGAAAAATCTCTAAAATGTTGACTTTTTTAATCAATAAAAAATTCAAAATCTCCAAATCAACCACTTACCTTAATTTGACTTTGGCATTGTGGATTTTACGAAATCGGTGGAGAACCAACTTTTCCCCTATTCATGAATTTTTGTTCAAAATAGGCCAAAAATGAAATTAGTTCCTTTCTATTCGCTTTTTAACAAAACTTCCTTCATAACTTTTGATCTAAAGGTTGTTTCACATTCAATATTCAAACCAATTTTAGAAGTCCAAGCTAGAAAGAAAAATACCACAATTAGTGATTCCGATCAATTCTTCATGAATTGTGAAATTTCGTGATGATTGAGTGCAATTCATTAAAGAAATTCACTTCTAAAGTAAATATTGATGAAATCACATTAATTAGACTCAACTTGTGATATTCTGAAAATTCGACCCAATTTGGTGATTTATGAAATTGTAATTTCATTGACACTCTATTAGTTAATTCTCGCCCTAATTTGATCACTCAGGGAATGCTAACTTAAAGAGAAAAGCTATCGAGGAATTTACTTCCAACAGCCGCCAGTTAGTTTGAGATGAACTATAGTTGCGATTGATCGATTTTTGCCACGAATTATGATCCGATTTTGAGTATCGAATGCTCAGGGATTTTACACCCAAACCATAGGACATTGCCTCATAATTTTTACGAATTGACCATCGAAAATTCTAATTTCGAAAAAGGATCAAAGAATCGGAAATTCAACGCGAGAAACGGAAGTGAACCGAGCCAAGCTCGTTGGGCCTCACGCCCGAGAAAGGCCGGCCATCAAGGCTCGATAAGGTTAAGTCGGTCCGTAATTCGATACCCAGGCCGAGGACAAAATGGGAATTTGGAGGACAAAATTTAAGAAATATTGCAAAAAAAAAAGAAATTGGAAGAGATTTGTGTGGGATCATGATTGACCCCACTTTCTCTTCTCTCTCCTCTCTCTCTCTCTTCCTCCTCCCCCGTTGACTTCCCCCACGCCGGTTGACACCCCACCGACTCCCCACCTATTCCTCTTCTTCCTTTTCTTCTTTTCCTCTTCTTCTTGGCTGCTTAGTGCTTCGGCTTCTGCTTCTGCTGCTTCTCGGCTTCCCTATTTCGGCTTGCCATACCAGCCCCTCCTCGCTGGACTAGCCACGGTCGAGGGCTGCTCTACCCCGCCGTCACACCACCGCCACCCCAACTTTTCCCCTGGCCGTGCAGCACCACCTCAGCTACTCCGGAGCTCCCCGGCGCCAGCTGTTTTCTAGTAGAGTTTCCAGCTTCGTCGCCCCCTAGTTGCACCTGCCGATTGAGCCACTCGTCCACTGCCATCCCAGCCACCAAGATGCCACCACCAACCACCATTTCATCCCTAGTTCAACCCTTAAGTTGCGCCGAACAGCTGCCCATAGCCGGCTGGTTTCTACTGGAATGCCAGCTTCATTGCTTGCCGTCTATCCACGCCGCTGTAGCTGTTATCTGACCCTGTCCAGTGTGCCTAGCTGCCGCCACCAGCCGCTGTTCATGCAGGGAGCACCCCCAAACAGCCACCAAACAGCCCCCGGCAGCCGCTCCCTTGCCGCGCTCATTCGTCGCCGTCCGCCATCCGCCAAAACCGAATCGATAACCACCGTGGATAGCCGTGTCGCCACCGTCATTCTCGTGTAATTACCGTCATTAGACGAGTAAGTTAACCCCTAATCCCATGTTTAGGGTGTTAAACTTGCTTAGGGTAGTTTAATTTAGGTTTAGATTAAGTTAATGGTTGTTTAAATAGAATTAGTGGATAAGTTATTGGCGAATTATTTGATAACCATGAGTGATAGGTTATCGTTGGATAGATAAGTTATCGTTGGAAATCGATGATAGGTTATTGGTGAAATTGACGATAGGTTGTCGATGATATCGATGATAGTCTATCGGTAATGGTTCGATAAGCTATGATTATTTATGTGATAGGCTATTGTTGTGTTCGCGATAAGTTATCACTATTTTGATGATAAGTTATCTATTATTTTATTATTACTGTTGACACCTAAATTTTAGCGACCATTTAGTCGTAATTTGTATAGAAAATTAGGGATTAAATTTTTAACCCCTAAACAAAAATATTTAGGTTCCATAACATATAATTTAAATTCATTTTAGATTAATTGCATTTTGCATCGGATTGGCGGTGACGAACGAGCTTAAATTTCATCGAATGGGACTCGGCTCGCTTGGAATGCAAGGGCCGGGAATTACAAGTCAAACGGGCTCGGTTGTTTTAATTTGAGCTTAATTCAGCCCATTATCCTTAATTAATTCAGCCCATTTAAATTAAATTAAAATCTAAGCCCAAGCCTAAGCCCATTAGGACTAGAGAGCCCATCTAATTGACCTAGATTAGTGTTATATATACATCATTAGGTCAGGATTTTAAGGAGAACACAATTTCGGACATAGTTTTTCAGATCAGAATTTTCAGAGAGAAAAAGTGAGAAGAAAAAAAAAGAAGAGAGAGAGAACGCCGCTCCCCGCGCGGCCGCACGTCGCCGCCCGGAGCCCCGCCGCACCATCTCACCACGCCGCTGCTGCCTCGTGATTCTGTTCCCTGCGTCGCCGCATGCCCGACGTCGCATCATCGCCGTCTGCTGCGTCAACCGCCGCCGCTTGCCTCTGCTCACAGCCATACTTCTGGCCGTGAATCACTTCTGCCCCGAAGTCAACACTGCCATGCCCACGTTGACCACTCCAACGTCAGTCCACGGAAGTCTCACGTAGAATTCACGTCTACAAATTGGGGAGAAGGAGGAGAGTTGCACATGGACTCTCTAAAGACAATGAGAATATACAAAAGAAGCAATGTGGCGGTGAAGTCTTGAAGAGCAAACAGGAAGTGGAGGTTGAGTAAAGCAAGTGAAGAGCAAACAAGACATTGTCTAAGATTCATCTTCTTGTTCTGCAACGTGGGGACACCAACATTGACGATGCTCCCTGCGGTAAACGAGTCTTGATCAGTGGAGGTTCTTTCACTCCTCTGGTGCTCATTCTTCACGTGTTCCGAGACTTTGCTGCGACGATCCCATCACGCAAGCCACCGAACACCCCCACCGAACTGAAAGTCCACACGATCCAGCAAGTTCGTGAACTGTACCACCGTGCCGGACGCTACCGTGAGCTGCCGCGCCGACGCTGCATCGCCCGTCGCCCGAGTCCGATCCCGATCCGCAAACTCGATCCTGAGTCAATTCGAATTTGGGAATTATCTGCAAATTAGGTAATTGGACATTATCCGATATTTTTTCAGAATATTTAATTTACTAATTTGAGTGTTTGAATATTTCGTGAACATCGTGTGGAATATTAGATATATTAGGATAATTATCTGATATCCGCAATATTTTTAAAATATTCAAAATTAGGAAACTTTCCTAATTGAGCAACGTATCTGGACGACTATCCGACCTTATCCCTAAGGTACGATACGTGGCGATACGGAAAATCATTATCCTATCCATAATCACTTCGGTACGATAATGACTTTTATCTGCTTTCCAAATTTGAATAATCGACTTTCCGTCAATATCTGTAACCCTATAGATATGACCGATAGTTCGATTTTTGTGCCTAATCCGAGTTTGAAACGAATTTTGCGGATCGCGTGGCTGTTTTAAATGTGGATGCTATCTCTGTTTAAATTGTTTTTCCTTTTCAAATAAAAAAGAAAATTCAAAAAATATCAATTAGGATTTGAATTTGAGTTTTGCATGTTTAGGGAATCCTAAATATATCTAGATGATAGAGTAATTATTTAATTTAAATTAGGACTTGAGATTATCTATTTCCTAGTTTAAATTAAGTAATATTCTAATCTTAATAGATTATTTAGGTTTTTTTTTAATTCCGAATTTTCATGAAAACCCAAAAAAAAAGAATGAATTGCTTTATGGTAGATTAGGATATATTGCATTCTTAATTTAAGTAATTTATTATTTCGAATTTTAACAAAAATCCCAAAAATAAGTCATGTTAGGATATGTTAAGTCATCATAGGTTGCATGTTAATTTAGGCATATTTTTATTCCGAATTTCATTAGAAAATACCAAAAATAAATCATTTGCCCGTCATCAGAATTAGGTCACGTCGTCGCATGACATATAGTTTGCATGCTAGGTTGCATTACTTGCATGTCATTTTTACACGTCATTGCATGTAGATTAACTTTCATTTAAATAAGCGAAAATCCAAAAATTGAGTGAATTCCTTGTTAATTAGAAATCATATTAGGTTGTTGATGTGATTTTCTAGCTAACAATGCAGATGCTTACGTTGCTTCGAGGTAAGTAATTCTTCCAACTTGCAATTTATTCAATGCTTTCTTGGGTGTTAAATTGGTGGTTTGCGCCCCCGCATGAACACCTCACATGTTAGTGACTAAGTTAAAATGGATCCAGATTGCTTGTCGAAACATTTTTGAAAAGAAAAGGTACCGAAAGGGCGTTAGACTAGATCTAGCGTAATCAAGTCCCCGGGCTTAGAATCTCTGGTTCGTAGGAATAAAATATATCTCCTTATGTTTTATTTAGGTTTCTAATTGACCTACCACAAATTGATTAGTGGCGACTCTAAGCATGAAAACATTTGCATGTTAAAAACTTAAACCCTAAGTTGCGAATTGGTAGGGCTTGAGAGGGCCCGAGTTAAGTTTAGTCTTAACAATCCATTAGCCTGAGAAATTTTAGGTCGCGACAGCTTGGCGACTCCGCTAGGGAATTGAGTTAAAACTCTTAGTGGACTTAGGCCAGTTTTTTTTTCTTTTCAAAAAATATTTTTGCTTGGCAGCGAGGATCCCAGGTACGTCCCTAACATTTTAGGTGTTAAATGTTTTTGCAGAATGGGAGGTATAAGGGGAGGCGTGATTGTTAACCCTTGTTTTGCAAGGAGGTGTTTGGATGAATGGTTTATTTTATGCACGAAGCGCTGTATGATATAACCTGTTGTGCATGCCTTGCATTTACACTACACCGCACACACTTCCTGCTGCCGGACCTGGGCGGCACAGGTTTAGGATGGTACTGAGAAAGCGGACACCCCGACCACACCCGCGTGGTATGGGTCGCCCTCCTTGGTCCCGAAAGTTTTTTTTTAAGGTGTCATTGAGTCCCCACCACGGTTGCACCCTTTGCAACTCGGGTCGGCTCCTTGACTAAGCTGGAGTCAGGGGAACCCCGGCCTAACCACAACCATGACTGGTTTAGCCCGGTAATCCTCGCGTCTCCATTTTGCAAGCCAGAGTCTAGATAGAAATCGAACCTCACATTTCATGCGCATGTCTTCGTGATTGCCATGGTCCTATTGGGTGAAGTAAGTTTTTCTGAACCTTTATCTAGCAATTTATTTATGTTTCGTATTTTCTTTGGTCGGTCGATGACATTAGGTCGGTCGTGAGTCTTGGTCCATATACTATGGGAGGGGCAGACATCCGAATTCTTGATGCTCCTAAGGACGAGCTCCGTGCCTGGTGGAACTTACTCAGTCCGACCAACCGTAAGCTGGTTGAAGGCCACATCGGAAGGCTACTCCCCTTATTGGAAGTCAAAGTCTGTACCGGCCTCGTTCGAGCATTAGCACACTTCTGGTGTCCCGAGACGTCTACCTTTATATTCGGTAAGTATGAGCTCACCCCGACTTTGGAAGAATATAGCGTGATCATTGGAAAACCTTTAGGGTCGAAATTAATAACACAACCTCTGGGAATCGATTCCACCTTAATGTTGTCTGAATTTTTGGGTGTCGGAAAAGATGAATTGGGAAAAGTTTTGAAAGCAAATCGTGGGACATGTCCTTTTTTATTCTTGAGTCAATGTTTTGATAAAGCCAAATCTTTTCAAAAAGGCAGAATCTTTTTGCTAGCATTTTTCGGGTTCGTGATTTTTCCTTACTGTAAGAATGCATGTAGTCCGTTGATCGCCTGGTTGGTCCAACAGGTCTGTCTTGAAAAGAATTTTGTCAACACCATTTTAGCCGAGACTTTCATTTCCCTCACTAAATTTAAGTAACATATTGACAAAACGTTTCATGCCCCCCTCGAACTTTTGCAAATTTGGTTTTTGTCTCACATAAAAGGGTAAGGCAATTTACTCACGATACCTGAGCTTAGTGATTCTAGCCATCTAGTTTTAAGGTACAAAGAAAAACAAGGGGATGCACCCGATTATCATTACTCTGAATGGATCATTTTCATGAAAAACGCTAGACCCCAAGGTTTCCAATGGCATGCTAATTGGTTCAAAGTTGAGGAAGCTCGACTTACGTGTAATGGTATTGGGCCGGTTCCACTATTAGGTTTCACTGGTGTGACTGAATACTACCCCGCCAGAGTGTCTCGTCAGTACCAGATTCTCCAAGGGCTCCCTCCAGCGTTACAACCAGAGCTCCTCCAAGTTGACTTCATCGATGACGATGAAGACCACGAAGGGACCGTAGCTCAGTTCCAAAAGATGTGGAAGAAGTGTCGCCTTTTTAAAGATAGCCCGACCTAAAAAAGAGCTCAAGGGGGAGCAGAAGTCCTATTTCGCGATGACCGAGTATATTCGGCAGCACAAGGTCCCACAGGAATTACTCCCGAAGATACCCAAGGTGCCTCTCAAGCCCGCCACTCGCTCAGAGAACAACCGTCTCAAAAGGAAGGCCGAAGAAGCTCAAGAAGAAGCTCAAGAAAAAGCATCCAAGATAGCTCGAGCTTATGATCAATTGAAGAAGGAAGTCGCCTCCCATATGTCTATGGATCAAGCCAAATAGAGAAGCTTGAATTTATGTTCTCTTTTCAGTTTTAGTTTTTAATCTTGTTTAGGAATTGAGTCATCGTTTTTAGGTGATTTTAAGTCATTGTCATTGTAAAAAAAAAAAGAAACCAAAAAAAATTTCGTCATTTCAATAAAATGTTCATTTTAATCAAAGCGTTCAGACCAATGTCATGGATTGGCATGTGATTCTTCTCGATACTTATGTATGCCTATTTTATCCGTGAATCAGGTAATTACGGACCGATCACTATCGCCTATTCGTACGCGGTCGAGAACTAGAATGGCTGATCAAACTGACTTACGAGATCGTGTCATTGGCATTGAGGACCAGATGAAGCAAGTCCTCATCGCAATGCAACATATGTCCACTAAGATCAAAGCCCTTCGGCTAACTCCCGTTCCTGCATCCCCTGAGGCATCAACCCCGAAGCATAAAGGTGGAAAGAATGCCGACAGTGAGGAAGATGACGATCTTCTCGATTTAGTAGATGACCCCGTCCAGATTATCGTCAACAAGGACAAACCTGATGAATGGGTTAACAAACTTGAAGAGAGAGTGAAGCAGCTGGAAGGTTCACAGGATTCACCTTCAATCGACCTGTCTTTGTACACACAGATCAAAATCCCGAAGAAGTTCAAGATGCCAGACTTTGACAAGTACAATGGCACCTCCTGCCCAAAAGCCCACCTGCAGCTATATCACGTACAAATGACCCCATATGTTGATAATGAACTCCTGATGATTCATGCATTTCAAGCAAGTTTGAAGGGTCCTGCCTTGAACTGGTATCTCATGAAGAAGATAAATAGTCTCAAAACCTGGAAGGAAGTTAGTGAAGCATTTCTAAAACAGTACAGGTTCATAACGGATATCATTCCCACCCGCGATGACCTCGAGCGTGCTCAGATGAAGAAGAATGAGTCATTCAAGGATTATGCTATCAGATGGAGAAACATAGCCGCTCAAATTATCCCAGAACCCATAGACAGTGAATTGAAGAGGATGTTCATTAAAACTCTTCCGTTCGAGTACCGTAATCGGATGGTAGCCACTCTGGCTGACAACTTCAATCAACTCATCCCTATAGGCGAGCAGATTGAGATTGGGCTGAAAGATGGGTGGTTTGTGGAGCCATCTTCTTCGACCAAGAGATTTAGCACAAGAAAGGAGAAAGAACCGGTAGCTGAAGTGAATGTGACTTATACCCAACCGGGCCGGCGGAATGCTAACTCTGTCCTGGCAATCCAAGTAGCAGAAACTCAACAACAAAGCACAGGTCGTCAACCCTTTCAGAAGAAAAACAATAAGAGGCAGTTCACTCCCCTCCCCGGGTCGTTGTCTCAAGTATTAGCGGTCCTCCGGAAGAAAGGCTTGCTTACCACTGAGCCAAAGCGGCCCAATCCTGAGCAGTTCTATAATTACGATCCGTCTAAGAAGTGCGATTATCATATGGGCGAGGTGGGGCACTCAACCGACGATTGTTTTACCCTCAAGCACCGAATTCAGAACCTCCTAGATACGAAGGCTTTCTCATTTCAACCCGCTAAGCTGAATATTCAAAACAACCCACTCCCTGATCACGTAGGCAATGTGAATGCCATATTTAGCTTCGATGCTGGTCGAATCAAGAATGTCAAGGTGTATACCACCGACATCTACAGTGAGTTAGTGAAAGCCAGTTATTACCCGAGTAATGAGTACCTTCCACTGGCTATCATGAGAGAAAGAATCTCAAAAATGGTAGAAGCTGGGATGATCGTTTATGCTGACCACACTGGCATTGTTTCCACTATCTCCGAAGTGGTTATTAATTGGGAGGAGGAGTTTGCTACATTGAACATCAGGAAGGACAAGGGCGACCCTATGCCTGAAGACATGCCTCCACTTGAAGACGCGTCCGATAATGAAGAGATCATTGTAAGCACGCCTATAGCTGATGAAGGGATAGTGATTGAGATACCTCAATCATATGAGTATAGTGATAATAAGGCAGTCCCTTGGTCCTACAGTCTCGATGTCGACTTGGTTACCAGATCCGGGCGTTCCTACGGCCAAACTAATGCCCAACTTGCAAAACCTGTTACTGATGAAGAAGCCAAGGAGTTTCTAGCCGTGATTAAGGCTAGTGAATACAACGTAGTTGAACAGTTACGCAAGATGCCCGCGCAAATCTCTTTGCTTGAACTACTCCAGACATCTGTCAAACATCAGAAGGCCCTAATGAAGGTGTTAAGTGAAGTCCACGTGCCAGAGACGATCGATCATGACAAATTAGAGGAATTTGTGGGTTCTATACTCCTCAAGGACCTCATAGCCTTTTCAGATGAAGAGTTCCCTCTGGAAGGGAGGGGGCATACCAAGGCACTCTACATTTCTGTCAAATACAAGACCTCGCATGTAGTCCGGGTACTCATTGACAATGGATCAGCCTTGAACATCTGTCCTCTGGCAACTTTACACCGCCTGAAGATAGATCCTTCTAAGATAAATTCTGCGAAGACCTCCGTTCGAGCCTTTGACGGAACGAAGAAAGAAGTGATGGGAGGAATCCACCTTGACATACGAATCGGACCAACGGTGTTTAATGTCCTATTTCAAGTGATGGACATTCCCACTGCATTCAATTTTCTATTGGATCGTCCATGGATTCATACTGCCAGAGCTGTGCCATCCAGTCTACATCAGAAGGTGAAGTTTGTTGTGGAGAGAAAGTTAGTCACAATCCACGGTGAAGAAGAGCACCCAATTTACCACATAACGGCTATCCCCTATGTTGAGCCGGATTGCAAAATAGAATCGAGCTATCAGTCGCTCGAGCTCGTATCAACCATACATGCATCTAGAGGATCATCATCGCCTATTCCTGAGGTGTCAAATGCTGCAATCATGGTTGGAAGGGTAATGGTCTCTCATGGCTTTACTCCGGGTGAAGGCCTCGGTAGAAATGGTCAAGGTATCCGCCAACCGGTGGAAGTTTCTCAGAAGCCCCACACTACTGGATTGGGATACCTGGGGTCAAGCGAGTCAAATAATGGGGGACGTGGACGTGGACGCGGTCGAGGTCGAGGTCGAGGAAATGGACAAAATAGATCGCGATCCGAAGAAGAGCCGAATGGTGAAGAACGTGGGCGTGGTAGGTTGCTTCCACACATCCGTACCACATTCCCGGGCCCTGCAAGAATGATGCATGAAGAGAAAGAGGTGATCGACACTTTGGGGCAACCGAGCGGCAAGTTCGATTATTATGTTAAATACTCGGCGCCCCCGAGCTTCTATGTTGACCCCTGTGACATTATCCCGGATGGATAGGAAGGCATGGATGATCCAACACCTCTAATGACAAAAGATTCTGATGATGCAATGGAGGGAATCACTGCCCTGTTCGATAATTTCTTGGTTGGAGCCATCGAGGAAGGACCGTTGGAGGGAATGGGCACTGGCCCGCAAGAGTAACACCTTTACTTTTTTCGTACATTCCCCTGCGCGGGAATTTTTACTGCTTTCTAGGACTTGCCCCATCTCGGGAGCTATTTTTTTTAGGATTTTTCATTTCTAGGATTCATCGTTGCAATTTCCATTCAATAAGTGTAATTCATTTGGTGATAATCAATGAAATTACAGATTATTTTCATTTTTGAGGACATGTTGAGGTACATCAAACCAGCTCGGTGATGATATCCAACCGATAAAAGAAAAATATAGTCCAAGGAGAATTCTGAGGCCTGGGCTTCTTCATGCTTCCTCGTGTTAAAACCTTTTTGAAAAGAATTTCAAAATAAATAAAATGCAATGCTTAGCCCTGTTTGTCCTTTTGAATCCTCTACTTTATGTTTCAGGGGCAATCTTGTGATATACGAGGGTATGGAAACGGTCCAATCTGATGAATTATGTGCCACCGAACCTGATCTCAATGACACCGATAAACCCGAAGATTCCTCGGACCTTCAGTGCGATCTAGAGCGTCATGAAAGGCCTAAAGTCCTGACGGTAGACCAACCTATCACTATTAACCTGAGTGATTCAGGGGAGCCCAAAGAGGTGAAAATAGGGGCAACCCTTCCCGAAAACGAAGTGAAGCGCTTAGTCCAATTGCTGAAGGATTACCAAGATATCTTTGCCTGGTCGTACGCCGATATGTCGGGTTTAGACCCTTTTATTGTGGAACATGGTCTGCCTACTAATCCAGGCATGCCGCCTAAGAAATAGAGGCTACGGAGAACCAAGCCCGAACTTTCCAAGAAAATAGAGGAGGAGGTCATGAAACTCTTGAAAGTGGGATTCATCGAAGTCACCCAATACCCCAGCTGGGTGGCTAATATTGTGCCGGTCATGAAGAAAGATGGTCGAGTTCGGGTTTGCATCGACTATCGCGATCTAAACAAGGCTAGCCCTAAAGACGATTTCCCATTGCCACATATAGATGTTCTAGTAGATAGTACTGCTGGCTTCGAACTATTTTCCTTCATGGATGGTTTCTCAGGTTATAATCAGATAAAAATGAAGGACGATGATAAGGAGAAAACGGCGTTCATCACTCCTTGAGGGACATTCCACTATAAGGTCATGCCCTTCGGCCTTAAAAATACCGGGGCAATATATCAACGGGCAATGGTGACGCTCTTCCATGATATGATGCATAAAGAGATCGAGGTCTATGTCGATGACATGATCGCCAAGTCTCGACCTAGGAAGAGTCACGTCGATACCTTGAAGAAATTATTCGAGAGACTTCGTGAGTTTAAGCTTCGTCTCAACCCAGCGAAGTGCATATTTGGAGCAACCTCGGGCAAATTACTCGGGTTCATAGTAAGCAGTAAAGGCATTGAAGTTGATCCCTCTAAAGTGAAGGCTATATGTGAGTTACAACCCCCATCGACCGTGAAAGAAGTGCGAAGCCTCCTGGGTAGATTGAACTACATAGCCCGCTTTATTTCTCAGCTCTCAGCAACTGCTAAGCCTTTCTTCAAACTTTTAAAGAAGAATGCTCAAGTGGAATGGGACGATGATTGTCGGGAAGCGTTTAATGAATTAAAGCGGTACCTGATGGAACCACCGGTGCTAGTCCCACCAATGATGGGCCAGCCTTTGATCCTTTACCTCACGATTCATAGCGAGTCTCTAGGTGCGATGCTAGCCCAGAAAAATCCTGAAGATGAAAAAGAGCGAGCCATTTATTACCTAAGTAAGAAGTTCACCATCTCGGAGTTGAATTATTCTGAAGCCGAGAAGACTTGCGCTGCACTAGTATTGGTGCTCCATAGGCTGCGACAATATACATTGCATCACCAGACTTTGCTTGTGACTGAAAACGATCCCATCAAGTATTTACTTGATCAACCAGCTTTGGTAGGGAAGTTAGCCAAGTGGCAGATTTTAATTTCAGAGTTTGATGTCCAGATGAAGCCACAGAAGTCAGTTAAAGGTCGAGTAATTGCTGATGTGTTAGCTGAAAATCCTGGAGTCCCTGATGATGATAGATATTCTCCAGAAGATCGCATTTTGGTAATAAAGGAAGACACATGGACCATGTTTTTCGATGGAGCTGTAAACTTGGCCGGTTCCGGCACTGGGACAGTTTTAATATCCCCAGATGGGCAACATTATCCAGTAGCAGCAAAGTTGGTGTTCCCCTGTACCAACAACATAGCCGAGTACGAAGCTTGCATCCTCGGACTTCAAGCCGCAGTGGAAATGGGGATAACCAAGTTGAAAGTGTTTGGTGATTCTGCTCTGATTATTCTTCAAACTGTGGGAAAGTGGAAGACAAGAGACACCAAACTAGTGCCGTACCATGAATACCTCGAAGAAATCATAGAGGAATTCGAAGATATCTCTTTTGAGTACTTATCGAGGTCCCATAATCAGTTCGCTGATACGCTAGCTACGTTATCATCCATGTTGCAAGTGATTGGTGGGTTAGAGGTAGAACCCTTGAAGATCAAAGTCCTGACAAAACCGGCCTACTGTATGGTTGTGACCAGGGAACCTGACAAAAAGCCATGGTATTACGATATCATGAGTTACATCCAGAGACAAGAATTTCCTGAGGGAAGCACCCCGGTCGACAGGAAGTATATAATGAGAATGGCTTCAAAATTCTTTATCAGTGGTGAAAAGCTATACAAAAGATCCTATAATTCGATCCTATTGAGGTGTGTGGATGCGGCTGAAGCTACCAGAATTATGCAAGAAGTACACGAGGGGATATGTGGTCCACACATGAATGGTCATATATTAGCAAAAAAGATCATGAGGTTGGGTTATTATTGGCTCAGTCTTGAAAGTGACTGCATCTAACATGTTCGAAGATGTCATCGCTGTCAGGTTTATGGGGATAAAATAAATGTTCCCCCGACGGAATTACATCAGTTGTCTGAGCCATAGCCATTTTCAATGTGGGGCATCGATGTGATTGGCCCAATTAATCCTAAGGCATCGAATGGACACCGATTTATCCTGGTCGCGATTGATTATTTCTCTAAGTGGATTGAGGCTGCATCTTATGCAAACGTCACTGCAAGGAATGTTGTAAAATTCATCAGGCGAGACATAGTCGCTCGTTATGGTGTCCCTGAGGCTATCGTCACCGACAATGGGACAAATTTGAACAACAAGTTTATAGATAAGTTGTTTAACGAGTTCAAAATATGGCACCTGAATTCATCTCCCTATCGTCCACAGATGAATGGAGCAGTTGAAGCCGCCAACAAGAACATCAAGAAGATCTTGGCCAAAACGGCTAAAAACTATCGTGACTGGCATGAAAGGTTGCCATTTGCACTAATGGCGTATCGAACTTCGATCCGAACCTCTGTTGGGGCAACCCCTTTTTCCTTGGTGTATGGCATGGAAGCAGTCCTGCCTGTCGAAGTAGAGATCCCTTCCCTGCGAATCTTGTCTCAGGTGGAGTTGTCTGAGGCAGAATGGATACAACAAAGACATGAGCAGTTAAACCTAATTGATGAGAAGCGATTGAAAGCCATTTGCCACGGTCAAACCTATTAGCAGAGGATAGCTAGATCCTTCAATCAAAAGGTGCGTCCAAGACACTTCGAGGTAAATGATCTAGTCCTAAGGAAGGTACTGCCAGTCTTTCCTATTCCTGGAGGAAAATTTGCCCCAAACTACATTGGTCCATATGTGATTAAAAAGGTGTTTCCCAGAGGCGCCCTGATTCTCGCAAAAATGGATGGTCGTGAGTTTTCCACTCCTGTTAATTCCGATGCTGTGAAGATGTATTACCCCTGACAAAATCTAACATTTTGCAGCAAAAGTTTTCAAATGTTTGGTTTTATATTCTGAATTGCAAATATTTCATTTATGAATAAATGGTTTCAATCAATTTAAATATGAAATGTGTGCCTTGGCTTTAAATTATGCTTGATCATTTTGTCAGTCTACATTATCGATTTCAAAAGGGGAATCTATTTAGACAATATGATAACTCACGTGGAATGGATTGAATGTGTTGAATGAGGTACATCGGGATGATGAAAGGCAAGCCATATCCTATATGCAGCCCTCTGCACTAATCCCTAGTGAGTTGAGTGAAAAAAAATTCCATGTCTGCAAGGTAAAGGGTTATCTCGCAAAAGATACGGCAACCGAAATGATGAGAGGCATTTCATTTCTTTATCTTAAACACTACAGGTTGTCCATTGTTTCGCCACTTTGAGCCTAAACACTTGAAGAAATTCTTTCAAATTACCCCTGTCAAGAACCACCCCACATCGGGGCTAATTGGAGGTAAGTCAGCATTATAAGGTGAAAAATGAATAGAGATTGCCTTGCTCTCACTTGCATCAATCTTCGAGTGTTGCTTTTTCAGATGACTTCACACGAAGTTCAAGTGCCTTAGGATGACGAAGAGCATTTCTTTCTCTATCCTATACACATTTTATCCTTTGCTAAGCCCAATTGAGCCGGCAAATTCGTTTCATATAAACCCAGTTGGTGATCATCCCCCACACTGGGGCAAGGCAAAAAGTCATCATTGTTCAAGCAGCATATCCGAAGCGTCGATAGAAGACAAGAATCCTTGAAAGTTTAAATGGCGAGTCATTCAGTCAGATATAGTTGGCCAGTGTTTACATTGTCAAAAAAAGGGGTAAGAAAAAGCAGTGTGCCTGATAAAAGTAAGGCCAATGCCCAATGAAAAAATGTCAGGATATGACATGTCAAAATCATCCCCAGTAGAGCAGTAGTCCTACAAGTCTCAAAGGAATCAAGTGATGAACTCTCGAAGCCAATGGAACATCTACCGAGGAGACAATCCCTGGTGAAGAAGAAGACTAGTGACAATGCCGAGATGATCACCAACTTATTCACCCCAGTTATATACATTTTAAGCCTAATGATCTATTCATTTCTCAACCCATGAGCCTAGCCTGCGTTACGTCCCTTGCAAAGTCTCTTCAGATTAGGGCACTTGAACTAACGTAGAGTTTCTGATGTTTATAAGCTTAGCTCGAAGAAGTGCGAGCAAGTCCATTTCTATCTCATTTTGCAGGTTCTTGATTTGTAAACTCGAAGACAATTGCAGAGTATTTTCTTTCAATAGTTTCGACTCAAAGAGTCTCTTTTGCTAAGCCATTGATCAAGCCCATGTTACGGTCCTAACAAAGACCTCTCATATTGGTAAAGTCGTACTGCTTGCGAGAATACTCAGACCCTTGTCAATATGATGATGGTGAGATGGAGCGATTCTCCATAAATCAGCCTTTTCGATGAGAATGAGAGAAAGCCCTTTTGGACCGGAAGTCCCTCATTCGACATTTTCAAGATATCCGCTTGTGAGTTCGAATTGTCTTGTCATGATTTTTCCCCAGCGGAGTTTGTAATGCCAATTTGACAAAACCATCCTGCATAAAACCAGTTGAGATCATAGTGCATGAGTATATGTGTTCTTGGTAGTGCGCGAATGCATATTACATGTTGCCTAAAATCGTGTCTAGCAGGAGACACACCCTCAAGAGACGGAGATATCGCTAGGTAAGTATATCTCTATCCCTTGGATGTCTATGACTATCCAGGTATCCCTAACCTGTTTGAGCAATCGTCAGGTCCCATATTTGATCATTTTGTTGCGATCTCTAGATGCCTTTGATGATGTTTAGGTGTTTATTGATCGAGCCTTTTCAGGTACCTCTGACGATATCCATGTACTTTGTCAAGGAACCCTTGAACACTCGGGCTAGCCCCTTTGTTCGCCAAATCACAGATTTTCATACAATCTCGAGAAGATTCCCCCGTGACACGCCTATGAGCAGGTATAGGCGCCGCGGCCAAATCTTTACAAGTACCTATGGAGACGTATAGGTATCTTGTGAAGGTCGGAATATTTCTCTAATCTCAGGTATTCCCCCGCTACTCACCTATGAGTAGATATAGGTGAAGCGGCCAAATCTTTATGAATGCATATGAGAAGATATATGTATTTCATAAAGGTCGGAATATTCTCCCTATCCCAGATGTTCCCCCGCTACTCACCTATGAGCAGATATAAGTGAAGCGGCCAAATCTTTATGAATGCGTATGAGAAGGTATACGTATTTCATAAAGGTCGGAATATTCTCTCTATCCCGGATGTTCCCCCGCGATTCACTTATGAGCAGATATAAGTGAAGCGGCCAAATCTTTACAAGTATCTATGGCGATGTATAGGTATCTTGTAAAGGTCGGAATATTCTCTCAATCCCATGTGTTCCCCGCAGTTCACTTATGAGCAGATATAAGTGAAGCGGCCAAATCTTTATGAGTACCGGTATCTCATAAAGGTCGGAATATCCTCTTGAAGTTCCCCCGTGACGCACCTATGGAGATGTATAGGCGCAGCGGCCAAATCTTTACAAATACCTATAGAGATATGTCGGAACGTTTGTAAAGGTCGGAACGTTTTTACATTTTTTTACTAAAAAACTGCTCTCGTGAGTCCAGATGATGATTGGATACGTCGAGCTTTCTTCGTGTGTTTTGACTTAATTGTAGATCACCGAAGTTCATCAACAGTGTATCAGGCAATACCTATGGGACTAAGCCCAAACATTTGCCAAACAACATACAAAATTAGAGTCGTGCCTCGAATTGCATTATCTCTCTCCTGTCAGGTAAGTAATTCCAGGTATATTTTCTACTTATGTCAGCATGCATCATTTCTTAATGCATTTAAATACGGGACTCATAATCCCGACAAAAACAACATTCATTGCATTTGCATAGGTGAAATTTAGGTATCATTTAGTCTTTGAATGCAACCTCTGCGAGCTCACCTTCAAAGAGGGGCAGCTGTTGACACCTAAATTTTAGCGACCATTTAGTCGTAATTTGTATAGAAAATTAGGGATTAAATTTTTAACCCCTAAACAAAAATATTTAGGTTCCATAACATATAGTTTAAATTCATTTTATATTAATTGCATTTTGCATCGGACTGGCGGTGACGAACGAACTTAAATTTCATCAAATGGGACTCGGCTCGCTTGGAATGCAAGGGCCGGGAATTACAAGTCAAATGGGCTCGGTTGTTTTAATTTGAGCTTAATTCAGCCCATTATCCTTAATTAATTCAGCCCATTTAAATTAAATTAAAATCTAAGCCCAAGCCTAAGCCCATTAGGACTAGAGAGCCCATCTAATTGATCTAGATTAGTGTTATATATATATATCATTAGGTCAGGATTTTGAGGAGAACATAATTTTGGACACAGTTTTTCAGATCAGAATTTTCAGAGAGAAAAAGTGAGAGAAGAAAAAAAAAGAAGAGAGAGAGAACGCCGCTCCCCGCGCGGCCGCACGTCGCCGCCCGGAGCCCCGCTGCACCATCTCACCGCGCCGCTGCTGCCTCGTGATTCTGTTCCCCGTGCCGCCGCATGCCCGACGTCGCATCATCGCCGTATGCTGCGTCAACCGCCGCCGCTTGCCTCTGCTCACAGCCATACTTCTGGCCGTGAATCACTTCTGCCCCGAAGTCAACACTGCCATGCCCACATTGACCACTCCAACGTCAGTCCACGGAAGTCTCACGTAGAATTCACGTCTACAAATTGGGGAGAAGGAGGAGAGTTGCACAGGGACTCTCTAAAGACAATGAGAATATACAAAAGAAGCAATGTGGCGGTGAAGTCTTGAAGAGCAAACAGGAAGTGGAGGTTGAGTAAAGCAAGTGAAGAGCAAACAAGACATTGTCTAAGATTCATCTTCTTGTTCTGCAACGTGGGGACACCAACATTGACGATGCTCCCTGCGGTAAACGAGTCTTGATCAGTGGAGGTTCTTTCACTCCTCCGGTGCTCATTCTTCACGTGTTCCGAGACTTTGCTGCGACGATCCCCTCACGCAAGCCACCGAACACCCCCACCGAACTGAAAGTCCACACGATCCAGCAAGTTCGTGAACTGTACCGCCGTTCCGGACGCTACCGTGAGCTGCCGCGCCGACGCCGCGTCGCCGCGTCGCCCGAGTCCGATCCCAATCCGCAAACTCGATCCTGAGTCGATTCGAATTTGGGAATTATCTGCAAATTAGGTAATTGGATATTATCCGATATTTTTTCAGAATATTTAATTTACTAATTTGAGTGTTTGAATATTTCGTGAACATCGTGTGGAATATTAGATATATTAGGATAATTATCTGATATCCGCAATATTTTTAAAATATTCAAAATTAGGAAACTTTCCTAATTGAGCAACGTATCTGGACGACTATCCGACCTTATCCCTAAGGTACGATACGTGGCGATACGGAAAATCATTATCCAATCCATAATTACTTGGGTACGATAATGACTTTTATCTGTTTTCCAAATTTGAATGATCGACTTTCCGTCAATATCTGTAACCCTATAGATATGACCGATAGTTCGATTTTTGTGCCTAATCCGAGTTTGAAATGAATTTTGCGGATCGCGTGGCTGTTTTAAATGTGGATGCTATCTCTGTTTAAATTGTTTTTCCTTTTCAAATAAAAAAGAAAATTCAAAAAATATCAGTTAGGATTTGAATTTGAGTTTTGCATGTTTAGGGAATCCTAAATATATCTAGACGATAGAGTAATTATTTAATTTAAATTAGGACTTGAGATAATCTATTTCCTAGTTTAAATTAAGTAATATTCTAATCTTAATAGATTATTTAGGTTTTTTTTTAATTCCGAATTTTCATGAAAACCCAAAAAAAAGAATGAATTGCTTTATGGTAGATTAGGATAGATTGCATTCTTAATTTAAGTAATTTATTATTTCGAATTTTAACAAAAATCCCAAAAATAAGTCATGTTAGGATATGTTAAGTCATCATAGGTTGCATGTTAATTTAGGCATATTTTTATTCCGAATTTCATTAGAAAATACCAAAAATAAATCATTTGCCCGTCATCAGAATTAGGTCACGTCGTCGCATGACATATAGTTTGCATGCTAGGTTGCATTACTTGCATGTCATTTTTGCACGTCATTGTATGTAGATTAGCTTTCATTTAAATAAGCGAAAATCCAAAAATTGAGTGAATTCCTTGTTAATTAGAAATCATATTAGGTTGTTGATGTGATTTTCTAGCTAACAATGCAGATGCTTACGTTGCTTCGAGGTAAGTAATTCTTCCAACTTGCAATTTATTCAATGCTTTCTTGGGTGTTAAATTGGTGGTTTGCGCACCTGCATGAACACCTCACATGTTAGTAACTAAGTTAAAATGGATCCAGATTGCTTGCCAAAACATTTTTGAAAAGAAAAGGTACCGAAAGGGCGTTAGACTAGATCTAGCGTAATCAAGTCCCCGGGCTTAGAATCTCTGGTTCGTAGGAATAAAATATATCTCCCTATGTTTTATTTAGGTTTCTAATCGACCTACCACAAATTGATTAGTGGCGACTCTAAGCATGAAAACATTTGCATGTTAAAAACTTAAACCCTAAGTTGCGAATTGGTAGGGCTTGGGAGGGCCCGAGTTAAGTTTAGTCTTAACAATCCATTAGCCTGAGAAATTTTAGGTCGCGACAATTACTATTTTATTTTATTAAATAAATTAATTTTCGGATTTAAATAATAATATTTTATTCTTCAAAAAGAAATATTTATTAATAAAATATTCAAATTCCGAAAATTAAATATTAGTATTTTTGAATAATTTTTAGTATCGAATTGTGATTGTTTTATGCTTGGATTGTAATTCCAATGTTGGATTTCGCCGTATAAGTTGGCATATATGACCAAATGATTTGAATGATTATGTTTTAAGAAAAGATTTTGAATCTTTGAAAATAAATTATTTTATAATTATGTTTGAGAAAGAAATTTGAGGCTCTGAGAATGAAATGTGTGTTTCAAAATGATGTTTTCAAAATTGAGTGACTGTTTGCATATGTGTTCACATGAAAATGGTTATGTGACATTAATTCGAGCACGTTTCATGTTTGCATTGGCCAATTGAAAAGATAAGAATTGGCTTGAATACTTGTGTGTTCGTGTGGTCACATGTCAAAGCCGTCTTGCTATAGATCGCTTGACGATACCCGATTCATCAACGTCTACTGCAGATCGTGCTCAATTTTATCTAATGCCTGGAGATTATCTGGATTGCTGATACTCCGGATGCCGAATCGCTGCTCGATAGCGGATTCGATGCTCCTTACGGGATATCATCTTACTGTCGAATTATTTGATGTTGTCGTATTGGAATGTCGTCATCCTATACATTGTTTGACGTTGCCGTGCTCGACGAGGCAGGACGATGCCCAGTCATGTTGGAAGACTACCATCTCGTTGCGTATCACTTGATGTGCGGTGGCCTAGAAGGGTCGTGATAAATGGAACACGCATGTTGCATAGTGTTTGATTATGTGGTGAATACTGCTAGGCATGGTATGGGACATGCCCAAGTGATTTTACCTTATAATCAAGACATGTGCGAATGTGGATGCATGATGCATGGGAAATCTCTTTATGTGTTCCGAGTATGTATTATGATGTATGCATGATTGAGATATTTATTGACTGATGTCATGCATGCCACATATGCCAAGGTGAGGTAAGGATACTTGTGATTGTCATTCGCCATGTGATTGACTCGTATATGATGTGTGGCTGTCTGTGTAACACCCCGAATTTCGACTCAATTTCGGAATCAATAAAACGAGTATTATTTCTCATTTCACTTTAGTAAGTCTCACCCAGAGCTGATCACTCTTGGGATACTGACCAAATGGGAATGACTAATTAGGAAAACACGGTACGTGGACCAGGGACCCGATCGCCAACCTAGCACAAATTTCGAGAAACGATCAGAAAATATTTTGGGCCAATGTGGGCTGATCGTAGAAAGGTGACGGATTTGATTTGGCCAAGGCCAGTAATGTATGATCGGATAGCAGGTGATTCTGTACGATCGAAAGTATACGTGACCAACTGATCCTGAACTTGAACCGAACGATCGTAACCTTAGGAGCTAGCGATAACTCCTCTCGTTCTCTCGATAATTGAGGCCGTGATGACTCGGATAACTAAGTCGATACGCGTAACCTCTAAACAGCCGCTCATTAGTGAGAGATACTGAAATTTGAAATTGAACAAGTTTTGATCGCGTAATTGGGTTCGGATATCGATGTCGATTTTTGAGGAGTTAAGAGACTATTTTTGCGAAACCGACGTCATATTATGTTGGCCAATCATATTTGGGGTCAGTGCGGTCGAAAATTGGAATTTTGGCCCGGGACAGAAAAATTACCATTTTGCCCCTGGACCCAGTGCTGGGTATTCCGACTTTTGGACTGCAAATTTGGAATTAATTAAGATATGTTTTTAGCTCAATTATTGGACCAATTGACCTTTTTACCTATCAATTATTTGGATAAGAACAAAGGTGGGCTATTGGATCAAGGGTATTTTGGGTATTAGCCTAGGATTTTGACAAGTGTCCCCCACTAGCCCCTACATTTGACCATGTTGACCCTCTCTCTCCTCATTTTTCCCTCCACATTCTCTCTCCCTCACCCGACCACTCCCCCTCCACGATCGTCCCTCCTCCACCGGTCTTCCTCCTTCGCCGTTTGTGAAGCCGCCGAAGCTAGAGCTACACGCCGCTGCCGCACCAGCCGCCGTTCCACCTCTCGATCGTCACCATCACCTTGCCAGCACCTCCATCCCGTTCGTTCTCTCTCTCCCGCTGGTTTTCCCTCTCGGCCGCCGTACGTCGCCGCGCTGTGTGCCGCCGTGCCGTCCGCCTGGTGCCGCCATCATCCAACCTCACCGAATCACTTCCCCTCCACCGTCTCGCCATCACCATCTTCGCCGCCATACGGTTTGGCCAAGGACAGCCATCCGTACAACCGCGCCACCGTGAACTGCTGCCGTCCACTCGGAATGCCGTTGCCGATTCGCTGTTCATCGGTAATTGGTCGCCCGTTCTTCATCGCCTAAGTTGGATTAAGCGAGTATAACTTTCTAAACCCGGTCTAGGACAGTGTACATTTTTAGACCGGCCCGATTTAGAGTATACTTGTATAATTTGAGGAAAATTTGATACTGGTAGTTCAAGGTTGAGATTGCGAATTATTTGGTGGATTATTGTGGTGATCTAGTGGCGAATTGAAGGTCGATAATGGAGTGAATAGTGGCTGTCCATTTGGTGATTTATTGGGTTAAAATGGACAAATTGAGGATTAGGTGACCGAATTACCGGGTATGCCCAGGTTGGCTGATTTAATGATTGTTGTGCTCAATTATAGTAAATCGGGTATTGCCATGTCATGTGATCGTGTGGCCGACCAATGCGAAGTGTGATTGGCCAATTGATGGCTCGTGTTATTTCCCTAACTGGTGAATTGTGTATTGGGCGGCATGATATTAATTGGCCAAGTGAGCACGTCATTATGAATTGGACGCTGTGTGGTGACAGTGATTTGACTGAGTGTCTGTGTTATGTTGATGCTCATTATACATTGTACGATATTGCATGGCCACGCTTTGTGTATGCCAAGAATGGGCATGAGATGAGAATTATACGAGAATGCATGCTTGACATGAGCATGTGATCACCTAATCGCCCTGATGCGTGTTACGCGGGGTTCAGATAATAACTGGCTTTGTGTATGTGTGATCACAATTTGCCCTGATGCGTGTTACGCGGGGTGTGCCGTCCTGATGCGTTTTACGCGGGACGATGCCCAGTTTGTCCGGATGACGATCAACCTGATGCGTTTTACGCAGGCTCTGGTTCGTAAGGGGATCAGTGTTGCGCCTCATGCACTTTATAGTAGGCTAGAGACACTGGGCCTAGGGTGTTTTTACGCTGGCCATGAACTGTTGTGATTTAAGAAAGAGACTTGATGCATTTTACGCGGGTCGTATTAATTGATAAATGAGTATTGAGCCAGTGTGTAGTGTGAGCCAGAATGAAACATGGCATGATGATGACATTTGCATGCATAAGAATGCATGGGCTAGTGCACGAGTGTGCGAGACTCGATGAATGGCATGCGAAACGAACACTATTGAGCATGAGCATGCGTTTGGCGTACGTGTGACTATGTGTGTCACGTATGTGCCGTGATTATTATATATCGAACTGTTTAACCTGTAGGGTCAATGAGGTGAGTGATCTGGGCCTGAGGGTCTAGGTCGATTGTTGTGATGTGACTTTTGAGTGTTATACTGCTTGTCAGGAGATGTATGTTAGCCTAGCCTAGGTTTAGGGGGGGTTTTACTCACTGAGATACGTTCTTATTGTTGTATAATCCAAACTTTTCAGACTCCCGACCTTGATCATGCTGAAGCTACCTATACTTTTTGGGATCCCGACGCAAATTCAGCAGTCGACCAGCGTATTTCCCTCTGGCAATGGGGAAGCTTATGTAAGGTATCGGTCAGTGGTTTTTGTGAACGTGGGCGAATACTTCTATTAGACCCAGGAGTACATTGCTTGGTGTCTACGAGACGTTGATGGGAACATAGGCCGGCCTCTCAAGACCTTTGACGCCACACTTGACAAAAATGGCCTAATGGAGCCTATAGTTGTGAATGGTGAGGTGATAGATCCCCATGATGCTCATAATTGGGATGTCCAGATTGAAGTAATGGATGATGAGCCACAAGTGATAGTTGAAGACCCAGATCAGTTTGTGGACGAAAAGGATGAACCGGAGGCCATAGACTTAGATGAGGACGAGGATGGAGAAGTTGCAGAGCTACGCTCCGATGAAGAGATAGGACTATATCTTGACCCAGAGTTAGAACCGAACTCAGAGGATGAGAGGACTGCAGCAGAAGACATGGATGCTGAGGAATCTGAGTCTCAGGAGAGTTCTTCAGAGGAGTCCTCAGAGTCTGATCCGGACTGGGAGCCTTAGTATAGGTCCTAGCCCTTAGTAGGGAAGCTCGTACCTTTTTGACTGGTACCTTTCCTGTATATGGCCTAACCTTCTCCCAGCCATTTGTCCCTTTTTGATCTGGTGGCTACTGTGTGTTGGTTTTGTTCTTATCTTTTAGTTTGTATAAAAAGTACTTTATAAAAAGGTTTCCCTTTTGAAATGAAAATGTATATTTGTAATTATATTCTTGTTTGGTTTATTGTGCTATCTTTGGTCTTGTATATTTATTTTGTGCGGGTGTTTATTTATTGCTTCCACATGTGCCTTATCTCTGTTTGGGTATTGGGTCGGCGACGCATCCTGGGAGCATTGCACCATAATCGATTGAAGATGGGATGCTCGCGTACCGAGGAGTTCGGGGCGTGACATCCCCATTTGATTTGGTATCATAGCAAGGTCAGCTCGGTGCATTTCGATCAAAACCTGGAGTGATAAGGAGCGATGAGATCGTGGGTAGTCCATAGGGTGACCTCGTGTGCTAAGTACATCTCTTGACAGTTTGTGCTTTGAGTGATTGATTGTGTGACCCATAATAATGCAGGTGCAGCAGGACCCGAGGTGAGTATGCTAATCTCCTTGGGTGAAGTTTGTGCTAGTTGTGTTGGAAGGCATGCTGAGTGCTAGCTTGTTGTGCTAGATACCTGCCTAGGACTTAGATTGGATTAGATTGGTTTAAGTCTTTAATTCCTAAGTGGAATTATAGCAAGTAGTTGAGTAGTTGAGTTCGTAACGATGAGTAAGAGAAAAGGAAAGGAGCCCCAATGTCAGTCTAGTGAGGGAGTCCACAAGGCTAGAGATCCAAGATTCGACGATGTGATGGATACCCTGCGGGAAATAGGGCACATAATGGTTATGCAAGCACAGGAAAGGGCCACGGCTTATGCGCAGGCTGCTGAGGCCGCACCAATTGCTGGTAATGAAGGTAATCAGGCCTAGCAAGGGCAGGCCCAACCTGCAGTAGTCAGACAGATGCCCCAGTTGGTGGAGCAATTCTTGAAGATGAAGCCGCCAAAGTTTGACGGTAAGGGTGACCCCGAAGCTGCCTCAGATTAGACAGATGAATTAGAGAAGGCATTTGAGGTATTGGGGTGCACTGATGTAGAGAAAGTGACGTTGGCGGCGTATCAGTTGCAAAGTGGTGCGAATGATTGGTGGAAAGCCACTAGGGGTAGGGTGTTTCCATAAGGTACCGAGTTGAATTGGGCAATGTTTGTCGAAAGTTTTTATGGAAAGTACTTTTCGGAAGTTGCCCAGGAGAGGAAGTTAATGGAATTTATGTGACTGCGCCAAGGTCAGATGACCGTTGGTCAGTACGAAGCAGAATTTGCGAGATTAGCCAAGTTCGCACCGATTATGGTAGAGAACCTGCGAGACAAAGCTCGGAGATTCCGAGATGGTTTGAAGCTAGATCTCCGAAGCCAGATTTTGTCGTACAATATCAAAGATTTCGGAGAAATGTATGAGCGGGCACAGATTATAGAGCGGGATCAGCAAGAAAGAGCGGCCGCTTCTGGATCGCAGTTTGTCCAGATCAGAGACAACCGCCGTCTGGGGAAGAACTCTATGACAGGAAATATGCGGTTTGTCCCACCCGCTAGACGGATTATAGAGAAGCCGAGCCCCCAGCCGAGTAGATTTGGAACATGTTACAAGTGTGGGAGTCTGGAGCACCAGATTAGGAATTGCCCACAGCTGCAACCCTCAGGACCACCTAGGTTGCCGCCTTCATGAGTTGGAAATCAAGCCGGACCTCCCCTACCAACCAATCAAGGACGACCGCCAGCATAGGGAAGAGTTTATGCTATGGTGCGCAGAGAAGTTGAGGACGCGCCGGGCATGGTCACAGGTACCATTTCTCCTTGCAATCATGCTGCTTATGCGTTATTTGATCGGGGGCGATCCACTTTTTTATTTCGGAGCAATTTGTTAAGCTAGTTGGTTTGGAACTGGTGTTGATTGAGACTATGCTTAGTGTGTTGACGCCTATGAATGATAAAATGTTAGTCTCTTTTGGATGTCTCAACTGTAAGATTGTGATTGGAGGTAAAGAAGAAAGTATCGACTTGGTAGTGTTGGCCATGTTCGATTTTGATGTGATAGTTGGGAATGACTGGCTAGTGAGCCATAAGGCCGTCATGGATTGCGGCAGTAAGACAATCCAATTTAATTCGATTGGACATCTAAGGTTTGAGTTTTAGGGAAATCGAGGAGGAACCTCGATCCCTTGGACTTCTTCACTCGAAGTGACGAAATTGTTGGATGATAGCTATGAAGGATATTTAGTGAATGTTGTGGATCCAACAATGGCGGAACCTAAGTTGGAAGAGATACCAGTAGTATGCAATTTCCCTGAGGTCTTTCCGGAGGAATTGCCAGGTTTACCGCCCGAGCGAGAAGTGAAATTTGTGATAGAGTTGGCACCAGGAACTGAGCCGATTTCAAGGGCACCATATCGGATGTCGTTGTCAGAATTGAAATAACTAAAGGTACAGGCACAGGAGTTGTTGGACAAAGGTTTCATTTGTCCTAGTGTATCTCCATGAGGAGCACCGATCCTTTTTATGAGGAAAAAGGATGGGACATTGAGGTTGTGTATTGATTACCGATAGTTGAATCAGGTGACGATTAAGAACAAGTATCCACTGCCGAGGATTGATGATCTGTTCGATCAGTTGCAAGGAGCATCTGTGTTTTCTAAGATTGATTTGCGGACCGGATACCACCAGCTGAGAATCCGAAAGGAGGACATTCCTAAGACTGCTTTTAGGACGCGGTATGGGCACTATGAGTTTACAGTGATGCCCTTCGGATTGACCAATGCCCATGCTGCCTTTATGAACTAATGAACAGAGTATTTAAGGAATTTCTGGACAGATTCGTTATAGTGTTCATCGACGACATTTTGGTGTATTCGAAAAGCCCAGAGGAGCATGAGGTACATTTGACTGAGGTATTACGGACTTTAAGAGAACACGTGCTTTTTGCCAAGTTCAGTAAGTGTGAGTTTTAGCTAAGTAGAGTAGCATTTCTTGGTCACATAATCTCAGGGGATGGAATTTCTGTGGACCCGATAAAGATTGAGGCAGTGATGAAGTGGCCAAGACTGACCTCCATAATAGAGATTCGAAGTTTCTTGGGATTGACCGGCTACTATCGTCGTTTTGTAGAAGGATTCTCGTCGATAGCCATGCCGTTGATGCGATTGCTTAAGAAGGAATCTAAGTTCGTATGGGACGATACATGTGAGAAGAGTTTTCAGGAGTTAAAATATAGGTGAACGACTGCCCCAGTGTTGACCATTCCGTCCGGACCAGGAGGATTTGAAGTCTATAGCGATGCATCACTAAGAGGACTTGGTTGTGTCCTGATGTAGCACGGAAAAGTGTTGCGTATGCGTCACGCCAATTGAGGCCGCATGAAATGAACTATCCGACGCACGATTTGGAGTTGGCAGCGATCGTCTTTGCCCTTAAGATCTGGAGGCACTACTTGTTCGGAGAAAAGTTTCAGATTTATACGGATCATCAAAGCCTCAAGTATTTATTTTCACAAAAGGAATTGAATATGAGGCAGTGCTGATCGATGGATCTTCTGAAGGACTACGACTGCGATATCATATATCACCCAGGGAAAGCAAATCGAGTAGTTGATGCACTAAGTCGTAAGTCAAGTATGGCGCTTATGATGGTCAGAGAGTGGACCTTGCTAGAGAAGCTCAGGGATTTGGAGTTCAAATTTGAGGTGAGTCAGATGTCTAGCCTGATGGCTGTTTTGAGAATTGAACCGGAAATCCAGGCAAGGATTACGGCACTCCAGTCTACGGATCTAGAGATACAAAAGATTATCGGAATGGACGCCGCCTCAAGGAAATCGGAATTTCAAGTGAGTGAGGATGGAATTTTAAAGTTCCAAGGGCGATTATGTGTGCCTGATGAGTTTGAGCTTAAGGAGGAAATTTTAAGTGAGGCACATCGTAGTAATTACAGTATCTACCCAGGTAGTACAAAGATATATCAGAATGTGCGGCAGCATTATTGATGGAATGGACTGAAGAAAGATGTGGCCAAGCATGTGGCCAAGTGCTTGACTTGCCAACAAGTATAGGCACAGCACTATAAGCCTGGAGGACTGCTGAGACCGTTGAAAATTCCGGATTGGAAATGGGAACACATCACGATGGATTTTGTAACGGGACTGTCACGAAGCCAGAGAGGATATGATTCGATATGGGTGATAGTAGATCGACTGACTAAGTCAGAACACTTCCTGGCAGTTCGAAAGGATTTTGAGCTGGAAAGGTATGCAGAGTTATATGTACAACAGATAATCCGTCTTCATGGAGTACCAGTGACAATCACATCGAATTGTGATCCGATGTTTATAGCGAATTTTTGAAAAAGTCTGCAAGTAGCCATGGGAACAAAGTTGCAATTCAGTACGGCCTATCATCCGCAGGCAGATGGCCAGTCTGAAAGGACAATTCAGACCCTAGAGGACATGCTGAAAGCTTGTGTATTAGATTTTCAAGGCAAATGGGAAGAACAATTGCATTTGATAGAATTTGCCTACAATATAGCTATCAGCAAAGTATCCAGATGGCACCGTTCGAAGCCTTATATGGTAGGGCGTATAGGACGCCTTTGTGTTGGGACGAAGTAGGTGAGCGAAGTATTACCGGCCCAGAGTTGGTGTAGCAAACAGTGGAAGCTGTTGAGATCATCCGAGATAGATTGAGGATAGCGCAGAGTCGCCAAAAGAGTTACGCCGATCGGAGATGACGACCCTTGAAGTTCCAAGTTGGAGATCATGTATTTCTCAAGGTGTCGCCTATGAAAGGATTATCCCGATTCGGTAAGAAAGGAAAGCTCAGTCCAAGATACATCGGCCTATTCGAGATTTTAGAGACGATTGGTAATATGGCCTACCGACTTGCCTTGCCGCCCAACTTGTCCCAAGTGCACAATGTTTTTCACGTGTCGATATTAAGGAAATACGAACCAGACTCGACTCACGTTCTGAAGTACGAGGAGATAGATGTGGATGACAGAGTGTCGTACGTGGAAAGACCAGTAAGGATCGAAGATTGAAAAGACCATGGGCTAAGGAATAAGACGATCCCAATGGTCAAGGTCGTCTTGGAGCACCATGGGACTGAAGGTGCCACATGGGAAAGTGAAGAGACCATAAGACGTCAACACCCCTATTTATTTAAGTAATTAAGTGAGTTTGCAAATTTCGAGGACGAAATTTTTGTAAGGGGGAAGAATTGTAACACCCCGAATTTCGACTCAATTCCGGAATCAATAAAACGAGTATTATTTCTCATTTCACTTTAGTAAGTCTCACCCAGATCTGATCACTCTCGGGATACTGGCCAAATGGGAATGGCTAATTAGGAAAATACGGTACGTAGACCAGAGATCCGATCGCCAACCTGGCACAGATTTCGAGAAACGATGAGGAAATATTTTGGGCCAATGTAGGTCGATCGTAGGAAGGTGATGGATTTGGTTTGGCTAAGGCCAGCGATGTATGATCGGATAGTAGGTGATTTTATACGACCGAAAGTACACGTGGCCAACCGATCCTGAACTTGAACCGAACGATCGTAACCTCGGGAACTAGCGATAATTCCTCTCATTCTCCCGATAATTGAGGCCGTGATGACTCGGATAACCTAAGTCGATACGCGTAACCCCTAAATAGCCGCTTGTTAGTGAAAGACACTGAAATTTGAAATTGAGCAAGTTTTGATAGTGTAATTGGGTCCGGATTTCGATGTCGATTTTCGAGGGCTTAAGAGACTATTTTTGCGAAACCGACGTCATATTATGTTGGCCAATCATATTTGGGGTCAGTACGGTCGAAAATTGGAATTTTGGCCCGGGACGGAAAAATTACCATTTTGCCCCTAGACCCAGTGCTGGGTATTCCGAATTTTGGAATGCAAATTTGGAATTAATTAAGATATGTTTTCCGCTCAATTATTGGACTAATTGACCTTTTTACCCCTCAATTATTTGGATAAGAATAAAGGTGGGCCATTGGATCAAGGGTATTTTGGGTATTAGCCTAGGATTTTGACAAGTGTCCCCCACTAGCCCCTACATTTGACCATGTTGACCCTCTCTCTCCTCATTTTTCCCTCCACATTCTCTCTCCCTCACCCGGCCACTCCCCCTCCACGATCGCCCCTCCTTCGCCGTTTGTGAAGTCGTCGGAGCCGCCGGAGCCGGAGTTGCACGTCGTTGCTGCACCAGCCACCGTTCCGCCTCTTGACCGTCACCATCACCTCGCCAGCACCTCCATCCCGTTCATTCTCTCTCTCCCATTGGTTTTGCCTCTTAGTCGCCGTATGTCGCCGCCCGCCGGGGGGCCGCGTCGTGCGCTGCCATGCCGTCCGCCTGGTGTCATCGTCACCCAACCTCACCGAATCACTTCCCCTCTGCTGTTTCGCCATCACCATCTTCGCCGCCGTACGTTCTGGCCAAGGACCGCCGTCCTTATAGCTGCGCCGCTGTGAATCGCCGCCGTTCGCTCGGAACGCCGCCGCCGATTCGCCGTTCATCGACAATTGGCCACCCGTTCTTCATCGCCTAAGTTGGATTAAGTGAGTATAACTTTCTAAACCCGGTCTAAGACAGTGTACATTTTTAGACGGGCCCAGTTTAGAGTATACTGGTATGATTTGAGGAAAATTTGATACTGGTAGTTCAAGGTTGAGATCGCAATTTATTTGGTGGATTATTGTGGTGATCTAGTGGCGAATTGGAGGCCGATAATGGAGTGAATAGTGGCTGTCCATTTGGTGATTTATTGGGTTAAAATGGACAAATTGAGGATTAGGTGACTGAATTGTCGGGTATGCCTAGGTTGGCTGATTTAATGATTGTTGTGCTCAATTATAGTAAATCGGGTATTGTCATGTCGTGTGATCATGTGGCCGATCAATGCGGAGTGTGATTGGCCAATTGATGGCTCGTGTTATTTCCCTGACTGGTGAATTGTGTATTGGGCCGCATGGTATTAATTGGCTAAGTGAGCACATCCTTATGAATTAGACGCTGTGTGGTGATAGTGATTTGACTAAGTGTCTGTGTTATGTTGATGCTCATGATACATTGCACGATATTGCATGGCCACGCATTGTGTATGCCGAGAATGGGCATGAGATGAGAATTGTGATTTGACTAAGTGTCTGTGTTATGTTGATGCTCATGATACATTGCATGATATTGCATGGCCACGCATTGTGTATTCCGAGAATGGGCATGAGATGAGAATTGTGCGAGATTGCGTGCCTGACATGAGCATGTGATCACCTAATCGCCCTGATGCGTGTTACGCGGGGTTCAGATAATAACTAGCTATGTGTATGTGTGATCACAATTTGCCTTGATGCATGTTACGCGGGGTGTGCCGTCCTGATGCATTTTACGCGGGACGATGCACGGTTCGTCCGGATGATGACCAACCTGATGCGTTTTATGCGGGCTCTGATTCGTAAGGAGATCGGTGTTGCGCCTCATGTACTTTGTAGCAGGCTAGAGACATTGAGCCTAGGGTGTTTTCACGCTGACTACGAAGTGTTGTGATTTAAGAAAGAGACCGATGCGTTTTACGCGGGTCGTATTAATTGATAAATGAGCATTGAGCCAGTGTGCAGTGTGAGCCAGAATGAAACATGGCATGACGATGACATTTGCATGCATAAGAATGCATGGACTAGTGCACGAGTGTGCGAGACTCGGTGAATGACATGCGAAACGAACACTATTGAGCATGAGCATGCGTTTGGCGTACGTATGACTATGTGTGCCACGTATGTACCGTGATTATTATATATCAAACTGTTTAACCTGCAGGGTCAGTGAGATGAGTGATCTGGGCCTGAGGGTCTAGGTCGATTGTTGTGATGTGACTTTTGAGTGTTATATTGCTTATCAGGAGATGTATATTAGCCTAGCCTAGGTTTAGGGGCGGTTTTACTCACTGAGACGCGTTCTCATTATTGTATAACCCAAACTTTTCATACCCCCGACCCTGATCATGCCGAAGCTACCTATACTTTTTGGGATCCCGACGCAAATTTAGCAGTCGACCAGCGTATTTCCCTCTGTGAATGGGGAAGCTTATGTAAGGTGTAACGTCTTGAAATTCGACTCACTTTCGTGATCAATGAAATTGATGTATTTCTCATTTCATTTTAGTAAGTCACGCCCGGAACTGATCATTCTCGGGATACTAACCAATGAGGAAAGGCTAACTAGAAAATCAGTACGTGGACCCAAGAACTCGACCGTGAATCGAGTCCAATTTCGAGAAACGATGAAGGAATTTTTTGTGCCGATATGGGCCGGTCCAAGGGGAGTGACGGAATCGGGTTGACCGACGACGTTCAATCGGATAGCGGGTGATTTCGCACGACCGAGAGTATGCGCGGCGAGCGATCCCGAACTTATTTCGGACGATCGCGACCCCTGGGACTAGCGATAAATCCTCATGTTCTCTGGGAAATCAGGACCGTCATAACTCGAGTAGCCTTAGGTCGATATGCGTAACCCCTAAACAGCTGCCCGTTAGTAAGGGACACTAAAATCGCAAATTGAGTGAAAATGATCGTGGAATTGAGTCCGAATTTCGATGTCGAGTTTCGTGGGCGTACACGACTATTTTTGCAAGGACGATGTCATTTTTATGTGGCTAATTATATTTGAGATCAGTGGAGTCAAAATTGGAAAAATTGACCCGGGAGTGGAAAATTACTATTTTGTCCCTAGGCCGAATTATGGTGTTCCGAATTTTGGGGGATATTTGGGATTTAAATTATGGTCTAGTGAGCCCCAATAATTCAAAATACTATGGACAAAATTGCCTCTCCATTATTAGACTTGATTGGATCTCAACCATTGGATGAAGGGCATGATGGTCATTATGGCAAAGTTGGTCACCAACTCTCACCAACTCCCACTAAGCAATGCCCATATACACTCTCTAGTCTCTCTCTCTCCTCCCATTTCCTCCTCCCCAAGCCAGCCACCCTCTCCTCTCCCCCTCTCCCGTGAGCTCCCCCTCTCCCTCTCGGCCGCCGCATGCCGCCCGCCGGAGGGCCGCCGCCGCCGCCTTGCACCACCACCAACCTGGCCACCTCTTTCTCTCTCTCTCCCTCCTGTCTGCCACGACCAGCATTCCCTTCCCCTTCGCCACCTAGGATCGCCACTGCCATTGCCACCGCTGAGCGCCGCCGAGGGAGCCGCCGCTAGCCGCCACTATTCCGGCACGGAACCGCCACTGTCCAGCCGTCCTCGCCTCCTATCCAGCTTAGTTGGGAATGTAGGAATCCAAATGAGTACAACCCTAAACCCTAATTAGGCTAATTTACATTTTTAGATGGGTTTTAGGGGTTAATTAGGGTATTTTCGGGTTAAATTGTAGAGATTGTTAGGGGTGGATGTTGTGGCTGATTTCGCGGCTTAGGGTGATAATTTAATTGAGGTTTAGAGGCTTAAAATGGGCTGTGCGATGGCTGGACATATTGGATTGAATCGGCCCAAGTTTGGAGTAAGTTCGGGTTCAATTGTGGATTATAGTGCGCGCCTAGTTTGGTCCTCATGGTGGCTGAGTTGGGTGATGTTTTGGGGAGTCCAATGGAGTATTTTGAGGATAATTATTGGCTTAGAGTGACACGTTTGGTGACTGCCCATGCCGGGATTGAATTGGACTGGTGCGATCAATTTAGGGCTTAATTGTGTAATGACCGGGAATGTTTGGATTGGCTGATTTGGGTGATGTTTTGGGGAGCCAAATGGAGTATTTTGAGGATATTTATTGGCCTAGACCGAGTTGTTTGGTGGCTGTCCATACCGAGATTGAATTGGACACGGCGCGATCGATTTGGGGATTAATGGTGTAATTACCGGAAATGTTCGGATTGACTGATTGAGTGGCTGAATTGTCCTTGATTGTGATTAATTTGGTGATGCCATGTCATATGTCTAGTGTGACCAAGGTTGGAGTAGCTTGGCGGGCTTCGAGTGCGCAAGTTCGTGTTGATTTAATTTCGTGATTTCGTGTGCCAAGTTTGTACCATGGCTAGACTGGATGATTTGATTAGTTGCGCTTATTATATATTGAATTAAGCATGTTGCATCGTGAATTGAATACGTGGTGTGTGCAATTGAATGCTCACTGTAAACTTCTTGAATGCTCAAGTGTGAACTTTATGGCCATGAGTGTGCATCTTAAGTATTGGCACGGCATGTGCATATAGGAGTGTGCACGAATGACATGAGCATGTGATCACCTAAAATATCCTGATGCGTTTTACGCGGGGTTCAGATAATAACTGGTGTGTGAATGTGTGATCACATAAAGCCCTAATGCGTGTTATGCGGGGTAGTGACCTTGTCCTGATGCGTGTTATGCGGGACGATACCCGGACTATCGGAAGATGACCAGCCTAATGCGTTTTACGCTGATTATGTATCATGAGCCTGATGCGTTTTACGCAGGCCGGAGATTGATCTCAAAGTGATAGACCCGATGCGTTTTACGCGGGTCGGACCTGATGCGTTTTACGCGGGTTCGGTGAATTTGGTAATTGCAAGTGTGCAAGAGTGCAGGTGTGTGAAATGTATTGATGAGGCATGAGCATGAGTGTGAGCACGAGCATATGCATGGCATGCGTCGTGGCGAAGCGATATGCGTATATATGTGCCGTGATTGAGTCTGTGCTAGTATTGCTCTTATATATAAAGTACCTAACCTGCAGGGTCAGTTAAGTATTGGATTTGGGCCCGAGGGCCTAAGTCATTTATGGTTTAGACAATGTGTTGTTTGGTACTCGTCAGGAGATACATATTAGCCTAGCTTAGGTTTAGGGAACCTACTCGCTAAGATTTATTCTCACTATTGTTGAAACCCAATTTTTCAGACCCCCAGCCTTGAGGATGGCAGGCGTACCGATACGTTTTGGGAGGAGCCCCGGCTAGATATAGTGCTTAACCACCAAGCCGCATACCCCTTTTTGTCAATAGCAACCGTTGACCCATTTTTGATTGGTGGTGTATATTTTGGTGTAAATGGATATTGTATATGGTTCCCGGTATCAATGCAAGTGTATATTTTGTAACCCTATTGGTTGTACTACCCTTGGTCTCGTGAATGATTGGTACGGGTGTTATATTGCTTCCGCGTGTGCATGATTCTCTGTTTGGGCGTTGGGTCGGCGACGCGTCCTAGGATGTTGCACTCGAATCGACCTTGGCGAGGGATGTGGCGCGCCGTAGGTTGTGGGGCGTGACATCCCCGTTTGATTTGGTATTAGAGTAAGGTCAGCTTGATCCAATTAGGTCGAAGCCTGGAGTGATAAGGAGCGATGACCTTGGGTAGCCAGTAAGGTGACCTCGTGTACTAAGTGTACCTCCTGACTGCCTATGTTTGATTGGGTGCTTGTTTAAATTGACTCGTAAGGTGTAGGTGCGGTAGGAACCGAGGTAAGTACGCGAACCTCCTTGGTTGAGATGTTGTGCTGTTTATGTAAGATCGCATGCTGGTTGCTTGACTGCTGTTGTGTATACTTGCTTAGGACCTTAGACCGGATTAGCTTGGCTTAGGTCTCTAATTCCTTAATGGGATTATTACAGGTAGGTGAGCGTGCGAGTCGAGAAGATGAGTAGCCAAGGAAGAGGTAGAGGTCGAGGTTGTGAGCAGGACCATGTAGAATCGTAAGTAAGGGTTGCTGAGGACCCAAGGGTAGATGGGATTTTGAGGGCACTCGAGGAAGCAGGAATTTTGGGAGGTAGACTAGCCCAAGAGAGAGATGCCACTATTGCCGCTGCTGTTGAGGCCGTCGTTGCTGCTGCCAATGGGGCCAATGGGAATAATGGAAATCAGGGGAATCCAAAAAATCCAATTCCAGTACCGGTAAATGTGGTCAGGTCAATGTCTAAATTGGTTGAGCAGTTCTTAAAGTTAAAGCCGCCAAATTTTAACGGCAAAGGTGATTCCGAGGCCGCACCCCGTTGGATTGAGGAACTGGAGAAGGCCTTCGAAGTGTTAGGGTGCACTGAGGCCAAAAAGGTGACATTAGCGGTGTATCAACTGCAAGACAACGCCAATGATTGGTGGAAGGCCACCAAAGGAAGGGTATTTCCCGAAGGAACCGCCCAGACTTGGGCCGTATTTTCTGAGAACTTCTTGGGAAAATTCTTTTCTAAGAGCGCCAGGGAAAGAAAACTGGCAGAATTCATGAGACTCTGCCAAGGATTAATGACCATAGATCAGTACGAGGCAGAATTTGTGAGACTGTCAAGGTTCACGCCGAGGATGGTAGAACACCCTAAGGACAAGGCACGAAGGTTTCGGGATGGACTGAAAGCCGACATTCGCGGCCAACTGATACCGGTGAATTTGAAAACGTATGAGGACTTGTATGAGAGAGCTCAGGCTATTGAGCGGGAACAAGTAGATAGAGCAGCCACATATGGATCGCGGTTCGCCCCAGCTAAGGACAATCGCCTTCTCGGGAAGAAGCCGATGGCGGGAAATAGGCGATTTATCCCACCGATCAGGAAAAATATTGAAAAGCCGAATCAACAGCAAAACAGATTTGGGGCTTGCTTCAAATGTAGGAGTATGGAACACTAGATTAGGAACTGTCCCCAGCAGCGCCCCACAGGACCACCGGCTCAGGCGCAGTAGCCCCGAACTGGAAACCAGGCTAGGAATCCCCCGCCGGCTAATGTGAACAGGCCGCCGGCACAAGGACGTGTATACGCCATGGCGCGAAAGGAAGTTGAGAATGTGCTAAGGGTGGTCACAGGTATGGTTTCTCTGTGCAATCATGTCGCGTTTGCGTTATTTGATCCGGAAGCATCATATTCGTTTATATGTGCTCAGTTTGTTGAATTGAGTGGATTAAAGCCTGTTCTGTTAGAAGTACAGTTGTATGTGACTACGCCATTAATGGATAGGATATGTATATCGTTAGGATGCCCGGATTGTGAGATAGTAATCGGTGGCGTAGAAAGCAGGATAGACCTAGCGGTTTTGCCAATGTATGATTTTGATTTGATTGTGGGCATGGATTGGTTAGTCAAGTAGAATACCATAATTGACTATAGTAGCAGGGTGATCCAGTTTAGCCTAACTGGACTCCCTAGATTCGAGTTGGTAAGGAGTCGAGGAGGTACCTCAATCCCTTGGGTTTCGTTAGTAGATGCAGCTAAGTTGTTGAATGAGGGCTGTCAAGGTTATTTAGCAAGTGTGGTTGATTCGATAGCGGAAGAAGTGCGGCTAGAGGATATAGCAGTGGTGTGCAACTTTCCCTCTCCCGTGAGCTCCCCTCTCCCTCTCGGCCGCCGCGCGCCGCCCGCCGGAGGGCCACCACCGCCGCACGCTACCGTCGCCGCCTTGCACCACCACCAACTTGGCCACCTCTTTCTCTCTCTCTCCCTCCCGTCCGCCGCTACTAGCATTCCCTTCCCCTTCGCCGCCTAGGATTGCCGCCGCCGTTGCCACCGCCGAGCGCCGCCGAGGGAGCCGCCGCTCGCCGCCACTATTCCGGCCCGGAACAGCCGCTGTCCAGCCCCCCTCGCCTCCTGTCCAGCTTAGTTGGGAGCTTAGGAATTCAAGTGAGTACAACCCTAAACCCTAATTAGGCTAATTTACATTTCTAGATGGGTTTTAGGGGTTAATTAGGGTATTTTAGGGGTTAAATTGTAGAGATTGTTAGGGGCTGATGTTGTGGCTGATTTTGCGACTTAGGGTGATAATTTAATTGAGGTTTAGAGGCTTAAAATGGGCTGTGTGATGGCTAGACATATTGGATTGAATCGGCCCAAGTTTGGAGTAAGTTCGGGTTTAATTGTGGATTATAGTACGTGCCTAGTTTGGTCCTCATGGTGGCTGAGTTGGGTGATGTTTTGGGGATTCCAATGGAGTATTTTGAGGATAATTATTAGCTTAGAGTGACACGTTTGGTGACTGCCCATGCCGGGATTGAATTGGACTAGGTGCGATCAATTTAGGGCTTAATTGTGTAATGACCGGGCATGTTTGGATTGGTTGATTTGGGTGATGTTTTGGGGAGCCAAATGGAGTATTTTGAGGATATTTATTGGCCTAGACCGAGCTGTTTGGTGGCTGTTCATACCGGGATTGAATTGGACACGGCGCGATCGATTTGGGGATTAATGGTGTAATTACCGGAAATGTTTGGATTGACTGATTGAGTGGCCGAATTGTCGAGTTAAATTTATCTAACGTAACCAAAACCTCGTATCCATAAAACACTGGTTCGTAGAAATAAAATACTCTTTCATATTTTACTTGAGTTTCTAATCGTCCCATAATAAATTAGTGGCGATTCCCAAATGATTTGAATTGTATATTTAGGGTGCATTTGTTTAAGGGAAAGTGTTTTCCCAGAGTCTGTTTTCCAAACTTTCACCCTTTTTGTTCGTCGAAAATGATTAGTCAATTGAAAACACTTTTCAGTCAAGGAAAACATTCATATATAAAATTAGGAAAGTGAATTCCCTAATATTAGAAGTTAAAAACACTTTGCGGAATTGCTTCCCTTAACTTTTTTAATATTTTATTCTTTTCTTAATTTTTTTCTTTTTCTTTTTTATTTTAAAAAATAAAAATTTTAAAAAAATCGAAATTATTTCCTTGCCTAAGATAAAATCATGGGATTGAAATCATTTTCCAAAAGAGATCCAAATACCAGAAAATGTTTTCGATCATATATCACCAAACAACGAAAAACTAACTATTTTCCCAGAAAATGATTTTCTGAAAAATATTTTCCAAAAACGTTACGTTTTCCGTGAAACAAATGCACCCTTAATTGATTAAATTAAAATACCAAAATTTCAATTGGTATTAACTTAGGAGAGTCCACAGTAAGTATATACTTAGTAATTTGTTAGCTTTTCCTTGGTGGTTCACCTTTGTGAAGGTCGCGACATTTACCTAATAAGTGGCGATTGATTTGAGTAGATATAGATGTCCTGATTTGGGAACAATTAAAAATATTCACTAGGTTTCAAGGAGAAACATTTCGTCCGCCCCATTTAACATCAAATTCAATAAAAGATGGGAGAAGTTTTTCTCAAATCCTAATTTGACTATCATTGATAATCGATTTTGCACTTGTATCATGCAATTCGCGCATTCTTAAGGAGTGAAAAACTTGTTATGTTTTATATATGGCATTTCAAAATCCCACATCAAATAAGAAAGGCATTATTAAATGATTCATAAGTTGAGACTCACCTGGGCACCATCTTATTTGGTTACTTCGAGTATTCTCTTTGGAGGGTTAGCCCACTTGAATGGGCAGGGTCGTCACAATTGGGAACCGAGCAAGACCACCTCAAGTAGAGATGTTACGTTCTTGGACGGACTAGACCTATACCTAATTTGACAAGGTGGGAGTGAACATTGAGATGAGAAGGCTCAAATAAGGTGCAGCTCATGACATGCTTTTAGCATGGCAAGAATGGACTAGTCCAAGCATAGAACATGGGGAGTATTACAAGGCAACATGAGCCAACATTCGATGGAAGAGGCATATTGATAATTTATAAAAAAATGATCACCACCTTATATGGTTACTTTTACTTCTTTTAAAGGCCTTGACTCATGGGAAATCGGATGGGTCATCACACCATATCACACCATATGCATAATCATTTTCATTTTCATATTCTAAATTATAGATAGGTCATTTCATGTGACATGATCAAGCTATTCCGTGGACATACCAAACTTTATCTCATACAGAACCTCATGTAGCTATTGTGAATGTGTTGGCACGTAAAAATGACAGAAATAGGTACTGGCCATTTTGAAGGAAATATTGGATTTGTGAGGCATTGATATATTAAGCAAGATATCGACTTTATAATTATAAGATGTCGTGCAAGTTATGTCAGTCAAATTGTGATTGGCATAGGTTTGGCCAACACGAGGATTAACATTCACGAGATTAGTATTAGTCAATGTTGGCACCAAAATTTGACATGTCTAGCGTGGATGGTTGGTATCGAAGCACAGGATGAAGGCTAGCGCGTTATAAGTGGTTGACATCTAGAGGGCACAAGTAGATTGACATAGGTAAATTGAGACACAATTAAATGATCCTCATCCATCGAAGAGAGATCTAAAGTTTAATTTTTCATACTCTCCTGTCATTGATTTATAGGCATCCCTACTTTTGTTTTCTATAAAATCATCATTTTGAAACGTAGATCTTGTCACCCCTCTAGTACAATTTATGTTTTTAGAGCAGTTCGATAAGATTTCAAAAAATTCTACACTTACTAAATGGTGAGAGAAAATCAAGTGTTCTTGAAAAAGGCATTTCTGTCTATCCAAACAAATTGTTGTTGGAAATCATACACCGATTCCCAAAAATATGCCAAGCAAAACAATCCACACTGATAGATTATAATAACAAAAGAACATAATCAGAAGAACACACCAGAGAATTTATTATCGAAGTTCACCCAAACATGGGTTATGTCACCATATAGAGGTGTTGAGGAAAACTCCTATTGATTTTGAAGTTGACAAAACCTTCCATGTTATTGTAAATCTGATACTTATTCTGAACTATTTAATTCCAGGATGTATATATATTCTAGAAGCTCATAAGAAAGTTTTTCAGACTTTACAAGTTGGTAGAAGAAGAAGTTCATATCTTATTGAAGATCCACATAATTTTAGTTCTAAGATGTAGATGCAAAATTTATTCAGACGCAGACACAGAAGTTATTCAGACACAAACGTAGACGCAGAACTCAGAACGAAAATAGCTAGTGATCTGGTATGGATTTCACAGAAGGAAAGTTTTGGTTGTCTCAATCTCAATCAAATTGATTGACAATCAAAACACTACGACAAACATGTATTACAACAGATAAAACTCTACTTATGGAAACTAAGATTCTGATTGTATGGGCGACCAAAATCAGCGGGATTCAGAATCTGTCATCCAACAGCTACTTAATCCTTTTTATACAAATCTATCCAAGGTAATGATTGGAAGATAATCCTCTGAAAGTTATCCAACGGCTAGTTTGAAAGTAGAGAAGTATTTAAGGAGATCAAGAGCAGCAGAAAGTAGTACAGATCAAGAATCAATAAGTCCAAAGTTTGAGCATACTCCGATCAATTCTCTTGTCTTTCTGAGCTAAAAATTAAGATCTTGAGGGATACTTTATAAAAGCGATTGTGTAAGATAGAGAGTCCTATCATATACAAGAGTGTTGTCATTGAGAATCTGTAAATTCCTCTTGATTACATAGTGAAATTCTACCGATAGGCTGTCAGCGTGGGAGAGTGGACATAGGCTTGCTATAAGTCGAACCACTATAAATTTGTGTGCAGTTTTCTATCCCTCATCTCTTATCTTACATACTACACATCAGGGGCACTGTCTATAAATTGTCTTGAATCTGAATTTTATTCAGACTTAACTGTGATTTTTTATTTCCGCATAAATTGATAAAAATTATTTAAAATCACCTATTTACCCCTCCTCTAGGTGATCCTTGCTAGCTACATCAATTAGTATCAGAGCAGGTTGCTCATTTATTGAAGTGTTTTACTTCTGAGCTAACGATCTATATGGCTAGCTTTGGTGCTCTAGGGCTCATTGAAGGACAAAGCAATAACATACCACCATATTTCAATGGCAAGGAGTATAGTGTCTGGAAGAATAAGATGAAGGCATTCATAAAGCCGATTGATCACATGCAATGGGATGTCATCATCAAAGGAGTCGATCCAAAATCGTCTGATTCAAAAGAAAAGGCAGACGGAAGCAAAGCAGCAAATCCTTTATTATCTCAAACTGAGATATTTAAAAGAGAAGCTTTAGATTCCAAAGCAATTTATTATTTCTATTGTGCCTTATCTCCTATTGAATATTAAAAAATTGCTTTTTGTGAATCAGCCAAGGAAATCTGGGATACTCTCCACACTACTTATGAAGGAACAAATCAAGCCAAGGAAACTCAAATCAATCTTTTGCTTGGTCAATATGAATCCTTCAAAATGAAGCCTGGAGAATCAGTTACTGATATGTATGACAGATTTGCTGACATAGTAAACGGTCTTGCATATCAAGGACAACCAGTCTCAGATGCTATGAAAGTCAACAAACAACTTAGAGGACTGACGAATCAGTGGGATAATATCAAAACATCTCTTCGAGAGACACAAAGAATCAAGCCTCTATTAGTGAATGAGTTAATTGGAACTCTTCAATCATATGAGACTGAGAAACGGAATGAGGAGAATGAATCCAGAGGTAATAAGTTAATTACATTAAAAACTATATTGATTCTGATGCAGATTCTGAAGATGAAGATGTTGACGATGAAGAACTAGCTCTCTTCATAAAGAAGTATATGAAGATGAAAATCAAGGGAAGAAACCTCAAAGGGAAGAAGCCTTTTGAGAAGAAGAAGTCCCTCGATGAAACAGAAAAATCAAAGGATATAATATGCTTTCACTGTAGGAAACGTGGACATATCAAGCCAAATTGTCCACTTCTAAAAAAAAGACCAAATTTGAGAAAGCAAAGAAGGCTTTAAAAGCAAAAACTTGGAGTGATACAGAGTGCGAAGATAGTGATGAAAATATCTCAAATTTCTATCTAATGGCTAAGTCAGAATTAGACTCAGATTCTGATTCTGATCCTAAAGTGGAGATTGAGGTAAAGCATTCTGAAATGCCTATTAAAGTATCAAGTTATATTGATGAATTATGCTTTGAATTTAAGGTTACTCTTAAAAGAATCTCTTCTTTGAAAAAGAAAAATTCATCACTGAGGCAACAGGATGTTTTTCAAAAAGAAAAAATCGATTTCCTTCAAAAAGAATTTCATCAAGTCAAGAAAAGTTGAGATTTTCTTTGCAAAGAAAATGTTGTTTTGAAAAAGGAAGTTTCAAAAATTACTTCCAAGTTTTCAAAAGGTTCAAAAACCTTGAAGTATATCATTTCTATCCAAATTCCTTACTACAACAAATATGGTCTCAGATTTGTAAAGGAAAGTGATAGCTTAATTGATCTTCTAAAGGTCAAGGAGAGATTAAAACAAAGACCTCCTCGACAAGCTTATAAAAATCATTTCAAAAGGAATTTTGTCAAACTTGTTGGCCGAAGTGCTCTCAAGTGCTCAAAATATGGAGATCCACAACATTTTGAGAATGAATGTCCTAAGGTCTAAAGACTTATTCGAAGAGATTTTGTTAAGACAGCCTATACTAATGCTCAAGGACCCAAACAAATGTGGTTACCAAAGAAAACTTGAGTTGTTGTAACTTTTGCAGGTTACCACAAAGAGAAAAAGAAAGTGGTACCTAGACAGTGGATGTTCTACACACATGACAGGAGATCCAATCATATTCGTTGAACTACAAAGCTTGAATGGTGGAAAAGTTTCCTTTGGAGGAAATAACAAAGGAAAAATAGTTGACAAATGAACGGTTGAAACTGGAGGACTCACAATCAATGATGTTTCATTGGTTAAAGGATTCAACTACAACTTGATAAGCATAAGCCAACTGTGTGATACAGGTTTTAGAATCAATTTTCAAAAAGATACATGCTCAGGAACAAGCAAAGATTCTTCTCAAACATTCATAGGAAGAAGACATGTCAATATTTATCTTCTAGATGTCAATCCAAACTCCACTCATTGCTTAATCTCAATCAAAGAGGATGAAGATCTATGGCACAGAAGATTGGGGCATATCAGTATGAAACAAATTTCAAAGATCTCAAATAAGAAATTGGTTCGAGGTATGCTAGATTTGAAATATAAGAAAACAGAGTTATGCAATGCCTGCACTCTAGGAAAACAAGTAAGAAGCTCTTTTAAGTCTATACATTATGTTTCCACTAATCGTGCTTTGCAGCTTCTTTATATGGATCTATTTGGACCAATCAGAACACAAAGTATTAGTGGTAAGAAATATTGTTTAGTTATTATTGATGACTTCACAAGATTTACTTGGGTATTCTTCCTTGCTCATAAAAATGAAGCATTTTCATATTTTTCAAAATTTGCAAAAAGAGTTCAGAATGAAAAGAGCTATATCATTACCTGTATTAAAACTGATCATAGGGGAGAATTTGAAAATCAAAGTTTTTTAGACTTTTGTGAGGAAAATGACTTTCAACACAATTTTTCTACTCCTTATACACCAAAACAAAATGGTGTTGTGGAGAGAAAAAATCGTTCTTTGCAAGAAATGGCAAGAACTCTGTCGATTGAAAGCAAGATTCCTTTTAAATTATGGGCAGATGTAGTTTTTACGGCATGTTATATCATTAATAGAGCTTTTCTCATACCCATTCTTGAGAAAACCCCCTATGAGCTTTACAAAGGCAGAAAGTCCAACATTTCATATTTTTGTGTGTTTGGTTGTAAATACTTTATTCTTAAAAATCCGAATGACCGCACTAGTAAGTTTGATGAGAAAGCAGATGAAAGATTTTTCCTTGGATATTCTACTACAAGTAAAGCATACCGAGTCTTCAACAAGAATTCTCAGACTATGGAAGAAATAATGAATGTAATGTTTGATGAAAATATTCAGACTCACAAAGATGAATATGAACTATCTTCCAACATTCAAAAGTTATCAGAAGCTCAACAAGAATCTCCAAAAATTGTCAAATCCATAGAAGAAGGAAAAGAAGATACAATCCAGACTCAATCAGAACCTTCAGAGTCTGATGATATTCAGAAGAAAAAATTTGACAGAAACTGGAAACATAAATCCAGTCATCCGAAGAACCTCATCATTGGAGAAATAGAAGATGGTATCAAGACTAGATAAACACAAGGAGAACATTAGCAACTTGGCGTTGATATCGGAAATAGAACTAAAAGAAATTGATGAAGCATTATCAGATGAAAGCTGGATCGAAGCTATGCAGGAGGAACTTTAGCAGTTCGGAATCAATAAAGTATGGAAGCTTGTGCCAAGACCCAAAAATCATGAAGTAATTAGAACAAAATGGGTATTCAGAAACAAATTGGATGACAAAGGGAAAGTCACAAGAAACAAAGCAAGACTGGTAGCAAAAGGCTATTTTCAAGAAGAAAGCATAGATTATGATGAAACATACGTACCAGTGACCAGGTTAGAAGCCATTAGTTTGCTATTAGCTTATGCTTGTTTCCATAACTTTAAATTATTTCAGATGGATGTGAAAAGTGCCTTTCCTGAATGAATATATCAAAGAAGAAGTATATATGGAATAACCACCTGGCTTCGAAGAACCAAGGGAGAATGATTATGTCTAAAAACTCAAAAATGCCCTTTACGGTCTGAAATAAGCACTCCGTGCTTGATATGAGAGGTTAAGTAACTGCCTTCTGCAAAATGACTTCACCAAAGGTAAGATTGATACAACTTTATCTATTAAGAGAAAAGGTAAGGATTTTTTACTTGTTCAAATTTATGTTGATGATATCATTTTTGAATCCTCTAACGAACTGCTTTGCAAAGAATTTTCTAAGAATATGCAGAATGAGTTCGAGATGAGTATAATGGGTGAATTGACATTCTTTCTTGGCTTACAAGTGAAACAAACCAAAGATGGTACATTCATTTGCGAGGAGAAGTATGCAAAGGAGATTGTCAAGAAGTTTGGATTGCAAAATTGCAAGAAAACAGACATACCCATATCTCAATCATCCAAACTGGACAAAGATGAAAATGGTAAAAAGGTTGATCAGAAGGTATATAGAAGCATGATAGGTTCATTATTGTATCTTACTGCATCTAGACCTGACATACTTTTTAGTGTCTGTATGTGCGCAAGATTTCAATTAGACCCAAGGGAATCACATTTTTCTACAATAAAGAGGATAATCAAATACATTGGAGCATATCCAATGTTAGGTCTTTGGTATTCCAAAGATTCAGACTTTACTCTTACTGGTTATTCTGATGCTGATTTAGTTGGATATAAAGTGGACAGGAAAAGTACTACAGGAACATGTCAGGAACATGTCAACTATTTGGGAATATGTTGGTATCCTGGTACTCAAAGAAGCAAAATACAGTTGCATTTTCTATAGTAAAAGCAGAATATGTAGCTTTGGAAAATTGCTGTGAACAAATTCTATGGATGAAGTAGTAGGTGCGAGACTTTACTATTGAAGAATCAAGTGTTGCAATCAAATGTGACAACACAAGTGCTATCAATTTGACAAAGAACCCAATTCTTCATTCTCGTGCTAAGCATATTGAAATCAAGCATCATTTCATTCGAGATCATGTTCAAAATGGTGATGTGAATATTCAATTCATTGATTCTAAGAATCAATTAGCTGATCTTGATAAGTCTTCATTTGAGTATATTAGAAACAAACTGTGCATTACTTATCCCTTTTTCTTGAAGTGTTTGATAGATAGGAATTTTTCAGACTCAAAGTTCTCAGTCTGAATATCCTTTTCAGACTCACAAAGAAAGGTATGTCCTTAATTCAAATTTTGGCGGGTATATTTTTGGCAGGATATTTTAGTATTCGTCACTTTCGGAAGCAAATCAGGTATGTATTCTAATTTATCTGATTAATTGTGCTTAATATATTATCGTGATTATTTGTGCTTCAAAAAGTATATTTCCTTCCTACATATTTGGGTTCACTCATTATATTTTCTAAAAGTGACTTTTTCTTTCCAAAACCTGTCCTCCTCTTTTATATATCTGTCTTTCTTTTTTCAAAACCCTATCAGTACGAACTTTTTATCTTAAAACCCTCTTGATACTTAGAGTCGTCTACTCCTCTTCCTTCTCCAAAGATCGAATCTTTCTGCTTTAAAAGTGATCTGTTTGAGAAATTGGGGATTTATGAGTTTTGTCTGCAATCTGCCAATGTATATGCTGAACTCACTGCCTACTTTTATTCTAATCTTTCCACTTTATCACCCAACTAGCTTCAATTTACTGTTGGTGACAAAAAATATGATTTGAAAGCGAATGAGCTGGCTCTGACAATTGGAGCAAAGAATTTCAAGTTTACTCCACTGGAAATGAGCCTCGAAGATGCTTCCAAAGAGGCTTCAGAGAATCCAAATTTTGCTCAAGGATCAAAATGACATCTTTCTTACTCTGATTTGACCAAAAGATCTGTGATCTTACACAAGATCATCATCAACTGCTTGAAGCCCAAAGCAGCCTCCAAAACTGACTTATCTAAATTAGAAATCAAGCTTATTTGGGCAATTTTGAAAGGTCAATCTTTCTCTCTTCCTCATATCATCATTTTCCACATGTATAGAACACTGCAAAAATACAAGGGGCAACTTCTGTATGGTGCTCTCATCTCACGAATTTTTATGTTTCTAAAGATATATATTCCTGCTGAGATGTGCACAAACCTTGTACCTTGTATGTTTGTTGGAGTGAAAATGCTCTCCAAGATGAAGCAGTTTGATGATATAAGGGAAAGAGTAAGCACAGCAAAAGGAAAGGATGCTTAACGTTCAGAGACACAATCTGTTGGGAAGACAAGTGAGAAAGAGAAATGGCAGAGAAAAAGAACAGGACAAGCAAGCAAGCAAGCAAACTGATTCTCCCACCCCACTAAAGGTGTACAGGAAGAAACGAAAAATTCTTCTGCAAGATGAAAGTGATAAAGCAGAAGCAGAGCACCTTGAAACAGGACATACTGATGTTCCAAAATATGTTTCTGAACCAACTTCAAAGGTTTCAGAACCAATTCCTGAGGAACACGTCTCTGTAGACCATGCACCTATTCAGGGGGAGATTCCAGAAGTAGCAACAGGGTTCGATCAGTCTGAACAAGCAAATGTGCAGGAATAGCCCTCAGAAAATCAGACCATTCTCTCACTTCTGCTTGAAATCAAGGATAAGCAAGCTGAACTTGAACAAGATGTGAAGAATCTATACAAAATTGTTGAGGAAAACAACAAGACTCAACATCTTCAAGCAACTAAAGACAAAGCAGAACTTGAGGAAGCTATTGCTTTGTGTTCAACCAACATGGACAAAGCTATGGGTGAATGCACTTCGAAGATCGAGGAAGCTGTCTCCATATTAGAAAATTTTCAACTCATTCGAACCCTTTCAAAAAAAATAGCCTATTTTTTTTAACACTTTTCTCAAAACCATCTCTTTTTCAATTGGTCTGTAATATTTTTTAACAATTCTTCTTGTTAGATTGATTGGTTAATTTATATCAATGCCTTATTCTACTATCATTTTTGCTGATGACAAAAAGGGGGAGAAATTCATATGTAGATTTGCCATACTAGCATTAATACGCAGATCATATGCAGATTATATATAATGGAAGAAGAAGCTCACAGATCTCAATAGCGTTTGCTCTTTCAATTTCAATCTATGCTTCATGCGCTAAATATGCTTATTTATTTCAAATTAATTTCAAATTGATTCAATCTGCAAGGAAGTTTTGTCACCATAAAAAAGGGGGAGATTGTTGAGAAAAACTCCTATTGATTTTGAAGTTGACAAAACCTTTCATGTTATTGTAAATCTAATACTTATTCTAAACTATTTAATTCCAGATATGTATATATATTATGGAAGCTCAGAAAGAAGTTTTTTAGACTTTACAAGCTGGCAGAATAAGAAGTTCATATCTTATTGAAGGCCAACATAATTTTAGTTCTGAGATAGAATTTATTCAGACACAAAATTTATTCAGATGCAGACGCAGAAGTTATTCAGACGCAGACGCAAAACTCAGAATGAAAACAGCTAGTGATCTGGTATGGATTTAACAAAAGAAAAGTCTTAATTGTCTCAATCTCAATCAAATTAATTGACAATCAAAACACTAGGACAAACATGCATTACAACGGATAAATCTCTACTTATGGAAACCAAGATTCTGATTGTATGGGCGATCAGAATCAGCGAGATTCAGAATCTATCATCCAACGGCTACTCAATCCTTTTTATACAAATCTGTCCAAGGTAAAGATTGGAAGATGATCCTCTAAAAGTTGTCCAACGACTAGTTTGGAAGTAGAGGAATATTTAAAGAGATCAAGAGCAGTAGAAAGTAGTACAGAATCAAGAATCAACAAGTCCAAAGTTTGAGTATACTCTGATCAATTCTCTTATTTTTCTGAGCCAAAAATTAAGATCTTGAGGGATACCTTGTAAGAGTGATTATGTGAGATAGAGAATCCTATCATACACAAGAGCGCTATCACTGAGAATATGTAAATTCCTCTTGATTACATAGTGAAATCCAGCCGGTAGGCTATCAGTGCGGGAGAGTGGACGTAGGCTTGCTATAAGCCGAACCACTATAAATTTATGTGCAGTTTTCTATCTCTTATCTCTTATCTTACATACTGCACATCAGGAGCACTGTCTATAAACTGTCTTGAATCTGAATTTTATTCAGACTCAACTGTGATTTTTCACTTCCACATAAATTGATAAAAATTATTTAAAATCACCTATTCACCCCCGTTTAGGTAATCCTTACTAGCTACATCAAGAGGCGCTCTATAAATCCACTAGACTTCGAAAAAAATAAGAATACAATGATAATCTTCTCTCAAGATCAGAGCACAAAGAGATTGAGTATCCTCACAAAGAAAAAAGTCATTTTTTTCTTCTCTCTTATCTTTTCTCTTTATTTTCTTCTCAGCGGTGGACAGCTAGCGTCTCTCAATAGCTGATATATAGTATAGCTTTTAACCTAAAGATAAATTAATAGAAAAGACAAAAAAGCCCTTACTAATAATATTTGGCTTTGTTCGCTAAAAATTTCTTACTTGAAGACAAATACACCTAATGCACCAAACAACTTTGCATTCATCTACTTTAAGAACTAGCAATTGGAACTTGTGCTTCTGCAATACTCCTCATCAATTAATATGAAGTAATACCAATGGTAGTACTATAGAAAATATGTTTCTCTCTATCTACTACCTTGGTAAACAGATCAATTGAATTCTTCGAGCCATCAATTTTATGTAGCGTTAACTCATTATCTTTTAATACCGACATGATAAAATGATGATGCTTTTTGATATGTCTAGTCCTTTAGTGATAAGCTGTATTCTTTGCTAAGTGTATTACACTTTAACTATCACTCCACAGTGTGCTCATTGGCTGCTTTTGATGTAGCTCCTCTATGTAATCTTGTAACCATATGATTTCCTTGGAGGCTTCCGTGATTGATGCGTACTCTACTTTTGTCATCGATAGAGCCACTACTTTCTGTAGTTGAGATACCCAACTCACTATCATACTTGCAATTGTAAAGACATATCCAGTGGTACTCTTACCACTATCTCAATTACTCGAGTGAGCTGCATCCACATAATTTTGTAACTCTAGAGATGTACCTCCATAACAGAGAAAGTAATTTGATGTACCTATTAAATATCTCAATATCCATTTTACAACATTCCAATGCTCTTTGCTTGGGTTCTACAAATATTGACTCACAACTCCCATTGCCTGTTCAATGTTTGGTCTCGTGCGAACCATGGCACACATCAAACTTCCCATTGTTGATGCATATCGGACTGCTGCCATCTCATCTTTCAAGGCTTGAATACTTGGACACATATTTTTGAAAAGTTTGAAGTGACTCACTAGAGGAGTCGCAACCGATTTTGCCTTATACATGTTAAATCTCTTTAACACCTTATTTACATAGTCTTCTTGCGACAACCATAATTTCTTATTTTTCCTATCCCTAATGATTTTCATGTCTAAGATATTCTTGGCCTCTGCCAAGTCATTCATAGCAAATTGCGATGCCAAAATCTTCTTCACTTCTGCGATTCTCTTCATATTGGAGCTAGCTACCAGCATTTCATTCACATATAAAGAGAGATATATGATATCATCATCACTATACTTGTGAAAATAAATACAATGATCAGCCTCACAGTGTGCATATCCTTTTTTCTTCCATGAAACCATCAAACTTTAAGTAACATTATCGTGAAGCTTGCTTCAAGCCATATAAGCTGTTCTTCAAGTGAGATATCATGTGCTCTTTACCTTTGACTTCAAAACCTTTAGGTTACACTATGTATAACTCTTCATCTAGGTCTCCATGCAAAAATGCCGTTTTCACGTCCAATTGCTCGAGATGAAGATCCTCCATGCAATTATACTCACCAAAGCTCTTATTAATGTCATTTTTACTACTAGTGAAAATATCTCGGAGTAGTCGATCCCTTCTTTTTGAGAAAAACCCTTGACCACAAGTCTCGCCTTATATTTGATACTACCATCTACTTCATTTTTTTCCCTGTACAGCTACTTATTTAACAAAGCCTTTTTACCAGTGGGCAACTTGGTCACCTACTAAGTTCTGTTCTAAAGTAACGAGCCCATCTCTTCTTTCATAGCACGCTCCCATTGCATGTGAGATATGTCTTTCTTTGCCTCATCATAAGTCTTCACTTCACTTGAATCTGTAAATAAGACATGGCTTAAAACAATATTAGCTAATGGATCCAAAATTACCTTTGGCTTTCTCACACATGTAGAAGATAGGTACTTCAGATTCGTTAGTTTATTCTAGATCGCCATGTTCCTCTTAAACTTTCTATTCGTTGATAATAGGTTCATCTCGAACCTCTTCTTCAAGTGCATTTTGATCCGCTGGAACTATATTCATGGGCATTGTGTCCAGCTCAACATTTCTAGTTCTACTGGCTTCTCATGCTTTGTCTAAGGGATAAGGACACTATAAGTGCCACAACTTTCATATGGTATTCACTTGAGAGCCATAACTTTTTTTTTCGACCACTTAAATGCTACAACTTCCAAAAAAACATTCACTTGAGTGTCACAACTTTTAATCGATTACTTAAAAGCCAATTTTTAAAAAAAAATATTCACCCAAGTATCAGAAATCCAACGTGACATGGCACTTGTGGTGAATGTTTTTAAAAAATTATGTCACTCAATTGATCAATTAAAATATCAAATGGCACTCAAGTGATTGGATAAATAGTTATGGCACTTAAGTGAGCACCATACATTACTAATGGCACTTAGGTGATCGAAACAAATGTTATAGCACTCAAGTGAGCGCCGTACAAAAGTTGTATCACTTGTGGTATTCTTATTCCCTTTATCTAATGATCCTTGTATATCTTTTCTTTATAGAATACCACATTCTGACTGTGAATGACTTTGTTATTTTCATAATCCCAAACCCTGTAGCCATACTCATCATCACCATATTCGATAAAGGCGCATTTCTGGGACTTAGTATCAAGCTTCCTCCTATCCTCCCTATCAATTAGAGCATAAGCAATACAACCAAAAACTTTTAAATGTGAATAATTAATCTTTTTACCTAATCACTACTCTTACGGTATTTCTCCATCCAGCGCACTAGATGAACTCATGTTAATTAGATAAACAACTGCATCAACTGTAAGAGCCCATAAGTATAGCAGGAGACCCAAGTGTAGCCTTATGCATCTTACGAGCTCCAAAATGGTTCTATTCATCCTCTCAGCTACACCATTCTCTTGAGAAATTCTAGGAACAGTCTTCAACTCATGTATGCCTTCTCAGCTCAAGTATTCTGTAAATTCCTTGCTCGTGTACTCACCACCATTATCAAACTTTAGAGCAACAATCCGATAAGCTGCCTCTTTTTCTACCATGGTCTTCCATAGTTTGAACATCCCGAAGATTTCTGATTTTTCTCTAAGAGCATCATAGACCCAAGTCTCCCTTGTTGCATCATCAATGAATGTGACAGAATATCTCTTATTACCATAACAGAGTTTCTGCGCTGGTCCCTACACATTAGTATGAACTAACTCTAACTTTCGACCTTTTTTCTGTTGCCCATTCAATTGAAAACTAACTACCTTTTGTTTTCCATAAATGCAACTCTCACATAAATCCAACTTAACTTTTAGCAAACCTAAAAGTAACTTCCATGAGTGCAACTGCTTTATATCCTTTTCACAAAAATGTCCCCAACGATAATGCCAAAGTGTAGACAAACTACTTATAGCCACTGTAATTGCAATCATATCACTGATATTGTCTCATTGGAGAAGGTAAGGGGTACTTGTATGCTTTCCCTTTTCTACTATTCTCGCCTCTGAGGTTATCTTTCACTCTCCGCATCCAGAGGTTATTACCAAACTTTCTAGGTCAAGTTGACTAGTTGAGATCATATTTTTCTTTAACTTTGGGATGTGTCTGGTTTCACGCAAAACTAGATGTCCTCCACATGAGAAATTCACAATCACAGTTCATTTTTCAACAATTGGACACATTTGGCCATTTCCTACAACCACTTGCCCGAAATCTCCACTAGCATAATCAGCAAATATGTCTCTTGCGAGGTACAATGAAAAGAGCTACCGGTGTCAATAAACTACCTATCTATCATCAAGTCAAACCCTACAAAAAAACACAAGTTCTATAGCAAAATTTTATCGTTAACCACATTAGCTTCTTGATTTTTATCCCACTGCTTTTTTTTATAAGCTTCACGCTGAACCTTTCAGTGTCTAGTCTGGTGACAAAACCAATTCTCATCTTTTGCAATCTCTCTCTTTCCCCTTGATTATGACTTGCCACGCCTGCTGAATTTTCTTCTGCTTTTACTTCTCCACGGTTTTCCTCTGCTCGTGTTGTTGAAGATGCGGATGTTGAAAAATTATCTCCACTTGAGACTTTCCTTCGCATCTCTTCATCCATGATGCTACTCACAACATCATGCAGAGTTAAATCATCCTTCATTGTACTCGACATTCCCTAAACTGCAGTGTTGTTCGTCAGCCCTAGACGAATCGCACTTAATGCCTTCCTATCAAGAATTTTCCATCCCGATTATGCTGTTGGATCCACCTTCGTAATTTTGGGTTTCCAACCCTCCAGTGGTTTATAGAGATATTTTTTATAAAGATAGTCCTCAATTTGGAGTTTCCACCGTGACATTCCGAAATTCCACCAATTGGAATTTATTAAATAATTGAGTTTTATGAAATGTGCTCGCAGTAAGTTCTCGCCCGGAACCGATCATTCCTGGGAATGCTAACCATTAGGGAAAGGCTATTAGGGGGAATTAAATTCGCGCGGCTAAAGGAAATTCGATCGTGAATGGATTTCGACCATTAAATCGCGTAAGTGATATTTTGAGCCACTGTTGGCCGATCCAAGGATAGTTAGGGGTCAGTTCGCCACTGTCCTAGTAGTGGATCGCGGGTGATTCCGTTGGACCACGAAACGACTTGACGAATGATTCCGAAATTATACCGAACGATCGTACCCCTCGGATCAAGTGATTGATCTTCGCGATTTTAATGACAACCGAGGTCGTCACGCACCGAACGAACTTGCATGTGACTCGATTTAGTATCAGTCATGAGTCGATTCAGCGAATTTCCCCAGCAAGCCGCCCGTTAGCTCGAGAAACGCTCGGGTTGCGTTTAATAGAATTTAATTATGGAAATTTTGCCCAAATTGGACACCGGAAAATTAGGAAATCACGCCGGAACGTTAGGATGACGTTGCACGTGACACGTGTCAATTTTTGGTGTGCTCAATTCCTTCGGAAAAATTTGATTTGAGCAAGAAACGGAGAATTGGACCATTTTACCCTTGAGAATTATAAAAGGGTAGTTGTGTGAGAGAAGGGCATTTTGGTAAAGTGCCAAAAGTTGGTCAAAATTTATTTTAAGCCCTTGACCCCCTTTCTCTCTCTTCCCTCTCTTATTTCTTCCCCTCTCCCCGTGAAAATTTTCCCCCTTTTGCCGTGAGTTCTCTTCCTCTCTCTTTCTCTCTTGCCGGACGGATCGCCGTCGCCGCCGAGCCACGCCGTCGTCCGTACGCCGCCGGTCACCGCCTCACGCCGCCCTCACACCGACCACCACCACCCCACCGTGACTCTCTCCCTCTTTTTCTCTCTCTTGGCCGTGAGGCCCTCGGCCACGCGCAAGCCACGCAATCGCCGTCCAAGCCGATTGCCGCCACCCGGAAGTTGTACGTCGTCGCCGTTGTCCCCGATTAAGGGCCGCCGCTTTCCGTTCTAGCCGTTTTAGCCTAGAACGCGGTAAGTCATCCTCTAATCCCGATTTAGGATTTCGGGTATCGCCGAACAATTTGATTTTGGGTGAAATTGGACTTGTGCGGGTGCGAAAGGTTGGGGCTTTAGACCGGGAATATATGGCGGGCCTCAATGAATTAATTTGGAATTTTTGGAGGACGATTTGAGGGAATTTTAAGTTAAAAATCACTGTTCACGAGCTGTGATTCACTGTTCACGAGGCTGTGATGCTCGGTTCGGGACGCAAGTTGGATTTCTAGAACCGAGATTTAATGGTGAGAAAGTTCCGTGAAGGACCGGAATCGATTTGGCGTCGTTTGGTGGGAGAAAAATAGAAATTTATGTATTTCACGTGTGTTTTAATTATAATTGAGCTGTGGTGGTAGAATTGTGTGTGGATTTGTGCAATGGGCTGGTGTAAATATGTTTGATTCGTGCACATATGGGTTCAATTGAAATGATGGTTCAATTGACCAAGTGATATGTTGAGTTAGTCGACGCGGGTAAGTCGCGCCTAAACCTGATTTAGGACTTCGGGTATCGACGGGTAATTTTGGACAAAATCAGTATGGAATTAGGTGCGGAATTACATGGATTGGTAGTGGAAATTTTATGGCGGGCCTTGGGATTTAATTCGGACACTAATTATTGGAAATTCAGAAAATAGGGGCTGCGAATTACTGTTCATATGCCTCGAATCACTGTTCACTGGCTGTGAATTACTGTTCACGGGGCTGTGATGGTCCGATTGGGACGCGAGTTGAATATTTGGAACCTAGAAATTATGGCGAGAAAGTCTCGTGAAGGATCGGAATTAATCCGACACCATTTGGTTGGAGAAATTGATAATTTACGTGTTTTGGGCATGTTTGAATTATTCTGGATGGGGTTGATTTAATTGAGTGTTTATTTGTGTGATAGATGAGGTAACTTGAGGATGAAATGAGGATATTTCGAGGCTGGAGTGAGACTGAATAGAGTGTCGGATGTTATGGGATGGTATTGGCGAGCTTAGGGCTCGATTTAAGGACAAGTGGTGTTAGTTTGGTGTGTAGTAGTATGGCTGGATTGTGGTGTTTAATAGGCTCGGAAATACCAAAATTATGCCTATGAACGTGGCTGTGTTTGTGGGTCCATGAGTGGCCTTGTGTGTTTATTGAATTGTGATTGATGGATTGAAATGTGTTTGATTATGTGCACGCGTGGGCCAGATTAATTTAATTGTTGAAATTGGCCATGTTGAATGCTGTGTGAGCATGTTGTATGTGTTAATAGATGCGTGCACGGGCCACGTGTGATGGGCTAATTGGGTGTGGTATATGCGTGTCAAGCATGCGCATGAGTAAGAAAGAAATGCGGTGTGGCATGTGATTGTGGAATTATGTGAGGGTGTGGAATTGCGAGTATTGGGATCAGGCCGAGTATCATAAACTCGGGCCACGATCACGTAGGTCTGTTGCATTTGGCACAGGCTGAGGCTCGAAAGAGCATGATTGAGTTCGGTCCGAGGCACGATCAGCTCGGGTGAGACCGGGATTGGACCGAGGCATTATAAGCTCGGATTTCGATCATGTAGGCCTGTCGCATTTGGCGCGGGCTGAGGAGAGTGTGAATGTGGGATCGGACCGAGGCGTGTGATGCTCGGGGCGCGATCGAGTGTGAATGTGGGATCGGACCGAGGCGTGTGATGCTCGGGGCGCGATCGAGGGGCCTGAGGCGTGAACGAGTACGCGGGCCGGATGTGGTGAGTGGTCGCAGTGTACCTGAGGCGTGTACGTTTACGCGGGTCACTGGCGAAGAATGAGAAAGAGGAAATGAGAATGGACGGAATAATGGGATAAGAGTAGTACATGCGCGTGTATACATCTGACATGATTGAGTTTGAATGATGTTGTGCGCATGTTTGAGTTTGACAATATTATTTGTTGTACCTGCGATGTGATGTTTCAGCGTGTGTAATATGTATGTGATTGCGTAATTGTCTGGAGGTACGTGATAGCCTAGGTTGGGTTTAGGGGTGAACTTGCTGAGAAGTGTTCTCACGGTTGTTTTCAACCAAATATTTCAGAACCCCGACAGGACCCGTGAACCCTCCACCGCCGCCGCCAGTACGTTTTTGGATACCAGTGCACACGGAGTACGATGTGGCAGAGTTTCCGGCAGGTTTTCAGAAGGATAACATTTTTGGAAGTTAATAGTTATCGGGTTCGGGGTGTTTGTAATAATAATGGATATTGTAAATATTATGGTGTAAGTTTGGCAATGAGAACGAATATGTTCATTCTCCCTGATTGTTTCCCCAGTTCTTAATTGTCCGGGTTTATTTGTTGATATCCGCTGTGGTAGTAAACCTCTGATGGCTTTTTGAGGTCAGCGATATTCCTGGGACGTCGCTTAAATCGACCAAAGGCGGTGTCGCGTGCCGTAGGGGTTCGGGGCGTGACATCACCGTTTGAATTGGTATCAGAGCAAGATTAGCTCGATCTAAAGTTGGTCGAATTGGAGTGATAAGGAGCGGAAACCTTGGGGTAGTAATTGGGGAGATCTCAGTGGGTGCAGGGTAGTGTGAGCTACACGTGCCTCCAGATTGTTTGTTGTGATTGTTTGAGTAAGTTGGTTGTTGTGTGGTAACTGAATTGCAGGTGCGTCTGGACCTGAGGTAAGTGTTCAGGCTTTTACGATTGTGATTTCGTGATTAGTAGTGGGGAAATTGTTTGTTGAGTGAGTTTTTGTGTTAACTCGCCGCTTAGAATCAGATTGAGCTAGTTGGTTTAGACTGCTAATTCCTGAGTGGAATTACAGCAGGTAGTAGAACGATAGAATCGTGACGATGAGCAGCGAAGGAAGAGGAATAAGAAGAGTCCCAAGAAGGGGCGCTGGTAGAGGGTCTAGGGGTAGAGGACGTGCTCGAGCTAGAGCCGTCGAGGATCTTGGAATGGGTGATGGAGCGATGGGAAATTTAGGAGTTGATGCTGGAGTAGCAGCAAACCCCGGAATAGAAGTTAGACCTGTTGTGGACCCGAGAATGGAGACCGTAATGAGGACCCTAGAGCGGATTGGTGACATAATAGAACGGCAGACTCAGGAGCGAGCTGCCCCGGTTGCCCAAGCCGTTGAGGCTATTGCTGTTGCTAATGAGAACCAAGGTCAGGGGCAAATAATTGCGAATAGACCTATGCACCAGCTGGTAGAACAATTTATAAAGTTGAAACCACCCAAGTTTTCTGGGAAAGGTGACCCTGAGGCTGCACCTCGTTGGGTAGAGGAACTGGAGAAGGCTTTTGAGGTACTGGAGTGTAATGATCATGAGAAGGTGACCTTGGCAGTCTATCAGCTGCAGGATAATGCAAATGATTGGTGGAAAGCCACCAAGGATAGGATTTTTCCTGAAGGTACTGCCAAAACTTGGGCTATTTTTACTGAGAGATTTTATGAGAAATACTTTTCGGCTAGTGCTAGAGAAAGAAAACTCGCGGAATTTATGAGACTCCGCCAGGGCCAGATGACAGTAGACCAATATGAGGCGGAATTTGCGAGATTATCTAAGTTCGCGCCGCGAGTGGTGGAACATCCTGAGGATAAAGCGCGAAGATTTCTGGATGGATTGAGGGCCGATATCCGCAGCCAATTGTTATTGGTAAATTTGGGAACGTATGAGCAGATATTTGATAGGGCCCAAATTCTGGAGCGAGATCAGGTGGATAGAGCCGCCGCATCAGGATCGAGATTTATTCCGAGTTGGAGTAATCGTAATCCTGGAAAGAGGCCGATAGTGGATAAAAGACGATTTACTCCACCAGCAAAAAGGAATATTGGAAAGCCAGTTCGGATTGGTAATGGTCCGTGTAGGATCTGTGGAGGTAGGCATGGAATCGGGCCGTGTCCAAACAGAGGTGGAGCATGTTTTGGATGTGGAAGATTTGGGCATCACATCAGGAATTGCCCCAATTCCAAGCAGAATAGGCTGCCTGCATTGCCGCCACCTCGGAATGGGAATCAGGCTGGAGCGGCCCAGACAGCGAATCCGAATCAGAATAGACCTCCAGCGCAAGGGCGAGTGTATGCAATGGCCAGACGAGAGGCTGAGAACGCGCCAGGGGTTGTCACAGGTACGATTTCTCTGTGCAACCATGCTGCGTATGCTTTATTTGATCCAGGAGCGTCGCATTCCTTTATATCGAAACAGTTTGTGGAGTTAGTGGGAATAGAACCGCAATTGCTTGACGTTGTGCTATGTGTGACGACTCCCTTAAATGATAAGATGTTAATTTCGCTGGGTTGCCCGAACTGTAAGATTGTAATTGGAGATAGGGAGGAACTGATTGATCTAATGGTCTTAGACATGTACGACTTTGATGTGATAGTAGGAATGGATTGGCTGTCTAAGCAGAGGGCTGTTATGGATTGCAATAACAGGGTGATCCAATTTAATCCAGTTGGACATCCGGAATTCAAATTTGTGGGCAGTCGAGGAGGATCCTCGATTCCATGGATTTCGTCGTTGGAAATGACGAAGTTGTTGAATGAAGGGTGTCAAGGATTTTTAGCTACAGTAGTGGATTCAACAGCTGAAGAGCCGAGACTTGAGGATATAGCGGTAGTCTGTGAGTATCCCGATGTGTTTCCTCAAGAATTACAGGGATTACCGCCGGAAAGGGAAGTAGAATTTGTGATCGAGTTGGTACCAGGAACTGAGCCAATCTCGAAAGCAGCCTATAGGATGTCGTTGTCGGAATTGAAGGAGATAAAGGTGCAGATGCAAGAGTTGTTAGATAAGGGGTTTATTCGTCCCAGTGCGTCTCCGTGGGGAGCACCGGTGCTATTTGTTAGAAAGAAAGATGGATCATTGAGATTGTGCATTGATTATAGGCAGCTGAATCAAGTGACGATTAAAAACAAATATCCCTTACCGAGAATTGATGATTTGTTTGACCAGCTGCAGGGAACTTCGGTGTTCTCTAAAATTGACCTGAGAACAGGATATCATCAGTTGAGAATTAGGAAGGAGGATATACCGAAAACGGCGTTTAGAACGAGATATGGGCATTATGAATTTATGGTGATGCCGTTCGGATTAACGAACGCCCCTGCTGCTTTTATGGATTTGATGAACCGGGTGTTTAAGGAATTCTTAGATCAGTTTGTAATTGTCTTTATCGACGATATATTGGTGTATTCAAAGAGTTCTGAGGAACATGAATTCCATTCGAGAAGGGTTTTGCAGACTTTAAGGGAGAACGCGTTGTATGCTAAGCTTAGCAAATGTGAATTTTGGCTCAGTCGAGTAGCATTTCTGGGGCATGTGATTTCCGGAGAAGGAATTTCTGTGGATCCATCGAAAGTTGACGCTGTGATAAAGTGGCCTAGACCAACGACAGTAACGGAAGTCCGGAGTTTTCTGGGTTTAGCGGGGTATTATCGTCGTTTTGTAGAAGGATTTTCATCAATAGCAATGCCGTTGACGCATTTGTTGAAAAAGGAAACGAAGTTTGAGTGGACCGACAAGTGTGAAAGAAGTTTTCAAGAGTTGAAGCAGAGGTTGACTACGGCACCAGTGTTGACAATTCCGTCAGGACCGGGAGGATATGAGATATATAGTGACGCGTCGTTGAAAGGGTTAGGGTGTGTATTAATGCAACATGGGCGAGTGGTAGCCTATGCATCCAGACAGTTGAGGCCACATGAATTGAATTATCCGACGCATGACTTGGAGTTAGCAGCAATAGTGTTCGCCCTGAAGATTTGGCGACATTATTTATGCGGAGAAAGATTTCAGATTTATACTGACCATCAGAGTCTCAAGTATTTATTTTCGCAAAAAGAGTTGAATATGAGACAGCGACGTTGGATGGAATTGTTAAAGGACTATGATTGTGATATTTTATATCATCCTGGAAAAGCAAACCGAGTAGCGGATGCGTTGAGCCGGAAATTAAGCATCGCGCATTTGATGGTCAAGGAGTGGATTCTGTTGGAGAATGTGCGAGATTCAGAGTTCAAATTGGAAGTGGGTCGAGTCTCGAATCTGTTAGCTACGTTGAGAATTGAGCCGGAGATCCAAGTTAAAGTTAAAACTTTACAGTCTACGGACCCAGAGATACAGAAGTTCATTGGGATGGACGTTACTAAGAGGAAGCCGGATTTTCAAGTATCCGAGGATGGGGTATTGAAATTTAGAGGACGGTTATGTGTGCCAGACGATACAGAAGTTAAAGAAGAAATTTTGTCAGAAGCGCATCGTAGCCAGTACAGTGTCCACCCCGGTAGTACCAAAATGTATAGGAATTTGAGGCAATATTATTGGTGGAACGGTATGAAATCAGATATTGCGAAGCACGTGGCTAAATGTCTGACGTGTCAGCAGGTCAAAGCGCAACATTGTAAGCCTGGAAGATTGTTGCGACCTTTGGAAATCCCAGAGTGGAAATGGGAACATATAACTATGGATTTTGTGTCGGGATTGCCGAGAAGTCAAAGAGGTCATGACGCCATCTGGGTGATTGTCGACAGATTAACTAAGTCGGCCCACTTTTTAACTGTGCGAAAGGATTTCGTGCTGGAACGGTATGCAGAGTTGTACGTGCAGCAGATAGTTCGCCTGCATGGGGTACCAGTGTCTATAACTTCGGATCGTGATCCTAGGTTTACCGCCAATTTTTGGAAAAGTCTGCAGACGGCGTTGGGATCTAAGCTACAGTTCAGTACCGCTTATCATCCTCAGACAGATGGCCAGTCTGAGAGGACGATTCAGACCCTAGAGGATATGCTCAGGGCATGTGTACTGGATTTTCAAGGAAAATGGGAAGAGCAATTGCCCTTAGTGGAGTTTGCTTACAATAACAGTTTCCAGCAGAGCATTGGAATGGCGCCTTTTGAAGCGCTATATGGTAGGGCTTGTAGAACGCCCGTATGTTGGGACGAAGTGGGAGAACGAGCTATAACAGGGCCAGAATTGGTTGAGCAGTCGATCGAAGCTGTTAAGATCATTCGTGAAAGGCTGAGGACCGCACAGAGTCGTCAAAAGAGTTATGCAGACAGAAGGCGAAGACCTCTGGAATTCCAAGTAGGGGATCACGTATTTTTAAAGGTATCGCCTATGCGAGGATTGTCCCGGTTTGGTAAGAAGGGTAAATTGAGTCCAAGGTATGTGGAACCCTTCGAGGTATTAGAACGAATTGGAGACTTGGCGTATCGCCTGGCGTTACCACCAAATATGTCGCAGGTACATAACGTATTCCATGTATCAATGTTAAGGAAGTACGAACCAGATCCCACGCACGTACTGAATTACGAAGAAATAGAAATAGATGACAAAGTGTCATATGTTGAAAGACCGGTCAGAATTGAAGATCGAAAGGAGCGGGTTTTGAGGAACAAGACAATCCCGATGGTCAAAATTATCTGGGAGCACTACGGAACTGAAGGCGCAACCTGGGAGAGCGAAGAAATGATGCAACGTCAGTACCCCCAGTTGTTTGAGTAGCAGTAAGGATTGCAATTTTAAGTATTAGTGAGATTGTAAATTTCGAGGACGAAATTTCATAAGGGGGGAAGATTGTGACATTCCGAAATTCCACCAATTGGAATTTATTAAATAATTGAGTTTTATGAAATGTGCTCGCAGTAAGTTCTCGCCCGGAACTGATCATTCCTGGGAATGCTAACCATTAGGGAAAGGCTATTAGGGGGAATTAAATTCGCGCGGCTAAAGGAAATTCGATCGTGAATGGATTTCGACCATTAAATCGCGTAAGTGATATTTTGAGCCACTGTTGGCCGATCCAAGGATAGTTAGGGGTCAGTTCGCCACTGTCCTAGTAGTGGATCGCGGGTGATTCCGTTGGACCACGAAACGACTTGACGAATGATTCCGAAATTATACCGAACGATCGTACCCCTCGGATCAAGTGATTGATCTTCGCGATTTTAATGACAACCGAGGTCGTCACGCACCGAACGAACTTGCACGTGACTCGATTTAGTATCAGTCATGAGTCGATTCAGCGAATTTCCCCAGCAAGCCGCCCGTTAGCTCGAGAAACGCTCGGGTTGCGTTTAATAGAATTTAATTATGGAAATTTTGCCCAAATTGGACACCGGAAAATTAGGAAATCACGCTGGAACGTTAGGATGACGTTGCACGTGACACGTGTCAATTTTTGGTGTGCTCAATTCCTTCGGAAAAATTTGATTTGAGCAAGAAACGGAGAATTGGACCATTTTACCCTTGAGAATTATAAAAGGGTAGTTGTGTGAGAGAAGGGCATTTTGGTAAAGTGCCAAAAGTTGGTCAAAATTTATTTTAAGCCCTTGACCCCCTTTCTCTCTCTTCCCTCTCTTATTTCTTCCCCTCTCCCCGTGAAAATTTTCCCCCTTTTGCCGTGAGTTCTCTTCCTCTCTCTTTCTCTCTTGCCGGACGGATCGCCGTCGCCGCCGAGCCACGCCGTCGTCCGTACGCCGCCGGTCACCGCCTCACGCCGCCCTCACACCGACCACCACCACCCCACCGTGACTCTCTCCCTCTTTTTCTCTCTCTTGGCCGTGAGGCCCTCGGCCACGCGCAAGCCACGCAATCGCCGTCCAAGCCGATTGCCGCCACCCGGAAGTTGTACGTCGTCGCCGTTGTCCCCGATTAAGGGCCGCCGCTTTCCGTTCTAGCCGTTTTAGCCTAGAACGCGGTAAGTCATCCTCTAATCCCGATTTAGGATTTCGGGTATCGCCGAACAATTTGATTTTGGGTGAAATTGGACTTGTGCGGGTGCGAAAGGTTGGGGCTTTAGACCGGGAATATATGGCGGGCCTCAATGAATTAATTTGGAATTTTTGGAGGACGATTTGAGGGAATTTTAAGTTAAAAATCACTGTTCACGAGCTGTGATTCACTGTTCACGAGGCTGTGATGCTCGGTTCGGGACGCAAGTTGGATTTCTAGAACCGAGATTTAATGGTGAGAAAGTTCCGTGAAGGACCGGAATCGATTTGGCGTCGTTTGGTGGGAGAAAAATAGAAATTTATGTATTTCACGTGTGTTTTAATTATAATTGAGCTGTGGTGGTAGAATTGTGTGTGGATTTGTGCAATGGGCTGGTGTAAATATGTTTGATTCGTGCACATATGGGTTCAATTGAAATGATGGTTCAATTGACCAAGTGATATGTTGAGTTAGTCGACGTGGGTAAGTCGCGCCTAAACCTGATTTAGGACTTCGGGTATCGACGGGTAATTTTGGACAAAATCAGTATGGAATTAGGTGCGGAATTACATGGATTGGTAGTGGAAATTTTATGGCGGGCCTTGGGATTTAATTCGGACACTAATTATTGGAAATTCAGAAAATAGGGGCTGCGAATTACTGTTCATATGCCTCGAATCACTGTTCACTGGCTGTGAATTACTGTTCACGGGGCTGTGATGGTCCGATTGGGACGCGAGTTGAATATTTGGAACCTAGAAATTATGGCGAGAAAGTCTCGTGAAGGATCGGAATTAATCCGACACCATTTGGTTGGAGAAATTGATAATTTACGTGTTTTGGGCATGTTTGAATTATTCTGGATGGGGTTGATTTAATTGAGTGTTTATTTGTGTGATAGATGAGGTAACTTGAGGATGAAATGAGGATGTTTCGAGGCTGGAGTGAGACTGAATAGAGTGTCGGATGTTATGGGATGGAATTGGCGAGCTTAGGGCTCGATTTAAGGACAAGTGGTGTTAGTTTGGTGTGTAGTAGTATGGCTGGATTGTGGTGTTTAATAGGCTCGGAAATACCAAAATTATGCCTATGAACGTGGCTGTGTTTGTGGGTCCATGAGTGGCCTTGTGTGTTTATTGAATTGTGATTGATGGATTGAAATGTGTTTGATTATGTGCACGCGTGGGCCAGATTAATTTAATTGTTGAAATTGGCCATGTTGAATGCTGTGTGAGCATGTTGTACGTGTTAATAGATGCGTGCACGGGCCACGTGTGATGGGCTAATTGGGTGTGGTATATGCGTGTCAAGCATGCGCATGAGTAAGAAAGAAATGCGGTGTGGCATGTGATTGTGGAATTATGTGAGGGTGTGGAATTGCGAGTATTGGGATCAGGCCGAGTATCATAAACTCGGGCCACGATCACGTAGGTCTGTTGCATTTGGCACAGGCTGAGGCTCGAAAGAGCATGATTGAGTTCGGTCCGAGGCACGATCAGCTCGGGTGAGACCGGGATTGGACCGAGGCATTATAAGCTCGGATTTCAATCATGTAGGCCTGTCGCATTTGGCGCGGGCTGAGGAGAGTGTGAATGTGGGATCGGACCGAGGCGTGTGATGCTCGGGGCGCGATCGAGTGTGAATGTGGGATCGGACCGAGGCGTGTGATGCTCGGGGCGCGATCGAGGGGCCTGAGGCGTGAACGAGTACGCGGGCCGGATGTGGTGAGTGGTCGCAGTGTACCTGAGGCGTGTACGTTTACGCGGGTCACTGGCGAAGAATGAGAAAGAGGAAATGAGAATGGACGGAATAATGGGATAAGAGTAGTACATGCGCGTGTATACATCTGACATGATTGAGTTTGAATGATGTTGTGCGCATGTTTGAGTTTGACAATATTATTTGTTGTACCTGCGATGTGATGTTTCAGCGTGTGTAATATGTATGTGATTGCGTAATTGTCTGGAGGTACGTGATAGCCTGGGTTGGGTTTAGGGGTGAACTTGCTGAGAAGTGTTCTCACGGTTGTTTTCAACCAAATATTTCAGAACCCCGACAGGACCCGTGAACCCTCCACCGCCGCCGCCAGTACGTTTTTGGATACCAGTGCACGCGGAGTACGATGTGGCAGAGTTTCCGGCGGGTTTTCAGAAGGATAACATTTTTGGAAGTTAATAGTTATCGGGTTCGGGGTGTTTGTAATAATAATGGATATTGTAAATATTATGGTGTAAGTTTGGCAATGAGAACGAATATGTTCATTCTCCCTGATTGTTTCCCCAGTTCTTAATTGTCCGGGTTTATTTGTTGATATCCGCTGTGGTAGTAAACCTCTGATGGCTTTTTGAGGTCAGCGATATTCCTGGGACGTCGCTTAAATCGACCAAAGGCGGTGTCGCGTGCCGTAGGGGTTCGGGGCGTGACATCCACCATCCGAAATTTTGCTTGTCGAACTTATAAATTTTGATTTTATCTTCTGCCATATCGTTTGCTTTCAATTAAACGTCATCGAAAAACCCTCAATGTTCCTGATTAGCCAACCAGGCTTTGATACTAGTTGTTGGGAATCGCATCCACCGATTCCAAAAAATAACCCTAGCAAGACAATCCACACTGATAGAATATAACAATAAGAGAACAAAATCAGAAGAACACACCAGAGAATTTGTTATTGAAGTTAACCCAAACCTGGGTTACGTCTCCACATAGAGGTACTATGTAAATCCACTAGACTTCTAAGAAAGTAAGAATACAATGATGATCTTCACTCAAGATCAGGGCACAAAGAGATTGAGTACCCACTCAAAGAAAAAAAAAATCACTTTTTCTTCTCTCTTTTCTTTTCTTTCTATTTTCTTCTCACCACTTGATAGCTAGCATCTTTCAATAGCTGTATATAGTGTATTGATATGATGGAAAATTAATAGAAAAGACAATTACTATGTCTGATCTGATATATAGTGTATCAACCTAAAAGCAAAATTAATTGAAAAGACAAAAAAGCCCCTAATATTAATATTTGGCTTCATCCTCTAACATTACCTCACGCTAGTATTTATCAGAAAGAGAAATGGATACTAATATTCGCTCCACCTAATAGAGATCAATTGATCTGATGGACAGGGTCGTCATACATAGAAATTTTTTTACCACGTCTCAATAACTTCCAAGCTCCAACAGCCATGTAAGTTAACTTCAAACTCCAGAACGATTGAGTATAACCCAAGTACTATCCTAGTTTTTCATCTCTCAAACAAATAATTAACTTTGCATATAAACAACGTTCACTCGTAGCTAAACTCGTTTGACCTCTCATCGTAGATGGAGGCAAGAATTATCTTCAAACATTTACTGTAGACGAAGGGTCGCTCCAGAATAGCAAGATGGCCTGCATTCTCAATGCACCCCAATGTTGCTTTATTACCGGGTGGGAAAATAAATAAAAAAAATCTTTTAGGACTATGACAGTGTTGGATTAATGTTGTCAATTGAACAAAACCATGTAATATTCATATATATTATTTTAAAGTAGACCTTTTGATATTAAATGCAATGAAACGATTATTTTGTTTTTCAAATGAAAATTTGAGAGTTTGCCAAGGGAGGGAAAATCAAAGAAAATAGAATTTTGGACATTATATGCTCTAGATTTAATAAGTTAGTTTTCAAATAAAATATAAGGATGACAAAAATTAAAGGAAAGTAAACTTTTTTAACATTAAATGCTCTAAATTTAGTGAAAGGGTCATTTCTTTTTCAAATAAAAGTTTCAACAGTTTCAACAAGAAAGTGAAATTAAAGAATATCTTTTCAAATTCAATGTGCATAAAATAATAACGTCAGTATTTTAATATATGCAGTGAAATTGACGACGTACAATAGCTATGACCCAGAGATAGATCTCTTTGTATATGTATATATAAATAACATTAATCAATCTGCACACAACACTATAGAAAAAATGATTGACAATCTACTTGATAATTAAAAAAAAGAAAAAAAAAAAGATGGACGTTACTCTTTGAATTCCTTCACTTTTCCCACACTGAAGATATTATCATCCTCGCCACAAGCCAGATGGATCTTCTGCAAAGATCAATTATCATCAGCATATTTCTTAAATAGGTATGGTATCAAAGAATTGCACAATGTATAGATTAATCAAGAATTGAAAAATAAAAGTGAGGACGTATTTACATATGAAATTTAGACAGTTTTGATCATTATATAAGCACGTGAGCTCAACACACGCGAGCCATCTCACAACCTTTTATGCTTTAAGAAGAGAAAGAGGAAGCTTCTTCAGATGAAGTTAAACCTGGGAATACTCTGGCAAAGTGAAGTCCTTGTCTGGAATGACAAAAGCCTCCAGCAGTTCAGCTCTCTCCTTTCTGTAGTCAAACATGACCTACAATCCATGATGTTGAAAATAGATTCATTAACAACAAGCTAAGGGAGACTATGTATAAAAGGATTGGCTTCCAATAGTATCTTGTTAAATCACTTAATCAATTTTAAAAAGCGATCAGAATATTTTTTGGATTTCTCTTTTTGATCATAGTATGAAAGCAAGAATATTCAATTGAATGCGTGGGCGTGGGCGTGGGCGTGGGCGTGGGCGTGGGCGTGGGCGTGGGCGTGGGCGTGGCACGGAACCAATGAGTTTCAAGTTGTTTGTATGCCTGAGTTACGTAGAAAACTTCATGGAGCTCATACCTCTAAACCCTCCTTGAAAACACGATTAGGGATTCTAGGGAACCTGTGGCTCCCAACCACCTTCTTCATCCCGCTTACAGAATTAGGCAACAAAAGCTCTGACCATGTCGGAAACCCCAATTTCTTCAAGCACTCCTTGCTTATCGACTCGGTCATTGCCGGTACAGTGCACGTTGCCGCCACCAACTCCACCAGCTTGGGCTGCAACTCGGCCAACTTGAACGCCACCATTCCGCCATAGCTGAACGCCACCACCGTGCACCGCTGCAACCAAAGTGTTGCCAGCCCCTTCGCCACACACTCCGCCTGGAAGTCCACCGTCCGGCAGCTGTCGCCTGTGGCAGAGTTGCCAAAGAAGAGGAGGTCCAGCACATAGTCGGCGTACTTCCTTGCAAGCGCGAGGACCTGCAACTGCCACATCATCATGCCATCACCGAAGAAGCTGAGAAGGAAGATGACAGCGGGCTTCTTGTTGTTTTGAGTTTGGGTTGGAGCCCAGAAGTTCATGATAGTTCTGGGTTCGATCTCGATCTTTCAAGGTCTCATGCCAGCGAGCTCCATTGCCGCTCGCAACAAGGGCTGGTAGAGCTTGATTGTGTTCACCATGCTCTCTCTCTCTCCCTCAATATTTGTTTTTGTGTGTACTGCTAAAAGTGATGAGGGAGGGTACGAATTTGACTCTTTATATCGAAAAAAATTGCAGAAAGTCAAAGTTGTCAATATGTTCAAACCAATGACATGGTAGTCTAGCTGTTCTTTTCTTTTCTTCTCCATGAGCCCTACGTCACCTCCTGGATCTCGTGTTATTTTTCTCAACGTCAATTGAAAATTATTCTCTGTTTTATGTTAAGCCAGAGTCAAATTACACCAGCGCGTAATCGCACATGGATCTCATGCTATTTAAAAGGGAAAAAAATCATCAAAAATCCTAAATTATGTCAATTGTAACACATTTACCCAAAACTTTTTTTGTGACAAAAAATCTCAAACTATGCATATTGTGACACATTTATTTTCTGTTACAATTCCGTCCAAAATCACCGTTAAAAAGCTAACGTAGATCTCATGTGGCACTTTTAGGGATGCATGGCTCTAATGTGGCACCACACAAGCGCCACAGTGGACAAAGAAAACAAAAGAAAAAAGAAAAAATTGCACTGTTCATCGTCTTCTCCACAGCTTTGTGAAGTACTATTCATCATGCTCTTGCTCCTCCGACACTCTTGCTTCGTTGCCCACTGCTACCTAGACCTCCAGCGGCTCTTGTCAGTGCTTGCCCGACAATCCACAAGCTTCAAAGATCGAGGTTAGATCCTCAAGCCAAGCTTCAAGCTCGAGCGGCCATGGCTGCTGCATGCTTCAAAGCTCGACCTTCAAGCTGCTTCGAAGCTCAATCTTCAAGCTGCTTCAAAGCTTGGCCTTGGCAGCTTGCGACTACTTGCGAGCTTCAGAGGTCGAGGTCAGACCCTCAAGCCAAGCTTTGAGCTAGAGCAGTCATGGTGGCTGTGAGCATCAAAGCTTGGCCATGACGGATTGCGATCACCCGTGAGCCTCGAAGGTCGAGGTCAGACAATCCATGCTTTGAGCTGGGGAGGCCATGGCGGCTGCTCAAGCTTGACCTTCTTGAAACTTCGTTTCTGGACAAGAAAGTATTGTTCTTCCTCACGGAGAATGTTGACACCTATTTTTAATTTGTCCAAAATTAATTACACAAAATTTAGGAGTTAATTTTCTTTAATTCCTAAAACAAAAATATTTCAATTTAAAATGCATTGCATATAGAAATTAGGCACATTTGTATTAATAGGGTCTATTAGAACTTTAAAAAAAAATCAAAAAATCCGGGTTGGGCCAGGTCGGGGCCGGGCCGACCCGGCCCTTTTCCTTTTCTTTTTTTCTTCCCCCCCCCCCATGCAACCCGGCCCCTTTTCTTTTCTTTTCCACCCCACGCGGGCCCGACCCGTCTATCTCTTCTTTCTCTTTTCTTCTCCACCCGCGGGTTGGGCCTGGCCCGGCCCAGCCCCTTCCTTCCTTCTCCCCCCCCCCGGCCGGCTGTCGCTCTCCTGCCCTTGTTCTCCTCTGTTGCAGTTGCAGAGTGACGATCGGCAGAGCGACCTCACCCCATCGCTATCCGGCCAGAGCAGGGCCAAACGAGCACGCCGACGGGACTGGCATTAATTGCCAGTCCCGTCCTCCCTTAAAACCCGAACCATCTCTCCTCGTTTTTCTGCTCTTCCTCCTCCCTCTCGGCACACTCACAGAACCGGCCCCCCCTCCACCGGCCTGCAAATGGCCGTGAAAGTCGCGGGGCAGGTAGGCCGGTGTAGGCCGTCGTCATGCGGACACAACGGAGCAGGGGGGCACCGTTGTCGCCGGCTATAAAAGCTGGAGAGAGAGAGAGAGGCCTGGTCGGCCAGATAGAGAGAGAAACAAAGAGGAACAGAATAGAGAGAGAAAGAAGGAGCAAATCGAGAGTTCGCCGAAGCAAGAAGGAGAACCAGCAGCGTCGCCGTCGCCCACGAAGCAGCCGGAAAGCCACCCAGACGCGTCGTCAACCGGTGAACTCTCCCGGTCGAGTCACCGCCTCTGTTTTCCCCTGTTTCGGTGTCCGGTGTGGCCAGGACTCGCGCTGGCCGTGTCGCACGATTCCCGGCCCATACCGTCTTCAGTCCCGATCCCTACTCCTTGTCGAAGGTGAGTCACAGCTGCCGAAGCTAACCGGTTCGTCGGAGGAGGTCGAAACACATTAGTTTTTGTTGCGCGCACCGACTGTTCGACGAAATGCCCTAATGAAACAGGTTTGATTTTGCTCATCGGCCGGTGAGTGCGTGGCCGGACGGCAAGTGGGGTAGCTAAAGGAGCTTTGTAGGGGTCTCTCGAGGCCAAAATCAGGCCTGATTTGGTATGGGTCGGTCGGCAAGACGCCGAATCTCGCCGGCCGACGTTCTCGCATGCTTGTGGCACGTGAGAACCGGCTTGGTCCGATCTGCGGACCGGCTCAGATCGATTTGCAGACTTGGTGAAGCCATCTGGGTCGGTTCGATCCGGACGAACCGGCCCTATTTTGTTTTTTTCCACCGGACCAGGACCTAACCGAGCCTAATCCGGTCTAGACCCGGGTCAATGACCCGGGTTGACCCTTTAACCTGGGTCGAATCCAGAAATCCGACCCGGTCAACGTAACGGGTCGGGTCCGTTGACTTGGGTCAGATCCGACCCAACCCGGATCCGCCAACCCGACCCGTTTGTAATAATAATAATAATAATAATAATATTATTATTATTATTATTATTATAAAACTTTTAAGAAAAATAATTTTTTTTTCTTTTCTTTTTTTCTCTTCTTCCGTATTATTATTATTATTTTCATTATTATTATTATTATTTTCTTGAAAAAATTAAAAAAAATAAAAAAAATTTCAATTTTTTTTAAATATGTGATATATTTGTTGTTTTAGTTTATTGTATATTATTATGCAAGTTTTTGTCTTGTTTAAATTAGACAATCCTAAGGATGCGCGATAATATTTTGCATTTTTTTTATTACCGTTGTGTTATTATTCATGTTTTTAATACAATTGCATGAACTGCTGTGTTTTGAATGTCAGCTGACTTAATTAGGGTTAGAACCTTAGGCTGCATGAATTGTTGTGTTTTTGACTGCTAATCGTTTTTAATTATGCACTCGCTTGATCACCTTATATGTTAGGAGAAAGGTCCTAAAATAAATCCAAATTGCCTGACAAATGTTTTCAAAAAGAATGAATATGGTAAAAAGGTACCGAAAGGGCATTAGTTATTCAACTAGTGTAACCAAGTCCCCGAACTTAGTTAATATCTGGTTCGCAGGAATAGAGTGATTCTCCCATCATCTTATTTGGGTTTCTAATCGACCCATCTCAAATCGATTAGTGGCGACTCCTTAGTATAAACCATTTGCATGTTAAAAACTTAAATCCTAAGTCGCGATATGGTATGGGCTTGGGAAAGCCCGAGTTAAGTCCTGAGCCTAGATTTAGCACGTACCAGGCGAGCATCCCCTTTTTTACATGTCGACAAAAAAGAGCGGGAGGTTGGTCATGACAGACTGGCGACTCCGCTGGGGACTTGAATTTTTTAAAAAAAGTGGACTTAGGCCAAAAATTTTTATCCTGTTCAAAAATAATTTTTGTTTGACAGCAAAGACTCCAGGTATGATCCTGACATTAAGGTGTTATTTGTTCTTGCAGGTTCGAATTGATTGTTTATAAATTGTTGTGCATGCTTTAATGATTTAGCACTACACTTTTACACACACAACCACGCTGCCGGACTCGGGCCGCAATAGGGCATTTTAGGATGGTGTTAAGAAAGATACGACCTCGAACGCGAGCCCGCGATGTAGAGGTTGCCTTCCTTTTCCCCGAAATTTATTTCTAAAAATCGTAAAGAAATATTTTTAGCCGCTATTCGCGTGACTATAAGATATTCCTTTCGATTTGGCCGAGGTTAAAAAGACTTGACACCAACGCGAGACTGCGATAGTCAGACACCCTTTTAATTTCATTTTGCTGAGTCAGTCTAGATAGAAATCGAACCTCACTCCTCATGTATATGTTGTTGTGATTGTCATGGTTCAAGAAAAGGTATATATTCTATCTCTTCTCATTTTTTTTATATGGTCTACTTATTCATTTGATTTGTTACTGTTAGGCCACTCATTGATTGTATTCTATATACGATGGGAAGAGCTGATATCCAATCTATCCTCGCTCCTAAGAAAGAATTTCTGGCATGGTGGGACTGACAAGACGAGGGATACGCTTATTGCGGAGCTTATCCGTGAAAATAAGCGGCTTTGAGAGATTATAGCTTCCCCATCATTTATAGAATGAGCATCCGAAAAGGGCGTCTTTTTGTCAAAAGCTCTTGTCTTTTATATTTTCCTAGTATTTATGTTTAGGGGTTTTGGTTTTCATCTTAAAGCTGTTTATGGGTTGTACTAATTTTAATATAACTCGAGCCGCTTTTTATGCTATAAATAAAATTTTTTGCCCGTTAATGACACCACTGTAGCCTTTGGCCCAGTGGTATCCGGGGATGTAGCGTAACAGTCCGAGGCGACCGGGGTTCGAACCATGGGGACGCCGCCTGTAATGCTAATATAAATAAAAATCTTTTTTGCTTCCCTTATTTTTTGCAAATAAAGAAAATACGTGATAGACAAATACAATACTAGACTAAGTCATGGACTGATCATTTATAGGATTTTATACTCATTCGTTTCTATTTTTTTAACAGGTAATTACGAATTATACCAACCCGCCAAGTAAAAAAAGATGAAAAAGATATGACAACTCATGTGGCGGATATAGAGACCGAAATGAAGCAAGTCTTCGCCTTTCTTTGACAACTCTCAAAACAAGTGGAACATCTATCAGTCCGCTTAGACCAACTCACCATGACTCAGCTTCGCTATCCAAGACCATGGATGATGATTCAAATGGAGCCCTCCAGTGTCAACCAAAAGGATAAAGACGTTATAGCTGACAATGTCCACGAGTCCCCTGATCTTATGGAATTGAGCACCCTATGCCCAAAGTTCATGCAACGTGAACAATATAAACCCAGTATCCTTCCACCCCAAAGGCGAAATAACAAAAAGCAGTTTACGTCACTCCCTTGGCCTGTGTCTCAGATCCTGCCTATTCTCTTGGAAAAGAGAATTCTTGCTAAAGAGCCAAAACATGAAAATCCTGAACGTTTCCCCAACTACGATCCCTCCAAGGCGTGTGACTATCATTTGGGTGAAATGGGACATTCTGTCAATGACTGTGTTGTCTTGAAAAATAAGATCCAAAAATTGTTAGATGCAAAGATGTTTTCATTCCGCAACGCACCACCCAATCAAGCAAGAGGCGCGGATGTCGTCATTGAGTAAACTGAAGACTCAATTTTTCTCTTTTAGAATAGAGGCATATTTAATAGTTTAAATCCTCCCCTATGTGAGAGTTTTTCTTGTTTTCTAAAGTCTCAGCTGTTTTTTAAGATTTCCAGTATTATGAATTTTTAATTATGCTTGGAATTTTAGTATTGCAATTTTCTATTCCAACGAATGTAATTCGCCTGAATTATTCAAAAGAATTACAAATGTTTTGTTTTGAGAGCCTGAGGAAGTATCTCAAACCAGCCCGTTGATGATAGACAGCCATGTAAAGGAAAGTGTTCTGAGGCCCGGGCTTCCTCATGCTTCCTTGTTTGTATGCTTTTGAAAATAAAGTAAACGTTTTATCATTTTTCAAAAGGGCAAAAAAAAAGAACGGTAGTGGAAAAGCATGCATGCTCATAGCCCTATTTGTTTTTCTAACTCATTCACTTCGTGTCTCAGAGTATACTCCTTTTTGATCTGTTATTACAAATGGGACATTTGAAAATGACACAAACTGAAGAGCACATCAGACCCTGATGATGCTAGTAGACCAACTCATATGATAGGGACAGTCGGAGCGAAGATCATCTAATCTTCAAATGGAACATGGGGCATATCTCATTACTACCATAGGGTGATATTAGCCCCAGAGAGTAAGAGAATGGTAAGCATTCTTTGACTCCATAAAGAGCAAAACATCATTTCGTACAAAAGTCAAGGGCAGACCAAGAAAAGATTACTCGTTTTTGAAAGAAAAAGGTACGTCTTATTCCTTAATAAATTTTGGAAATGACATTCCATCCCTTTTCTTTTACAAATAATGAACTAGAGAATATACTAGACTCTGATGTGCTAGCGAGCCGGATAGAGCACCAAAGTTGGGACCTCTCGAATGAAAAATGATGAAGAAGTGCTTAATTGGACGAGTAGACTAGGGGGCATGCGATCTCCCAGTCCATCAAAAAGGAAGTATTTCGTTCCTAAAGTTCATCCACTTTAGCATAGAAATGACATATTCTTTCCTTTTATGTAAGATAAATTTGAGTAAAGATCCTGTGCAAGCAGCTGGAAAGGACTTTGCATATGACAAGATAAAGACCGATCCTGACAACCACGGAAGTCTCGATGGTAGTCACATCCATATCCGTCAAAGACCTTTAAAGCAGAGATTAGCTTTGCTGCGGAGGTCCCCATGTAAGCAATTGTACATGCCTATGCAGTCAGGAATCGGAGCATTTACAAGAAACTCCTCAACATACCGGGACCGCATTGACGTAGCATGCGCTGACAATAGGACCGTCTGATTGGGAGTACCCTTAGCTATAGAGGATTTCATTTGAGCTTCGAGACCAAGGGTATGGAGAAGCAAATTGAGACAGAGAAGGCTGAACAAAGTAAAGAGGAGAAAAGACTCTGTTAACTTTGAAGGCAAAATGGAAGAAGGGTAATTTGTATCGTTTTCAATTCACCCTCAATCCTCTCATTTCTGACATAAGCTCCTGTCTTTGTCAAAAGGGAATTATCAATATCCGAGAAAACTCAAAGAGTTATCAGTTTAATCTCAAATAAAGGGATTCACGAAGGGTAATATTGTATCGTTTCCAATTCCTATCCCTCAAGGAACCGTTCATTAACACTATTTTCCTTATTATCTTGTAGGTTTGCTCTACTATTGCAGCGTAGGTAAGTATCTCTTTCCCTAAAAAAACTCTTCTCATAAGAGTAGAAAGAAACAAGAAAGAAGAAATAATTAAAGAAAATGAACACTACTTTCTTCCTTAAGTGCATTGTGTGAAAAGTAATTTTGCATGGTAATTTTACCTGTTTAATTCACCAATTCCCTGTGAAAATCTTGACAATTCGACGAATGATGTCAAATTGCTCCGATGTATTGAACGAGATGTGTCAGGATGATGAGAGGCAATCCTTAGTCTATACACATTCTCAAGTACTAAACCCTTGCAAGATGAGCAAAAATGTTTCATTTCTACAAAGTAAAGGGATTTCTCGCATAAGGTACGGTAGCCAAAATGACGAGAGGCAGTTCATTTCTCTATCCCAAACACTACTGTTTATCCGTTGTTTGACCATTTGAGCCCATACACTTAAAGGTTCCTTTTAAATCACCCTTATCAAGAACCATCCCACATTGAGGCAGCTTAAGATAAATCGGCATCACAGAGAGGATTCAAATTCAGAGGGAGTAAGAAAAGCATCCCTCCCTTTTGGTCACCGCCCTCGCAGCTTCGGCCTCGTCATCTTCATGGGTCCGGCGGTCCTCGACAGAGTCCTCAAAGACAAGCACACCATCGACGATTAAACAGTCGAGGCTAAGAGGGCTTTGTCAAGAGAGAAGCAGCAAACTAAAGTCTGTTCAAAATGCCAACATCTTATTGATAACAGTGATGTTTTCATCTAGGAACTGAGCAAGACAAGAAGAATGAGGAGTTTGTAATATCTAAAATTTTCTATGATCATCAGCTGCAACAGCTCGCATAAGGTGAAAAGATGAATAGAAATTTTTTTACTCTCACTTGCATTAATCTTTGAGTGTCTTTATTACGGATGAAATCTCGCGATAATTTAAGTGCCCTAGGATGATGAAGAGCAGTTTTTCTTCTATCTCATACACTTATATCCCTTGCTAGCCCAATTGAGCAAGCAATTTCATTTCATACAAACCCAGTTGGTGATCATCCCCCACACCGGAGCAAGGCAAAAGTCGTCGCAGTTTGAGCGTCAGGGTCTAAAGTACCGAATCAAGATGAAGACTCCAAGAGCCTAATAACATTATTTTGTTCAAACTTGTTTAGGCTAGTCCCGACAACACCAAAAGAGCAGAAAAAAATGCTAAAAACTAGGGGCATGAAAAAGCAGTACGCTTGGTCAAAGCAAGGTCAATGCCCATGAATAAAAAAAAACAAAGAAAAAGAAAAAGGAGAAGAAGAAAAACGATGAAAAAGATGAAGAGAAAGGAGTCCCTAATTTCTGGGTAACTGCTATGAAAAATAATGAAACGTTAGCTGAGGAGATCTCTGAGCATGATGAAGGTACTCTCAAATATCTCAAAGATATTAAGTGACGTAGAATAGACGACCTCAAAGGGTTTAAACTTGAGTTCTTCTTTGATACAAATTCCTACTTTGAGAACTCTGTCTTGGCAAAGATCTGCCACATGATAGATGAAAACGAACATATTCTTGAGAAAGCAGTTAGGATAGAGATCGAATGGTATCCAGATAAATACTTGACGTAGAAGCTAAAACACGAAATTACCCAGGGAGTTTGCCAGAAGGATCCTGACGGCAGAGAAGAAGATTGGTGACAATGCTAGATGATCACCAATTCTCCTCCTTACACACATTTTTGAGCCCAACGATCATTTCGTTCCTCAACCTGTATACCAAGCCCACGTTACATCCCTCATGAAGTCTCTTCTGACTAGGGCACTTGAATTAATGTGAAATTTCAAATGTTTATAAATAACGCTCGAGGAAGTGCGAGCAAGATTATTTTTATCTCGTTTTGCAGGGTTCTTGACCTGTAAACCTGGAGATGACGGCAGAATATTTTCTTTCATGGCCTTGACTTGGACAGTCACCTTTGTTAAGCCATTGACCAAGCTTACATTGCGACCCTGAAGAAGACCTCTCAGATTGACAGTGTCGTACCGCTTGCGAGAAAACTCAGACCCTTATTGATATGATAGCGGTCAGATTGAGTGTTTTCGATGTTCCCGCATTAATAGACGAAACAAATAACCCTTTTCAATGAGAGTGAGTGGAAAGTCCTTTCTGACTAAAGGTCCCTCGTTTAGCACCTCGAGAAGTCTACCTTGTGAGCGAAAATTGTCTTGATTGGTAATTACCCTTAGTGGATGTTTGGTGTTGCAAACATGGCAAAATCATCACGCATGAACTTTCAAATGCGCATTCTGGAATAGCCTAGCTTGTCTATCTTTGATTAGTGCATGCATGTTTGCGCTAATCATCTTTGACAGCTCAAAGTTTTAATCCCCAGTGATAGGACACAAAAAATTCAGGTGCTGGAAAAGCCCTCATTATCATCCCAAGAGAAATGCCCCGAAAAAGTCGGGTATTCAGCAGATGATGCATCAAATCTCTGGGTAAGAAACCCTAGGTATTTCATCAAATTTCTTTTCAAACTACCCAGAAGGTAAATCAAGTGTTCCTTTGAAAAAAGAAAAGCATCTTGACTAGCTGGTCAAGATATTTCATATGATATTCTAGAATAGTCTCAGTTGTCTATTTCTCCAATGAATGCGTATGTCTTTGCACAAAAAAACTTGTTTGACAGAAGACATGCCCTTAAGAGGCAGGAACATGCCCATGTAAGTATATTCTACTTATGCCTTGTTCCAAAATCCATGTACCTACAATTGTTACGGTACCTTTCCTGAGCATGTGATCAACCCCCTTTGTTCACATCAAGCCTTTTCAGGTACCCCTTATGAGATACAGGTACTTTGGCAAAGCAAAATCCAGTCAGTCAAGGCGACCGAAGAAAGATTCGGGTCCTAGACAAACGAAATCCAGTCAAGACGTCCAAAGATAGGTTCGGGTTTTAAGCAAGCGATTTCCTCAGTCAAGGCGTCCGAAGAAAGGTTCGGGTCCTAGACAAACGAAATCCAGTCAAGACGACCAAAGATAGGTTCGGGTCTTAGGCAAGCGATTTCCCCAGTCAAGGAGACCGAAGAAAGGTTCGGGTCCTAGATAAACGAAATCCAGTCAAAGCGACCGAAGATAGGTTCGAGTCCTAGGCAAGCGATTTCTTCAGTCATGACAACCGAAGGTAGGTTCGGGTCCGAGACAAATGAAATCTAGTCAAGACAACCGAAGATAGGTTTGGGTCTTAGGCAAGCGATTTCCCCAGTCAAGGCGATCGAAGAAAGGTTCGGGTCCTAGACAAACGAAATCCAGTCAAGGCGATCAAAGATAGGTTTGGGTCCTAGGCAAGCGATTTCTCCAGTCAAGGTGACTGAAGAAAGGTTCAGGTCCTAGGTAAACGAAATCCAGTCGAGGCGACCAAAGATAGGTTTGGGTCCTGGGCAAGCGATTTCCCCCGTCAAGGCGACCGAAGATAAGTTCGGGTCCTCAACACACAATATCAACTATCTGGAATTACTCTACCCTTCGGTAAGGTAAGTAGCCTTAAGTATGTTTTTTTTTTCTTTAGCACGCATCACTCATCACATTATAAAAAATGGGACTCACGGTCCCGCAAAAAATAGCATTCATTGAGCATGCATAGGCCAAATTTATGTGTCATTTTATCTTCGAATGTAACATCTACGAGCTCAACCTCTGCGAGCTCACCTTCAAAGAGAGGCAGCTGTTGACACCTATTTTTAATTTGCCCAAAATTAATTGCACAAAATTTAGGAGTTAATTTTCTTTAATTCCAAAAAAAATATTTCAATTTAAAATGCATTGCATATAGAAATTAGGCACATTTGTATTAATAGAGTCTATTAGAACTTTAAAAAAAATCGAAAAATCCGGGTTGGGCCGGGCCGACCCGGTCCTTTTCCTTTTCTTTTTTTCTTCCCTCCCCACGCGGCCCGACCCCTTTTCTTTTCTTTTCCCCCCTACGCAGGCCCAACCAGCCTTTCTCTTCTTTCTCTTTTCTTCTCCCCATGCGGGCTGGGCTCGGCCCGGCCCAGCCCCTTCCTTCCTTCTCCCCCCCCCCCCGCCGGCTGTCGTTCTTCTTCCCCTGTTCTCCTCTATTGTGGTTGCAGAGTGACAATCGGCGGAGCGGGCTCACCTCGATGCTATTCGGCCAAAGCAGGGCTAAACAAGCACGCCAACGGGACTGGCATTAATTGCCAGTCCCATCCTCCCTTAAAACCCGGACCATCTCTCCCCGTTTTTTTGCTCCTCCTCCTCCCTCTCGGCACACTCACAGAACCAGCTCCCCTGCACCGGCCTGCAAATGGCCGCAAAAGTCGTGGGGTAGGTAGGCCGGTGCAGGCCGTCGTCATGCGGACGCAACGGAGCATGAGGGCACCGTCGTCGCCGGCTATAAAAGTTGGAGAGCGAGAGAGAGGCCCGGTCGGCCAGATAGAGAGAGAAACAAAGAGGAACAGAACAGAGAGAGAATAGAGAGAGAAGGGGCAAACCGAGAGTTCACCGGAGCAAGAAGGAGAACTAGCAGCATCGCCATCGCCCACGGAGCAGCCAGAAAGCCACCCATATGCGCCGTCGACTAGTGAGCTCTCCTGGCCGAGTCACTGCCTCTGTTTTCCCCTGTTTCAGTGTCCAGTGTGGCCAGGACTCGCGCCGGCCGTGTCGCGCGATTCCCGGCCCATACCGTCTTCAGTCCCGGTTCCTACTCTGTCAAAGGTGAGTCACAGCCGCCGGAGCCGACCAGTTCGTCGGAGGAGGTCGAAATACCTCAGTTTTTGTTGCGCGCACCGACTGTTCGATGAAATGCCCCAATGAAACAGGTTTGATTTTGCTCGCCGACCGGTGAGTGCGTGGCCGGATGGCAAGTGGGGTAGCTGAAGGAGCTTTGTAGGGGTCTCTCAAGGCCAAAATCAGGCCTGATTTGGTATGGGTCGGCCGACAAGACGCCGGATCTCGTCGGCCGACATTCTCGCATGCTTGTGGCACGTGAGAACCGGCTTGGTCCGGTCTGCAGACCGGCTCAGACCGATTTGCAGACAGGGTGAGGCCATCTAGGCTGGTTCGACCCGGTCGAACTGGCCCTATTTTGTTTTTTTCCATCGGACCGGGACCCAACCGGGCCCGATCCAGTCTAGACCTTGGTCAATGACCCAGGTTGACCCTTTGACCTGGGTCAGATCCGAAAATCCGACCCGGCCAACGCAATGGGTCGGGTCCGTTGACCCGGGTCGGATCCAACCCGACCCGGATCCGCCAACCTGACCCGTTTGTAATATTATATTATTTTTATTTTATTTTTTTTAAAAAAATATAATAATAAATTTAAAATTTTTTAAAAAATTAAAATTTTCTTTTCTTTTCTTTTTTTTTCTCTTCTTCCGTATTATTATTATTATTTTCTAGAAAAAAAAATTCAAATTTTTTTTAAATATGTGATATATTTGTTTTTTTAGTTTATTGTGTATTATTATGCAAGTTTTTGTCTTGTTTAAATTAGACAATCCTAAGGTTGCGCGATAGTATTTTGCATGTATTTTTTTATTACCGTTAGGCTATTATGCAGGTTTTTAATACAATCGCATGAACTGTTGTGTTTTGAATGTCAACTGACTTAGTTAGGGTTAGAACCTTAGGCTACATGAATTGTTATGTTTTTGACTGCTAATCGTTTCTGATTATGCACTCGCTTGATCACCTCACATGTTAGGAAAAAGGTCCTAAAATCAATCCAAATTGCCTGACAAATGTTTTCAAAAAGAATAAATATGGTAAAAAGGTACCGAAATGGCATTAGTTATTCAACTAGTGTAACCAAGTCCCCGAACTCAGTTAATCTCTGGTTCGCAGGAATAAGGTGATTCTTCCATCACCTTATTTGGGTTTCTAATCGACCCACCTCAAATCGCTTAGTGGCGACTCCTTGGTATAAACCATTTGCATGTTAAAAACTTAAATCCTAAGTCGCGATATGGTATGGGCTTAGGAGAACCCGAGTTAAGTCCTGAACCTAGACTTAGTACGTACCAGGCAAACATCCCCTTTTTTACATGTCGACAAAAAAGAGCGGGAGGTCGGTCGCGACAGACTGGCGACTTCGCTGGGGACTTGCATTTTTAAAAAAAAGTGGACTTAGGCCAAACATTTTTATCCTGTTCAAAAATAATTTTTGTTTGGTAGCAAGGACTCTAAGTGTGATCCTGACATTAAGGTGTTATTTGTTCTTGCAGATTCGAATTGATTGTTTATAAATTGTTGTGCATGCTTTAATGATTTAGCACTACACTATTGCACACACAATCACGCTGCTAGACTTGTAGGGATTGGTATCCGAGGAATGGAAGTTCCTTCCGTGAGTGTCTTTTCTAGGCTCTATTGTCCAATTCCAATTAAATTGTAGGGATTGGTATCTGTGGAATAGAAGGGCCTTCCAAGAGTGTCTTTTCGAGGCTCTGTTAACCAATTCCAATGATGGAGGCGTGAGCGTTTTTGTAGCCGAGGGAAAAGAATTGCATCGCAATAGGAGTGAAAATGTTATAAAATGTAGTGTTTAGATTGGCAATTAGTCACCCAAATTCCTAATTAGCCGATATCAGATGCAACGATTTGACAACACCATAAGGTACTAAGATACTCAAAACAGACAAACTATCCTGAAGCTGAGTAAAAGGTGAAGCTCTAGGTCGAGCCTCAACGATTGCATTTGCAAGCACGGGTACCAACTATTTTTTTCTCACCTACACCGCCGGACTTGTAGGGATTGGTACCCACGGAATAGAAGGGCCTTCCAAGAGTCTCCTCGAGGCTCTCTTATCCAATTCCAGTTGAACAGCATCCGGTTCGCCACAATGATGGAGGCATGAGGGTATTTGAAGCTGAGGGAAAATAAGTCCACATTCCTTGGCTATGCAGTAAGAGTGAAAAAGTTATAAATTGAAGTGTTTAGATTGCCAGTTAGTCAACCAAATTCCTAATTAGTAGAGATATCACATTCATCAAGTTAACATGACAAGGTACTGAAATACTCAAGTAGACAAATTGTACTGAAGCTGAGAAAAAGGTGGAGCTTCAGGTCGAGGCTCGGCAATTGCATTTGCATGACTCGGCTTAGCAGTAGGAGACTCTAAAGATACCGCCGGTGAGTATTGAGTCAATCAAAGAGCCACAAGAAAAGGGAACAGAGTTTTCAACTTCTATGGTGAAGAAAACAGAGCAGGGCAGAGCACTCCCTGCCCTCTCCCTGAGACACAGTTGGCGGCCAAGCGATGATGAACAGGGCAAGATGAAACTATGGTAGACAATCAGATTAGGAACAAGCGGCGCTAGAGATGATCGGAATCAGAATTTGGGCATGATTTTCAACTGGGATTTAGGCCAGTCGACTCTCTCAATCTTAGTGAGAAGGTCAATCAGAACTAGAGGTGGCAATATGGGTTAGAGACCATTTATTAACTTAATTTTAGTAGATCCAAGTTGAATATGGGTCACTTGAAATTTTAAAAACATGTCAAAATGAGTTCAAAACAGTAAAGTCTAAGTTTATATGGATCTATATAGGTTTGGACCGGATCATGTTCAACCCATTTAAGTTATTGACATAAACCCAAAACGTAACCTGCAAACCTCCAAGCAAGGATACGACTTGCCGCCGTTGCCCATCCCTTCCCTGTCGCTCGTCGCTTGCGCACCGCACCGTCACCTTCTTCCATCGCTTGTCTCTGCAATTGCTCGCCCCTTGAGCACCGCAACCATCCCTGATTGGTCACTTTCGATTGACGTTTCCCTGAGCTGTTCCAACGAAGTTCCAAAGCCTGTTGTTTCTTTTGCTTTGCGCTGTTCGGTTCAGCATTTTGTGGGTTTGATTCTAGGGTGGGAGGCTTTGTTCCCTTCCTCTGTCCAATCATCAACCATTACTCTTCATAGATTATCAAACCCCTGCAACAGCGAATCCTCCTAGCTTTGAGCTCAGTGGAGTTTAGCATCGGTGTTAATCACTCCCCAGTCTCCCCCCGTTAGCTGCTCAAGAACAGAGAGCGGCAGAGACATTCCATGCCACAGTGATTAATAGCAAAAAGTCGCGACCCTGGGAGGGGGGGATTACGGGATTAGAGGTAATGTCAAGGGTGGATCAATAGTTCTTTATTGGCGTAGGTTGGCTAGAAATCAAGTAAGATATGAGAGTATACATCATGTCCTATGCAATCAGAGATCTAGAATTAGGGACTTGATTACAAATAGTCCCCTTTTGGTACTTGAACTTGATTCTTTGTCAATGAAGGTGTTTCAAATTATGAATCCTAACGTTCTTGCTAAGTGTCCATGTGATATTTTTATTGATGTTTGTTATGATCCTAAAAAGGTAACCTAATCATTTAGCAAAAGAAAGCAAATCACATCATTGGAAAATAATATAAAATAATCACAATCAATTAATCTAAGAAAGTAATGAAGAGCGAATAAAAAGGTAAAGTGCAGTAAGATAACTGATATGAGTCGGGCAAAGAATATGATTTGGCCTTGTTATTGAGCCCGGGACAACAACCCCATGAGCTACGATCAAATCGAGTTCAATTTCTAAAGAAACTGATTTCTCTAAATCTAAATTAGAGGAAATCATGAACTATCCTAAAACATGTGCATTATCCGAATGAAATTAAACAATTTCTAATACTAAAATCTAACAACCTAGACAGAGACTATTTTTCTAAGCGATGTTCCATTTATTTATTTTTTTTGGGAAAAAAATTATTATTACTTTTTATTTATTATTTATTATTTATTTATTCCGAAAATGGAGATTCGGGCTAGGCCCTTGGACGCGGTCCGAAATATGGACCACAATTAGACTCATGGGATCTGGACTGGGCACATGAATTAGACTCTTTAAAACAAGCCCATCGATTGAATTAAATCCAACTTTACTAAAAATCGAAACTCTGCCCAAACTATTTTAAGTTGAATCAAACCTAAACTCATTCTAAGGGTGAGTTTGTTTGGGGGAAAATGTTTTTTGGGAGTTGATTTTCCGGACTTTAATCCGTTTGGTTCACGGAAAATGACCAGTCAACCGAAATCACTTTCTAGTCAATAAAAATATTCATGCATAAATTTAAGAAAGTGAATGTCGATATGTAGGTCAAAACACTTTCCGGAATTGCTATCTTGAATTTTTTAATATCTTCTTTTTCTTTTTCTTTTTTCTATTATTTCTTTTTCTTTTTTTTCTTTTCCTTCTTTCTCCTCCATCAGTCGTTGGCCTTGACGATGGCCAGCGACTGGCCACAGGCACGGGTCAGGCGAGCCCGAGCTCGGCCAAGGTTGGCAAGCTGCAAGCTTGGGCTCACCAGATCCAGGTGAGCTGAGCTTAATGAAGGCCGGCGAGCTCGCCAGATCCAGGTGAGCCCAAGATTGGCCAAGGCCGACGAGCTATGAGCTCATCAGCCCAAGCTCCATCGAGGCTATCAAGCTTGTAGCTCGCCAAATCTAGACAATGCCGGCTAGCCACGAGCTCGCCTATGGCGGTCGCCAAACGAGCCTCGAGTTCGTCTATGGCTATTGCCGGCCAGTCACGGCGGAGGAAGAGAAAAAAAAAGGAAAGAAAAGAAAAAAGAAAAAGAAAAGAGAAAAAGTAAAAATAATTAAAATTTTTATTTTTTTAAAAAGAAAAGAAAAAAATAATATAAAATTCGATTTTTTTTTGTCCAAGAAAAAGTCATGAGATAAAAATCATTTTCCACAACATGGAGTTCTTCTTTTCTTTCTGCATTTTAATTTCTATATTTCATCATCCGCCTTAGCAGTATTTGGCCATTGTGAAAACATTAGAACTTAAAATCATTTAATATCTCACTTAATCGAGATCAACCTATTTTCAATTTGGATTTAGAAAATGACGAAACTAATTCGCATTGAAACCTCATAGACATTTCATCGAACATATTGCAGCCAATCGATTAAGGAGCAAATTTTCACGATTTCAAACTTGTACTCATGACAATACTCAAGCGTGTGAAGTTTCAGAATCAAATGTATGGACTCTAACATGACTGAGCCTAATCGAAGTAAAACAAGATTTACATTCACTTCACCTTCCCCAGAAGGTAGCGTGATCGAGAATCGGAGATAAATTTGTCAATGAAGTCAAGCTAAGTCGCGGTAGGCAGTCCAATCAACTATGGAAACTCTCATGATCATCGTTGGCTAAAATGAAGACCGGTGAAAATGCTTTGATGAACAGCGGCTTCTCAGGATTGATGGTCTGGCGATGGCTATGTCGCCTCGGTTGGTCACGATGACGAGCCAGAAATGGCGAAGAAAGTCTTTGGACATTAAGGAAAAGATCGAGGGAATCAATGTTACAGATTGAATCAAAGATCGAAAAATAGAAATCAGAGAATGAGAGAGAACTTTCACGCTCAATTCGAAGGCTTCAAGTTGTTGAGGATCCGCTTAACGAGCTCGAGTTCATCGATCAAGCAAAGATTCGAGGCTCAAACGCGAGAACATCATCATTGATTTCACGAAGAAAAACCGAGAGAAAGAAAAAGCTCCCCTCTTCTTCCTTTGTAATTAGTTTCTTCTAGGCCTTTTTCTCCGAATGGGCTTTACTGAGGGAATTTGGATAGTGGGCCTAGCTTCTAGGTAATACATTCTTTTTATTTATTATTATGTATTTATTTTTTATTTATTTTTTTTTTTGTAAAGGTAAGAATATGTATTACTTTTCAAAATACCATATACAAAAGAGCGCCAGAGACAACCTCGAACCAACTAGGACATGAATATGTCCGAATGGGGTCAAGGATGACTCAGCAAGAACTAAACAACTAGCCAACAAGGAGGCCACCCATAAATCAACGGATCTAGTACCCCGAAATTAAGAGGCCGTCCGAATCGCTTCGAAGATTGAAGGGGGAAGTCCCCAATTCCTTTGTAACTTCCGGTTCCTAGGTGTATCCACAATTCCCCCAATGGATGGATATGGCTTTATCCTTCACCACTTTTAAAAAGTGATTGCGCATACCCAGGATATAAACACTCTTGTTCCTGAAGATGGAGTTGTTCTTTTCGATCCAAATGATATGACATAATGCACCAAAGGAAAACCGAGAGAGGCGATGAGCAAAAGAGGATCCACCGCAGACTTTCGTTGCCCACCTAATGTGCTCATGCCAAGGTCGGCTGCGCCACGGAAGGTTGCATTTTGTTGCCCTAAATGAGGCCAGCCTACTCGTAAATGTACAGTCAAAGAAGAGGTGGTTGACCGAGTTCGGTGTAGCAGCACAGAAGGCGCACATGGCGGAGTCAATCCTGCGGTTTTGTAAGAGGATAACTTGGGTAGGCAGCCTGTTAAGAGAATTTAAATTAGCTATCTAAAATTTAGGTGTTAACGCGGCTCAAAGAGTCTCATCTAACAAATAGAAGCCTGAATATTGTCTGATCCAATCCAAGTTGTCACGCCCCGAACCCCCATCGACCTCGCGACATCCCCTGCTCCGGTCGAATAGTTGCAACGTCCCAGGAACGTCGTCGACCCAACCCAAATATCAGAGCCATGTGCGGAAGCGAAATATAAAAACCCCGGACAGAAAGATGACGACAACGGGGTAGAACACCAAGACAATCAAACACCAACTACAACATTTTATACAGCCACTACACCAAATATATACAAACATTGTATTACAGACATAAATACAGACGAACATCCTCCGCCATCGTTTTAACAAAGTTCAGGGGTTTGGTTATCTTAACTTCACTATCGGATAACCCAAGTTATACAATCCCTAAAATGCCCTAGGGAAAAACCTAAGGGTCGCCCTTCTCCAATCTGCTCTTGATTCTTCGGGCTTGAGCCTCCGGACACTCGCCTGCAGTTCTACCGGGCACCAAAAGCGGTTCCTCGAACGTCCAAAAAGAAAAGGCGCACTTCCCGGGTTTATGGTTGGGGGTCTGAAAGTGGCGGTTATATAACCGTGAGACGAATCTCAATAAGTGTACAACCCCAAACCCCACGTAGGCACTCACGTACCGCCAGACGAAAACACGCATAACACACGACCATCAATCAAACTAATAACTACACACAACCCTACCTGGAATCCATCATACACGTTCTTCACGAAAGAGGTGCTTCCAGTTGGAACTGAGTTTCGAGTTCTTCACGAAAAATGTTCAGCAAGATGTTTTACGCAATGTATCCAAATTTTAGAATTTTTGGAGTTGATTTACTATTTATTTCAAATGGATTTCTATCACTATGCAATTACCCAATTTAGATCCGATTTTATATATTCTCGGTTTTTCTCTCTCTCGAGAATTATTCGGTATTATCGTGACATTTTGACGGGTAGTTTGATGCTTGAATGAGCTCGTGTGTGTGATTGTGTGGCTGTGAGGTGTGGTAGTGTGATTTTGTAATGAGCGCGTGTGCTGGAAATTGCTGTGGGCTGATTATGCGTGACTCTGTGCTATGTGAGTGGCCATGAATTGTGGTGGTGTGCCGCGTGTATGTGGCCGTGTAGTGTGGTGGTGTGGTAGTATGTTTGTGCATTGGGTTTGAGTGCCAAGCATAGGTGTTTGTGTGGTGTTTGCGTGACGAGATTGTGAAAATGTGAAATAGGTGTGAAGTGTGTATGTTTGGTAGTGTGTTTGTGTGGTAGCGTGGAACGTGTGAGAGTGTGGAATTAAGGTACGGAAATGTAGGATTGAGTGGAAAAGTGATACCCCGAGGCGTGTTCGTTTACGCGGGATAAGGTCCGTCCTGAGGCTTATTCGTTTACGTGGGACGATGCCGTCCCTGACGAGGTGACGATGCCCGGCCCGATGGGGTGACGATGCCTGACGTGGTCAAAAGACCGTTGGCCTGATGCGTTTTCGCGGGCGCGATAGAAGGAAAGTGTGTGTAGGATTCCGTCCTGAGGCGTGTACGTTTACGCGGGACGATGCCGTCCCTGACGAGGTGACGATGCCCGGCCCGACGGGGTGTCGATGCCTGACGAGATCAGAAGACCGTTGGCCTGATGCGTTTTACGCGGGCGCGGTAGTGGTGGAAAGGTTGAGAATGAGCGGGAATTGGCTGGACGAGTGAGATTAAGAAAGTGACGTGTGGTGTGAGTTGGTGTGCGAGTGTGTTTGTATCGCGTGGTGTGATGCTCGATTATGGGGTAAAAACTGCTAGGCATGGTATGGGACGTGCCCAAGTGGGTTTTGCTTTATAATCGAGGCACGCGCGCGGCTGTGATGTGTTTCTGTGGCATATTGGCTGTGTCATTGTCTAACGGGGATGTCACGCCCCAAACCCCCATGGAGCTCGCGACATCCCTTGTTCCGGTTGAATAGTTGCAACGTCCCAGGAACGCTACCGACCCAACCCAAATATCAAAGCCACATGCGGAAGCGAAATATAAAAACCCCGGACAGAAAGATGACGACAACGGGGTATAACACCAAGACAATCAAACACCAACTACAACATTTTATACAGCCACTACACCAAATATATACAAACATTGTATTACAGACATAAATACAGACGAACATCCTCCGCCATCGTTTTAACAAAGTTCAGTGGTCTGGTTATGTTAACTTCACTATCGGATAACCTAAGTTATACAACCCCTAAAATGCCATAGGGAAAAACCTAAGGGTCTCCCTTCTCCAATTTGCTCCTGATTCTTCGGGCTTGAGCCTCCGGACACTCGCCTGCAGTTCTACCGGGCACCAAAAGCGGTTCCTCGAACGTCCAAAAAGAAAAGGCGCACTTCCCGAGTTTATGACTGGGGGTCTGAAAGTGGCGGTTATATAACCGTGAGACGAATCTCAATAAGTGTGCAACCCCAAACCCCATGTAGGCACTCACGTACCGCCAGACGAAAACACGCATAACACACGACCATCAATCAAACTAACAACCACACACGACCCTACCTGGAATCCATCATACACATTCCTGTACATTAGACAATGACACAGCCAATATGCCACAGAAACACATCACAGCCGCGCGCGTGCCTCGATTACAGAGCAAAACCCACTTGGGCACGTCCCATACCATGCCTAGCAGTTTTTACCCCGTAATCGAGCATCACACCACGAGATACAAACACACTTGCACACCAACTCACACCACACGTCACTTTCTTAATCTCACTCGTCCAGCTAATTCCCGTTCATTCTCAACCTTTTCACCAATACCGTGCCCGCATAAAACGCATTAGACCAACGGTCTTCTGACCTCGTCAGGCATCGACACCCCGTCGGGCCAGGCATCGTCACCTCGTCAGGGACGATATCGTCTCGCGTAAACGTACACGCCTCAGGACGGAATCCTACACATACTTTCCTTCTACCGCGCTCGCATAAAACGCATCAGGCCAACGGTCTTCTGACCACGTCAAGCATCGTCACCCCGTCGGGCCGGGCATCGTCATCTCGTCAGGGACGGCATCGTCCCGCATAAACGAATACGCCTCAGGACGGACCTTACCCCGCGTAAACAAACACGCCTCAAGGCATCACTTTTCCACTCAATCCTACATTTCCGTATCTTAATTCCACACTCTCACACGTTCCACGCTACCACACAAACACACTACCAAACATACACACTTCACACCCATTTCACATTTTCACAACCTCGTCACGCAAACACCACACAAACACCCATGCTTGGCACTCAAATCCAATGCACAAACACACTACCACACCACCACACTACACGGCCACATACACGCGGCACACCACCACAATTCACGGCCACTCACATAGCACACACAGTCACGCATAATCAGCCCACAGCAATTTCTAGCACACGCGCTCATTACAAAATCACACTACCACAACTCACAGCCACACAATCACACATACGAGCTCATTCAAACATCAAACTACCCGTCAAAATGCCACGATAACACTGAATAATTCTCGAGAGAGAGAAAAATCGAGAATATATAAAATCGGATCCAAACTGGGTAATTATGCAGTGACAGAAATCCACTTGAAATAAATAGTAAACCAACTCCAAAAATTCTAAAATTTGGACACGTTGCGTAAAACATCTTGCTGAACATTTTTCGTGAAGAACTCGAAACTCAGTTCCAACTGGAAGCACCTCTTTTTGACACTCAAAGTCAGATGAAATCCGGTTCACTCGGACAGCCCCTCAGGCCATCAAAATACAACTCATTCGGTACCCAAATCATTTTGGAAAATCTTGAAATTTTTATATGTTATAGCCATGAGTGTCCTCAACAATTTTTGTGGGGAAGTATTTTGAAAATAGGCCTGAAAAAATTTATAAAAATTCGAATAGACCCGAAGGTCGGGTGAACAGTAAATTGGGCAGTTTTATTTCGGTCCAAAGATGGACTTCCGAATGGTATCAAATGATTTCCAAAAATTCCTAAATTAAAATATGTTATACTTCAAGATGTTGGGAACAACTTTCATAAAGAATCTTCCTCAATTCGGCCCACAAAATTTTCTACAAAAATAGCGAATCGGGCGGGTACAGTAACCGCGAATCCGCGATTCACCCCGAACCTCATGGATTCAAACCCGAACCGATTTCTACCGAATTCTAACCGCCAAAACTTATTTCCCGACGTCTAATCCAACCTGCAACAACCACTAACAGCCATACTCAGCCACCAATAATCATGATCAACCACCAATAACCATTATCAATGCCTTAATCAACCTCTAAATCCTCTAAACCGCACCCAAACGAGTCCGAAAAATACCCGAGGTCCTAAATGATATTTGGGGAAAACACTTACCTAAAAAGCAAGACAGAATGGGGCTGGAACAGTGCGGAATAGAACAGCAGCAGCGGCTCGGCTGATGGGGCTCCGGTGCGGCGGCGGCGGCGAGCTCCGGCGTTCCTTTGCCGAGAGAGAAAAAGAGAGAGAGGGAGAAAATGGGAGAGAGGGGGCTGATCGTGAGGGTTCTGGCCAGAATGGGGAGGAGGAGAGAGAGAGGAAGTCAGCTGGTCAAAAATAGGGGGCTAGGGGCGCCACGTGTCGCCGATCCGGGCCAATTGACTAAAATACCCCTAATCCAACGGTTCTTATTCAATTTTATCCAAAAAGTGGAGGGTAAAATGGTCCTTGGCCCTCAATAATTGAGCTGATAACCTCTGGTAATTATCCCAAAATTATCCCAAAAATTCGGACCCGAAAATAGCCCAGGGGCAAAACTGTCATTTTTCCAGTCCCGGGGCGAAATTCCAATTTTCGCACATACGTGTTCCATATGTGCGTGGCCAACATAATATGGCGTCAGAATCGTGAAAATAGCTTCTTAAGCCCTCGAAAATCGACTGCAAATTCTTGGGAATAAAATAATATTATTTTTCACTTTCGAGCCAAAATTCCAATTTTTGATCATAACGACTCTAAATGTCCGTGGCCACCCCAAAATGTCATCGGCCTCGAAAAATAACCTCAAACGGCTTCAGAATCAACGTCGAGATCCAGAGGGGCAAAATCGTAATTTTTTCTGTCCCGAACCGAAATCTATTTTTTTGCAGAAATGGGTGGCCCCAAGGTTGGCCAAGCCAAAAACGTCGTCAGCGGTCCAAAATTGTCACTTTCAAAAATCTCGATTCCCGAGCCCGAATTCCAAGAAATGACTAGAATCGAACAACCGCGACTTTAACTTATCTCTTGCTAACGGGTGGCTCGTTGAGATTATGCGCTCTCGACCCGTAATTGATACTAAGTCCAATCACGTTTAAGTTTGCTCGAACCAAGGCGACCTCGATTGTCATATAATTGCGAGGGTCTGTCACTAGTGCCCTTCGAACACGATCAATCAAATAGACCGGTCTCGGTTGGCTCAAAACATTCCCTCGTCAATCGATATGGTCGAAGATCGAACCAAGGTCGAGTTCTTTGGTCGTGCGAGCTCAATCCCGTAATAGCCCTACCCCTACGGTTAGCATCCCGAAAGTGCACTGTTCCGGGCGAGATCTCACTATAGTGCATTGATCAATATTCATTCCTTAAATTCCGGGAAAAGGATCTAAAATCCAGTCTGTTACACAACTGGCCGCATAGAGGCCTCCACCAGAAAATATTAACAGATTCTACGATGCTACACTCTTTCCCGAGACCTCAAGATGTACAATTCACTTCGCAGATGGCATCTCGAACAATATTAACCCCTCCTTGCCTCTGTAACATTCGAGCAAGGGTTCGACGACAGCTCCCAACACTTGCGCGAGCCAGCTAAGGCAGCCATTGACTTGTTTGGACCTCGCCTGTCCCTATCGTCGCTTGTCCCTTGTCCTCGTCAACGGTGATGAGGGACAAGTCAGCGTTGTGCCACGCCCGAGATGGGAGTGATCAGAGAGAGAGAATGAGCCAACAAGCAACGATCGATGGTCGACTGTTGGTGTACATGCGAGCTGGAGAAGGAAGATGAACAATAATTTGAAAGGAAAAAAATACTAAAGAAAAGAAAAACAAAAAGAAAGAAAAAGTTTAGAAAATAAAGATAAGTATGCAAAAGAGTGATTTTTTGATTAAGTTCTCTCACATCACACCCCAGCCGTGTCACGTAGTCAGCGATTTCCAAAGACAATCGACTAGAAGGTTTATATTAAATTTCGCGCAATTACCCCAGTGGCCACCCTTCTCACTTGAGAAGAAGAAGGTGAGGAGTTCGAATCCCCACCTTCATAGGGGGTAGGGGTGGGGCCGCGTAGTTTAAGATGTGAGTTTCTATGCCCATGCCCTGCAAGAGGCGGGGCACAAGTCTGAGTGTATATCGTGAGTAAGAGATAGAGTAGGACCGACAAAAAAAAAAACTAGCAAAATTGAAAAGTTTAAAAGTAAATTGACATCCATACAATTGATTTAGCACCGATTTGGTGATTTTCTTATTTTTGGTCCAATGTTGAAAATCTGAATATCTTACCAAATTATTTTGCCTTAATAAATTCTAAAATATCATCAATTTCAAATGTAAATCTCATCACCCCTTAACAACTTATGCTTATGGATCAGTCCGCTATGGTTTCACAAAATTATGCAAAATCTAGTGCTTGCTAATAGACAATTGCAGGGAGAGAGACAATCAGGCGTTCTTAAAACAAGAGGTTTCTATCTATCCAAACAAAAATTCTTGTGTTAGGTGTTTTGAGAGGAAAAGAGGGCAGCAAAATTTTTTTTAATACTAACACCTAAATTTTGACAACTCATTTAATCGTTTATTGCATAGAAAATTAGGTATCAACCTCCCCAAAACAAAAATACTATTGTTTTGCATAGTAATAAGCCCACATAAACTGCATTATGATTGGACTGACTTAAGTAGGGAAGTTCGGAACTCAATTTAATTATCCGGACTAAGCTCACTCGCCTCATGAAATTCGGCCAAGCCCTAATCCTCTTTACTTGCTGAAATTCACGTGCCTTGCACATGGGCGTCCTCAATTGGGAGATATTTAATTCTTTGATCAAATTTAGAAACTCTAGTGGGCATGTTCCTGAAAATTTTTAGCCAAGTAAGTGGATCAAATTAACGAGGCAAAACAAGAAAAGCAATATTGTGGGCAAGGCAAAAGAAAGGGAAAGAAAATTGGTCACATGTGGGCGTATATTCAGCCACGGAAGAAATTCCAACAAGCAAATATGCTCAGGATAAAACAAAAGGAAAGAAAGGATTCTGTGCTTATTATAGAGGGATCGAACATTAAAAATTAAACTATATGCAATGCATGAGATGCAATTTGATTTATATGAACCTCAGCATATATCTATTAGATAGCATGATTATTATGACGGGGATATTATGACGTGGACACTAAGCAAGTGATCACTAAATAATATGGAATTTATGAAAGTAGTTCTATATGAGATATGCATGTTTTATTTTTGTGATTTTCTTTTAGAGTTAAAATAAGAAACTACTTAAAATATATTATGATGTAACTTAAATTAGAAAATAATCTATAAGAAATCTTAATTTAAGTTAGGTAATTTCCTAATTATTACATGATTCCTAAAATATGCAATTTTAAAATAAGAAAATTAGTGTATGCAATCTATCCTAAATGCAATGTAATTTTTTTTTTTGGTATTTTCATAATATGAATGTTTCTTAAACTAATTAATATGCAATATATAAGCCCACATAATCAAATATTCACTACGACCCAAAATAGGAAATAATTTTATTAAAGTTCCAATTTTAGGTCTTAAAGATCGAAACACCAGTTATATGCATGACTCGAAAGAGGAAATTTCCTATTTGGGAAACCCCTAAAACCTAGCAGCAAATCAAAGTTAGAATCCATAAATCTCAAATTAGTCAATAAGATATTTACATTGAGAGTCATTTTAGGAAATTACCTAAATTGTTTACGACTTGAACGAGACCGGCGAGGGTATCCACCGACGACAACAAAGGAATTAACGGCATAGCAATGTGAAGCGAGGAGGACCGGCATGCGATGGTAACAAGTTGTTCTTTGCAACGGGACTACTAGGGACACGCCTGGAAACTGCAAAAGAGAAATACAGCTCAGTGGTAGTCTTGCGGGAGCGATAGCGATGCCAGGAGGAGTAAGGTAGCGGCGGCAGGGGGCTGCTGATGTTGCTGGGAATTCACGGGCTAACGTCGGGATTGCAAGGACGCCAGGAACATAGGGACTTCGACTAGCCTTCGCAGCCCAACTATTAGCACAAACTGAGACAGCCACTGAATGACGAGTGGAACTTCGTAGTCACGACGAGGGCTGGGAGATTGATAGTCGTCAACACTTGCTAGAAACCGCTACGGGGAGCTATGGAAGCACTGGGATATGCTGACGTCGCTAGAAAACGTCGTCGTTGCTGGGTGGCTTCGCCATGATCACTGGGACTAGAGGAGCTGCGCAGGGGCTGAGGCGAATGGCAGGAGTACCAACTACCAAGACAGTTGGCGCGAGGAACCAAGAAACTTCGGGGAGAAAGACCTTCACTTTGTCCTTTTTCTTTCCCTCTTGAGCGTCTCTATTTAAAACTCTTCGTGTGTGTAGGCGTTCTCTGTATCTTATGTAAGGCTCAAATTTAAAAAAATGATCGCTTAAGTGTCATCAGTGATTTGCTTAGCCGGAAAATTTGACATGGACACCAGTTGTCCTACCTGACATCACCGATGCTAATGCAGAAAATTAATAAATAAAAATATCCACATCGGAATGGAAATTAATTAAAAAAAATCCATGTAACATGATTTGCCGGAAATGACACTCAAATGATCTATTTTACTTCGGTGTAACACTTTAATGAGTACCATACAAAAGTTATAACACTCATACTATCCTTTTCTGAAATATTTTTATTTATAAGTGAAAATGTTAGGGGAGGATCGATCAATGCACTTATCCCTCTTAACTTTACCGTAAGGATCCCACGTAGATAAATGCCTTGCATTAATTAATTTTTTATAAGACATATTAATAAAAGTGGGTACCATATATACCTAAAACTAGGTACTTCTCATGAATAAGGCTCATTGCATACAAAATCCATAATTTAATTTAATTTTCAAAAAAATCGAAATTAAAATATCATCAAAACAATTATTATGTACTAATACATAAGTAGAATTAATTATAAATTACCTCATTCACCTCTCCTTTTTCCCAACTACCATATGGAACTTGACTCTAGAAGCCCATCATACTCTCTCTTTATTTTACTCACATCAACTCAAATATAAATAAGTAGGTTAAGTTTAACATTTAAATAAGAAATTACGTGAAAAGGATAAAATGCATAAAGGCTCGCACTTTTTCCATCCATTTTTTCACTTCCAACACCCCCTATTACCTTAAATTGACCACAATATCTCTTGCAGATCCAAATTTAAGATTATTTCTTGGATTTTTTTCTTTTCTTTCTTTGGAAATTATGATGCATTTAGAATTGACAAAAATATGTATATGCCAGTGGTTTCATTGGATTGTCTTTAAATGCAATTACAATGTCATAATTTTCATGCCAATAACTAATTATTCCACTTAATTAGCCATACTTTTCAGTTTTGTCAATGTAATCCTAAACTTTTGGGTAATATTTCAATGTAGTCTTTCCCACCAATTGCTACAAAATATCGCTGATGTGGCATCTAGTCATCATCAGTCGTCCGAAGTAGCATGCTGACGTGGGCAAGTGGTTGATTTCCATGTCGCAACTTGCGACGACAATTGGCAAAAAAGACTACTTTTAAATATCACGCAAATGTGTAGGAATATATTGACAAAATTGGAAAGTTAAAACTGAACTGACATCCATATAATAGATTTAAAACTAAATTGATAATTTTCCCAAATATTTATATAATCACTCTTTCAATGGACACAAGTATAAGCATTCTTGGAATAAGTATACTAAAAATGACATAACTTTCGTACAGCACTCACTTGAGGCCACAAATTTGAAAAAATGATCATTTTAGTGCTATTGGCGATTTGTCTCGCTAGGAAATCCGACTTGGATGCCATTTATTCTATGTGGCATCGCCGGCGTTGACGTAGACAATTAATAAAAATTTTTTTAAAAATCCACATCGAAATGGAAAATTAATAAAAAAAATCCACGTAGGACGATTTACCATAAATGGCATTCAAATGATCAATTTACTCTAATATGACACTTAAGTGAGCGAAAAAAAAAGAAATTATGGTCCTCAAATGAGCACCTTATGAAAGTTATGGCACTCTTGTTGTTCTTATCTTGCTAGGAACGTGTTGGGGAAGGAAGTGATTGGGGATTAAAATTTATTTCCCTTATTATGCTAAATTCATTACAATTTATGGGAATATTGGATTTGGTGGGGGCAGAGCTTACCAATGTGAAAAATCTTTGCCAAAGGTGAGAAGGCTATTTGACGGAAATTTTTCTCTACGTGCCTGCCATATTGCTTTACTTCTCATTTCCTTAAGTCCATTAATCACCAATCTTATGATACCTTTCTCAGTCAACTATTCTTTTTGTTTCTTATTCTTGATTTTTGCCGTGATTCTAGTGAGATCATTGATGGCCTCCGCCATAATCTTCTCATTGGACCCCAACGAATATGTCCATTATAATCCAAATTCTTATTTTCTAAGCGTGAGTTTGTTTGAGAGAAGGTGTTTTCTCGAAATTAGTTACCCGAATTTTCACCCGTTTGGTTCCCTAAAAATAATTAGTCAACCAAAAACACTTTTCAATCAAGGAAAATATCAATACATAAAATTAGGAAAGTAAATGCCTAAATCTAAGAAGGTGAAAACACTTTCTAGAATTGTTACGCTTGAATTTTATTAATAATTTTCTTTTCTTTTTTTTTCTTGCTCTTTTTTCCTATTCCTTCTTTCTTCTCCGCCGGTCGCCGTGCCTCAGCGATGGTCGGCAAGGGTTGGCCCAGGTGACGCTCGAGCTCACCCGAGCCTTGCTAGCCTCGAGTTCACCCAAGGCCGGCCAAGGAGCTCAAGCTTGCCCAGGTTGGCCCTCGCTAGTGGCTTGTTGCAACTGTCAAGCCGGGCAACTAGCGGAGGAGGAAGAAGGAAAAGGAAAAAAGAAAAAAAAATTAAATTTCTTTTTTTTTTGCTTGAGATAAAATTATGAGATTGAAATCAATTGCCCATATGAGATCCAAACACTAGAAAGCTTTTTCGATCATATATCACCAAATAAAGGAAAATTAATCATTTTCCTGAAAATTAATTTCCCAGAAAGTATTTTCCTTTATCATGAAGTTTTCTCCCAAATAAAAGCACCCTAAATTCACTCATAGACATCTTTTACATGGTCAACTTCCTTTTTGCTCACTTATATCTTTCCTCTCTTTTCATTTCAAATTTGGCCAACAATTATGTGATAATTCGCTTATTACTTCCTAAATTGACCAAAGGATTTTCGTCCAGACAAGAAGATCTCACGGGCTCAGTTTTGGAAATTCGATAAGTTTTGGGCCTCCTAACTTAAGTCAGTCTAATTAAAACACAAATTATGTGAGCTTAATTAAACACTGCCTATATGCAAATGCAAATTAATAATATTTTGAGGGGTTGAAATCAATCCCTAATTTTCTATGCAATGAATGACTAAATGGATCACCCAAATTTAGGTATCTACACATATATTATATCATTATTTGCTTTTCTAGTTAACATTTTGCAAAATCCATGTTGCTTTGGACGATAATGAAGGCTTTGCTTTTGTTTGCCTAGAGTATCAAGGATATTCAAGTCCTTTTGCAATTTGTTTACCCTTTGATTATTGAGTGTTATATTCTTTCTTGTGCACCCGTATAATCCCCCATCAATTATTAGATGTTTAGGATTTAAATTGACCGAGACTCCTTGCGAAATATTGAGAAAATTTCAATTGAGGACCCAAAGTGGAGCCATTTCTCAAAAAAGGGCCTAGAGTGGACTTTGTCTCAAATAAGGGCATGAAGTGGCCAAATCGTCTCAAATGAGGGTCTTGCCGGCGAGCATGTGACTGTTCCGGCTGCCAAAGAAGATGTATTTTAGTCAAAAAAATTTCTAGGTGTAAAATAGAACTCTTAAAAGCAAAAAAGCCCCAATTTGCATTAATATTTCGTATCCCAACCCTCTTTGCTTCTACTTTTGCTTGTTTTTGTCCATAATTCTAGGTCAAATAAGGAAATCCGCAAAACCAAAAACCCCCAAATTACTTCGCTTCCTATTTCTTCGTATGTGTTATCTGTCGTTTCTTCTCTTCCTTGGTTTCTTCTTTTGCTTCGTTTTGTCTTTCTTCGTTTCTTCATTTGCCACATTTTTTTGTTTTCAACTAAGTTTTCGTTTACTAAAGAGAAAATCTACGTTTACTGCGTTTCTTCCCATTGTAGTTTTATTTACATAGGTTTCTTCATTTTCATTTGTTCGTTTGCTATGTTTCTTCACTGCAGCTGGTCTTTTGTTCATCTAAGAGGAGGCCTTTGCAGCTTGTTGAAGCAACATGTCAACATGGTGTAAACATGTCATTCAATGTTACACCGATGGTAGCGATAACAATGATGGTAAGAGGAATACTTTTGTTTTATGGTGTTGATTTGGTTATTTTGATCGGATTTTAAGGTGCGTTATGTCTCCTTTCGTGCAAATTGAGTTGTATCTACTATTCATTTTCGAATTGGATTTGCTGCATGTGCTGGTAGTGGTCCTTGTTTTCAATTTTTTTAATGCTTTTGTTTCATTTTTTGTGATACATGTTTTGTCATTCGCCGCCAATCGACTTATTATTGTTTTGTCATATACTACATGAAGGTTGTCATCCACTAAATGTTTTAGTGTTGTTGTATGATATACCTTTTTCACCAAGAACCAATACTTGTGGGACCACCACTCCAACCTATGTGGCTTCCAGTGGATTAGAATTTTATTGCTACTTCAAAAAGAAACTCTGAAAATCCAAAAAAGTGTATTGCAGGGAAACAAATCTTACATTTTGCAGTTTTTTTTTTATGTTTTTGTTTTGTTTTTTCAAGTGCATAGAAACATATTGATGCTATTTTTGCTTCCATTTTGCACTAGGTGAAGAATGCGAAGAAATGAACAATTCCATTTACGATGGTAGGTGTGTTGAGGTTGCTGAGGATGCTAAAGAAGATGGGTTTAACATTATTAATCTTGATGAGTTATATAAAAATACATGTAAGATGTGCTGAGGCTGATGGATCGATGGAGAGGGATATAAAGGTCGGAGATAGCAGCATGTATGTAGATGTGTTAACTAATAATATAGATTTCCTAACTATGAATAGCCAGAATGAGTATGCACATCCCGAGTTCAATGCTGAGGTTCAAATGGAGAATCCTGTCTTCAAGTTGGGGTTGTGTTTTAGTAATGTTGAAAATTTTAGAGAAGCCGCTAGGAACCATGCCATAAAATATGGGAGATAGGTGAGATTTGTTAAGAGTGCACGAAATAGGTAGAGGGCAGTGTATTCAAAGGGTTGTGATTGGCTCATTTATGCTTCCAAAGTGTAGAGGGAGCATATTTTATAAGTCAGAACCTTCAACCCTGTACATAAATATAATAGAACTCTACATGTTCCTCAAGTTAGCAAGCAAGGATTGTGATAGGTTGATGAACAATCCTACATGGCCAAGTGCTTCTATGGAGTCTGAAAATGTTTTAAAGCTAATGGGGAAATTGTCTATAGAGCTAGGGCTACAACAATGATTACAATCACATGAAAGAAGGATAAGTAATATATGATGCTTAGAAGTTATTGTCAAGCATTGCTTGATGCCAACCCAAGATCCACATGTATAATCAAGATTGAGCAAGGTCAAGATCAATTCAAGTTTAGAGGAGTCTACATTTGTTTGAATGCTTGAGAAGAGGCTTTATAGAAGGATGTAAGTGCTTTATGGGGTTTGATGGTTGTCATTTATCATGAGGCTACTAAGGTATACTCCCAACAACGATGGGCATAGATGGCAACAATAAAATGTATCCATTTACATGGGCAATAGTCAGACAGAAAACATATAAGACATGGCACTAGTTCATTAGTTTAATTGCAGAAAACCTAGGAAATATAGAACTTGAAAATTCAAAATACTGGACTTTCATATGTGACAAGTAGAAGGGACTAGTGCAAGCAATAGCGAATCTAATGCCTGAAGTAGAACATAGATTTTGCTTGATGCATCTTTATGAGAAATTCAAGCTACATCACTAAGGAATGGAACTTAAACTGTTGGTTTGGAAAGCTACCATGGCAACTAGAGTGTGATTTTGGCTTGGCAATGAAAAAGCTGAAGGCAATTGATGAGAAAGCTTATGATTGGTTGTCCTAGAGGCCTCTAGTGCAATGGAGCAAATCCCACTTCAGGCTACCCTTGAAATGCAACATTTCCTTGAATAATTAGTATGAAAGCTTCAACAAGAACATCATCGATGCTAAAGACAAGCCTATTATTACAATACTTAAGGCTACAAGAGTGCAGCTTATGGAGAGGATTCATAAATAAAGGGATAAGTTGGCTAAGTACATTGGTGTGATCTGTCGTAAGATCTAGGAGATATTAGATCTCCAAAAAGAGTATTCAGAGCATCATGGATTCCTACATAAAATAGGGAGGATGAGTTTGAGTTGAGTGACCCATATAGACACAAGAGAGTTCTTAATATGTAGAACTTGCTCTGACATCCCAATACACCACTTATTAAGGCGATCATTTAGTTTCCTTTTTTATGTTATCAAGCAAGCGGAAGATTGTGATCATTTACAAGCATTTATAACATGAAATATGTACAAACAAACACATTGTTTCTAATTGAAGGGGAACATCACATATCCATTTCACTAATCTTAATTACATACATTGAGTATCAGATGATATCAACAAAAGGAGCTAAGTCTGGGAGGATAAAAAAGGTGTACTACTCCCTACGTGACGCCCCGCGGCTGTCACTACCCATCATCACCCAACTTCACAGTCCAAGCCAAAAAGTTACGACTGTGGCAATCAAAAAAATTCGTTCCCCCATACATGCTACACCATCCCCTAACCATTATTCTTCACCATCTCCTCCATCGTCGCTGCTACTATCATCCGGTAAACCAACATCCACCCAAAAAGTCGCAATGTATCTCATAAACACCACCGAAGGAAAAGCAAGATCCGTAAATTTATACAGTTTACCCTCGAAATTGATGGACTCTCCATAGCGAGAAATAGAAGATACGAGTATAGGAGGTATGTCTAATGATATGTAAAAACAATAGGAGTGAGCTAATGCTCAACAAGAGAAATAAACTAGTTTATAAGCCAATCGATCCATCTAACACTAGATTCCCATGACACTTCTAGCATGAAAGACATCAAGCACCCTAGGATGAGTATGAACTACGATTCAAATGCATCATTCAATGACTATATATGCAATGCCAACATGTGACTCATATAACACCACATCCATGACCACGTGTGCATCGCCAGCATACATTTGATGTATTACACATCTCATTTCTCATTCTCATCATGTCATCATGTCCACCCCCATCTCATCTTACAACCGGTTTGCTAGCCAGCCCGTGCGGGTCACTTCCGGTTTGCTAGCCAGACTTCCATAGTTTGCTAACCCCAGGCATCCCTACTCCAGGACATCTTGGTTGTTAGCCAAGGCATTCCCTTCCGGTTTGCTAGCCGAACTTCCACGGTTTGCTAGCCGCAAGCATTCTCGACACCCTACCTGGCATCATCGAGGTTCTTGGTTTGCTAGCCGGACTTCCAAGGTTTGCTCGCCTTGGGCATCAAATAACATCTTCCTTTCTCACACATTTCAAACATATGACATGTATGCAATGACATGACATTCATACACCATAAGACTCATCTTATTCAGCACAACACTTTCACATGAAATGATAACAGCCACACCGAGCTAATAGGTGACTCGTTAACTACCCAAGCTGAAGCAAACAGAAATTTTAGAATTCAAGCTCACAGAGATGGCCCAAGTTTCACAAGTATTTGACATCGGATTAAAACCAAACAAGCATCATTAGAAAACCTAATGAGTATGGTTTCTATCACCAGTGGACAAGGAATCAAGATTCAATCATACTCAAGTAGTAATTCATGAATTTCCGACAATAGGTGAAACAAACAGTTTTGAGCAATGTTAGAAATCAAGACCATTACCTTAGTAAATGAATTTGAAAAATCATGAAATTTAAATATGTAATAGGAAAGACCATAAATAACATTTTTCATGACGGTAACAAGTCCAAATCAATTCACATAAATGGCAATAAGTCGTTCAAAGCGAGGCAAAACAGACTCACTGGAAACAGGATTGATACCTTTTAAGAAATACCCATTTCACAACCCAAACCTACTCAAAAAATTTTGAAATTTTTATATATTCTAAACACAGATGTTTTTACAAATTTTGTGCCGGAATCATGTCTAAATTAGAACTGGAAAATTTTATAAAAAATCAAGAAGACACAAAGGTCGCAGTTTTACTGCACTGAACAGGTACAAATACGGTAAGGATTTAGGCCATCTTGCAAGCCATTTCAACTCCAAAAAATCTTAAATTAAAGTATATTGTAAACCAAGATGATTTGCACAACTTTCATGAAGGCAGTTTTTCAAGATTCGAACCAAAAAAAGCTCTATAAAATTGGAAAACAGCGAAGGTCCAGCGGTTCCGAATCTTGGAAATCAGTGTAAAAGTTCATGAAGCAACCCAAGACTTGAGCCACACGAATTTTTGTTCAAGAATCATCCATACTAGGAGTTACCACCCACATGCATGAGCCGTGTCGACCAAGACTCAGCAAAATAAACTCATTTCACCACTTGAACCCACGAATGACGCATGCAACTGCTTACAAGAGCTGTAAGCCGACATGCAAGTATTTCTATCTGAAAATCTCATCTAAGTAGCTCACTAACAGCCATCACACACACTTTCGTCCCACAAAATGAATCAGTCAAGAGACATGCATGGCCAAAACAAACCACAACACAAAAACGCATCAAAACCGAGTATTGAAAAGATCAATGAGGGTAGAAACTAGCAACTTCTTCTTGCCTTGAGCTTGCTAGTACCAAAATTCCTCTTCTTTGAGCTGCTGACCGTGAGCTCTAGAGGGAGGACAAGTAAAGAAAATGAAGATGAGAGGGAGCGGGGGAGGTCGGCCGAGACAGTAGAAAGGGAGAGAGGGTTGTTCTTGAGTGTTTAAGAAGGAAAACGAGGGGGAGTGAGAGAGCGCCGGGAGTGAAGGAGAGAGGGCAATGAGAGTTGATCTCTCATCATGAGGTCAAGAAGAGTGTCAATCACTCTTTCTAATCCTTGCATGAAATTTGATTGGGCAAGGGGGGTGGCAAGTAATGATTATTGGGCTTAAAAATAATTAAATTGGAGTGAAATATGGGTATTAGGTGGCCGGCCATGCATGGCGCATATTAATGTCCCAATTGTGTCCTATGTCATGTAGCTTAGGCACTTATAATATTCAGACAAAGTATAGGTTCAGTGCCATCGTCCCTAAATTCCTTAAATGACAATTAGGAATGCATCATTTAAATAAATTCGATCATCGACACCACATAAATTTCCTGAGCTTGCTAATTGGTTAGACGAAATTCGGGATGTCACACTTGCAGCTGTAGAAAAAAAGAAATCGGTGGGGTCCCTTGCTATCCTTTTGGTAGCTCTTAAATACACGAGAAAACAAAATGAAAAATGGGTTTATACATGTTACAGTAAAGAAACATTCATGCAGACTTATAGCCATGTCATGCATATTGTAGATTCCAAGGACACAAGGCTCGCTAGAGAGCCATTACTCCCACCAGAAAGAAGAAACAAAGAACCAAATTAGTGAATAAAACAACTACTAACAATTTGAAGAGAAGAAAAAAGAATGTTATGCAAGAGCCAGTGGGAACAAAGTTGAAGAGATAGAATATTACAACTATCTGTGGAAAATGTGATGAGTTAGACCATAATGGATATTATTGCAAGTATCTATCAATAGCATCAACAGCAATAGCAACTTCATCAACCCTAGCAGCTTCTATATCTGCCTCATGCTCACAAGATGTGGTAGGAAGCACTCCTTCAACCCCATTAGCATCACAACCTAAGGCGGTCGAACTATTTGTTTCAATACTTGGAAACATTCCAAGCTCATTATTATCTATGGTAAGATGTAGGTACACATCCACTCTTGACTTTGTCATGATTTTTTTCTTATTTGCACTTGACTTTGTATTGACGAATTGATTTTTTTTTATTCAACTATAAGTGAAGAGGGGGATGTAAGGACCAATAAGACCAAGAACACAAACTTTTTTATTTTGAATGTCTCTCTTTCCATAAAACAATATGAATCACAGAGGCCATTTTTTTGTATAGACATGTTTCTCTTTGCTTTGATGCACAAGGACCATTTTCTGGAGTTTTTCATTTAATATGCTTTGAGTACTAGTTTTTTTGGTCTTAATTAGCTCAATAGTTTATCACTTGTGAGAAATGAGTAGTTGCATGACCATTGTGGCAGATATCGCATTTGGTTTGACAATTGTGGCATAGAGGAACATGTTTGGATTAATTTGTTCCGTTTTCTAGATTAAGGATTGCAATAGTCTCTGACAACTGTCTATTATGCATATATTATGAATACTTTATTATTACTTTATTTCATCTGGATTGCATGTCAATGTGCAATTCCTTTCCTAGCGCCTATAAAAAGTTCTCATATTGCCAATTGTCCACTCCTTTCCTCAACACAAGTTATGTGTACATATTCTACATTCGTGTTGGCCTAGCATACGCTCAGACTAGTATGCTTTGGCAACAAATCCACCATTATCAACCATCATCATCATCAAGCTCAGTACAATAAGCATCATCAAGCAAACATAATCTTTAACTCATCATTAAACACTTCAATTCATTAAACCTAAATATTTGCAATACAAAAAGGGGTAGCCTCATGTGTTTACAAAAAAAAATAAACCTCCCAACATCCACTAATGACAGCTGATCCTACAACCTTTAAAAGGCACACAGTGACAACAAAAACATTACAACAACCAGCAATCGTAGCCTCATTAGTCTTCAATAGGAACAACTTCGTTAGGCCAGAAAAGATAGTACATTATCAATCATGAAACTCAAATAGAATCTTCTTTCCCATTATGCTTTGTTAAAGATGGACTTTAACCGATCTATTCTTTGCAAGAGCCTAGAGATATCGGCAAGAGTTATTATCACCAATGTGGGGGATCAATTTTGTCACTTCCCGACTCGGAATCACAACGATGCTTAATGACCGAACATGACTCGAACGGACGCGTAACTTGCGGAAATGTATTAGTTCGTCCCGTTTATTTTAAGCAATCAAATGTGCAAGCGGAAGCAATTAAACATAAACGAGACAATACAAGTAATAAGCAAACAACGCACATTATATTTACATGATATATGCTTATTTTTGTCGAGCCCTTCTTTACGATCCCTTACAAGCCACGCATATATTTTACATGCCCATTTCAAGGGTGATGCCACAAAAGCCAAATATCAAAAACAAAATCTTAGCTTAGGTTCCTAACTTCAATACAACTTCTCGTTCATCTCGCTCCTCTCGCTTCTTGTCCGCCTGGCCATCTCACGCTCCACCCCCGGTTTGCCCCGGAGCCGACCCGCTTGGTCCGCTGAATGGCCTTTTGAACCCACGAAGGGGTCCAACCCACTCTCTGTGTGCTAGGCGGTACCATGCCTCATACGGGTGAGGGACTAGCTCTTCATGGACTTCGTCGACCATCACATATCTTGTGATACGACAGTATGCATGACCCTCCCAGGCATCGATTACGGTGAGGAGTTCAGCTCACATTTCCACAGGGTTTTCGAACCGGGTTGGAGGAGATGCCACATCACGAACCTGAAAAGAGGAAAAATAACGAGAGTGAGTCAGGGAGATTCAATAAGTGAAAACCCTATTGTCAAGCAAGGACGAGACAATCGTCGTTTACACAAGTTGACTCTTACCGTACCAGCATCGATGGCAATTCAAATAGCAAAGTTCATGCTACGAACCAACAAAACAAACATCAAACATGAGCATCACACATGAGCATCATTTGTTGAGAAAGAACCAACTATAATCAACCATGAAACCAAGAAACGGGCCAATCAACCTATGTTACAACGTATCGCAACTTCCTTTCCTGATATTAGGAAATTCACTTACTCAACAAACCACTAGAACACGAAAGACTAGAAGAAGAAAGTTGCTGGTGGCTTGGCTTGAGCACGGAACAAGCTTGATTTCAAGAGAAACGGGGCTTCGGGCGAGTCTCGGGTGTGATTTTCTCGTTGGCCGATCAAGCAAAAAGGTAGAACAAGGTTGGCTTGGCTTCTTTTGGGTGTGGATGAGGAACAAGAAAGCAAGAAGGCAAGAGAAGTGGCTGGTTTTTGTGGGGAGGCTCACGTGAGAAGGCTTCTTGCTTCTTATAAAGACATCAAGCTTGGAAAAGAAGCCAAGCATTTATGTGCATTCAACACAAGAGACAAAGGTCATGATGCATGGCCATTAAGGCATTAAAGTTGATCTTATCCTTGGCTTCTCTCTCTCTCTCTTTCTCTCTCTCTCTCCCCTGGCCGAATGGCCTCTCTCTCGGCTCCCCTTGGCTTGGCCAAATGGCCTTTGCCTTGTGCTCCATTATTGATTGCCATTGAGTCATCAAAGTGCCTTAAATGCGTGGCACACCTCAGCTTGGCAACAATAATAGGAGGGGACACTTCATGGGGTCCAATAATGAAGGCTATAAATGACATTAATTGGCATTAAATGAAGCCTTAGACCAAGTCAACAATTTTTGTCTTCTTTTCCTCAGCAAATCTGAACCGTGGGAGCCTTTAAGTTGCTGGTTTCACACAAAAACTTCTCGAGCCAATCGGTTTACATGAAACCGGCTAAACGACGTTACAATCGCAACCCCGCATCATGCTATTCTCAAAGTTTCCAAGGGCTGTCCACGCTTAGTAGATCCGTTCAACCCGAGGTTTGATGCCAGAATATCCCCAAAAATCATCCAACACAACCAAACCAAGGCCCAAGTAAAATGGAACAGGCCCAAGCAAATTGGACTGCTGGGCGCATGGACGGGCCTGACTAGGCGCGTGGCCGGGCGCACTACTGGGCCTCATGGGCACGCGACTGGGCCACATGGGCACATGGTTGGGCCGCATGGGTTCTACGCCGGGCTGCACGGGCGACATGCCGAGCGCCTTGCCAATTGCACCGGCAACATCCCGAGCGCCTTGCCGGCCGCACGAGCGACATGCCAAGCACCACGCTTGGTCACACGAGCAAGGGATTGGTCCACGGCTAAACACGCGCAATGGCTCATGAATGACACGATGCACGGCTCATGGCCATATTTCTTGGGCACGGGACAATATCGGAACCAGATCTTATGAGCACAACGTCTGGCACAAGGGTTGGGCACAATGGCCAGCACATGACCGAGCACGTAACCGCTCCGCGGCCTAGCTGACGGGCACTATAGCCGATCATGACCAGGCACATGGCCTTGGCCAATGAGATTGGTAATTTTGCTCGGGCCGCGACTAAACCACTAGGCACATGTCTCATCCATGGCCTACCCAACTCAACGCAACGATTCATGGCCGATTCGTGATCAAGCTACGTTCGAGTATCAACGATTCATGGTCGACTCTCGGTTGTCATGTAGCTTCATGGAAATCAGTACTCCGGAATTAACTCATAATCATCCAGGACCAATGCATGGCCATGCGGTATCACCCGCGATCGACACATACCGATACCAATCTGATCCACAGTTATTCTGGACCATTCCACTAACGGCCCTTATGGTCGAAAAGTCACTCCATGGTCATATTACTCTAATCATTTGCGTAGTCAGGGAGTCATTCCATTGTCGATCCCTAGGCCAATTCATGGACAATCTTTCGATCGACTCATGACCAATCCTCAATACACTCATTCCGATCATATTGTCCATTCTATTATCGACCCTCGACTCGAGTTACCCGCTCATCCATTTATTACAAACCCTCGGCTTCCTGGGTCCAAATCGGAGATGTCACAAATTCAATTGAAGAAGCCACAATGTCCTTGCTACAAGGTTAGAGTAAGCAATAGTGTCAATATACTTAATACTTGCTCATCAATAATGATGTAGAGAGAAATGCAACTAACTCAATTTAAAGTTTGTAATGACAGATAACTTAATTCTAGAGCCTCATGCATCACGAAGCCAAGCTTCTATCCAAGACGTTCGCACTACTACCTTCCTTACACATATATACTATGGACCCTCTATTTCCATTTGATTGAATCAAACAAGCCTGAATGACCAGATTTGAAGGTTTACAGAAGTCTGACGCACAACAATCGCACAATGATTTGGAATATCAGCTAACAGAGTGAGGCCACAACGATCGCACAACTATCACAATTTGATCCTACCACACCAATCTGCGTCTATCTTGGATATAACACGAGCTGCAAATGTGCTTTAATTTTTTTGGTTATAACATGACGAGGGATATTAGACTTCAAAAAGGCACAAATCTCTCTTCATGAGACTAAGAACGAAGTAGAATGAATGCAATCCTTATTTCATCTAACAAATGTGCATCCTGACATCATTTATACATTTTATCAAACATATGATAGGCACCTCAGCCAATGGTGCTAGATGTACCTACGGAACAATATTTTCAAGTCAACGACAGATCCTCAATTGGAGATATTTTCAATCGAACCACAGCTAGGCTTCTCGGTTTTGTTTTGATTCGCAATCACCTAAAACAAAAGCAAATTCAGTTGGATCTAGTTAAGGATTATTACATGTGGGGATTATTGATTGAACTTGAATAAGGCAACCACTAGAGCGACTTCAAGGATCGAAATCAACAAAACGAGAAGAAACAGCCGCTGCTTGAGCTCTTCGGTGACAGCAATTGTGGTCAGAGGCGAACAGAGTCTCCATTGAGTAGCGGTGAAAATAGCGACCAGCGACGAAAACGACTGATGTTTCTCCCAATTGAATCAAAGACACTCCTCTCTGCCCTAGTCGTTCGTGGGCACATTGCTGTATTCGCTTATCGTGGCCACATGATTCCTAAGCCTGGTCTCATCACAAGATCCTTCCCGTCCTCAGTAAGGATAATTGGACTCAGAAGTGATACCTCCGTTGTGTTGGATGAAGGAAAAAGCAGTGTCCATGGCTCTACCGCTGCAGCCTTGGTTGTGCTTCCCGACGTTGCAGTCCATGAGCTCCTGCTCCGATAGAGACAGTAGCTTCTCCGTCTTGATCTTGTTGAGGCCTTCAACGGCCACCACCGTGGAAAAAGCGCAACAACTTCCTACACGTTCGGAGCAGAACATGCGACTTATTCTTGTATACCACATTGGCCTTGATCCTTGACCGGAGTTACAGCGCCTTCCTTCCTGCAGTCATAACTCGCCAGTGTGTCTATGTCTGTGTCATTGGTAACATTTGTTGACCATGAAAATGGCATGCCCAAAAACGCCATAAACTGAAACTGAAACACATAAATGGAGAAGTTATCAATTCACGCACTTGGTTTGGAATCCATCGAACTTGACGTAGAACTAGTAATTGTTTCCGAACACAAACTCAAGTGCTTCTCCTCTATTCCCCTTGCCAGAACACTGTCCTAATGAGATTATCACTCACAAGAAGAAATTTTTCTTTAGATCTGTATGTGAGTCAGATTGTACATCATCGGGTTAGAGGAGGGACTTAAGCATTATTTATAGAGTTTTCAGTCATGGGCCCTCTCATCACGGGTCGAGTCGTACTCGACCCATAATAGCCAACACCATATTAGACTTATTAAGAACTTATATATCTCACATTTATTAGACCAAACTAATACAGTTAATCTCAATTAATAAAACCCACATTTGGAAAGTTCTTATGTTCTCCCACTCGGGCGATATTAATTGAAACAGAACTGTGTGTACGCACCCTTATATTGATCTAGAAATTATTGTCAATAGTCAATCCGATCCTATAAAGTCTCGAATATCGAATCTTGGCGGTAACTACATGTATACACACAGAGCCTTCCATGATCACGAATGCCTTTAACTTTACTGATATGGATTCAATATGGTAGTATGAAAAATAGACAACACTTCATAATGAGTGATACTTCATGTGTTGTCCATTTTGTTAGTCCAACTTCTCTCACCTTAAATGTCACAAAACCTAGTATGTCACCAAAGAATATCATTCATGGTTCCAACAAACCTATATATGTCTTGTCATTATAGTTAACTATACCTTATGTGTAACAAGACATATCGTTAAGGCTAATACCAAGAATGCCCCTAGCCTGTTCTCAAGGTTTACACAATACCTCGAGATTTTCATCAAATGTGTACTCAACTTGATAAAATTACATTCACATATACCTCATTGAATGCAAAAAAGAGTTTATACATATCCAAATATTACAAAATATAACAAACTCATATACAAACTTCATAAGAGCAACAAAAAACTAAACAGCTCCCACTAATTAATAGTATTCTATGATACTCCTAAGCCCATGTTAATGATATGTCGTTCAAATACACAAGGATGAAGGCCCTTAGTTAGTGGATCAGCATTCATATCATCTGTTGAAATATGTTGTACTGTAATGTCACTATTCTGAACTACTTCTTTTATGGTCGAGAACTTGACCTTCATATGCTTAGACCCCTTGAAACCTCTATTATTGTTGACAAATAACACTATAGCTTTATTATCACAATACAATTATATAGGCCTCTCCATAAAGTTAAATACGGTTAATTATCTAATAAGGTTCCGGAACCAAATAGCCTGAGTAGCGGCTGAAAAGCATGCTACAAACTCTGCTTGCATGGTGGATGATGAAATGGATTTATGTTTCTCACTTTTCCAAGATACTGCACCTCTCGTTAACATAAATATGTACCCTGTTGTCGACTTCTTATCATCCTGATAGACATAAAAGTATGCATCCGAATACCCTACTAGTTGCAGGTCTTGAACATATCTGTAAATCAGTATATAATCTCTTGTCCTCTTTAAGTACCTCAAAACCTTATTGGCAGTAATCTAGTGATCATGTCTTGGATTGGACTAATATCTACCTAAAAGTCCTATTGCAAAAGCAATATATGGTCTAATGCAAACTTGAGCATACATAATACTCCCAAGTGCACTAGCATAAGGTACATTCTTCATTTAGACTTTCTCAAAATCCGAATGAGGACACTGTGACAGACTCAGCTTATCACCCTTAATGACAAGAGCAATTCTTGACTTGCATTGTTGCATATTAAATCTTTCTAAGATACGATCAACATATACCTTTTGAGATAGACCTAATGTACGATGAGAACAATCCCTATGGATCTCAATGCTAAGGACAAAATATGTCTTACCAAGGTCCTTCATATCAAAATTCTTTAACAACATCCGCTTTGTTTCATGCAGTAAACCAAGGTCACTGCTCGCAAGCAGAACATCATCCATATAGAATACAAGGAAAATGAATTTTCTCCCACTGACCTTGCAGTATATACACTAATCTACTTTATTCTTAACAAAACTGAATGAAGTGAGAACACTATGAAACTTCAAGTATCATTGTCTAGAAGCTTGCTTGAGACCATAAATAGACTTTTTCAGTTTACATACAAGCATACTTGAATTATCTTCCGCAAAGCCTTCAGGTTGCACCATATAAACTTTTTCATTAAGGTCTCCATTGAGAAAGGCAGTTTTAACATCCATCTGGTGTAACTTCATATTGAAATGAGTTACCAAATGCCATGATCACTTTGAAAGAATCTTTAGAAGAAACTGAAGAAAAAGCTGCTTTATAGTCTACTCATTCTCTCTGAGTGAAATCCATGGCTATCAGTTTGACTTTAAACTTCTCAATCTTTCCTTTGGAGTCCCTTTAAATCTTATACACCCATTTATAGCCTATAGGTCTGTGACCTTCAGGTAATTCAGCAAGTTCACAAACACTATTATGCTTCATAGACTATATTTCATCTTTCATTACATCCAATCACAGTTCTGATTGAGGACAAGAAACAGCTTTGGCGTAAGTCACTAGATCAACTAGAAAACCTATATCATAGTCTTGTACTCTTATATAGACTATATAGTCTGCTAATATAGCCGATAGTTTCTCCCTAATGGACCTCCTAACTAGAGCAGCAACAACCTTATCCTGCACTGGAGAGGCTTAAGGAACTTTATCAGGAGCTATCTCGATAACAGGATCCTAAATCTCAATATGTTTAATCTGTGATATGGGAGACTCCACAATTATCTATATGGGAGGAAAAAAAGATACAACATTACCTACCGCACTGTTATCCTTAATAGTCTATGAGCAGTTACTTTCTTCGACCACATCAAACTCTAGAAACTTCACTGTATGTGATTCTACAATTCTTGTGCTTCCAATAGGATTATAAAACCGATATCCATTCGAATGATCCAAGTAAGAGACGAAGTAACACCGAGTGGTTTTGAAGTCCAACTTACTTAATGTTGAATTATATAACTTCACTTATGCAGGATATCCTTAAACCTTAAGATGGTTTAAGCTTGGTTTACGTCTAATCTATAACTCAAAAGGAGTCAATGGAACAACTTTAGTAGGTACACAATTCAAAATATACAAAGATGTTTTTAAAGCTTCACTCCATAGAAAACTAGGTAAATTTGTCCTACTAACCATACTCCTCACCATTTCCATAAAGGTGTGATTGCACCTTTTGACCACACCATTCTGCTTGGGACTCCCAAGCATAGTAAATTGAGCCACTATCCCAGAATCCTTCAAGTATTTGGCCAATGGCCCTTTAAACAGTCCGGCATCACTATTTTTGCCATAATACTCTCCAATTCGGTCAAATCTAATAACCTTTTATGACCTTTCCTAACTATTTCTCGACTTCAGTCTGAAAAATCGTGAACTTGTCAAGACACTCAAACTTTTCCTTAATCAAATACATATAGCCATGTTGAGAATAGGCAATAATAAATATGATGAAATAAAAATTTCTACACAAGGTTGCCGTATAAGGTCTACTAATGTCAGTGTAAATGACCTCCAACAGGTCAGAATTTCATATTGCAGTTTTCTTCCTTATCTTAATCATTTTATCCCTACAACAGTCTACTTATGTCTCTAGGTCATTTTTAAGAGTAGGCAAGATGTCAATCTTTATCAGCCTTTCCACTCTTTCCTTAGAGATGTGGCTAAGCCGTTTATGCCACAATGCATGAAACTGTTTCTTAGATAGAGATCTCTTGGAAACAACATTTTCAGCCGTATAAGCGACGTATATGTCATTGGGAGACATACACAATCTGTGCAATCCATTAGACATATTATAGTACCTAATCTTATTTGAATCAAAAAACAAAGAAACAACATTGTTCTTAATTTCAAAAGAGTAGCCATATATATCCAAACACGATATGGAAACTAAGTTCCATTTAAAAGAAGATACAAAAAAAAATGTCTTTTAATATTAATTTAAAACAAGAGTCTAGAATTAAGATAACATATCCTACAAACACAATATCGACTTTCTGTTATTTCCTACAGTGAGTCGTGATTCATCCTGATTTGGCTTCCTTCGATTTATGAATCCCTATATGGTGAACATAACATGATTAGTTGCACCACTATGTAGCCACCAAGAACTGGATAGTGCTTCTGATAGGTTAGATTTATAAACAAATGCCAAAGAATCATTACCTGCGGCCTCACGCTTGGAGAACCAAGCCTTAAACTTTCCACAGTCCTTTTTTATGTGATCTTTCTTCTTACAAAAGAAGCAGTAGTCACAATCCTTCTTGAAGGATATTTTCTTTGGACCCATATTGTCAGATTGACCGGTAGTTTCATGAGTACGATTTCTGAACTTCTTATCCTTTCTTATCCTTTCTTTTGTGGGAACTAGAAACATGCAAGGTAGGATGCCCTCTTTCCTTCTTAAGTTTCTCTTCCTCTGCCACCACCTTAGCTATTAGATCGTTAACTAACCAAGTCTCGTCTTGGGAGTTGTAGTTTGTCTTTATAATCCCAAAATCATGTGAAAGGATGTTCAGAGCTTGATGCAAAATACAAGCATCAGGGATGGAAATATTAAGAGCTTGAAGCTTCGTTTTTAGATCTATCATCCTAAAGACATAATTTCTAACCCTAGCAGTACCATCATACTTAATATTGAAGAGCCTTTGAAGAAGTATACCAACCTCAGCATTAAATGAAATGCAGTTTTTGGCCTCTAAGGTTGTCATCATTTCCTTAGCAGTATAGTCAGCTAGCAAACCACTTTTCAAGTGTTCTTGAATGGATCGCTTCACTGTCAATAAACAAATTCAATTGCTCTTTTTTCAGGCAGCATAGTGCACTTTTTCAGCTTCAGTACTGATGGCGGTGACATCTATTGGCTTATCCTTAGTAAGAGCAATGTGAACATCCACCAGCTCCATTCTAAATAGAAAATTCTCTTTCCATTTCTTAAAATTCAACTAAGGATCTCAATGGAAATGGAATTGCCGTTTATAGAGAAGGTGACTGGATAATAAATAAATAATACAATTAGCATCATGTGAGTACTTATCCAAAGAGTTACATACATCATCACATAATCAACTTTAAGTAGAAAAAATGACATTCAGTTGTATACTCTCCACATGACAGCGGCCAAGAGAACATACTCCAATCTTTCGTGAAATCATCAACTTTGGGTGTATGAACCACTAAGATCAGTCATTTGTCAAGCACATGCTGTACATATATTCCTCCATAAACCAATACAAAATCACCCCATTTTGGAGTATGACCACGTAATAGAACATGAGACATCCTACCATAATATGAGACTGATATTTCTCAAACCCAATCAAGTGTGCCACTTTGGCGGTCACTATCCAACTGAATCCTTGAAACTCTCTCATACGGGGGATATGAACTATATGTCTCACATTCACCATAAGGCTTTAGAAGTGGCTCCCACGAGACTCGCCTCATCGTGTAGTACTTAGTCCTTGATTAGTCCATTTAATAATTGATTTCATAAATCAAAACATATAATCTTTCGCAACTCAGTCTATCGGTCAGAATCCCCTTTCGTAAAGTATTTCTCAAATTCTTTCAGTAGTCATCTCATAAATTAGATTCACAAAGTAGTACACATAACCTTTCAAGAAATGTTTATTAAACCATCTCACAATAACCCAAAAAGTAGTAGTAAACACTTGATCCAACTTTACGCAACAAATATGCTCTTCTTAATTTAAAATATATATATCAATTTACCATTACTTCAAGACATGATTTTAACAAAACCAAAGAAAAAATCAGTACCACTCATCTGGAAATGAGAATCGACATTTCAAGTAAAACACTACTTTAACTAACAATTTGACTAACTACGCTTAATCACTAGCCATATAACTCTCATGCATCAATAAATTGCTTGCCCAAAGCGATTATTCAAATCTAGTCACAATGCAAAGCTCGTACGCAAAACTCTAAAAATTCGCTCCGACTATATTGTTACTTCAAATTAACTCCCATCAAATCTCACGGCTCCGCAACACCCATATACATGAAATTTCATAACTTAACCACTCAAAAATTGGATCTCGCAGTTCAAAATTCACATCATGTCCTAATTCCGAAAACTATTTTGGTTAGAAGAACGAATGGCTTAAATCTTCACTAGGGGTTGTGAATCGAAGTAAATCCAATTTAGCGAGGTGTGTGCGGTGTATGGCCTTTACGCATTAAACCACTCTTTCCCTATTTCAATTTCTTCTTCTTCTTTCACTTTCCTTTCTTTTCCTCCTTCTTTTCTTTCTCTCTCCGTGCGTGGCTTGTGCACTTTTCTTTATCGCTTTGTTTTTGTTTTTATTTTAGGCCTCTATAGGCTATGCCTTTTGATCAACTCAAATATTACATAAGGGATTTCCCTTTGGGATAATAACACAAACAGTCCCTGAACTTTAGTCCAATGTGTAATTTGATCCGTGAACTTTTCATTTATTCAATATAATCCCTGAATTTTAGCCTAATGTTTAATTTGGTCCATGAACTTTTAATCTGCTCAGATTCCAAAAAAGTCACGTCCATGGTAATATTTGTCTTCTTGGTCGTTAGATCATAGCAGCGATACCCCTTTTAGTGAGTCCCGTAACCAATAAATACGCACCGTACCGCACATGGGTCAAGTTTGGTGCATTGGTTCTTGTGAAGATGCACAAAAGCCACACACCCAAACACTTTAGGGGGTGTTGTCAAGACTGAAGGAAGAAGCACAAACTAGGATAGAGCTTGTAATGGAGTTTGAAATTGCAACACACGAGAAGGCATACGATTCATCAAGTGAACGACTGTGACCATCGCTACATTCCATAACCTTTTTGGAACATTGCCGTCGACCAGAAGAGCTCTTGCCGTCTCTAAAATGTGGCGGTTCTTTCGTTTGGCCACACCGTTCTGTTAAGGGGTTTGAGTGCAAGAGGTCTCATGGATGAGACCATGTTCCTTAAAATAAGAGGTAAGGCGTTGATTGATATATTCCCCACCATTGTCCGTGCGGAGAATCTGAATACAAGCTTCAAATTGGGTGGCAACCATTTTATGAAACATACGGAATATGTTAGGAGCCTCATCTTTATGCTTCATCAAATACAACCATGTCATACGTGTGCAGTCATCAACAAAGGTTATAAACCATCTCATTCCAGACATTGTAGTAATTGGAGATGCACCTCACACATCAGAATGAACCAAACAAAAAGGCTTGCTACTTTTATTAGAGCTCAAAGGAAAAGAAACACGATGACTCTTTGCTATAATGCATATTTCACATTGAAAAGTAGAATCTGATAAACCACGAAACAACTCAGGAAACAAATACTTCAAATATCTAAATAATGGGTGCCCCAACCGACGATGCCACAACCAAACATCCTTCTCCTTACTAACAGATCGACCAGGAGTGTGATAGGCACAGCCAGAGCTGAGATCATCCATAATGTATAGCCCTTCCTTAGTACCACACCCAATAATCTCCTTCGTGAGAATGTCCTGAAACAAACATAAGTCTGGGTACATAAGAACACGGCAATTCAACTCATCAGTAATCTATCCAATAGACAATAAACAGTTGGACAAAGAGGGCACAAGTAATGTATTAGATGGAGAAAGAGATGGCGTGAGAGTCACACTCCCAGTCCAGGTGACCGGATGGCAATGTCCATTAGCATTATACACACTGTCTCGCCGCGGTGAGGTACGGTTGACTGGGTCATTGGGGTCAAGCGTCACGTGATCGGTAGTGCCTAAGTCGATAATTCAGCCATTGTTTCCACCATGATGAGTAGAGACAAAAACAGAACCATAATTACCTTCATAAGGAAGGGTGGAAGAATTAGCTGAAGGTACCATCGAGACCAAGGAAAGAGACGAACTTCCAGTCACCAAGGATGCCTGCCCTGCACTCTTGCCCAGTTCTACTTCATATTTCTTTTTCTTCGCTTGAAAATTGTCCCACCAATCCGGGAATCCATGCAGCTTAAAACAAGTGTCCCTAGTGTGTTTGGAATTGCCACAGTGAGAACAGCTGCCGAGCACCTGAGACTTGGCCTTGATAGTAGACCGAGAGCGCCCACCTTTACCGACTGAACTACCTACCATCAACTATAGAGACGGGTCTCCTCGACTGCCTTGTGAGACCATTACTGTACCTGTAGGAAAGCCATCGGCATTGGTCAGCATCATGGTTTGGCGTACATCTTCCCTGCGGACACGTGCGTAGGTTTCCTCAACTGTGGGGAAAGGCTACATCTGGAGGACATTTGCACGAACCTTGTTAAGACGATCATCAAGTCCATCCAGAAAAAGGTAAATCCTATCCTCCTGAACAACATTATTGTAGCAGTCAATATCTGCAGGACACACCATAGGATTAGGTATGCGGAAATCAATTTCATGCCAGAGTCCTTGAAGATCATTGTAGTATTTTTCGATTGGTCCTCCAGCTTGCTTGAGTCGTGATACCTGGCGCTTTAAATCATACACCTGGGAAGTATTGGTGCCATCAAAGAAAGTGGTAGCTACGCCATCCCACACAACTTTAGCGGTAGGGAATCTGATAAAATTGACAATCAATGCCAGATCCATGGAATTAATAAGCCATCCTTTCACAGTCGAGTCCTCGCTTTTCCACTTCCAAAAAACAAGATCTGTAGGCAAAGGCTGAGGGAGGTTTCTATTGATATACCTCGGCTTGTCTTTGCCTATGATGTACATCTCGACAACCTGAGACCATAAGCCATAGTTGGTTTCATCTAGTTTAATCGCTATCTGAGATGAAGTCGAATCATTCTGTGGTGTTGGTACTGAAGGTGGAGGAGGAGGATTCTGATTCTGAGTCAGAATCTGAGTCAATCTAGTGGTCAGATTCTCCAAAAAGGCTTCTATGGTCGAATTCCCCCCTTGATTTTGGTGGGGAATCACTACTCCTCTAGGGTTGTCATCTGCCATGGATGATGTACAGTACTCACAAGTAGCGAACCCTAGGCTCTAATACCATGTAGAAGAATATTTTTCTCTATATTGAATCATTCTGTACAGCATTACAAATTTTCTTATATACAATGCAGGGGATAACCCTAGCATCTCAATAAATCAGGAAAAAACTGTAATAAAGGAAAAACAAAAAAAAATCCTTATTTTGTAGGAAATACAGCTCACGCCAACAATAAACACATCAGCCAACATAGAGTTGGCCAAAAACCCTTTTCCCAATTTTTTGTCTATCCTATACACTGGGAACCACCAACTTGGACTTGAGATAGAATTTATGAATGTTTCCAATAAAAAATAAATAGATAGTGCATGCGCACAAGTGCTCCCCAGAATTAGAATTAATGCAATAGAAACTACCAACTCATACGTGGAGGAATGCTAAGTTCCAGCATTAATTGAAAAGGTTCACTATCAGGGAAGTGATATAGCAAAAACATTCTTTCAATATTGTTGTTTTTTTCAGTATCAGATCATACTCACGTCCCTTTCCAGGTCATCTCTCTAACTTTATGCACAACGCTAAAGACTAATACGAGGTGAAGAAGATCAATAGAAAAGAACTATGGCTTCGACCTGCTATATGAACCCGTCACACGCATCCGGTAATAGCAGAGTCGATATGCTTCAGCAATGAGTTGATCCTTGTCTCAAGAAAGCTCTGTTCAGGCGTTCCCTTGCATTTATTTTGCACCTGCCGTTAACCAATCAAAAAGGAGTTCTCGGTGAACATTTGTCACCCTTGTACGCAATCAAGCAAATTATTTGACCTGATTTGGTTGTGTAAAGACGCCACTTAATTCGGTAAATCATCTCTATAACAGAAGGTAAAACACAAAATTTCTGAGGTAGGAACCCCAAATGTTCCCCATCTGACTAGACAAATATGCTGCCAGTGACTGATATTTCTTCTACTTCAAGTGAGAGCACATTGGATTTGAAACAAATTAAAAAAAAGAACAACACCGTCAAATTACAAAGCCCGACCCCGACCGTAGAAAATAATTCTAAAGAAAACTGCTAAAGCCCCAAATGGCCAACTCTTACATTTGACGGTTGGTGGTTTGGATTATAAGGTGGAGTTGAGCGAGGATCATTCGAGCAAGAAACTGGAGTTGGGAAGGAGCGTCCGAGAGAGGAGGAAGAAAGTTACGATTTTTGTCAATCTTGGAGTCCGAGCATCCGAGCGTTCGAGTGTCCGAGCGGGATGAGTGTTTGAGCAGATTTTTATCTCTCTTTTGTCAAGGAAAAGCTGCGTGGAGGAACCCCAAACCCGGCGCCACCGGCCTCTTCTGCTTCCGCTTCAAAATCGTCGGTGATGCAATCTTTGAAGCCGGAGCCGGCAAGGTGGCGATGATGAGGAGGTGAAGGAGGATGGAAGCTCTCGTTGCAAAAGAGAAATAGGAAAGGGAAGCCATGGTTGTTTTGTTGGAGAAGAGTGAAGGAGAGAGAGGAGAGAGGGGCTGCACGCAATAAATGCGAGATCGCGTGGCCTGGCTTTGTTTCTGCAAGTGCACCAGAGGAATACAAGGGAGAGAGGAAAGCTCGCAAGCTTTTAGGTTTTCATCTTTTTAATTTTCACATCAGATAACATTTGTCACGTTTTGAGTAGAGCCATACAAGCACAATCATACCACATAACACAATGATGTGGTAATATGATGGCATTGAATATTTTCTCAATTTTATGTGTCTCAATTTCGCTCCCAATAAGGAGTCCCTGTTCTTGTGCATGACGTCACGATTTTCGGTATTGTCCACATCATGTCTTGACAGTGACAATTTTGCGCTTAAGAATCCAATTTCACCCCTCCTACGTTTTGTTTTACCCCTTGCATTTCATATTAAATATACAATCATTGTGAGTACTTGGTTAATATAAGCCCTCAAAATAAAAATAATAATTGTTAATGTTTATGGCAAAAAAGACACCACGAGTATTATAACTTTTGAGGGCGCTCAATTGAATGCCATAACATTTTTTCAATCATTTGAGAGACAAAATTTCTTACGTCGTTGTTGCAGTGAACTTTTTACGAAGTTATAGCATTCAAATGATTGATTCGAAATTATAGCACTCAAGTGAGAGTCGTACGGAAATTGTGATACTTATGATATCCTTACTCCGATATTTATATGTTATCTGGATCTTGATCGGCCTAAAATGAGGAACATATGAAATAGGTTTTTTTTTTGTTTGGCCAAACAAATATTCGCAATAGATCAATGCTAGAAAAGTTGGAAAAGTCTGGTTTGAAATGTCATATTGGATTTAGACAACCTGGATTAAAAAAACAACAAAGTTCAGAAAATGCAGGCGCCTTCGCCTCTCTTGCTCATGGTCAGGTGATTAAGGTCTTAGTTACATGCATGGGCTGCAGGTCTAGAACAGGACAAATCAAGAAAAATAAGTGAGAAAAGAAGAAGAAAACTTCACGGCCTATATAGTTGGCTCTGGCTGACGAAGTTGATGTACTTTTGTTTTTTTGATTAATACCATGAAAAACTTCAAACTGGTATATTTGTGATAAATTTACTTCAAACTAGTTTTTTGATCACAAAAACTCCAAACTAGTACACATGTGTGACAAATTTACCCTCCGTTAATTTTTGTTAAATTTTATTATTAAATTGCTGAGATAGATGACACGTGACAGTTGACGGGTGTACCGTTTTAGAGTTTTATCCTCTATTTATCTAGTTTGTGATTTTTCGTGGTATTAATTTAATTTAACAGAAACTAAAGAAAAGTAAATTTATCGCAAATGTACCAATTTGGGGGTTTTTGATTGTCAAAAAATTAGGTTGAGGTATATTCATCATAGGTATACCAGTTTAAGATTTTTGGTGATTAAAAAAATAGTTTAGGGTAAATTTGTCACATATGTACCAGTTTGTGATTTTTCATGGTATTATCCTCTCTTTTTTTGTTGCTAAATACGAAGTTGATGTACTTGAGAATCGTTTCTACTGTCCCATATATCGTGACTAATCTTCAATCTGCATTGCACGGGCTCCTTTTTATATTTTTTTTGTAAAAGAAAACATCCATGTAGAAGCACATTTAGAGCCTCCGAAATACGACGTACGTTTCTTATAAATAAAAACAAAATGGCCAAAAAAGAAGGCGAAAAAGGATTAGAAAATCCTCGGTTTTAGAGCAAAGATAAAACTTTTGTGAGAGATAACTACGCCATGATTTAGTCAATATAAAAGTTTGATGTGATCCCATCATGCAAACTGTTGTTCTTACTATTTCCTCGATATTTTTATGTGATACATAGATACATTTTCTAAATTGTATAGTGTGCAAGACACTAATATTCCTATTGCTTGAAAAGGGAAGCAAACACTAACAATATACAAAATAATTAAATAACCATGACAAGAACAGTTCATAACATTTATCCATAAACTTTTCCATGACAAATGGCTAGAAAATAAAATAAAAGAGCATCAATAATACATATTAGATATAGTTGTATACGAATGGAAAATACGGTATCAATCATCAACATCATCTTTTACTTAAACATAATGTGAAAGTGAAAAAGCATACATTCCTAATTAAGCTTATCACAGAATACAATACAAAAAATTATATTCCACTACTCAATGTTAATAATTATAGCCAACGGATGGAATGGATGATGGTGCAAATTAGTCTTTTCTAGCTTCAATAATCGATAGGTTTTCGGTATTGAATCGAGTAATAATACCAATATATGTTTTCCCTTGTATACCGTTTCCTTTGTTTGTTCTTGTGCTACTAACAATGACCTGGTTGAACACTGGCATGTACTACAATTCGGACATCACATGTGTATCAGCAACAGTACGTGGCAAAAGCTGGGCTGCTCTTCCTCTGCATGGTGGACGGCAGAACAAATGGATGAAGGCGACTACTAAAATATTTTGCTTTACAAGATGAAGGAGCTTCTAAACGAGATCATGCAAGTGAGCTATAGAGAATAGTATCGGCAACGGCAAATAGAGGAGGAAGAACGAGATGCCTCGGAACAACAAAAATGTAGGTAAAGTTATAGACAGGAAAAAGGGAAGGATCACAAGGAAGTGAAAGGTGCAGGCATCGTAAGTAGTATGAAAGGCCGGTGGATGAGCAACAAGAGGAAGGGACAAGGAGCAACAGAGAAGGAGAGAGAAGATGGAGAGGAAGATGGTTATGGGATGGTTTTCAAATGGAGAATTGGGCTTTCCTTGGTACTTCACGTCAATGAAGTTGAGCTGAACTGGAATGATGAAAGTAAGAATGGCATGCATGTTGCTCGATTAATCTTGACCAATATTAGGCATTTTTGGGAAAAAGAGGAGGAGGAGGAGCTGAAAGAGCAGAGCGGATGGCAATGCATTGGAGAAAGGGGAGGAACTGAATTTATAAAGAGCATTCGTTCTTCGTAGAAAATATATGTTCGAAAAGTCCGTTAAATCTGCTGACTTTTCGATTTGTTTTGATTCACTCAGGACAAATATTTTCATGATGTCTTCTCATCGTGGAGAGATGACACGTGGGCAAGCACAAAAAGAGAGGAAATTAACTTTAAACTTTCTAACACCTTAAGTGTTAGAGGATATTAATTTTAAACTTTCTAACACCTAAAGTGTATACTTTCGAAAGTTTTACACTTTCGAAAGTTTAAAATTAATATCCTCTAACACTAACACTTTAGGTGTTAGAAAGTTTAAAATTAATATCTTCTCTCGCTAGTGTGGAAAGTTTAAAGTTAAATATCTACCCTCCTTGTGCTTGCTGAAGTTGATATTTTCTCTCCGTACTGTGGAAACTTTAAAGTTAATTAGAAAACACACGCACTCTGTTCCCACACGCGCTCTACTTGGAGATATTCCTGGGTGCACCAGGACCATGTGAGCCCAGTAAATCCTCATCCTTGAATCATGTGGGACCCATTAAAGTCAACGGTTTTCATGCATTAGGTTCATTTAAGAACTTCTCTTCTGTTCCACAGGTTAGTTAACCTTGCACAACATTATGAAAATCAAGGGACCGCAATTGCCGCGGATTCTTCCCTGTTAAATTTGCCTAGAGGGAAAGTAGAAAGAAGTAGAACACCCGACGAGACAACCGAACATTGTTAAAACAGAACGCTCGACAATGAGTTTGATTTCGTTCGTCAGCATGGCAACATATAACAGAGGACCCAGTTAAGAAAATTTATATAATCTCCTACTGTAAAGACAAACGCGCAGCATAGAAGAAATTGAGTGGGAAAAAGGACCGAACGCATAATTGAAACGCCCCTGCAATAAGAATGCCAATATAATCATACTCTATCTGTAGAGGAAATAAATTTTATTTGAAATGCCAATCGTTCCCCTGTAATATTTGGGTATTCAAAAAAAAAAAGTCAACGAGTCAAAAAGCAGAAAAAGTGGCTACAGTGGATGCTCGGTTCTCTCTTTTAACCGTGAGCTCCCTTAGCAGAGACAGAAAAGGGAGAAAGGAAAAGAAAGAAAGAGAGGAAAAGAGAAGAAGAAGAAGAAAAAGAAAGGGAGAATTTGGTGCCGCACGAATCTCGTCTAGCCGATTCTACTTCGTATAGCAATGCTCGGTAAGCACTCACGCCCCTCGTTCATTCGATCAGAGAAATTTTCCGATTTAGGGTTTAAATTCAGAATTTTGGGAAATTCGAGCGGCGAAGTCTAATTTTTGAGTCGTTGAGTTGCGTATATATATATAGAATTGATAGTTTAGGGTGTCGTGGAGGCGTGGGATTTTACGGATCTTGTTTGGACTTAACGTTTGCCCGAAATGAATTTTTGAAGTTATACGCGTGAAGTGAACAGTACACGTCCGACAGTCTTTAGGCCATATTTCGTCAGTTTTTGGCTCGATTTTGGGGCGGCCAAGCTGGGGCTTTTGTAGTACTCGGAACGGGCTTTCTTTTGGCTATAAGTTTGCTAGGATCGGAGTTCGATGGGGAAAGTTATGGCGCGATCAATTTTTGCGTTCAAGTTTCGCGTTGCGAACGATTTGGATAATTGCTTTGAAGGAGCGATTTGTGAGCGCATTTGAGTCGTTTTGGTTAGCATCTAAGCTTGGTTTAGTCGAGTCGTTAGTGAAAATGGTGTTTTACTTGTGTTGATGCCAATTCTCGTTTAATTGATAGGATTAAGAGATCGTCGACGAGTTTAGCCATGTTGTTTGGTTATGGGGCATTCCTAGGTGAGTGGTGTTATCTCTTCTTTGAGTTTATAAACTCATATTTTGAAAATATTAAGGATTTGAGTAATCATACGAGTTGTGAAAGAACATATTTGTTGCATAAAAGTATGGAACGGGCATTTATTACTTTTTAGTATTTGAGAATGATTTGAGAACCGTTTTTGTAAATGTATTGTGAAAGGATACAATTGTATATTACGTTACAAACTAGTTTATGAAATGAGTTCAGAAATGATTTAAGAAATGTTCTACAAAATGTATTTCTGGCGGATGAGCCATATTATGAGAAAGTTATTTGTTTGGTTTGTGAAATGTATTATGGATTGGATTTCTGATATTGGATGATGATTGTTTGATGCTCAATATGACTGTGAACCTATTGAGGGGTTTTGGGGTATGCATACTGGGTTTAGGATATCCTTCTGGGCTGAGTTATCGGCTTTATAAGTGGAGACCTTGCCAAGGGAGGAATCTTGGTAGCCTTGTCACAAGGCTTTGTGTTGTGACCATGATTTGATATTGAGCAATAGATTGGTCGATGGAATGGACTATCGACGTGTGATGTGATATGAGATTGGCTAATGGAGTTGACCATTGGCGTGTGTTTTTTTTTAATGAGATTGACCAATGGAATAGACCATTGACATGTGCTTTTGATGAGATTCATTAATGGAATAGACCATTGATGTAGTTTTTAATAGAGATTGATCAATGGATTTCACCGTTGATATTTATGATGATTTAAATGAGTATTTTCTGAATTTGTATAAAGCTTTGATGAAATGCAATAACTCATATTTAATATGATATGTATATGATATTATAGGTTTAAATTATGGGTTTTTTAGTATTACTTTATATATACATATTAGTTGCTCGATCTGCTTAGAAGAGATACGCACTACTTACTGAGCTGTGGTTGCTCACCCCTCTCTTTTCCTAATCTTTCAAGTTCTTTGTTTAGCAGCAATAGAGCGAGAGCGATGTCATGGAGACTTTTGAGTGGTTTGAGGCTGCGTCTTTCGGGTGAAAGGACGGCCGTGTCATCCTCCATCTTGGTAGGTTTCGGGATGTGACATCCCCCACGTAGAAACTTCAATCACTGAAGAAGCTCCCCAAGAGAGAAACATGAAAATCAGGCGTCTTTCGCGGGAGTCGAGTATATCAGCTTGCTGATATCGAGAAATTGAGTGTAAAGTATATCATCAACAGATTAGCATCGGTCATCTTTCTGGTCAAATTTCTGCTCCTTTCGAGTATTTTCCATAAAAAGAGTTAACTAAAGCCTCAACAAACAAATTAGATCGTGCAAAAGTATGAAGTGGTTCTATGGACCTTCGGGTAATCAGGCCTCTGCACTCGTATCGCTCGGGTATGGAAATCAGCACGAACTTTTAATAATTAACAATTGTTTAAAAGATTTAGAGGGATAGCGCTCGTATCACCCAAACGAACCATGGGTGAGAGCACTATTGTTTACTAACTCTTGAATGCTAAGGGCATGTTTGGTAACGCTCCAAATTTTCTGTTTTTCTATTCTTTTGTTCTCCAGAACATAAAAAAAATAGTTATCCATTTGGTAACGTTAGTTAATTTTTTTGTTCCCCGAAACAGAAAAATAGCCAGGAAATAGATTTGGAAGAGAAATAAGAAATAAAAAAAATCCACTTCTTGTTCTCAGGAACAAAAAGCGAAAAAAGATCACCTCTTTCTCTTTCACAAGATATTCTCATGCTAAACCCTAAACTCCAAATCCTAACCTCAACCTTAAAACTCTAAAACCCTAAACCCCAAATCCCAAACCCTAAAACCATAAACCTAAACCCTAAAACCTCAAAACCCTAAACCACCAAACCCGAAACCATAAACCATAAACCCCAAACCCTAAGCCTCAAACCCCAAATCCCAAAACCCGAATCCCTAAAACCCAAACCCCAAACCCCCAAACCCCAAACCCCAAAACCCCAAACCCTAAGCCTCAAACCCTAAGCCTCAAACCCCTAAACCCAAACCCCAAACCCCTAAACCCCAAAACCATAAAGCCCAAACCCGAAACCCTAAAACCTTAAACCTCAAATCCTAAACCCTAAAACTCCAAACCTTAAAACCCTAAACACATAAACTTCAACCACCATCCGGTATTTGCTTTATTTATGAGAAGTAATTTTCTTTATCATTGTATTAACGTCATCCAATTCTATATTTTAATTCTATTTCTAGTCCAATTTTCTCCAAACATAAATTGTTAAGCCTCCACTGATATTTTTATAATTAAATGAAAAAATTGAGAGTAGAAATTTTTAGGGTCGTATCAAACGTATTTTTATTCTTTTTCTATTCTAGTAATAGAAATTTTGTGTAGTTACCAAATGCGTTGTTCTGCTCAAAAACTCATCCAGGGAATAAAAATAGAAAAACTGTCTCTCAACAGAAATTGTTCCGGGCAATAGAAGCGTTACCAAACAAACTCTAAGTAAATGACTTGATAGTAAATAAGAAATTGTTTCACTAACGATGCATGCCACAAATGAACTTCAAATAGTGTCAAATAATACAATCACGTGATAAAACTTGTCCAAAAAGGGAAATCAACTACTTTTATTAACTTCGTTTTATTTTGAGTAACAGAAAATTTCTGGATTTTTCCTAAAGTGGTTAGGGACTGACTGGCGCTAATGCGGGGGCACAGTGCCACATCATAAAAATAGACTATAACTTTAAAATATAATTAAAAAAAAGGCCAGAGAGAGAGAGTATTGAAAGGGTTTGGCGTTGTTGCATGACCTGTGCTGGTAAGAGCTAAATGACAATGTGATAAGGATACTAGGAGTGTCATAACTTTCGTACAACACTCATTTGAGTATCATAACTTTTTTTTGACTCACTTAAATGTCACTCTCGGCAAAAAAAGATTACTTGAGTGTCACTTCAGGCAAAAATAGATCATTTGAGTGCCATTTCTGGCAAACCATCCTACATGGATTTTTTTTATTAATTTTCCATCCAACATGGATTTTTAAATGTTTTTTTTATTTTTTTTAATTTTAATTTTAATTTTCCTTTTTTTTTCAAAATCCTCTATTTTTTTTATTCCCTTTTTGGTCTTCTTCTTCCTTGCGACGTCTCCACCGAGAATACCTCTTTGCCGCCTTCACCAAGAACACTTCTTCCGGCGAACTCCCTAGCACTGTCAACCTCAACCTTCAACCGTCGACATCAATAACCACCGCCAACCATCACCAAAACATCTCGTCGGCCACCCCCAAATTATTTTCCAATTATTGAAATTCATCTATCGACCACCAATTTCCAGCCAAATCAAGCACTCTAGTTCTACACACGTATACACATGAAAACAGAGAATAGAGAACTAACAGTAACGGCCGCAAACCGTGGGCATCACTCCGGCAAAAGCGGGATGGATCTTCATCGAAGGTTCCATCAATGGCCGACTCGGACAAACGACAAACATGCCACAAAAGTCAACAGAAATCATAGAAAAACATAAAGAAACTCGAAGTCAGATATACCTTAACAATTATAAGAGCAAAACATGAATTGATTCTAAGTTTAATCACAGATTTAGATTCAATCGTCTTTTTGACATTTCATCAAACATGTAATATGCAATAGATATATGTTTTAGAGTGAGATTCAATGCAATTTTTGGCCTGATTGTAATGTGTAAAGACCTAAACCAGCACAGCTCATATTAACTAGGTCTCAATTTATCATAAGTCACTCAGAATTTTCACAATCAAATTCGGTGTTCTAAGCATCTAACATCTCATTCAGGCATTTCAGCGAACAATTGAGGTACGACTTAAAACATGAATTCTAGACTCGATTTTAGAGCAAATCTCGACTTGACAATGATATATCACACTTCAAATCATCATTATACTCTATGACTCAGCTTCAGTATCGCACGATTTGTCCAAAATCTCATCGATTCAGTCCAATGCCCTCAGACTCAGTAGATGGATAAAAATAGGGCATATCCGAGGAGCTCACTTGATTCGTGGCCGCGAAATAGCGATTGACAACAACAAGGAGAAATTGACAGCAACAGTGATGGAGAAATCAGAAATCGTCCACAATATGATGGCAACCACAACTAAGATGAATCTTGGAACATGACAACGATCGTTGGTCAAAAAATTGTGGGGCTTTCCAGTGAAGGCTCTCACCAAATTTGGCGAGGCTGCCTCGCTTGCAGCCGTGAAGGCCCTTGGCGAGGCCATCGTGGCCTCGTTGACAATGGGCGAGGCGATGCCTGTGGTTGCGAAGGCTCTCGCCAAATCTGGCGAAGCCGCCTCACCGGCGGCCGCCCAGATCTGGTAACAGCCTTGCCTAGGGCTTTTACGGCCGAGGGCAAGGAAGCCCTCACCCAATCTAGGTGAGGCCTTTGCAGCCAGCAAGGGTCGCCGATGACCCTCGCCGGCATTGAAAAAAATTTGCAAAAAAAAAGGAAAATAAAAATAAAAAATTCAAAAAAATATTAAAATATTATCTACATCAGCTCCGGCGAAGCCATGTAAGACGACCGGCATCCACGTCAAATTTTCTGGCTGCCACATGGCCGATGGCACTCAAGTGATTTTTTCTTGCCGAAAGTAGCACTTAAGTGAGCCAAAAAAAAGTTATGGCACTCAAGTGAGAAAAAAAAAGTTATGGTACTCAAGTGAGCACCGTACAAAAGTTAAGGCACTCCAGGTGTCCTTATCCCAGCAACCATCGCTCTTTTTGCCCTCTGCGAGGTGCGGCAACACCAACATGTCTGAACGTTAAACTGGTTTAAGATTATATGTTTTTTATATTATTCTATTCACTACAAAAAAACATGTAATTTGTGATGGAAATTTGCGACGGAAACTTTTCGTCGGAAATTTGCGACAAAATTTGCGACGGATTATATTTTCCGTCGGAAATTAGCGACAGTTTATTTCCGTCGCAAATTTGTGACGGAAATAAAAAACCGTCGCTAATTCCGTCGCTAATTCCGTCGCAAATTTCCGATGGAAAAAAGTTCGTCGCAAATTTCCAACGGAAAAAAAAACCATCGCAAATTTGCGATGGAAAAAAGTTCGTCGCAAATTTGCAACGGAAAACAAATCCATCGCAAAAAAGCGTAGACCATGCAAGCAAATGTTTTATCTGCTCTTAATCCCTAGATTGCAAAGGCTTTATGCGTCTAAAGCCACTGCTGAACACATGACTTGGCATGCAAATCATGAAACAGAAGAGGGTCTAATGTGTCATCCTTCATATGCGAAGGCATGGCAATATTTTGATAGAACATACCCTGAGTTTGCGATGGAGCCTCGGAACATCAGGTTAGGTCTCTATGTCGATGGATTTGGTCCATTTGGGAAAACAGGAAAAAGTTATTCATGTTGGCCAGTTATCTTAACGCCGTACAATCTTCCACCTGATATGTGCATAAAGACACCTTATATGTTTTTGACATTGATCGTGACAGGGTCGCAAAATCTGAAAAAGTTGATAGATGTTTATATGCAACCATTGATTGAGGAGTTACAACGGCTATGGATTGAAGATGTCCCTACGTATGACGTTTCTACCGATCAAACATTTGTAATGAAGGCTGTCATTCTTTGGACGATAAATGACTTTTCAGCTTACGGAATGTTATCTGGATGGAGTACAGCTGGGATCTTAGGATGTCCGATATGTTTGGAGAGGTCAAAGTCATTTAGATTAAAACATGAAAAGAAGCCCAGCTATTTTGACTGTCACAGATAATTTTTACCGCCAAGTCATCCTTTCAGAAGGAATAAGAAAGATAAGAATAGGACTGAAAGAACGCGTCTACCATTGAGGTTGACCGGCGATCAAATTTGGGAGCATGTGCAGGACTTTCCAACTATTGTTGAGAACCCGCACGGCACGACTTTTGCATACGGAAGTACATATAAGTGGACAAAATGCAGTATATTTTGGGATCTACCATATTGGAAGGCCCATCTTATTCATCATAATCTTGACGTCATGCACATAGAAAAGAATGTTTTCGACAATGTCATAAATACTGTGATGGATGTCACTGGAAAAACAAAAGACAACTTAAACGCAAGAAAAGATATGAGAGATATTTGCGATCGGCCAATACTAGCTGTGGATGCAAGCAGCAGGGGACTAAAATCGAAAGCAGTTTATACATTGGATAAGGAATAGAGGCGAGTTATTTGTCAATGGTTGAAATCTGTGCGGTTTCCTGATGGATATGCTTCGAACCTCGGGAGATGTGTTGATTTGAATGAATGCAAGTTCACAGGTTTGAAGAGTCATGATTGTCACATCCTGATGGAAAGACTAATTCCAATAGCTTTGAAAGAAGTTCTACCGAACTTTGTATGGGGCGCCATTACAGAGTTAAGCAAATTCCTCCATGATATTTGCTCGACAGTATTAAAAGCATCGCACATGGAAAAACTAGAGAGAGATATTCCAATTATTCTTTACAACTTAGAAAGGATATTTCCTTCGGCGTTTTTTTATTCGATGGAGCATCTCTTAGTTCACTTACCTTATGAGGCCAAAGTTGCAGGTCCCGTCCAATTTCGATGGATGTATCCATTTGAGAGGTAATGTTTTTTTTTAAATACAGTTCAAATTAGTTTATCATATAATATGTTTCGATAAGCTTCTTTCTATTTCAACTAGATTCTTATATCATTCGAAGAAAAAAGTGAAGAATAAGGCACTTGTTGAAGCTTTAATTTGTAATGCATATATTATGAAAGAAGTGACAACATTTGCATTATACTATTTTGAGCCGCAAGTTCAGTGCAAGAGGTGAAGAGCAGGCAGAAATGATGAGGGCCCCATTGATCCCAATTGCACAGCATTCTCTATTTTCAATTATCTAGGTCGACCAAGCGGTGCATGTCAGTTTCGTTACTTATCAGGCGAAGAATTTCATGCAGCCCATACTTATATTTTACTGAACTGCCCAAAAGTCAAGCCATACTTCAAGTAAGTGTAAATTTGCAAATATATATTTTGTGTGTCAAATATTTGCTAATATTTAAATGATTTTTAATATTATGATTTTTCAAACTTCAATGTTTGGATTACAACCAAATGAGTTTGACCATTTGTGCGATGAACAATTTGCAGCATGGTTCAAGACATATGTAAGTTGCCTATGGACCAAAACCAAGTTATTAAAATTATATGCATCATTTAGTAAAATATATATTATTGACTTTGCATGTGTAACCTTATGTTCACAGTAATTATGATGAAATTAGAGGGCAAGAATTGCTATATCATCTATCATGGGGTCCATAGTTAAGAGTTTGAAGTTGGTCAGCATATTTCATAAATGGATATAATTTTCATACTCAAAAATATGGAATGGGAAAATCCACAATGAATAGTAGTGTGTCTGTTTGGTCATCCAATGGTGGCAGTTCAGAAGATGATTTTTATGGCTTGTTGGATGAAATCATAGAGATAGAGTACCCTGGACCATTAATGATGCGGGTTGTGTTATTTAAGTGCACGTGGTTCGACCCCGTCAAAGGAATGAATGTGCATACGAAGTTCAATTTGATTGAAATAAATCACAAGAAAAGGTATATCAAGTATGAACCATTTGTCTTTGCACAACAAGCAATTCAAGTATGTTATGCATCATATCCTAGTTTGAAACGTGACAAAACTGATTGGTGGGCTATATGTAAAATCAAAGCACGGAGGAAAATTGAGGAACACTGAAAGGATAGAGCCTACCAACAAGAGGAAGTGTGTAACATGGTTGAAATTGAGGAATATAACATACATCCGTGTGGAGCAATGATAGATGTGGATCCAACTGAAATTTGCGAATTAAATGTACAAGAATGTTTAGAATCTGATTTTCAGACAGATGACGAAGACAAGGACGAAGACGAAGACGAAGACGAAGATTAAAATTTTTGTCACAAAACACTACAGATGTATAATTATTAATGCGACAAGTGCTATTTTGGTTGTTATCATTATTGTTCTTGTTATTATTATTATTGTGCTTTTTTATTATTGTTATTGTCGATAATTCTTTTTATTTTAATTGATCGTCTGAAATTTTGTCCCTAAATGCCGACAAGTCAAATATTATTAACGTGCCCTAACATTTTCGATATTCTAATTTCCATTGCAAAAATTGAGATGCCAAAATTTTGGACTGAAAAAAAGACGTAGCAAATTTAGGACCCAAATAAATGAGATGCTAAATTTTTTATCGAAAAAAAGACAACACAAATTTATAACAATCATTTAGTATGTGCATATTTACGACAGACTCAACATGTCCGTCGCAAATTTGCGACGGACTCAACTGGTCCGTCGCAAATTTTGCGAGGGAATTTTTACCGTTCGAAATTTGCGACGAATAATTCAATCCGTCGCAAATTTGTGACGGGTTTTTATTTTCGTTGCAAATTTGCAACGGATTTTTTTTAAGTCGTAAATTTGCGATGGATTTTTATTTCCGTCGGAAATTTTTTGTCGTTCGAAAATTTACAACGGACATATAAAGTCTGTCGCAAATTTGCGATGGACAGTAGAGTTCCGTCGCAAATTTGCGACAGACATAGAAAGTCCGTCGCAAATTTGCGACGGACACTTTAAGTTCCGTCTCAAATTTGCAACGGACATTAGGTCCGTCGTAAATTTGCGACATTTGTACACCCTCCTCCTCCTCCTCCCCCTTCCTTGACGCCGCCCAAGCCCGATCTGCGTAGCTCCTCCACCGCCGTCGCCGTCGCAGCCGTCGCCGTCGCCGCCCAGCCTCGCAGCCGCCCCGCAGCTCCCCCGCCCATCGCCGGTCGCCCCGCAGGCCCCCCCGCCCATCGGCAATCGCAGGCCAGCTGCCCCGCAGCCCCCCCGCCCGTCGCCCGCCCCCCCGCCCGTTGCGCCCTCGCCGTCGCAATCGTCGCCGTTGCCGCCCAGCCTCGCAGCCGCCCCGCAGCTCCCCCGCCCGTCGCCGGTCGCCCCGCAGGCCCCCCCGCCCGTCGCCGGTCGCGGGCCAGGCGCCCCGCAGCCCCCCGCCCGTCGCCCGCCCCCCCGCCGGTCGCGCCCTCGTCCCCGCCCCGCCTCGCCGCGTCCGAGCAGCGGCCCGAAGCCTCGCCGCCGCCGACCAGCAGACCGACGCCGTCGCCGCCCAGCCTCGCCGCCCTCGCCCGCCAACCAGGAGCCGCCCCACGCCGTCGGCCCACAACCGCCGCCGTCGCCGTCGCCGTCACCGCCCACCATCAGCCGGCCGAGGCTCTCGCCGGAGCAGCCCCCCGCCCGTTGCCGCCCTTGCCGGAGCACAGCCACCGTCGCCACCGGCCAGCCGCCGCCGATGTCATCGTCACCGTCATCGCCGCCCAGCCGCCGGCGCCGCCGTGCCGCCGCCAACCGCCAGCCAGCCAGCCACCCGCCTCCCAGTCGTCGGTCGACGCCGACGCTGTCGCCGCCACCCGACGCCATCGCCGCCGAGCCGTCGCCCGACGCCGTCGCCGCCAACCGACACCATCGCCGCCGAGCTCTGCCGTCGTTTGCCCGGTCGTGGCTGAGCACCTGGCCGACTAGTCACCATTTGGGCTCACGCCTGCGCCGGGACCGCCACTGTCCGATCGGCCGGTTTTTATTATCCTTGAACCAAGTAAGCAACTCCCTAAACCCTAGTTAGTATAATTAAGTAATTACTCTGACTTGTTTAGGGATTATTTAGGATCACTTTTCGTTGGCTAAGTTACGGGTCGATTTCAGGATTGCATGTGGCTTTGATCGATGGTCGACTGGTTAATTTGTCTATTATGTGGATGATTAAGCGTTAAATGACGATAGGTTGATTGATTAAGCGTTTTCACAGAAAATGCTTGAAAATTCAACAATTTTATAAAAAAATCATGAAAAATTACGGAAAATTAAAAAAACGGTATATGTTGGCAACAAATATGAAATTTGACCGTAAAAGTTTTTTAAAATTTTTAAAAAACTAAAATTTCATAACATCACAAAATGACAAAAATTAATAGTGACCACCCATTTTGAGTGAAATTTTGATTTTTTAACGTTCCAGAAAAAAAATATTAAAAAATTAAAAATTTTCATAACCTTATAAAATGGCTTAAAATAAATGTGACCACCCATTGTGAGGAAAATTTTTATTTTTTTGGGTGAAAAAAAAAATTAAAAAAATATAAAATTTCAAAACTGCACAGAATTGCCTAGAAAACATGTGGCCATCAACTTGTAGTGAAATTTAAATTTTTTTAGGTGGCCAAAAAAAATTAGAATTTAAAGGTTTTCAAAACTTCACGGAATGACTTATAATACCTGTGGCCACCCACTTTTAGTTACATTTAACTTTTTTAACGTGCCCTAAAAATTATTAAAATAAAGAAGGACAAAAATTTTGGAAACTTTACCTAATAGCTTAGACTACCTGTGGCCACCCAATTTTAGTATGGAAAAATTTTTTTATTTCACGGAAAAAATTTTATATTAAAAAATAATAATTTAAAAATTCTAAAAATTTTTAAATTTCAAAACTTTACAGAATGTCTTAGAATATCAGTGGCCACCAACTTTTAGTGAAATTTTTTTTAGGTCCCAAAAAAAATTTAACAATAATAATAATTTTTCTCTTATAAAACTTTACAGAATGACTTAGAATACCTGTGGCCACCCACTTTTAGTGAAATTTAAATTTTTGTATGTAATCAAAAAAATTTAATCAAAATGAATGTGATTCATATAGTGATGTTTGATACCTGTGGCCACCCATATCGTGCTCATATATTGATGTTTCATATCAAAATGAATGGGATTCATAGTATATTTGTTCGTAGGAAATTGCACGTCATAAACACTCGACATTGGCTTATTTCAAGGAAACATTTTCTCAATCTTTCCATCAAAATGGTAAGCTTCGTCATGTACATCATTATGTGTCCGTAATACGTGTCAATAGTTCTTTACATATTCGCATAACCTTCCTGCTTGTCAGTATAAACGTAGAGGTCACATACATAGAAGACAAGCCTCTTTCTCGTCCTCGTCCCCGTCCCTTTCCTCTTCCCCCGTCCCATCATCTAACCCTCAACCACAATATGGTCCGTCACAATATGGACACGTTGGCCCTTCCTCCAACACTCAACAACATGTTACGAGACTTGGCCACATGCGAACTGAATCTCCTCCAGTTCAATCTCCTTTAGCTCTCTCTTCTTCCGTTCCATCACATTATTCAGCGAAACAATCGAATATTGACGGAAACACAGGTCAAGAAGATAACCGATTCTTCATATGCCCAGTTGGAGATTCGTAAGTACTTCATTTTTATTTTAGTACATGTAATATTTAGGGCTTTAGATATTGATGTCAACTAAATTGTCGATATTGCACAATATCCGTATGATTACAGATTCACGGATGCTCCGTCTATTGTGAGGGAATTGAACAAAATAGTAAGAAACTTTTGGATGGGAGAGTATATTACTTACAGAAGTGTTCCACAAGAAGTGAAAAAAATGTGGTGGAATGAGTTCAAGGTAAGTTTTACATATTTTATTTTCTCACCAATTAAGTTTGATGTAGTATATTGATGGTCAAGAATTATGTAAAGGGACCGGAACAACTCTGTAGTTTTCGATACCTAAAGGACCAGATATTTTCCCCGACATGAACTTTACAAAATCTATCTATATTTGTTTGGTGCATGGTTATGGCTATGTGATCATCATAATAACTTTCAATTTGTGTTTTTATTCATTGCAGCGGAAGTTCAAGTGGGAGGAAGCGGAAGACAATGAAGTGAGAAGAATTTTCGATAAGAAAATCGGTGATTTTATGCGAAATGTCATGAATAGAGTGAATATCAAGCAAGTGAAGCCGTCTTTCATTACAGCTGATAATTGGGCGGCAATTAATAGATTTTGGGCATCTAAACAGAGTCGGCAACTCTGTGAGCAGAATAAGAAGAATCGATCTTCTAGTTCTAGTGATGGGTCAGTCACATATGCTGGGGGCTCTATCAACACTGCGGAGCATCGCAAATGACTGGTAAGTCTGTTAAATGAGTTATAAGTTAATTTAATTTAATTACTCATATTTACATTTTGTAGGCACAAGAATTAGGGACGGAACCGACATTTACAGCTACATTTGAACGCACATTTCAAAAGAAAGATAAGACATGGACTGTCGATCGAACAAAAACTATTAAGGTATGTAAGGTTATACTTTGGCTTATATGTAAACTATAATGAAAATCGTGAATGCTTTCAATATTTATGGTAGATATATATATATATATATAATGATTTTATTTTCATCTACATTGTTAATGTAGGAAAAATATGATGAATTTTTAATGAGCAGTGCTAGTAGTAGTGATGATTGTCCTAAGTCCGGGCCATCAGTTGATAATATGGCATTATGGATGGAGGCAACGGGTGGGGTGAAAAAAGGGAAAATATTTGGGATGGGATCGTTGTCAAGGATGTACATGCCGAATAATCCTAGAAGTTCATCAGCCACTGCGACTGGTCGAAGGAGGTCACGACAAGACGAGCAATTGACCCAAGAAGTGCATCGTCTGAAAAATGTACTTGTTCAGAAGGACTAACAAATAAATAACTTGGAACAACAAATGGCACTCGTTATGCGATACCTTAACCTCAATTGCTATGACGATCCTCCTGTACCTCCAGCCAATCTAATAGGTGATGGGCACAATGATGACCAACACATTGATGTTGAGAATGCTGATGATGATGATGATGATGATTTTCTCCAGACTTTCTAGTTAAAATTTTCAAAATCGGGGGTAAGCTTGCTTCATAATCTTGGTTTTTCATAATTTCACTCATATTCATATGTAAGAACATTTATGTTCGTCCTGAAACGTTTTTTTGTTAACCCTCTTGTTATTTTATACCTAGTTCCACATCCATGCTTAAACGCTTCTTTTATATTCTGGACTGATTTATGTATCGACATTTCCTCAGGTCTCAACAAAAGTGACTACTTTTGGTGTCCTGCCATCGTATCAAAGCTGCGTCTTCTTGTGTATGATTTTTCTGCGTCTTCTATGGTTGTCCCGCCTCTTAGTTCATGTTTTGAATGTATTGTAAGATTGGATATCAAATAGGATCATGTCAGACTCTGCAACTTTCCTTCAGTTATTTGTTTTAATTATATGTCATTGTGGCTGGTTTGTCAGAATCTATGGTTTGTTCGTTTTTCTGTTTCAATTATATGTCATTGTCTCCTTTGTTTGATATGGACAAGAATTTATGGCCGAAATGATGTAAAAATAGCGACGAATATTTTAAGCTGAATTTTGTGATCATTATAGTTCGTCGCTAATTTGCGACGAATACATTTTGCAATGAATTTTGCGACGAAATTTCCGACTAATTTTGCGATGAAATTTGCGACGAATTTTCCGACGAAATTTGCGACGAATTTTCCGACTAATTTTGCGATGAAATTTGCGACGATTTTGCGACGAAATTTGCGACGAATTTGCGACGAAATTTACGACGAATTTTGCAACGAATTTTGCGATCAAATTTGCGACGAATTTTGCGATGGATAGCGTTCGTTGCAAAAATATTTGCGACGAATTTTGCGACGGATTGTATTTGTGGCTACTTTGCGACTAATTTTGCGACGAATTTTGCGACGAAAATAATTTCGTCGCAATTTTGCGACGAACTTTTAAATTTTCTGTCACAAAATTTTGCGACGACCTAGTAGCAACGGAGTTTTTTCTGTCGCAAAATTCGTCGCAAATTCGATTTGCGACGGATTTTTCCAAATTTTCCGTCGCAAATTTCGTCGCTAATCCGGTATTTTTTTGTAGTGATTTATTGCTTGTTAGTCGATATTGTATTATTTTTCCTTCAGTATTAGAAACAACATAAGTTCACTCTTTTTTCTGAACTCGCAAGGGTGAAAGCCATTCATGGCCTTACCCATCAAAGCCAAAGCTTCTATGCTTGGAATTTGCTTCTTTTAAAACTTATCGACAAATGCCTTTTACACTGTACAACTCGCAGAGCACAAAGGCTTCAGGCTTCTTTTGCAAAAGAAAAGAGAGTATGATCTTTATTATTTTGCTATGCAACTGTTGCCAAGACGAGGAATTGCAATTCATATCTTTCCCCCATGCACATGAAAATCCATTTACCCAATCTAGAGGCTCGGAGACGCGAGAGCTATCCATAGTAATGAAATGTAGCAACAGCCCTTGGACCTAACATTAGGAAGCAGACTGTCATAGTTGCTTAAGTAAAGAGTTCTTGCTTCACTTGGGGAAAGAAAGTGAGTGATCCTACCTTGCCCTTGGCTAAGCTAAGGCTACAACCATTGGGGAATATACCTTTAAGAATAACTGTCCTGTAAAGGACTTTTTGGCATTTGACTGCCTTGCCTTTATTTATAAAAACGTCATGAAGTATTTTGCAAAATTAACCCACCCAATTGTCAGACGCCAACCTGGCCAGAGAGTTATAAGGTGTTCAAGAAAATCGATTATGATGAGAAAACTCTATGTTCAGATGAGCATTCCTAAAATGACGAACGGCATTTCAATTCAGAATCCAAAAATTTGAGTCTTTTATTTCCATTTTATTTAACCCAGTCAGTTACTAACCTCACACTGGAGCAAGTCGATTTACAGATGCTGATTGAAAATTTAAGAGTAATGCACAGAGTGGGGCAAGTCTTGGATGGAAGGGAGAATTTGAAAATTGTTATCAGTTTTGAGAGGTAGAAAAAGAAGAGGGACTAAAAGAGGATGAAAGGAGTCATGGCGCGAAAAAGTAGATACTGTGTGAATGCAGAACAAGTGTCGGAGACAAAAAAAAAATGGACGATGAAAATGAGCGACGATAATAACTGAAATGAATGATGAACGATCGAATGTAAAATCAAATGATGTAAGAAGTGAATGAGATGTCTGATGAATGAATCGACGAATGTAGAAAGAACGTTCATGATGGATATAAAGGTACCAAGTCAAGGGAAAAGGGGGCACCATCTTGTAAATGAAGAACACTTTAATGGGACTTTTACTTTACCTACTCACAACATTCGTGCGTATGTTTTGAGCCTTCAAATCCTTCCTGGAAAGAAGACCGACCCTTCAATCCTGAACCCTACTGACCGAACATTACGTCCTGAAGGATGTCCGTCCTAATCAGAGATATTTATCTCAATTTTAAGAATTTTCACACCTTAACCAATGGTTTTCCATTGGGAGAATATCGTAAGGTGTCACGTCCCAAAACCAACAAGAATGGAGGATAACATGGCCGTCTTCCCATCCGAAGAACGTAATTGTTGGTACTTGATTTTTAGCCTACGCGTCATAAATGTAAAAACGTTGAGATTAGGATGTCCGATCATGACGGAACCCAATCCTAAAAAAAAAAAGTCATTTAGCATTTGAATTAGCATTAGCCACTCATTTTCTAACTTTTTGCATTTCAATTTCAAAAAGTCAAAACGTTGACTTTGAGTTGACTTTTGGTCAACTTTTGATCGAAAAGTCAACCCAAAGTTAAAATTTGGTTTTTTGAATGAAAAACCCTAAAATAGTGTCGATTTCACTTTTGCACAATCAATTTCAAAAAATTCAAAGTTTGACTCATTAATTGGCATTTTAGTGACAAATCACTAAACTGTTGACTTTTGATTAACACTTTGTCCAAAAAAATTTAAAAATTTCAAAACCACTAAATCAACTCATTTTTAGCTTAATTTCACTTTGGTATCATCAATTTTACAAAAATCGGTTTAGAATCAACTTTTCCCCAATTTGCAGAATTTGGTTCAAAGCGGCCAAAATATGAAATTACTTCATTTCTAGTCATGTTTTAGGATTGTTTCCGTCACGACATTTGATCTAGATGTCATATTACTTTCAATTTTCAAATCAATTTTAGAATTCCAAGCCAATAGTGAAAACCCTCAATTTGAGCCATAATTAGGTATTCCGTTCGATTCTTCATGATTTGCATAATTGAGACACGAATGGGCCTACTTTCTTATATGCAATTCAAATCTAAAATCAATTTTGGAAGATCCACATGAATTTGAGTCAATTTGACCAATTTAGTAATTTAATGATTGAGAAATCCAAGAGTAATTGCTCCAATTGGTGCAATTCAACTTGGCCCTTTCTACATTGGCTCTGCACGTTAGGTCAACAACTCTCTCCTCATGATGGCTTCTCTCTACCTTTGGAGGTAGCTATTTCCCAAAATGCTAAACTCAAGTCCATGTTTCCAGATTTCATTCCTTATCTTCCATTGAATCCTTAAGCCATGTATAATCCCTCGATTATCGTTGCTGCACTCCATCACATTACTGATTCTAAGATCTCGCCAGATGTGTGCCCTATTTTCTTAATCGGTGGGTGCTTTCTTAATAATTTTTTGGAAGTTTCTTCTGGTTTGCCCTTGTCGTTGCCTCCTGTGCGGAATATTGGTCCTCTGGCTACTGTTGTTTGCTCTCTATTTTGTTTTGCTTCTTCCTCTTTGATGGTTCGTAATGGGGGACAGTAGTATTTCAGTTTCGCGCATTGCCTTGTTATGCAAAAGGTTAGATAATCTTTGGTCAGAAATTGAAGCTGCTGAATTGGAAGGGACAATTTCCAGAGAAAAGCTTCATGAAGGCAGCATTATTGCTTTTGGTAAGCTGATCTTAAACCCTTCTATTAATTTCCAGGCATTCAACAACACTATGCAAAAGCTTGGAAAGTGCAAGATCTAGATGTATCTCAAATTGAAGTGAATGTGGGGTTGTTTTTGTTCACTTTTTAGTCTAAAGAGGAAAGAGATAAAGTCCTAGAGAATGGCCCATGGTCCTTCTCCAGTAATCTCCTTATTATGAAGCCTTGGGTCCTTAATACACCCCCTCAATGTTACAATTTTTCTTCCTACTCCTTCTGAGTCCAAGTTCAAGGCCTACCACATGAGTGGTACTCTAAGGAGTTAGTTTCTCATGTTGTGCAACAGCTGGGTAGGGTAGTAGAGATGAAGGTGGAAAAGAAGGGTTTTGCCTCTTCCAAAATTGGTAAGCCAAAGGTTGAGCTAAATTTGAGCAAACCTCTGTGGCTTGGAACACTAACCAATTTGGGGGGGTATTGAAGTCTGGTTTGACTTTAAGTATGAGAGGTTACCTCATTTCTATTATTCACATGGAAAAATAGGACATTATGCTAAAAGTTGTAATGAAGTCCCTTTTGATCAAGAAAAGTATGAAGAAGGAAGATTGCTTTGGGCCATGGTTAAAGACGGAAGCTCGAGAATCAAGCCCTTTCTGGAAGTTATGCTATGCTGAATAGTTAGTTGCAAAGGTGGAGGAAGAAGTTATTCCAGAAACTCCTTTACAAAACACCCAAGTTGTAAGTGTTGGAGAGAAAAGACAGTTACTACTTCTTGGCCCAAATGCTACTATCGAGCAAGATCTCAACACTGAAATGGAGGAAGCTGAGATCCCCCCATCTCAGAGAGGAGAGTACACAGTCAAAGGTAAAGGAATCATGAATAGTCATGTATTTCTACCTAGGGTTTCTTGGGTACCCTATAACGCCTTGGCAGTAAGGAAGGATGATTTAAAGAAGCAAAACAGAGCTCTTAAGTCCCTAGTTTCTAAGAAGTTAAAGAGATTCAATCCCTATGATCCTATCATGTATGATCAAGAGACTCTTGATGAATCCCAATTACTGAAACTCCAATAAGGGCTGGGAAAGACATAGCTGAATAAGCTTTGGTGGCTAGCCCGAACAAGCTACCGAGCTACAAATGACGATCCTATGCTGAAACTATCAAGGGTTGGGCACAACCTTGACAATCCATGCTTTGAGGGCAACGATTGCCCAAGATAGGCCCAACATGATGTTTCTAATGGAGACTAAAAGTCAAGAGCCAGTGGCTCAACGCTTGATAAAGTGTTTAAATTTCAATTTCTGTTTTGTAGTGAACCCTGTGTGAGCTGTAGGGGGACTTGCTATTTTGTGGAATGATTTAATCTCAATTGAAGTGGAATCAGCGTCAAAAGAGATGATCAATGTTATATATACTGACCAAATTAGTAGGACAAGAATGAGAATGACTTTTGTACATGCGCCAAATGAATTTAGGGAAAGACTTTTTCTGTGGGATAAGTTGAGACTTGTAAGCCGATTTGATAACCTTCCATGGGTTTGTATGGGGAACTTTAATGACGTCCTTTATAATTGGGAGAAAACTGGAAGATGTATGGCGAACCGCTATCGAATTGTTGCATTTTAGGATTGCTTAAATGACTGCTCTTTGATGGAAGTGGATTGCAAGGTCTCTGCGTTTACATGGGCGAACAACGGGGAGTGGGCTAATTTTGTTAAGGAGAGATTGGATCGAGTTGTTTGCAATATTGAATGGCGTCTCGCTTTTGCTAAAGCAGAAGCTTTTGCTCTCCCTGCTATTGGATCAAATCACAGCCCATTACTACTCTCTCTTGCTGCACAAATAGTGAAAAAAAGAAGAGAATTCCATTTTGAAGTGTTTTGGGCTGAGGATCCTGAATGTCTGGAAGTTGTAGCTGGAGCTTGGAGCTCATTTTCTGTGGGAGATGGGAAACTAACGGAGAAACTAGGTTGTGCTTCGAGAGCATTAGTAAAATGGAGTAGGCCAAAATTCCCCAATAATCTTCGCAGAATTGAAGAACTAAATCAAGAACTATAACTTCTAATGAATAGCCAAGACTCCTTTTTTGACAAGAACAGAATGCAAAGCATCAAACGGGAACTTGAAGATAATGGAGGCAAGAAGAGTTGTATTGGGGATTGAGATCAAGAGTCAATTAGCTTAAGTGGGGGGAGAAGAATACAAAGTTCTTTCACGCAACAATAGTCCAAAGAAGAAACAGAATTTCAATGCTGAAAGGGTAAGATGATGTATGGATTAGGAACGAACACATACTTAAGCAAAGAACGGTGGAGTATTTTCGTGAATTATTCACTTCAGTGGGGCCTAGGAATTTCCATCCCGTGATTGATCAATGCCCAAGTCTTGTCCAAGGTGAAACGAATATTAAATTAATAGCTAAAGTGTCTATGGAGAAAATGAGTGATGTGGTTTCTCAGCTAGGTTCGGCAAAAGGCTCCTGGTCCGGATGGATTAAACGGTATTTTCTTTAAACACCATTGGGAAGTCATTAAAGAGGATGTTTTTTTATGCTATTCAGTCCTTTTTCATACATAAATTCTAGACCCCGGGATGAACAGAACCCATATAGTCCTTGTTCCTAAGTCCCCTAATCCAGAAAAGCTTGACCAATTTCGCCCTATCAATCTTTGCAATTTTGCTTATAAGATCATCTCAAAGATTTTGGCTAATAGGCTAAAGAAGTGGCTGCCAAGTTTAATTGCTAAGGAACAAAGTGCTTTCGTCAGTGGCCGACAAATACAAGATAACATCTTTATTGTGCAAGAGGTCCTACATAGTTGAGGATTAAGAATAGTCAAAAGAAATTTCAAGCAATTATAATACTAGATATGCAGAAGGCCTATAATCAAGTCAAGTGGGACTTCCTGGAAGCTTGTTTAATTAAAATGGGATTCAAAGCGAAATGGGTAAGTTGGGTTATGCAATGTGTAACAACCATTTCCTTTAGTGTGAAATTCAATGGGGAGTCCCTTCCTTTCTTTAATCCTTCTAGAGGCATCAGACAGGGAGATCCGCTCTCCCCCTATCTACTTATTCTAGTTGCAAACTGTCTATACTTCCTGATGGACAGGGCAATGGAAAATGGTAGAATTAAAGATATTAAGTTGAACAGACTTTGCCCGACATTATCTCACCTAATGTTTGCATATGATTCCATCTTTTTCTTAGATGGTACTATTGTAGAATGTCAAAATGTCCCAGCCATACTTCATCAATATTGTTATGCTTCGGGCCAAACCATTAACTTAAACAAGTCAAGCATTTTTTTTCAGTATGGGGTGTCCACAATCGTTGAGAGATAATTTGTTGAATGAGTTAAGGATACCTGAGATTGGCTACACTGGCAAATACTTAGGTATTCCTTCAGATTGAGGTGCTTCGAAAAGAAACATGTGTGCCTGGATTCTTGGGAGAGTTAATGCAAAATTAGAGGGTTGGAAAGACCAGTTATTCTTGAAAGCTAGAAAGGAGATTCTGGTGAAAACTGTTGTCCAAGCTCTACCACAATATGCTATGTCAATTTTCAAAATACCTATTTCAGTGTGTAAAGCAATTGAGAAAAAGATTGCCAATTTCCGATGGAAAAATAGTGAATCCAAAAAAGGATTGCACAGGAAGAAATGGGATACTCTAAAGCAAAGAAAGGACAAGGGTGGAATAGGGTTTAGAGACTTGATTTCAGTTAACAAGGCCATGCTAGGAAAACAAGAATGGAGGTTGATCTAGAATCCAAATCCCCTCTGGAGTAAGCTGTTCAAAGGAATCTACTTTCATCAGGGAGACTTTTGGCAGGCCAAAAGAGGTTCCAGACCTTCTTAGAGGTGGCAGAGCTTATTATATGGAAGAGAAGTCATTGCCCACTTTGTTATGTGGTCAATTGGTGATGGGGAAAAGGTAAAAATCAAGGAGGATAAGTGGCTTAAAAGAGGACCAACAGGGGGACCAGCAAATAAGAACGATCTAGTAAGGGTTTCAAAATTGATTTTAGTTGAAGAAGGAAAATGGAATCTCCAAAAGCTACAAGAACTTTTGATGATTAGCTAGTACAGGAGATTCTTACAATTCAAGTCAAACCCCTCATTGCTCAAGATAAGTTAGTGTGGACAAGGACTAAATCAAGTGGTTATACAGTTAAGAATGGTTATAATATGCTCAGAGATGTTATTGAACAGAAGCAGAGTAGTGAACAAGCATCATCCTCCTACCAAACTCTAAATTCACTTTGAGTGAGTTAGAAAAACAAACAGGGCTTATGAGCATGCACGTCTTTCTATCAACATACTTTTTCGGTCCTTTTGAAAAATGATTGAATGTTCATTTTATTTTCAAAAGTTTATAAATGAGGAAGCATGAGGAAGCCAGGGCCTTAAAACACTTTCTTTTACATGACTAGATATCATCAACAGGCCCGTTAGGGATACTACCTCATGCCCTCAAAATATTATTTATTTACAACGCATAGATTTACAACTTCAGGAGAGGGAGAGTTCAAAAAGACATTTGTTTCGACAGAAATGATGATAAAAAAAACAAAATGCAAGGATAGTCCCTTTTCCAGGGTTTCTTGCAAAAAGGGGAAAGAGGAATTCTACTCAAGTGGGCAAACACCTATTCTCTCCACTGGTCCTTCATCAATTGCTCTGATGAAGAAGTCTTCGAACTTGTCATTCCAGGAGTCCAGCTTGTCACCTCTTCTTTTCACTAATGTCGGCATATCCATGCCATTCCATCCATCAGGGATGCTATTCTTGTCGGGTAGTCCAAGGGTAGAGGCATGGACGCTAAGCATGACCAGGAGGTCATTCCTACCGTAGCACAGCCACGGGGCGCGAAAAATGAATGCCCCAACATCCAGTATGTCTTAGACTCTGTTTTTTAGGGCGTTGCAATCATCCATTGAGTGCCCGGCTTCTCCAGAGCATTAGTCACGAGACCTAGAGGGATCGTAGTTGATGGAGTACTCGGGGGTAGCATGTCTTGGCTTCCTTGTGATCATTTTCTTCCATAGAAGGATAGGAAATATCATGTCTATGGACTTGAGGGTTGGCGAGTATTGTCATATATCGCCCTGCCACTATAATAACTAATCATCCTACCATATTATTTCGGCAGGGGATTTTTTTTGACACAGAACTTGTTTCACTTCCCCCGGCGCTTAGTGCCGTGAATTTCCCAATCGTCGATGGCCTGGGAAATGGTGGCCACTATACCAGTATGGTCAGCATACACAATCAAGCCTACTTTTTGCCATCTTGGCAACTCTCTCTTTCATCAGGGCGAGGGGTGGTACCTCGTCTTTAGGATAGTATCCTACCCTCACCAATCCGTCATAAATGTCCATGATGTATACCCTCACGTTCTTAATTTGACCACCGTCGAAACCGAATATGGCATTGACTTCACTCTCATGCTCTGCCAATAGGTTGTTCTGGACATTTGGCTTGGGCATCTGAAATGAGAATACCTTGGTGTCTCACAAATTCTGAACCTGGTGCTTGAGGGCATAGCAGTCATCCGTTGAATATCCTATCTCGCCCCATGTGATAGTTGCATTTCTTGGACGGGCTGTAGTTCGAAAAGTTCTCTGGGTTCGGCCACTTCGGCTCGGCAGAGACCAAATTCTTCTTGCGAAATATGGTCAGCACCTAAGAAAGGGATCTTGGAAGTGGGGTAAACTGGTTTTTGTTAGATCGCCTTTAGGACGGTTGGTGGCTTGAGGCCAATTGCTATCCACTTCTCATCTGAATTGTCGACGAAGAATGAACTGTGTAGGAGTATGCAACATCCACATCTGTCAGGGGTTCTTTCTCCTACTTTGTGCCGAGTCTTTTGCTTGTGGAGGCGGGGTTTATGAACCACCCATCGCGCAATCCCGTCTCAATTCATTTGCCTATTGGGACAAACCGGTTAAGTGACTTAGCAGTGGCACCAACCAGGCGGTATTTGTATTCATACGAGAGAGACTTAATGAACAATTTCATTTGTTCATAGTCAGGAAATTATAGGGTGACCTAGGTGGCCAAGTTCCTCCATCCGGCAGCATATTCTTTGAATGACTCACTCTTCTTCTTCTCAATGCGTTATAGGTCATCAAGAGAAAATGTGATGTCGAGGTTGAATTGGTACTGCTTGAGGAATGCATCAGCGACATCATCCTAAAATTTGAAGGCATCTACATTTTTTGACATATACTATGTCAAAACTGGTCCTGTCAAGCTTGCTTAAAAGCTCTGGATCATGAGGAGTTCATTATCGACATACTTGATCATTTGCACATGATACATGTGCAAGTAGTGCTTAGGACATGAGGTGCTTTGGACATAAGGTGCCATTATATTTTTCGAATTCTGGCATTTTGAACTTTTTTGGCACCTTGACCCTTTTGTACATAGATAGGTTAAGTAGGATAGAATGTTATGGGCCGTGTAACTGTTTCAACATTTCCTCAACCTTCACAAGGTGTTTGTCATGTTCTGTCTTCGGTGTACTTACAAGTTCATCCTTCCTGATTGCAAGTGGGAGCGGATCCTCTTCTAGCATGGGCATCTTGCTATCACTGGCTGTGGCTTGATCATTTCCAATAGATGGTGGCGATAACATCACCTTAATTGATGTAGTCATGGGAGTGAGTTTGCTTTGGATGGACTCTACTTGCTTCATGAGATTTTGCATTGCATTGAGAACTAGCTTCATTTCATTTTCCATGTTAGTGAGACGGTCGAGCGTGCTTTCCTCAGCCATTTTTGCCTACTACCTGTCAAGAAGTGACAGTGAATTAGTATACGACCTCATAAGGAATTAGTTCATGACTTAGTCTAATCCTGTATTTTCATACCCTGTTGCTACTTTTCCTTTCTTGCAAAAATAAAAAATGCAACATTTTTTTACATTATTTTTTTTTACAATGACGACCTTGAGGTTCGAACCTCGATCTCTCCGGACCGCTTCACTCCCAGGTACCACCAGGCCGAGGCGCTGGTAGTGTCAATGGGGCGCATCCTTTTTTATTTATACACAATTTTCTCCCTTTTTTGAAAACAACAAGAAATCGCATGGGAAAAACAATGATTTATAACGTGCTTATAAAAACAATAGTGTAAATTGAAAGTAAATATTCTGAAAATTTTTTGGTGACTATTTCATCCAAAATGACCACGGTATTAAACCCACGACTAACCTAGACTAATTATGGACCAATTAGGACATATGAAAATAAATAAATTGCAAAGTGCAAGAATGGAAAACTTACTTTACCGGGAACCATAGCAATCACAGAGAAATGTGCCTGAGAAGTGATATTCGATTTCTATCTAGACTGGTTCAGCAAAGTGAGGCTAAAAGGATGCCTGACCATCGTAGTCTTGCGTTGGTATCAAACCCTTTTAAGCTCGGCCAAGTCAAAAGGAATATCTTATATTTACATGGATAGTGGCTCAAGGTAGACACTTGATGACATTCATAAAGTAATTTCGGACAAAAGAAAGGCAACTCTATACTACAGTCTCGCGATCGAAGTCGTATTTTTCTTAACACCATCCTAAAATGCCCTATCGCGGCCCAAGTCCGACGGTATGATTGTGTGTACAACAGTGTAGTGCAGAATAATTAAAGTATGCATCACAATTCATAAACAATCATCACTTCAAATGTTTAGGAAATGAACTCTCACTCCCAAACTTCGAACCTACAAAACAAGGGGTCAACAAAAACTATGCCTCTTATAACTTTCAACAACAAAAACATTTAATACCTCACAAGTCAGGGACATACCTAGAATCCTCACTGTCAAACATAAATGTTTTTGAACAGGATAAAATTTCTGACCTAAGTCCACTTAAAAAAGTTCCCCAGTAGAGTCGCCAGTCTATCACGATCGATCTCTAGTTTTCTCAAAGAAAATGAGGATCTCGCCTAGTACATGCTAAGTCTAGGTTCAGGACTTATCTCGAGCTCTTCCAAGCCTTTATCATATCGCGACTTAGGGTTTAGATTTTTAACCTACAAGTGATTTTTATCTAGGAGTCGCTACTAATCGATTTAGGATGGGTCAATTAGAAACCCAAATAAGGTGACAGGAGAATCATCCTACTCCTAAGAACCAGAGATTAAATAAATTCAGGGAGTTAATTACACTAATTAAGTAACTAGTGCCCTTTTAGTACCTTTCATCCTATTTATTTCAAAAAATATTTGTTAAGCAGTTTGGATTGATTTTATGACCTATCTCCTAACATGTGAAGTGATCAAGTGAGTGCATAATCATTAACGATTATCAGTCAAGATAGATATACAGCCTAAGATTCTAATCCTAATTAAGCCAACGACATTCAAAACATGACATTTTATGTAATATATTCTAATTAGAAACAACCTACGTAATAATAATACAATAGTAGTAAAAATAACATGCAAAATACTACCATACAGCCCTATAGACCTATCCAACTTTAAACATGATTAATAATCAAATAATTCACATAATTTAGAAAAATATTCAAAAATACTAATTTCCAAACTATTTCCTAATTTTGAAAGAAATAAAAAAATAATTAATATATACTTTAGAAATAATAATAATAATAATAATAATAATAATAATAATAATAATAATAATAACAACATGGCAAAAAAATGAAAAATATTAATATAATAATCACTGGGTTGGGTCAACAGACCCGAGTCGGATCTTCGGATCCAAACTGGGTTAAGCGGTCAACCCGGGTTGTGAACCGGGTAGGGTTGGTCCCCACGTGCGCAGGCACATAAGGACATCAGCCAAGCCAGATCTGGCGTCTCGCCGACCGACCCAAGCCAACTTCGGCCTGGCTTTCACGTCCCAAGACTCTCATGAAGCTCGCCGACCACCCAGTCCGCCATCCCACCATTCGCTCGCCGACCGGCAACCAAGATCAACTTAGCCTCATTGAGGCAATCCGTCGAACACTTGGTGTTCATTGTTGAAATGGGGCAACTATGACCTATTCAGAGGCTTTGACTTATCCTGACGGCCATGGATCACCTCCGACGATGAATCTTGACCCCGAATAGGATCGGTATGGGCCGGAACTCACATGAAACGGCCGGCGCGAGTCCCAGCCAACCTGCATGGGGAAAACAGGGCAAAACAAGGGAGTTTGAATGCCGAGTAAGCTCACCGATTGGAGGCATCAGCTCGGGGGATTGTCGGCTGATTTGCGGGCAACGATGAGGCTTTTTGCTTCTCGTTGCAACCTATAAACTATCGGTTCGCTCTCGTACTCTCTGCAATCTCCCTCTCGCTCTGTGCTCTATTTTCTGAACAAAGGGGCCGCCCCCTCTCTCTCCTCATTGTCTGTCTTTTATAGTGGCTGGTAGGCTCTTGCCCCGCCCCAAAAGTCGTTGCCCTTAATGGCTCTCAACTGCTCTCTACTCCACGACTTTGGTGGCTAGACTTGCGCAGTGGAGCCACTTCCCCGTGCCTTCCCAGGCGGCGATCAATACAGGGGAGAATAGGAGAAGGAGGAGAGAGGGAGAGAGACCGGCTATGGGGGAAATAGGGAGCAGGCTGGGCTGAGCCCAGCTCGCGCAGAAGGAATGAAAGATAGGATATGGGCTGGGCCGGTGTGGGGGAAGAAAAGAGAGGGCCAGGTCGACCCAGCCCATTCTGAATTTTTTTTAAATTTTTAAAATTTTTTAAATAAATGTTTTTTAATAAAATTATTTTATTTTTTTTAATTATTATTAATGCAAAATGCATCTAAGGTCTACATGCCATGCAATTAAATGAAAGTTTTTTTTATTTAGGGGTTAAAAATTTAACTTCTAATTTTTTTGCAATTAATCTAATTGGGCAATTAAAAATAGGTGTCAACAAGCCAGCATCCTTCAACTTACTTATCGTGTTTGACATGTATCTCAAGTGTTGTTTCATGGTTATTTATGAGGATTTTTATATGAGTCAAACCTAATTGTGAGTTGTCTTAATTTGATTACAGAAGTTTGACCAAACCTTGCTGCCAGTGCTACTCACATGTCTCTGGCATTGTCATGATATCATTTTTTATACTACTCAGCAACGTAATGCGACCAATAGAGTTCATTTTCTCCCATGCATCAAATGCATCTTTATCCCTTTTGTGTTATGCAGTATTTCTATCTTCAAGTCCTTCCATAACCTGGTTAAGAGCTTCAGGTGCTTCTTGCTCTTATAGCACATATTGGATTTTCATATTCTAGATCTCATAATTATCGTCCTTCAATTTCTCTTCATTGCTTAGTTCAGCCATTATATTCTTAGATACTGAAGCCATTGTATCTGAACATTTTAGACATATATGCACGAATTATTAATGTCTAACATTTATGCATCCATTTTACACAAACCTATTACATTGATGAATAATTTCACATAAGATTTTAGATTTGAAAGGTCACTATGTTCCCAATTATCATCTCAAAATCCTAGTTTGAAATTATCATTAATATAATTATTTATGTAAAATTAAGTTCTTTTAAGCTACTAAAACTTTCCAAAACTATCCACTCACATATAACATACACAAGGAAATATTAATATAAGAACAAAGCCAACGAATATTCAAAACTAAATATTCCATAAACGACGTATAAGTATTACATGAGATGGAAATATCAACTAGTCCTAAAGAAATGATAAATATCAACATAAAGAAAATATTCATAAGTGATGACTAAGCTTAGAGACATAACCTCAATGCCTCACGTGCTATACATAAACTAGGAAAGACTCACAAAAATCCATAGTAAATATTATGGTTGGATTTGGTAGCCAAGGGAAAACCCTCAGAAATCTCTTAGGGTTCTGCCAGGGTGCATTTATTCTACACCAAGATACATTCATGCCAAGGGTCAACGTCGCCGTTGCCCCAACCCTTATATATTCTCTCAGGAAATCCTCTACAAGTTTCTTGTAATCCGAAACAATGTTGATTTCCCAAAGACCATTCAATACTGCTCGCGATTCCATTAGAAGAGTGGTTAACCTTCTCAAAATTTGGCATAAGGTAACCATTTCAAATGATATCTTGTATCATGTTGTTGACCTTAATAATGTGTGTCATCATGTCAACACGATCGTCTTATCAATAAATGGCTAACTCATTTCTTAGCTTTGAGAGTCTCGACTTTTGTTCATCCGTTTTTGGAAATATAAACGAGCATATCCTATGTACCATTGTTCCTGTAACTAATGGCAAACAAAAAAGGATTACTCTAACCCATGGTATAGCAAAATAGGGAACGTTTATTTATATACACGTGAGCCAACAATTGTTTTTCCAAAAATACAAAAGAAAATACCACAAATACCCAGAAAAATGCATATTATAGGGTATCATTATGCATTTTCACATCCTTACAAGCATCAAACATATAATATGAATATACCAAAATGTAGAGCAAGCCATTATGAACACGCCGGTACAAAGGACACTCCAATTGAAGCTCTCACCCTTCTTCTTCTTTTTTCGAGTCGGTCAATGGTCAACGATCGGCCAACGGCAAGTCAATCGGGTTGGATCGATCCATCGGGTCAAGCAATGGGTCAACCAAGTTGGGTCGGCCCGACTGGTGACCCTTGTGGCTGAAGTTAGCGTGACGTCAGCCACCCCTGCGCGTGGTTGATGCGCATGCAAACCGCGCAGGCGGGCACTATTCCAGGGAGTGCCGGTGTGTGAGGCAAGGCTGCCCCTTGCGGCTGCACGTGGGGGCACATGCGGCCTCCCCCAACGACGTGCCACCCCTTGTTTTACTCATCTCAACAAGTTCTACCATCCCGTGTATTAAAAAATGATTGTTGATGGGCGGAACTTCGAGAAGTGGTCCTGAACAGTACGGTTGGGTGTGGTTTTTGTACTCGAGCGTCTGTCAAAACCAGTTCGAAATTTCCAACCGATCTTTGTTGATGAGCAAGCAAAAAATCACATATAATAGTATACTGTGCATACGAAAACAGGTCTATCACACTAATTTCTATTACAAACAACATACAATTAGGAAACAAGAAAAAGACATTCCGCTGATAACAATGTTGGAAACATGGATTCCAAATACCATAAACAAAAAAATGCGAAAAACGTCCTTAGGAATACTTGAAAGGTATATCACGCATCGAAACATACCTTGATTTCCATGGATTAAATTCACGTTTGCAACTTGAGAGTTCCAATTTATGTTCTTTGAGCTTAGAAGAGAACGACCGAGAGTGAGAGTTAGAGAAACCTTTTTCCTTTCTATTTTTCTTTTTGTTCATGTATATCACTTTTTTCTTATTTCTTCTTATTTCTTGTAGAAGAAATTAAAGAACATAACTTCCCTTTTGAAAGTTGCATCCTGCAAAAATACAAGTAACCGCCTTTTGTACTTACTTTTGTTGAATATGGGCTAATTTGCCTAATAAGGGCGGCCCATAAACTATCACAACCCAATTTAGTTTAATCCTTTTCAACTTCTAGTTGCATTTTCCTTCCCCTTAGTCATCTCTATTTTGCGTTAGTTTTCAGTTCTTTTTTTTTAGTCCACAAAAATGGCTTTTAAAATGATATGAGAATCTTTCATTTATAGCCAACACTTTTGGGAAGTGAAGTCCTTTTATGTTTCCTGTTTTAGGTGCATCTAAGCTTGTTGATGTCGCCATAATGCATGTTTTCATTCAAGGACATTGTTATTTTGGCATCATGTTGACACCTGAATTTGACATTTAGTCTCGTCCTTTATTGGATAAGAAAATTAAGGATTGAACTCAAAGTCCTGAACAAGAATATTGATATTGTATAAGTACTCTTATTGTGTTTCTCTTATTGAGTGTTATGACCAATACGGAAACTACAATGAAATTACAATTGATAAGAATAAAAACACAAACAAATATACGTAGGAAACCCTTGCTGGAAAAATTATGGGGAGAGAAGAAGCAAAATTCTTTTTGGTAATTCAAGAATTACAATAAGTGGTTCAAAAAATCTTAAGACTCTTTATGTCTCTACTTAAAACCTAATCACTTGAGAAAAATAGTGTTTTGTGCCCATTGTCTCTACTAAACCTCTATTTTTCTTCTCAAGTAGGGTTGCCACAAATTTCAATTCGGGTAAGCCTAATACCCTAAAAAACCTCCTACTTTGGCTTTTGTTTCATAAAAAAACCTTCAACTGTAGGTCCTGTCCCAATTCAACCTTAAACTTTTTTTAGTCCCATAAAAAATCGCAAACTTTAGATCATATCCCAATTCTATCCTAAATTATTTTTGTTTGATAAAAAACCCTTAACTTTAGGTCCAGTGCAAATTTTACCCTATTTTTTTGTCTCATAAAAAAAATCCTAGCTTTAGGTTCAATTTCAATTTCATTCTAATCTTTTTGTCTCATAAAAGATGACCAAGTTTTACTTGAGTCCCAAATCTACTCTCCATTAACCCTTCATCAAAATTGCTCTTAGGAATTTTGCGCTCGTTAACCTCTCGTGCTTGGGAATGTTCCATCTCCTGCGGTAAGAGATGTAACGTCCTGAATTCGCTCACTTCCGGAATTAATGAAATAGATGATTATTTGTCATTTCGTTTTAATGAGTCTCGCCCGGAACTGATCATTCTCGGGATACTAACCATTAGGGAATGGCTAACTAGAAAAACGGTATGTGGACCCAAGAACTCGATCGTGAATCAAGTCCGATTCCGAGAAGCGACGAGGGAATATTTTGTGTCGACACGGGCCGGTCCAAGGGTAGTGATGGATTTGGTTTGACCAACGACGTACGATCGGGTAGTGGGTAATTACGCGTAATCGAGGGTACACGCGGCGAACGTTCCCGAACTTATTCCGGACGATCGCAACCCTTGGGACTAGCGATAAATTCTCGTGTTCTCGAGAAAATCGGGACCGTCATGACTCGAGTAGCCCTAGGTCGATACGCGTAACCCCTAAACAGCCGTTCGTTAGTGAGAGACAGTAAAACTGCAAATTGAGCAAAATCGATCGTGGAATTGAGTCCGGACTTTGGTGTCAAATTTCGTGGCCGTGCGCAACTATTTTGTAAGGACAACGTCATTTTTATGTTGCCAATCATATTTGGGATCAATGGGGTCGAAAATTGGAAAATTGACCCGGGACCGGAAAATTACCGTTTTGCCCTTGTGCCCTAGTCTTGTATTCCGAATTTTGAAAATTATTTTGGGGTTTTATATTGTTGTATCTCAGCCCAATAATGCTGAAATTTGTAGTCCATAATGCCCCTAGATATTTTTATTAGAATTGATCCTAGCCCTTGGATTAGGGGTAAGATTGTCATTGTTGCATGGTTGGTCAACCACCCCACTTTCTCACTCGAGCCTATACACTCCCCTTTGACTCTCTCTCTTCCCATTTCCTCCCATCATCAGCCGGCCAGCCCCTCCTCCCACGCCAACTCCTCTCTTCCATTTTTCCTCTTCATTTGGCCGTGAAAGGCCAAGCTCGCCGGAGGAGCTCCGCCACCGCCCGAGCCGGTTCGTGGCCACCACCACCACCTCGCCTAGCACCATCCAGCCGTCCCACTCCCCTCTCTCTCTCCCGTCCACCGCGACCAGCACCCCCCTCCCCTTTGCCGCATTGGATCGCCGTCCGTCGGGGAGCCGCGCGGCGTCGCCGTTAGCGCCGCCGGGAACCGCCGCTCACCGCCACTGCTTAGTTGCCCTCGCCTTCTGTCCAGCCTTGTTGGAAGCTTAGAAATCCAAGTGAGTACAACCATTAACCCTAATTAGGCTAATTTACATTTCTAGATGGGTTTTAGGGGTTAATTAGGGTATTTTAGGGGTTAAATTGTGGAGAACATTACGGGCTGATATTGTGGATGATCTAGTGGTTTGTGTGATGATTTAACTGAGGTTTAGTGGCCCATATTGTGCTGTGCGATGGCTGGAAATATTGGATTGAATCGGCCCGAGTTCAGTTAAGTTCGAGTTCAATTGTGGAATTTTGTGCGCACCTCGCATTGTTCTCATGGTGGCTGATTTGGGTGATGCTTTGGGGAGCCAAATGGAGTACTTTGAGGATATTTGTTGGCCTAGAATGACCTATTTGGTGGCTGTCCATGCCTGGGATTTAATTGGACTAAGAGCGATCAATTCGAGGTTTAATTGTGTAACTATCGGGATGGCTTAGATTGACTATTTGGGTGGCTGCATTGCCTTTGGTTGTGATCAATTTTATGGTGCCATGTCATGTGCCTAGTGTGACTAAGAATGGAGTAGCTTGGCGGGCCTCAAGTGCGCGAATTCATGTTGATCCAATTGTGTGATTTATATGCGTAAATTATGTGCCAAGTTTGTGCCATGGCTGGACTAGATGATTTGATTACTTGGGCTTGTGATTTATTGAATTGAGCATATTGTGTTGTGAATTGAATAAATGGCGTTGCGCAATTGAATGCTCATTGTGAAATTCGTGAGTGCCCAAGTGTGAACTTTATGGCCATGGGTGTGCATCTTGAGCATTGGCATGGCATGTGCATATACGAGTATGCACGAATGACATGAGCGTGTGATCACCTAAACACCCTAATACGTTTTACGCGGGGTTCAGATAATGACCGGTGTATGTGAATGTGTGATCACATAAAGCCCTGATGCGTTTTACGCGGGGTATTGAACTCGTCCTGAGGCGTGTTACGCGGGACGATACCCGGACCACCAGAAGATGGCCAAACCTGATGCGTTTTACGCGGGTGTTGTGCCATGAGCCTGACGCGTGTTACGCGGGCTAGAGATCGATCTCGAAGTGATGGACCTGATACGTTTTACGTGGGTCGAACCTGATGCGTTTTATGCGGGTCGGAGGAGAAGTGATAAATTGCAAGTGTGCAAGAGTGCAAGCGTGCGAAAATGCATTGACGAGACGTGAGCACACATATGAGCACGAGCATAAGCATGGCATGCATTGTGACCAAGTGATGTGTGCATGTGCCGCGATTGGGTTCTGTGTTATTATCGTGATTTATAAGTGCCTAACCTGCAGGGTCAAGTAAGTGTTGGATTTGGGCCCGTGGGCCTGAGTCAATTATGTTTCGACTTGTGTGATTATTTAGTGCTCGTCAGAAGGTGCATGTTAGCCTAGTTTAGATTTAGGGAATCTACTCGCTGAGATTTATTCTCACTACTGTATAAACCCACTTTTTCAGACCCCCGGCCTTAAGATGTCTACAGTACCCGTTCGTTTTGAGATTCCTTACCGGATAGACCGGGAGGAGTCGATGTACCCCACAGGGAACGGGGATTTTTGGGTTAGATACATTTCTACAGTTCGGGTCGATGCGGGCGAGGAGGTTGACCAGGTCCACAGATATATAGCGTGGTGTATCAGGGACCATAAGGGGACTTACAGGCCTTTCCGATCTTTTGAGGTTCCACTTATCGATGCCGGGGATGTTGACCCTCAGTGTCCCGATGGGGAATTGCCGAGCCTTGACCGTGTGCCGAAGGATTGGAATGCAGAATCGGAGCCGATGGATTTGGAGGACGAGGAGCCTGAGCCTATGGAACAAGACATGGAGTCAGAGGACGAGGTCGAGCCGATGAATTCCGAGGAGGAGTCAGCGGGGGCAGAGTCCGAGTAGGATTCCCTAGACTCTGAGGTCGAGATGTCTGATAGCTCTTCCGAGTCATCAAAATCCGACTCGGACTGTGTTCCATAGGTTTAGCCTTAGTCCTAGATATGAGAGGGCCAGTACCTTTTTGACCGGAGCCCTTCCAGTTTAGTAACCCTGATCGCCCGGGCCACTTACCCTTTTTGTCAGTAGTGGCCATCGACCCGTTTTTTTTAGTTTTTGATGATCAGGCTGTACATGAATGTTGTATATGGTTCCCAGTATCAATGCAAGTGTATATTTGTTCATGTTGTTGGTTATGTGGCTATCCTTAGTTATGTGTTATAATATTGTACGGGTGTTTGTATTGCTTCCGTGTGTGCTTTAAACTCTGTTTGGGTGTTGGGTCGGCGACGCGTCCTGGGACGTCGCACTAGAATCGACCTTTGCGAGGGATGTTGCGCACCGGAGGGTGTGGGACGTGACAGGAGAGCTCATGTTTGAATAGCTCATGCTTGGGAGTTTTATATCTCTTAGTTGTCGAGGAGACATTTTGGATGGAGGGTTAATGAGGCAGATTTGCAACTCAAGTAAAAGTTTATGATTTTTTTATGAGATTTAAAAAATTTTTGGGTAAAATTGGAACAAAACCTAAAATTTGGGATTTTTCATAGTACAAAACAAAAGTTTACAGTAAAATTGAGATATGATCTAAAATTGACGGTTTTTATGGGTCAAAAGAAGCTTATAGCAGAATTGAGGCTTGACTTAAAGTTGAAGGTTTTTTTTTTTAAAACAAAAGATACAATTGAAATTAAAGCTTAAGTTGGAGGTTTTTAGGGTACGAGGTCAATTCAAGTATCAAATGTAAACCGTGTTGTCAATGATATGGATAAAAAGATGGGCCAGAGTCCAAGATAGGCCCCAAAAAAATCCAAGGAATCCAACCCCGCAATAAACTTTGAACTTAAGGATATCATTTCCAATAGCTTTTGGTGGCTACAAACGTTTAGTGTAAGCGAAGACACTCGGCGAAGATATGGCATATATGTCAAATGGATTAAATAATTAGAAGCCTGTCCGAGAGATCTCATAAAATACATTATCACCAATTGTGTTTTAAGGAAAGCTTGAAATGTAAATTTAATAGACAAGGTTCGAGACTCTTCAAACATTGGTGATGTAGTTAGTAGAGCACCAATTATAACCATGGATTGAAAATAACAAGTTCCAATTGGGGAAAAACAACTTTCCCCTGTGGCAAGAAGGAATTACTTTTCCTAAACCACCAAATAAATAAAAAATAATTATTTTCCTTAAAAATAATTTCATTTATCAAGAAACTTTTTGGTAAAACAACGCCTTAAGGTATGTTTGTTTCGGGAAAAGCTTCATTTAAAAAACAATGCTTTCTGAGTTTGCTCAGGGGAATCATTCCATTTCCAACAAGAGAATCCCATATAAGATTGGGAGATTTCACTAATTCTATCGTGTCCAAATTACATAAGCCACTACCTGTCTAGCAAATGGAATTTCTGATCACACACTCAATGCTTGCATCTTAATAGATAAGAACCATAGAGCTTGGTGGGACCGTTGACCTTTATTGATAGATGATGCACTGGATGTTCATTAGCCCACTCAATCTCATTGCTTCAAAATTGCGGGCTCATGAACACCCGGTGTAGGAAGCGAAAGCCACAATGTTAGGGTCTTGCTCAAAAAGAACTTTCTCCTCTGGGCTTAGTATGATCCATGCATCAATTCCACCCTCAGATTTACTATCAATGAGAAAAACCATTCGGACAGGAATGCACGTGTTGCTCGCCAAGTCCGGCTTCGCCCACCCAAAATTGATGTCACAGAATTTGAATCCAAACCAGCTTAAAATGGCCACCGTATTCTCTTCATCACTGTGAGCCCATTCCTGGGATTCTCTTATAGAATTCTTCACCATGTTCATGCATGATTCTCCATTCGCTATCGCCGCGTACCTTGTCTTGGCACTTGCAAAGGTGTCGTGGATCACCTTCACATATGCCTCGAGATTTAAGTTATTCTGATCCATTGTGTGTCGGCCAATGACCATGGCATAGAAGTTACCGAATGCATTTGTCGGTATCAGTAGATTGACTCTCCCGTACAAGTTCATCGACTGGCAAACCATAAAGGGCCTTAGGCAGCCGTGTTTTTCCCAATCCACGATTCATCTTACAGAAAAGTGCGCACACGACCTCCGCTCTCGAAATCTGCCCATGTTTAGCCGCAACTAAATTTTAGTCTTGATAGGGCTGCACTGCTTAACATGAACCAATTCATCGTAAATTTACTCCACCACGAAGTAGAGGCTAACAAGTGACTGCTGACCCCTTCACTGAAAATAAAGAGGCTAGCTCGAAATACAGCTAGGCTAGTTCGTTGATTCCACTCTGGCACACCGTAGACCATGAATTCATGAATGTCGCCATGGTGCACATGTCACCTAACCTGTGACAAAAGCGCAGGCTGATCACAAGTCCCCCACACTCGAATACGTTCACTTGAATCACGACTGGGGGATTGCTAGCTAGTCCCTATAGGAACTCAGACAAATAGCCGAGCAGGTCCTCGTCGAAGTCTCCCTTGAGGAGCTGATTGAGCTGGCCATTCACTTTGGCGTTCACAAATTCTACTCCTTGGTCGTTATAGTCGATAAAGAGCCCTCCTCCACGAACTGACCAACTAATGGGTAGAAGATCACTGGATTTTCGAAAGCGATCCCTCCAAAGGGTGAAGCCTTTGGAAAGTATCATCTTAATGGTTTTCACCATTGGCTCGGTAGTAGAAAAGGAAACCGGCATAACCTGGATGCTGAATCTCATCTATGCATGAAATGTTTAGATTTTGACAGTGGTGCGGCATGAGCCAATGAGTTAATCAGTTTCTTGCTTTGCACTCTGACCTTCATACTTGCATCTCTTCCAATCACTCAATGTTCCCCAACAAATTGGAATTTCCTTTTTTGATTCACTCAAACCTGGTCGGTGGAGATTTGTTGATGCGGGAGCATCCTATATCGTGGAACATTCCCAATCAGTTCCATCAATGAGCCTGGTACGATCAATGATCATCCAAGCCAAAACTGATTTTGGTTATGATCTGCATCGATGGGACAAAGAATGAAGTTGTCAATGACGAAACTATCGACCAAGCTATCAATTAAAGGAGTTGTGAATTCTTCTTTGACAGTTCAGATATTCAATATCTTTTTGACAAGATTAGTAGCTGATTTCTATATGGATCGATAATTGTAACACCCCAAGTCTACACTGTGTAATATTATTCGCTTTGGACCTACTGACTCCCACAGCTTTAAAACGCATTATCTGGGGTAGAGGCGCCACTGCATTGCCATCTCTCAGCCCAGCCCAATATTGTCCTCTTGGGGCCTCTCGCACTGGTGCGGACACACTGCCATCCCAGCTACGGGCCTCCCTCAAGGCTTTGTTCTCAGCATAACGGAAGCTTGTGTGAAATACGTTTTAAAGCCGTGAAGATCAGTGGGCCTAAAGCGGACAATATTACATAGTGTAGACCCGGAGTGTTACAATAATACATTGATGGGTGGTTGTTTAACCAAGTTCCAATGATATACGCTGATTTATTGGAATTTTGGAAGATAAGCCGCAAGGCTCAAGATTTCAAGTCTTCATGTATCATTAATGTATTTCTAAGTTCCTAGGTCTAAATTGTTTTGTGAGTCTCAAGAGTCAAAGTCTTTAGTTCCTAGGTATTTAATGCTTTCTAGTTCCTAAGTCCTTAATTAATTGGGTAGTTCCTGTTCTTTTAATGTTTGGTTATTTCCTATGTCCTAGTTCCTCTATAAATAGAGGAGAGTCCTGCATTGCAATATAAATGATTTTGAATGAGAATATGTGAGATTTTCCTCTATGTCAACAATAATCTTTGGAGAGTGGATAACTCATATTTTGGCTTCTTTATCCTATGAGAGTGGATTACTCCTCGGTAGTGACCCAAGAAGCGCTTTATCCCCAGCTAGTAGTTTTCCTTTAGGCCCTGATGGTGAGCTTCTCCTATTCCGAAATCCTTTAACCTTGGCGGGTAGCTTGTCAGTTAAGCTCGGTAGTGAACTTCGTCGATCTCGATCCTCATTCTCGGTTGGTGGTGCATCCTTTATACCTTGGTGTCGATCGTAATCTATCCTTGATTACCTTATCACCCTTCGGTAACTATCTTGTAAACACGCAACCACCCATACACTTCACTCTGAAACCCCATTTCCGGAATCACTCACCCACACAAGCATCATTTGTTACCTGGAAACTCGTTAAACAATGATTTATTTCTAATAGAACTCTAGATTGTATCGTTAGCTTTTGCAGAGATTTTCTTGTGTCGTGTCCGTCAATAGAAGGCTCTGAACACGCTAGCCTTATCCGGTTGAGTGTGGGACACAAACAACCAGAAAGAAGCACCCAATATACAAATCCGTGTCATCCAAAATCCATTAAATATCTATTGTGTCCTCCTTATCTCGAAAATCAGCTGCCCCCTACCTTCTATAACCAATGATTTTAATATTTTTTAAATTCTAAATCAAACTAACTGTACTATTTATGTGATTCCATACCATGTTGATGGGCAAAAGGACACTATTAGCATAATAACTTGTGTACGTAAATCACTTTGGTGCCATAGCTTTTTTTCGAATCACTTTGGTGCCAACTTTTTTGAAAAACGATCACTTTAGTGCCAATGTTGCCATGGCTTGCCGGAAATCCTACGTGGTGCTGACATGGCTCGCCGAAGAGGTCCAGTCAATGTTAAAAACCAAAAACGACGCCGTTTAGTCCGCTGACGTATACTTTTTTAGAAAAATAAAATTTATATTATATTTATTTATATTAAAAAAAACATCAAATATTGCAGCAGGGGCGAGGGAGCCCTCGCCGCTGCTACTGCCACCCCGCCATCACTGAGAAGGGTCGGTGGTGGTGGGCGGAGTGGTTGGCGAGGGTCGCCGGCCCTTGGCCAGGGCCCGGCGACCATCGCCGAGAGGAAGTGATCGCCTTTGCTTGTGAGGCGAGACATTGCCGTTACAACCCAGGCGATGGGGAGACCTTGGCGTCGCAACCCAGGCGACGATGTGGTCAGCCTCGCCTTTGCTTGGTGAAGCGACCTCGCCCAGCCAGGGGTCGGCGAGGCTTGCCCTCGCCGGTGGCCGACGGGGAGAGCTTCACCAGAGGCCAGCGAGGTTGACCTCGCCGGCCCTCCCGTTTGGCCGGTCGCCGGTCACCGGATCAACGACTAGGAAAAAGTTTGGAAAAAAATATTAAAAAGATTAAAAAATTCGAAAAAAAGCCACATAACTTCCACGTGTACAAGTCAGACCATTTTTTTTAAATATAAATACTGCATCAGCTTTTTGGCCGGAATTTTTGCCAGAGTCACTAAAGTGATCCGAAAAAAAGTTATGACACCAAAGTGATCTCCATACACAACTTATAACACTTCTGATATCCTCTTGCCCATGTTGATGTATTTGGATTCGGAGAAGTATTATTTTCCTACCTAAACAGGATACAACTTGCGTAAATTAACAATTATACACTAGTTATCGTGAAGACTTGGAGACTGTGTTGGTCTGTTTGCATGAAATAACTTTAATGGTGTGAGACTGTGTGGACACTGGACAGTGCTATAACCATGTGATGATGAACTCATAGAGAAATACCAAGAATAAAATTGTGACACCGATTATGAAAGCAAGAGTGATAACTACTAGATTAGATCAAAAATTAATTTTTCTATCATTAGCAGTGATTGATTTGAATTCAATGAATCAATGATCTCGCTTAAATTTTATGGTGGCCAACCCTCAGGGTTCACATAGTTGGAAGGGGTAAGAGGAATTCTAGTTTAGAAACTGGAGATAACCTTTTTAAAATTTCATCAAGTGTGGGCTAATGTTCTAGTTCTGGGCATCTGCATGGGCCTAGACTTAACAGGTTCATGGGCTTATAGGGTGTTCCACAGGCTTATAAATAGTCAAGGTCTCCACCACCGTGCTTCTAGAGTATAAAAGGAAATTAGATAGATAAATTCAAATGTTGAATTCACAAAACATAGATCGGCCTACTTTTAGATCAAGTTGTGAAAATTCTGAAAACCATCTATGATAGATAGAAAAATCACGAACATCTAAGGCATGCTTGCACTGCACTATAAGGATATAGTAGAAACAACATAAACGTGAAACAAGTAGAGAGAGAGAGAGAGAGAGAGAGAGAGAGAGAGAGAGAGAGAGAGAGAGAGAGGAGGTGAAGGAGGAGGTGAAGTAGGAGATTTCGTTTATTTATAGTGTGTAGAATGACCAAGAATGGGTTAATTAATATTTACAGGATAAATAAGCTGATAAAGTGGGAAATATTAGGTAACAGCTTGGAGAGCTAATGTGAAAATGCCTAGCAAGATTAAATAAGAAATGGTTAGCGGATTAGATGTTTTAACAACTGGAACAAATAATGTGAAATGGCTAGCATAATTAAAGAAGAAACGGTAGCAGATTAAATAGAACAATAGTAAGTTTGACTAATGGTCAAAGCACAAAAGTCAAAAGTAAAAAATTTGAAATGGCTAGCATACTTGAAGAAGAAATGGTAGCAGATTAAATATCACAATAGCTAGTTTGACATATGGCCAAAACACGAAAATTAAAGGTTTACTCCTAAATAGGCTTTTTGAATATGGTCTCGAGACAAAAGTAAAAAAAATTGGTTAAAAGGAACCTTGGACAGGCCCCACGAATATTTACATTTGGTTTGACACGAGTTCATGCGAGCAAGCTCATGTTGTTACTAAGTTAGTAAACCGAACCTATTAATAAAGTGAATAATAGAGAACTTCTCAAGTAACGTGGGACAACAAAAAAAAAAGTAATCAAGGATTTTGAGATACCTTCTTTTTAATAATCGTTGGCATCTTTCAAAAAGGTTTATCCAAGTAAAGAAGGAATAAATGCTGGTTTCACACTATAGGGTGATGCATTGAATCTAGTATCTTTCGGACTATGAACTAGACTTAAGACAAATGAGAATAACTAATAGAACCAATGGTGAAGCTTATAACTTCAATGGTTCAAGGATTTTTTTTGTAAGCTAGAGTTGTCACTAATCATATTTGACGTGAGCTTTGTGTTGATAGGCCGTGTGTGCACCTGGTTATTCATGAGTGTTGTATAGCAACCATGAATCTCATAGCAATGGCCCTACTCCACACTCATATAAGTACTTCCATTAAGTCTAAATTGAAAATAAGTACGCCATCCATCAGGGATATGAAATTCGTAAGAGATTAACTCAATCCTCACTTAATGTGCAGTTTAGCATCAACCCAGTACACCATAGGAGGGACTTCAATATTGTTGAGAATGCATAGCAGAAGCCTCATACCTTCACCTAGGAAGATTGCCAAGAGGGAGCTCGAGTCCAAGCCCATCAACCAATCAAGTTAGACCCACCTTCACTCAAAAACTTAAGCCAATAAGTTATGGGCCAACTAGGATATATTAACTGCTCAACACCACATCATTATCTAATGTGAGACTTCTCTAGCACAACTTACGCGTGTATCTCAATATTCTCCCTCTTACATATGAGCTCGGTATTAGGTTTGCTCCCCCTTAATTTAGGTATTCATATGCATCAGTTTTATTTCAACTTGAATCTCCAACTCATTGTAATGCACCCGCAACTATGCAAAACAACCATCATCAACGACTAACTTAGGATTGCATCACCCATAGTCTTTATCTCGAGTCACCAGACCAACTCTCCATGGTCCTTTCTCGCCAGATCAACCGTGATGGCAATTTCCACTCGAAATAAGCGTCGATCATGAGATTTCTTTGTTGAAATATTTATCAAACACTGGAATAGATTGGGGGAGCACTAATCAACCATCGGCTCTAATACTATTTGTTACGGAAGACAAGCGATCGAACAGTAAAATAGATAGAACAAAAAAAATAAATCGGACACTTGATTTATGTGGTTCAGTTGTAATGATCTATATCCACAGGAAAAGTAGCACAAAATTCTACTGTAAATCAAGTGACATAACGAAGATTACAACCACACTCGAGTCGCTCAAACACTCTCAGTATTTCCCAAGCCCCAATTATACCCAATAACTCACACAGTGTTTAACCCACAATTTCTCAAAAATAATCTCTCAATCTCACGAATGAATTATACACAAATCTTACCGCGAACTTTAATCACTGCAAACACTCGGATATCTTCAGAGTGTAATTCACTAGCAGGAGCTCATCTTTAATCTCACACAGGAGGGAGAGATTGTTGAAATAAACGTGTGAGTTGTATTAGAGAAGTTCCACGTCGGATAATTGATGTGATGTTGAGCAGTTAATATATTCGAGTTGGCTCGTAACTCATCGGCTTAAGTTTTTGAGTGAAAGTGGGTTCAATTGGATAAGTTTATGAGCTCGGACTTAAGCTCTCTCTTAGCGATCTCCATAGGTGAGGTATTGGGCTTCTACTGCGCATTCCCAACAAATGATGATCTTCATAAGAAGTTACACCTCTTATTTACAGACAAAAACATATCCAAAATAGGAAATCTCCCTTTAGGAAACCTTCTCCAATTAGAAAACGCTTTCCAACTAAAAAACTATTTAATTAGGAAACCTATTCAAAATAGAAAACCTACTTGAAATTAGGAAACTTTCATTTTCGAGTTCAAACTTGAAACATATTTTCAACAAATATACTTTGGTGTTGCAGTGTCAACAAATAACTTACGATTGGTTGGGATAAAATCATGTTGATACTATGGGAAATTGCTATTTTAGTTCTAAAACTATTATGATTTCTTATTATTCATGGGATCTTTAATCACAAAGGTTGGGATACAATCATTACTATTAGGGAAAATTGCTATTTAAATTTTTAAAGTTTTCAATTGTTCCAATACAGTCCTATACCTTTTAGTAAAATTCCAATATAGCCCTCTCGCTAAAGATTCGCATGAAATTGTTGATGTAGTGGTCCAGTCATCGCTGGCCATTTTATGTGGCACACTGGCTATTTGACGTGAACAAACTCAATCGCAACAACATTGTTTTGCCCCAAATTCAATGTCATCTCTTTTTTTTTGTTACTTCCTTTTTTTCATTTCTTTTCTTTGTTCTTTTGTTCCCTTCTTTTCTCCTCCATCTTCAGCCAAATCTGGCTCCTACCTCTTCCTTTTTACGATTGAATGTGCAAATCCCTTTCTCTCTACTAAACCTCCGAGAGATCAACACTCTTCCTCCATGCTCATTGAGCTCGTGTCAGTCGAAATCTTCGCGATTTCGAAGGCCATGGCCAAGCATCAAGATGTCAACCAGCTCGGCCACAGCTCCTCCAGATCTCGGCACACTCGGCCACTCGACTGCTCCTCCAAACTTCGATCTCAGTCACCCCTCCAAATTTCAGCGAGCCTCAGTTTTTGGGTCATAGTGTTATTGTGGAATTATGTATGTGCTTATGTATCTTTCCGGTGTGTTTTTGTATTTGGTGTAGATGTTCACATGTGACGGGGATCAATTGTTTTACTTTCATCGCCTGACTCTTGCCTTCTCCTGTGGCTTTATTTTGTGCTGTTGATTTTTTCCTACTCTTACTGCACAACTCTCCTCAAGCCCATATGATGCCGCTTGTATTGTACTAGGGGATAATGACACAAATGATCCTTGATCTTTGACTCAATGTGCAATGTGATTTCTGAACTATTCATTTGTTCAATATAGTCTCTAAACTTTACCCTAACGCACAATATGGTCCTTGAACTTATAATTTAGTTAATGTGGTCCATGAACTTTTTATATATGTTCAATTTAGTCCCTGAACTATATGAAAATATTCAATGTTGTCATTCCATAAATTCAAGTTCAGAAACAATACTGAACATTTTCATATAGTCTAGGGACTAAATTGAACATGTACAAAAAGTCCATGGATCACATTGAACAATTTAAAAGTTCAGGAATCACATTGCCAATTAGGCTAAAATTCAAGGACCACATCGAACAAATTAATTATTCAAATATCATATTACACATTGGATCAAAATTCAAGAACCATTTATGTTATTTCCCCTTATACTAGAGCATAAGAACTGTTGGCATTACTTCCGAGAAGGAATTTTTATGACAAGCAAATATCTTCTTCATCCAAACACACAGTTCACAAATAACTTCTTGTAGCCACTCTGCCTCCTTAGCAGTCTAGCTTGTGGCCGTTGAGATCTCGGCGAACCTGATGGCCATGGATCTAGGTCTCGGCGTACTAGTCAAGGCTTCGAGGCACCTCATCTCAGCTTCCTCAACCACTCGCAGCAAACATAGAAGTAGACACGCTCCCCAAGCTAGCTTGTGAGACTTGCGGCCAATGAGCTCCACGAGCGAAGCTGAAGCGGTGGAATCGAGTGTGCTTGCACATGAAGAGGATGACCGATATCTAAATGGACAGAACAAAGAAAAATAAAAGAAAAGAAAGTGAAAATAGGAAATTATGCAAAATGGTGTCATTTCAATTAAATTTGTCCACGTCAAATCGCTGGCTACGAAACATATGACTGTTGGCGATGACTAGATCGTCAAATCAACAATTTCAAGCGAGTCTTCACCAAGAGGATGAGATTGAAAGTTTACATTTATGACTAAATTAGAACAATTAAAAGGTTCATGATAGAATTTGAATTCGCACAATATATTTATTACTAAAATAAGAATTTTCTACTTGAAATTTCTAATTGGCATAAGTTTCGTTTCTCTTATTGTTTCAACTATTTGTTTCCTTCCCAAATGTATGCTCAGGGGGTTGGCTAAATTTACCTCTAATTTCACATAATCAATCGATATAGCTTTGCATATTGTGTCAGGAATTCACATAATTGATCGATTATGTGAAGTCAGAATATGCTAAAGTTCCAAATTTACTTTCGACTTCACATAATCGATCAATACCAACAAATAGGAACTTTTTCTGTACAAATTATATAGCTGTCTTGTGCAAATTTATTTCTGCTAACTAGAAAATTTTTCTGACTTCACATAATCGATCGATGTCTCAACTATACATGAACATGATTGTTGTGTTCCCGACGGCATAAAATACATTAGCAATGCTGTAAAAAACTAGTGCGATTAATCTTTCAATATATTCTTTAGATTTTTCTATTATATAATATGATGGAAGATAAATGCTTGCTTGACGAAAGATGACGTATATTCTACAATTTTTCAAGACATTTTTAACTGGCCGAAAATTTTAAAACCTCATTGAACTCAAAATAATATTTAAAATTCAGACCCAGAACTTACTAACCATAAAGTTCTGCCGACATAGTAGGATTTGTTAGGGTAACAAAGAAAGAATTGTCTATCAAATTCTTATTCAAGATCAGAAACATTCAAAATTTAGAAAATGAGCAGAATATGTTGGAATGAGAACGAAAAGAAAATTTATAGGTACAATTTGCATGTGAACATTTGTAGGAAGAACTAGCTTGGAAGCCCAAGCCACAATGCCCGGATCTTGCTTGAAAAGAACCATCTCATCTTGGTTTAGAGTAATCCAAGCATCAAGTTAAATTATGTCTCGAGTTTGCGTCTTTGTACACCTTCCTATTTGAATTTGGATTAATTTGATGCAGTAATTTTCTGGACTTGTTTGGAGGGCTCGCAACTATATCCATACAAAGAAGAAAATTAAAAAAAAAAAAAAGGGGGAGAAAAGCTCATTGTCCCTACAGGACAAAATAAGGGGCGTTTTATCTATATATATATATATATATATATATATATATATATATATATATAATATATATATAATATATATATATATATATATATATATATATATATATGTATGTATGTATATATTTCATGGGTTAGAGAAGTCTTTTGTCAGGAAATGAAACAAAAGCAAGGGTTTGGGTTTTACTCCTCTGTCCAACCGAAGCCGTATAAAAGGAACAGAAAACTTTGTGGTCCCTTCTTTTCTGAATCGACGAGAAGCATCCCAAAGGAGCCGCCACACGAAGAAAAAAAAGAACGTACGGATTCAACTGAATCACGCGAAGAATTTTGATTTGGGCTTGAATATGCGATGATTTTGTGCTGTGATTTTCACATTCATATTGAGTTGTTTATTTGAAAGTACTATAGACTTGGGTGTAATCTAAATGTAAGAAACATTCGAGCGTGTGAACAAATGACTATAACTTTAATTCTCCAATTATACTGGCTTATTCGATGCTGTCTCACCGTGGATTTTTGGTGTCCTTTATTGTTCCTCATTTATTTCTCTTGTGATTTCACATTAATTTAATAGCAAAATCATATTTAGCTTCCACATTAATATTATAACAATTGGAGCATAGGATTTTCTAGATTTTGATTGAGGACATTTGCTCCTTTGATTATTATCTAAAAATTCTACTGCTGCAATAATGTTTGGAGTGAAAGTAGAAATTGAGAAATTTAACGGAAAGAATAACTTTGGGTTCTGGAGCGTTAACAACTTAAGGTTTGGTCGAAGCATTGAAGGGCAAGGCTAAGTTGTTTTCTAAATAATGAAAGATGCCAAAAGGACATGCTAATGAGGAAGTAAAGAAGTATAATCTTGTTGAACCTATTAGATGAGGTGTTAATAGAGGTGGTCGAGGAAAAGGATGCCGCAGCGTTATGCGAAAAACTTCAAGCACTCTATGTAACGAAAGGGTTTGAATAATCACTTACGCATGTTGAAGAGGATATTTTAGTTTCGATATACTGAAGATACATTTATCCGATCCCTCCTAGAGGAGTTCAATAAACTCGTGACGGATTTAAGAAATGTCGGTAAAATCCTTGATGACGAAGAACACGGCATGTGTTGTTAGCTTTTTTTACCAAAATCATGAGAGCACTTTATTGGTTCATGGTTACAAAAGAAAATTGGGATGATTTATGGTGGGCATTCTTGGGGTAGCCACTCCACTATTCAACAGTGAGTAAATGTTTTCATAAGGAAAAGAGGAGCTCTTGTTGGTTTTTTAATGAATGTGAAGGTTCAACAATTGTCGGAAGGAGCTACTCGAAAACTGCATGCTCTTGGCTCAATAAATGTGTGTTTTTTGTGTTGATACTTTACCCTTAGGATAATTAGTGTGTGGGCTGTTTGTCTTCATCATTAAATGTATGGTCAGTGTTCTTCTATTATATAAGGATGTGAGGGTGAGTGTTGTATATCTATCGCAGCCAATAGAAAGCATTCTAAGACCCATTTCTCCCTCCAATTTTGTGCCCTTATTCCAAATTCCGAAGTTTTATTATTATTCTTTTGGTTTCAAAATTTGGTATCAAAGCTAGAAATGGCATCCACATTTTCTTTCAATTACAACTTCCAAAGTTGAATCTAAAGAATTTCAATAATCCGTCTGTCCAAATGAAGATTCTCTTCAAATTACAAGATTTGTGGAATTTTTTGGAAAATGTCTACACCGAAGTGGCCGATGCTAAAACCTTCGATGCTTTAAAAAAGGAGGAGAAAGATTTGTTCGTGGAGTCCCAGAAGAAAGATGAGAAAGCATTGTATGTGATCTTTCAAGTTGTGGAGGAAATGACATTTGAAAAGATATCGAGTATGGTGACGTGAAAGTAGCATGGGATATTCTGCAAAAATCTTACAAAGGTGATGATCGTGGATGCTGTGTGAATTGATGCATAAACAAACATGCCCTACCAAAATATGTGTGACAATAAGCCGGCTATTGCATTAGCCAAGAATCGTGTTTTTCGTGGTAGGAGCAAACATATTGATATCAAGTATCACTATATCCATGAGCGAGTCAAAGATGGTGAGTTTGAGCTTGATTTCTGCAGATCAGTTTGTAAAAATTTTGACAAAACCATTGAACGCAGATTTGTTTGAAAGATTAAAGATGATGCTTGGTGCTCTTGAATTCCAAAATCAATTTTACAGGAGGTTGTTAAAATAATCTAAAATTAATTGTTGAAGATTTTAGCATGTGGGTTGCTGCGTTCTAGATTTGGTTGTCAATATTCTTCAAATGATGTCTTGATTTATGGTGGGTGTTAGAAAAAGAACCAAGACAAAAGGAAATCAATATGATTTCCGGTGGGCTATCTTTGGTTAGCCCCTCCACCATTCAACAATTAGCAGCTTTCGTAAGGAAAAGAGGAGCTTTTGTTGGGTTTTGTAAAAAAACGTGAAGTTTGACCAACTGTTAAAAAGGAGCTGCTAGAAGACTTCATAGCTATTGGCTCATGTAACGTGTGTTTTTTGTGTTGACATTTCGTCCTTATATTAAATAGGGTTAATATCACGAAAAACTTCAAATTCGTACACCTGTGATAAATTTATCATAAACTATTTTTTTACTATCAAAAACCCCAAATTGATATATCTATGATAATTTTACAATGAACTATGTTTTTTATCACAAAAAACTCCACATTGGTATACCTGTGATAATTTTACCCCGAATTAATTTTTTTATCACAAAAAATCCCAAACTGGCAAACCTATGATAATTTTACTCTCCGTTAGTTTTCGTTAAATTTTACTGTCAAATTGCTAAGTTTGATGACACATGATAGTTGATGGGTGTACTAGTTTGAGATTTTACCCCTTTGTTTATCACAAGTTTACTGATTTGTAATTTTTCGTGATATTAATCCAATTTAATAGACACTAACAAAGGATAAATTTGTCACAAATGTATTGGTTTGGGGTTTTTAGTGGTCAAAAAATTAGTTTGGGCTCAAATTGTCACAGGTGTACCGGTTTGGGATTTTTGGTGGTCAAAAAATTAGTTCGGGCCAAAATTATCATAAATGTACCAGTATAGAGCTTTTTGTAGTCAAAAGAATAATTCAAGGTAAATTTATCACAAATTTATCAGGTTGAAGTTTTGGTGGTCAAAAATTATTTCAGGATAAAATTATCACAGATATACCAGTTTAGGGCTTTTCATAGTATTAACTCTATTAAAAAAGTGTCTGGACTATTTGTCTTCATCATTAAATGTATTGTACGTGTTTTGCTTTTATGTAAGGATGGATTGGTGAGTGCTATATATCTACCGAAGCCAACAGAGCGTTTTAAGAACCATTTCTCCCTCCAATTTCGTGCCCTTATTCCAAATTCCAAAGTTTTGTTATTATTCTTTTGGTTCCATAGGAAGCATTTAACTTAGCATTGCATTTGGATGTTCTTTTGAGAAAAAATGGAGAGAATAACACACCAAAGGTGTGCATGCTGTGAAAAAAATTTAAAAAAAATGAAATACAGAGGGACGTCACGGTTGGAAGACACAAAAGGCCCAGAAAGATAAGAAAAACAAGGAAAATGGGACCAACGAGGAAAGAAAAGGAGGAGAGAAAAAGAGGAACAACACATTTGACTAAATAAAAATAGGAGATTAATACTAAAAGGTCGGCCACATAAGGGACAATATGGTTAAAACATTATAATAGAGAGTGTCTAAACCAAATGAGAAGTGAAAAATGCATAGCCCATAAAATTATTACCTAGCCATTTAATTATATTGTCAAGGGTCACATATGGCCATTTTGATTAATCAAGTAACTGACAAATCTGCGTTAAAATCCCTCTATTTACAATCTAAATTTATTAGCCATTGATAAAATGATGACAACCTAATTGATAGTTCGAGGGGATAAAATATTCAATATGCTTTACATTGAGAATATATTAAGAACCATTTCTCCCTTATTACAAATTCCAAAATTTTATTATTTTCTGTTGGTTCCAACACAGGAAGCATTCAACATAGCATTGCATTTGAATTTTTTTTCTTAGAAAAAATGGGAGATAACAAGACATGAAAGGCATGTATGAACGAAAAAATGGAAAAAAAGGGAATAGAGAGGGACACTACGGTCGCGACGAAAGAAAAGAAAAGAAAAAAAGAGGAACAACACATTTGACCAAATAAGAAGAGGAGAGTAATGCCAAAAGGTGAGCCACATAAGGGATAATATGGTCAAAACACTATGATAGGAAGTGTCTAAGCCAAATGTGGAGTGGAAAAAACGCGACTCTTCCTTTCTTTATTCACTTAATTGTTTGCTTAACAACACCTAACTTTTGATTTGGCTCCTCCCTCTCTCTCCAATGGCCCTTTTTTTTACTATATTTTCCTTGGCAATCATATACTTTTATTCCTCACATCAAACGCAAGTATTCATGTGCGCAGTACATATTTGGTAGGGCATGAATAAGGGAACAAAGTATATAGTTTTACGGATTATAGGCAATGGGATATAGTTTATTTGGTTTTTATATAGGGGTGTACATATGACGTTGGCAGAAGAGCACTTGGGATACGGATTTTAGTTATACTCCTCCCACACATCTACATGAAAGAGCCAAGCGTTTCCATTGGTAATCTCCACCGAACTAGTTGAAAAAGTAGTTTGGACTTCTTCTGGAAACATGCTTACGTGGGCTCATTTTTTTACTGCAAACTCTTGACTTGTCCTTGAGAGACTTGAACAACACGAGATTAGTACATTCAACTACCCGCTATTAGACTGGATGCTACTATATATATATCTACAAAGATGAATCAGTTTTCCCACATTGGTACCGCAAGTGATCAGCTTAGTTGAGGAGAGCAACGTATAGCGATAGCGAAAAGAGAGAGTCAATTTCGTCTCAAATGGATGCTGTTTGCCCAGTCTCTCCACACCCTCAAGAAGCTAATTCTTCAAAGCTCAAAATAGCAAGTGTTAAGACTCTGGCTGAATCTTCCAACCTCACTTCCATCCCTTCCCACTATGACTACACCACCTCCGCTCCCGTTGATCAAGCTATTCACGATGACTCCATCCCGGTCATCGACTTCTCTCTTCTCTCCTCAAGCAATCCCGACCAGCGGTCTAAAGCCATCTCGGATCTTGCAAAGGCTTGTGAGGACTGGGGCTTCTTCATGGTACATATGTTCCTAGCTAGTTCATTACCTGCTTCATAATACCTTTCTTTATTTTATTATCTCACGAACAGGCAAAACAAACGGTTGGTATTTTTCATCAGCTATTGCTTATCCAACTGCCATAAATTCTTGAAGGGAAAATAATCCAAAAAAGTCCTAAACCTATTATAATTTTACCAATTGAGTCATAAACTTTTCAATTTTACTAATTAAGTCTTAAACCTTTTGATAATTTGTCAATTGAGTCAATCTAGCCTGAATTCACTAACGTGGATGCTGTCCGTCCAACGTGATATGGGCGGCGTTGATGCGCACAATTTTAAATAATATTTTAATATTTTTTTTCGAAATTTTATTTTTTCTTTCCTTTTTTCTTTTTTCCTTTTTTTTCTCTTTTCCTTCTTTAATTTTTCAATGTGGTTGGGGAAGGCTCAATGGCCCTCACCATCTAAGAACGAGAGTCGTGCGGCCCTCACCCTACCTCCCCCACATCTAGGCAAGGTTGCCTTTGCCCATGGTCGAGCACCACCCACCAACAAGAATGGAGACCATGCGTCATCCCTCCTTGCTTCGTGTTTGACCCTTTTTCTTTTGCTTCTGCCATAGTTAGGATGGCCTTTGCATCGCGAAGGCAGCCGCGACCCTTGCCTATGAAGCCATTGTGGCTGCAGCGAAGGCAGCCTCCCCTACATTTGGGTGAGGCCAAACGAGGGCCGCATGACCCTTAGCCATGGCCGACAAGGGCCGCCAGGCCCTCCCTCACCACCGCAAAAAAAAAATTAAAGGACAGAGAAAACAAAACGAAAAAGAAAAGAAAGATAAATAAAAATTCAAAATATATCAAAATATTGTTAAAATTGTCCACATCAACGCTAGTTGTCTTACTTGGCATAGCTGACATCCACGTTATCGGATTCCTATCAAATTTGACTGGATGAGCTTGATTGGTAAAATTGAAAAATTTAAGACTGAATTGACAAAACTACAATAGTTCTCGAAAGATTAGCAACAATTTGAATCGAAGTGGCTGATTCAACATACGGTTGTTCATTCATGCCGGAGCTAAAGAGAATTAATGAGAAATTATTATCATGGCTTAACCTGCGTGAGATTGGCCACTGCACGTAAATTTATTCTCATGACTAGCAACAGTTTCTTGTTTGCCACGTATTGATCGAACAGCCCTTGGTTGTACATGTGAGTAGCTGATCAACCACGGAGTACCCGAGAGTCGAATGAAGGCGACAGTCGAGGCGCTAATGGGATTCTTCGATCTGACTGATGAGGAGAAGAGTGAGTTCGAAGGGAAGCACGTGTTGGACCCCATAAGGTACGGGACAAGCTTCAAAGCTTCGGTCGACAAAGTATTCCTTTGGAGGGATTTTCTGAGGTTGACAGTGCATCCAAAATTTCACTGCCCCGCCAAGCCAGAAGGCTTGAGGTACCCCATTCTCTCCCTCTCTTTTTTTTTTTGAAAAAAAAGGTCTAATATGTATTGAAATAAGGGAAAAAAATCACAAAAAACCTTAAACCGTGTCCATCATGACATGTTTACCTTGAATTTTTTTATTGTGACATAAAAAGTCCCAAACCATGCCCACTGCGACACATATATCCTAAACTTTTTCTTATGACATAAAAAACCCAAACTTGTAACTTTGCATTTTTCAGCCAAAATAATGTCGTTTTTATTTCACTTAAGTATGAGGGTGTCATGTCAATGCCATTTGCTTTCCGCTATATAAGTAAGCAGATTTTCAACAGTGCTCATTGACCTAACCTTGACGGCGGGTAAATATGTTGCACAGATACATGTATGGGGGTTTTAGTGTCACTGAAAAAACTTTAGGGTACATGCGTCACGGTAGGCAGAGTTTGGGATTTTTTGTAGCTTTTACCCTTGAATTTATTTCTACGCTTTGCGTGCATGTTCTTAGTTTGCATATACGTATTGATATTTCTGTTTTCTTAATTCCATTTGCATATAAAAGTTTGAGTTTACTACACCACAAGTATCAACAATCTGATGTTTTACTAATAGTGGTAATGACAACTATATGTCCCAACTGTAGCTTCAATGCTACAGTCCAGAAGCAACAGAACCTTCCCCTCGTGGACAATTTATTCGCAATCGAGTATAGGATGAACCTACAGAATCCTAAGGGAGTGAAAAATTGCAGAGTAAGTATGTGGGTAGAGCAAAATAAGTTGTCACTCTTCTCAACTTGTTATGCTAAAATAATGTTCAGAGTTATCAATGCATCCAGATCTAGTGCACAGTATAAAATTATCAGGTACATTGGAAAAAAGAAATTGATGAGGAACTTGAACAAATTCTTCTTCCCTGGTAACACGAGAATCCAAATCTTGGACTTGACTAATTCCCATCTCCGTCCATGTATAAGACTCTGTCCACTTGGGAGGCAGATCGGAGCTCTAAAGTTACCTATATACGAGACGATGTGATTTGGATACTAGATTTTCCGTATCTACTTGACCACTCAATTAATCATGTGGGATCTGAACTTGAACAACTTCAATCCATCTGAGACGCGAGCTCTTCAGCATCTTTGGTTCCGGTTCGTTAGTCTTGTAAAGTTGATCTATATTTACCTAGAAATCTGGCAGTCTTGAAATATCGCAATAGAAAGTACACGATTCATATGTTAGGATAGCATTATTTTGGATCATCTTGACGTCAGACAAACAATTTTGTACGCCTAGAAAAAATAAGAAAAGTGCGGATTCAATTTGATAGAGCAAAACAATTGGTAATACCCCAGAGAAAAGATTTGAGTGATAGAAACTTGTGAAATCCCTAAAGATAAAAAGAACTCCACTGCGGCATTTCCTCTGATGAATGAAAGCAATGTCTGTTGCAGTAAAGTTTTGGCAGAGTACTCTGGAGCACTTCGGAAATTAGTTAGGGAACTGCTCAAGGGTATATCGGAGGGCCTAGGACTCGAACCAGGCTATATCGACAAGGCAATGAACATGGATTCAAGTCTACAGATATTAGCAGCAAATCTGTATCCGGCGTGCCCACAGCCAGAACTCGCAATGGGCCTACCCTCACACTCCGACTATGGCCTTTTGACCATCCTCATGCAGAATGGAGTTGGCGGCCTTGAAGTTTATCATGACGGGAAGTGGGTCAAAGCCGATCTCATTCCAAATGCCTTTGTGGTCAACACCGCTGATCAGCTTGAGGTAAAATATACAGAAATCCATGTTTCATCTTTCTAATGTCCCTTATCTGTCTTGCAAGAGAGGTCCAATGAATTTCAAATCTTGGTGTGAATACTGTGTGCCTTGGTTTATAGATGCTGATAAAATGTAGGATTTATGGAAGGGATATTGTTATTATACATAGAACTATAGTACATACAGTTGTCTTAAAAATTTGCTAAAAACCTACTCTATTGTCTTTGTTTCTTTAACTGGATATTAATCAGTTAAAGTTGACATGAATCTTTGTGATTTACTCTTGTTTCTCCCATTGAACAGATCAAGCTTATTGCAACTAATTTTTTTTTTCTCGACACTTTGCAACTGTGCAAGATTATGAGCAATGGGAAATACAAGAGCGTCCTGCATCGAGCTGTTGTGAACAACAAGGCTGCAAGGTTATCGATCCCTTTTGCTACTGGACCATCGCTTGACACTGTGGTTGTGCCAGCGAAGCAGCTGGTGGATGGCGAGCCCAACCAAGCCATGTACATCTCGATGAATTACAAGGACTACATGGAGTTTAAACAGAGCAAAGTAATTGATGGGATATCGTACCTGAATCAGGTAAAGATATGATTTTGTGCAGCCCACTGTTATGCTGCATTATGTTAAAAAGGGATGTGTGATTGTGTTCTGCTTCTAGACCGTTTGGACTCTTTGGAGAACAACCTTATGGAACGTTTAATATTATGTGATGAAAGGTGCAAGAACCATACAGCACTGATGTATGTAAGCTGAACCTTTCTGTGATGTATCTTCTTGACAGAATAAATGGAAGTGAGAACTAAATAATGTCTGATGAAACACCGTGAGTTCGTAGTGCCAAATCATGATGGTTGGTCAGTACGAGCAAGAAAATTTGCCTGTCAAGATTTTCACCAGAAATGGCCACTTCATTGGGCTGAAAATATTGGGTACTCCTGCAACTCGAAGAACTTGCTTCGAATATAATCTCCTCGACGAAAATACTGATCTGTTTAGGCTGAGACAATACGTTGACCTCTAGCATCATAACCACAGAGGCATTTTGGGCATATGTTTAGGATGATTCAAAAACCACGGGTTTTTTAGTTTTCACAGTTTCGACTAGACACTGCACCGATGAAACCTGATTTTGTCCTATCTTGATGGGATGTTGAGATGGTGTATTCCCACTATGTTGAGCGATCAAACAGAATGATTAGTTCTTGAAGCAAGTCAAGCATAATTCAGACGTTTTACAAGAGAACTCATTCTGTTCGGACAACTCTCTTAGTCTCTTTCTGCTTAGTTCCGTTCCCTCTCATTACGTCAAAAACATCTTGGTGAACAGAAGTCCAATATCTTCAGATTCATGCCAATATCGGCGAGGATAGCTCTTTCTTGTTCCCGTGATGATAATGAAGTGTTCAGGCCAATCCGGTGCTTGCAATGGGTTGTGCCCACTGAGTACAGTGGAAAGTAGGTCGAAGTCAATCTCATTCCCACCCAATTCAGTTTAATCCTTGTCAAGTTCTAGTTGCATTTTCCTTCCCCTCGGTCATCTCTATTTTGCGTTAGCTTTCGGTTCTTTTTTTTAGAGTTCAGAAAAATGGCTTTTCAGATGATACAAGAATCTTTTAATTATACCCTACACTTATAAGATTGGGAGATTTTGCTAAATCTATCGGGTCCAAATTACAGAAGCCACTGCCTGTCTAGCAAATGCAACTCTCAGATTCAAGATTTGGTTAGAAGACAGTGCCCACAACCGCTCCGCCTCCAATAGAGTTTTTAGGAAGTGAAAGCCACAATGTCGGGGTCTTGCTCAAAAAGAACCTTCCCCTCTGGGCTGAGTATGATCCACGCATCGATTCCACCATCAGACTTACTATCAATGAGAAAAACCATTCGGACAGGAATGCACGTGTTGCTCACCAAGTCCGGCTTTCCCCACCCAAAATTGATGTCATAGAATGGGAATCCACACCAGCTTGAAATGACCACCACATTCTCTTCATCACTGTGAGCCCATTCCTCGGATTCTCTTGTAGAATCCTTAACCATGTCCATGCATGATTCTCCGTCCGCTATCGCCGTGTACCTTGTCTTGGCACTCACAAAGGTGTCGTGGATCACCTCCACAAACGCCTCGAAATTCAGGTCATTCTAATCCATTGTGGCTCGGCCAACGACCATGGTGTAGAAGTTACCGAACGCATTTGTCGGTGTCGGTAGATTGACTCTCCCACACAAGTTCATCGACTAGCAAACCACAAAGGGCCTTAGGCGGCCGTGTTTTGCTTGATCCAAGGTTACTAAGACCTTACATAAAAGTGCAGACATGACCTCCACTCTTGTTATCCGCGCATTTTTAGCCGCAGCTAGTTTTAGTCTCGATAGGACTGCACCGCTGAATACGAACCTATTCATCGTAAAGTTTACTCCACCACAGAGTGGAGGCCAACGAGTGACTACCAACCCCTTCACTGGGAATAGAGATGATAGCTCGAAATATGGCAAGGCTAGTTCATTTATTCCACTCCGGCACACGGTAGCCCATGAATTCATGAATGTCGCCATCGTGCACATATCATCACCTAACTAGTGACAAGAGCGCAGGCTGATCACAAGTCCTCCACACTCGAATACGTTCACTTGAATTATGACTAGGGGATTGCTGGCTAGTCCCAGCGGGAACTCGAACAAACAGCCAAGCAGGTCTGCATCGAAGTCTCCCTGGAGGAGATGATCAAGCTGGCCATTCACTCTGGCGTACACAAATTCTACTCCTTGGTCGTTACAATCGATAAAGAGCCGTTACTCGACATACCGACCAGCTAGAGGGTAAAAAATCACCAGGGTTTCCAAAAGCAACTCCTCCAAAAGGCAAAGCCTTGGGAAAGTATCGTCTTCATGGTTTTCGCCATCGGCCCGGTAGTAGAAAAGGAAACCAGCATAACCTGGATGCTGAAGCTCATCTATGCATGAAATGTTTAGCTTTCGACGGTGGTTGGGTGTCGGAGACGATGGCTTGATCAGTTTCTTGCTATGCACTTTGACCTTCATACTTGAATCTCTTCCAATCGCTCCAGTACTCCACAACAAATTGGAATTTCCTATCCTGGTTTACTCAAACCTGGTCGGTGAAGATTGGTTATTTAGAAACTCGTTAAACAATGATCCATTTATAAGGGAACTCCTAGACGAATCTTACAAAAATCTAGTCTATGAAAGGTAGTAAAAGGTTATGATAAAAAGAAAAAGAAAAAGAAAGAGCCTATCGTGAGCTCTTGCAGAGATTTTCTTGTACAACATCCGTCAATTGAAGGCAATTAATAGGCTAGCCTAATCCGGTTGAGTGTGAGATAGAAAAAACCAGAAAGAAGCGTCCTATGTACATGCCCTTGTGATAGAAAATCAAATTTAATTTCCATTACCAATAATTTCAATCTTTCTTCATTCCCTATCAAATTGACGATACTATTTATGTGATATTAGACCATGTGGGTGTATTTGGATCGGGAGAAGTTTCATTTTCCTACCTAAACGGGGTACAACTTGCGTAAACTAATAATTACACACAAGCAATCGTGAAGACTCGGAGACTATGTTCGTCTCTTTGCATGAGGATACCTTTAATGGTGTGAAATTGTGTGGACAGTGTTATCACCATGTGATGATTACCCCACAGAGAAATACCAAGAATAAAATTGTTATTCCGATTACAAAAGCATGATGAATCAATGGCAGCGATTGATTGATCTCACATAAATTTAATGCTGGCCAACCCTCAGGGTTGACACAGCTAGCTGGGACGTAGGAGGAATTCCAGGAATTGGAGCCGTCCGTTCAACTTCCATTAACTATATGCAAATTGTTCTTGTTCAGGGCCACCTATATAGGTCTACACTTAACCGATTTATGAGCTCATGGAGCGTTTCATGGGCCTATAAATAGCAGGGTCTTCACACCAGTCCTTTTAGAGTATAAAATGTAAACAAATAACTACATTTAAAGGTGGCCTTCATAAAACCAGAGGTAGCCCCAATTTAGATATTGTGGAAATTCCGAAAATCATTGAATGTAGATAGAAAAATCATGAAAGTTTAAGGTGTCAGCATTGTCTTCAAGGATAATTACCGCCCTCCAGTGAGTGCAGAGGATAGATTCAACTATCCTCCAAGATTCGACGGACCTTGTGATTACTATGCACTACACTATTTGGCTATAGCAGGAACAACATAAATGGAGGAGGAGGGAGGGTTTTGTTTATTTCTAATGCGTAGAATGAAGAAGAACGGGCAAATATTTACAGGAGAAATAAGCTGATCGGAAGTTGGAAATATCAACGAACGGCGAGGAGAATTAATTTATAAACGGCTAGCAAAATTATATGAGAAACGGTCAGAGCATTCAATGTCATAATGGTTAGGAGAACTACTGTGAAAACGGCTAGCAGAATGAAAAAATTAACGTTAGCAAATTGAATATGACAACAGCTAGTTTGACTAATGGCAGAACACAAAAATCAAAGGTTTATTTGTGAATAGGTTTTCCTGATAAGGTCCTGAGACAAAAATAAAAAATCAAAGGTTTCACATTTCGTTTGACACAAGCTCATATGTGCAAACTGAACATGTTTTTCTTCTTGTTAACAAGTTAGTAAACTGAACCTATTAATAAAGTGAACAAAAGAGAATTTATCAAGCAATGTGTGGCAGTGAAAGACAAGGGAATCAAGTTTTTTGAAATACTTTTCTACAATAATCTTCAGCATATTTAAAAAGGTTTATCAAAACAAAGAAGGAATAAAGGCTGGTTTCACATTAGAGGGTGATGCATTGAATCTAGTGTCGTTTGGAATTTGAACGATACGTAGAAAAATGAGACATAACTTATAGAACCAATACTGAAGCTTATAGCTTCTATGATCCAAGGATTTTTATTGTCAGCTAGAGTTCTCAATCATTACGTTAATCCCCACAAATTCTGCTATTCAACGCAAATTTGCACTAATAGGCCATGCGTGCTTCTGATTGTCCATGAGTGCTCTAGAGATTTGGCTATGAATCTCATAATAGCAGCCCCACTCCACACTCATATATGCGATTCCATCAATAGATGATGTTTTTTATTTTTTTTTCTTTTTCATTGCGGGTCAGCAAGGGCTACGAAGCCATTGCCAACCACAGGTGAGGGTCATGACCATCACCCAAAGCCCTTGCTAGCCATTGAGCAAGGGCTACAACCCTCGCTTGTGGCCGCAACCATTGCTGAACTTTAGCAGAAAAATATGGAAAGAAAGAAAAAGAAGAAAAAATAAAAAAAAATTTATAAAAAAAATTCATAATATTTTTTAAAAAAATTTGCAAAAATTATTTGTGTCAGCCTCAATTGAGCCACGTAGGATGGCCAACATCCGAGTTGGCGATTAGCAGCAAAAATTAGTAAGAAGGACTACATTGAAAATTTGTCAAAAGGTTTAGAATTAAATTGATCAAATTAAAAAGTTCCGGACTAACATTCATACAATAGGTTTATGACTTTTTTTGTAATTATTTGGGGTGATCAGTTTCGGGTTCCCAAAATTGGGAACTGGGGACTGGACCGGTTGTTCCTAGGATTGAGAACTAGATCGAATCTCTAGTTTGATCCAATAGAACCGGTCACTTTTTTTTTTTTCGAATGGCAGTGTATTAGTTCTTGTAAAAACTAGATACTTTTGTTTTAGAAAAGAAGCTCGCATGACATTTCCATGGTTTCCATGAGGTGGTGTCCCATCCGGATGTTTAGAGTGTTGACATAATTTATTGGGAGGTGGTTGTCGTTACCGTTTTAATTTTGAAGGGGTAGAAACTTTAGCAAGTGCTCCTTACCAAAAAAAAAACTTTAGCAAGTGCTAGTACACTTTTGTGAAGATTTTGAAGGAGGCGTTTAGTTCACATTTTATTAATTTTTTTGAAAAAATTATATATATATGTCGTTGGTCTAGTCCGGTCCGATTCCCCCTTGGAACCAAGAACCAGACTGTCCAGATATCGGTTCCACTTTTAAAAATCGGAAACCGGATCAATACTCCCAGGAACTGGACCAATAGGCTGGTTTGGTTCGGTCTGGGCAATTCCCAGTTCTTGCGGTCCGATTTGCACACCCCTTGTAATTATTCGAATGGAAATGGAAGCAATTAACGATTTTATTTTCATACATATCTATTTTCCTGATTGGCTTTCTCACGAGATATTATGTATTACGTATTTACTTTCCAAGAATAACCTACCAGCCGCACAGGTGGTTTTTGTTCCGAGCAAAAAAAGAAACCTTCTCTTACAATTCTTGAGAAGTTATGAACTTATGAGAGAAAATACATTGCTGAACCATGCTATGAAGCTCAACTGAAAGAATCTTGAGTTCATTTTCGAAAAGTCGAAATCTTAAAGCACAAAAAATTAAAACAACCAAAACGACTTCACAATGAATTATATTCGGTGATGCCACTTTAAGTCCCGTTCTAACACAGGTCGAGAGACATTCAAAGAGAAAGAGAGACAAAGAAGGGAGAGTGAAACCAGCGAGGTGTCTTTTAGTTTAACAATGGATCAAAGCAGAGGTGTCAACAATGTTTCTCGTGCTGAAAGGATCTGAATTAGTCGCATAGATGGGGGCTTCAACAAGCCAGCATAAGGGAGACGGGAACCGAAATTTCAAGCCCATGATTAAGGGGTATTAAGCTGTAATTGAGTTGGGTTTAGCCCATAAAGCTAACAGGCTTTGATTTTAATTAGAATATACCCTAAATGGATCAAAGCATGTTAATATTTCAGCCCACAAAGAGACAAATTTCCGCCAACTCATGAAGAAGGCCTCGGCCGAAATTTAATAGGGAGGGGGGAACCAATTTGATCTTCTATTCAGCCCATTAAAGTTTAATTATATAATGGCCTTGGGATTATTCAGTCCATTAATTTAGTAAGGCCGAAAGTTAAGCCCGTGAGTTGATGAAACTTAAAATTAAACTCTATATAAACCTGGTTATGCCTCAAAACTAGAGGCCGGCAATCAGAATTCCAGAGCACACATAGAGTGAAACACGTGAGGAAGGAGACAGAGTAAGACATGGCCGAGTCTAAGCACGGCCAAACCTCGCCAACGTCGCCCCTTCATACGTCCTTGCCGTCATTGCCTCCACGACCACCACGACCACCAGCAATGCCACGACAACCCCGCTTGCCTCGGTGACAACAAGCCACTGCCCTTTCTTCCGGTAGAGCCTGCTGCTGCCACCTCCTCCGTGACACTTGCTGCTCTTTGTCGCAACCCTCTTTTCCCGTAAGGGGAAAAAGGAACAGGTTTAGGCGGTACTACCCAAAAGGCAGGCCAATGGCCTGTTGATCTAGGCGCGGTCTCTCCCGAAGACCATACCCTGCGCGACATTGGGCTTGCTTCTAGTTTTTTTACAACCTAAGTAATTCCAGGAGACGCCACTAGCCTATTGAGGTTGGCTAGAAACAAATCAAAAAGCGAAAGTGCCGTCTCGATTCCTACGCAATCAGAGATTTTGAGGAATTGGGACTTGTTTACGTTAACATTTGTATTAGTGCCCTTTCGGTACCACTAACTTGAAATGTTGTTATCTAAGTGGCCATGTAATCTTGATTACTAATTATAAACCCAAGGTATCAAAGCCGTTAAGTGTCCATGCAAATGTTTTTGTAGGGTTGTCTTCTCCGGTATCTAGACTAGGCCTGACCTAATCTAGGAAAGAAATTAATGATAAGCGGTGTGGTAAGTAAGCAACCAAGAAATTGAAATGACTTGAGAGTAAATGCGGAGAAGGAAAACCCAATGTGAGTCCAGCAAAGAATATTACATGGCCTTATTATTACACCCCGGGATAGGACTCCCGTGAGCGAAATGGTAAACATGCGTGAAATTACTCTAAATGCATGAAATTACTCAATCTACGCATGGGTTATTCAAGAAAATGATTATCCTAATCCATAAAATACAAAAAAAAGAATTAAATTTAAAAAAATGACTTTAGAAAATTAGGAAAGTTCTAAAGAAGTCGTTTCTGCCTAATTTAACACTAACCTACATTTTTTAAAAGTCCTAGATTTTTCGTTTTTTTTTAATCTTTTTTTTTTAAAATAATTTTAAGTCATCAAACTGAACTATGATTGATTTACATGCACATGGACAAATTCAGAACATAAAACATCATATTAACCATGCTCGAATCAACCATTCAAGATTGAAACTTGGTTTGGGCATTTTGTCGAACATTTGGTTTGCATTAGATTGCCCAAACCTGTTTCCTTAAGCCAAGCTCGTGGCTCTCGATTGAAATCTGCAGTTGATCTTTTAATGGAATAAAGTATCGAGGTTATACTAATACGCACCAAGAGATGAAAATCTCAGTAACGGCTCACGAAACTCAACAAGTCGTGGTTAAAATCGCCTCCAAAGTCGTGGGTCTGGCTATTCCTGCAAGTCTGAGTTGAACCTAGAACAGCCAGACCAGTGAACTGGCCAAGTTCACGCCCTTATATATACCACACCAAATATTTCAAGAAAACTATATTTGATCAAAATGAAAGTGTGAAACACATGCTTTCAAACGCAACTAACTTCTTGGGGAATGGTCAATTGAACACACCAAAAGGACCTCTCAAATTTGCTCATTTGCACGGTCTCGTGCAAGCATTTCATCAAACAGTTTGAGTGCATTGAGAAAAATTGGCTCTACTCACGAATTCGAACTAGTTCTTATCTTGAAACGATACTGGAACAACAAAATCATCTTGAATTATCGATAGAAACTTCAGATTTGCAGCGATTCACATATGGGTAATACAAACGCACCTCGGCCTTAGGTTTTACTAAGACAGGACAGAACAAGAGAGGGTGGGGATAAGTACAGCGCAAGTGTCATAACTTTTATACGGATGACACTTAAGTGCCATAACTTTCAAAAAAATGATCACTTAAGTGCCACTTACGAGATGACCGTGAGAGCCCAAAACCGCAGCTTTTCCGGTCGAACGGTGACCTTTCCGGCGATGCGAGCACCACCGGTGAGGCGAGTGGGTGTCGGTGAATCATTTCATGGCCTCCGTTCATCTCGAAATTTCCGTTTTAACCTCCGTTGACGAAGGTAAAAATGCTTCGTAGTCACACAATTTATCGAGCCGATTTATGTGACTACGAAGCATTTTTACCTTTGTCAATGGAGGCTAAAACGGAAATTTCTAGACAAACAGAGGTCATGGAATGATTCACCGACACCCCCTCTTCAAGCTAATGGTGCTTGCCTCACCAGGAAGGTCACCGTTCGATCAGAAAAGCCGCGGTTTTGGGCCTTCACGACCAGCTTATTAGAGGGGTCGGTCGTGAGGGCCCGAAACCACGGCTTTTCTAGCCAAACGGTGACCTTTCCGGCGAGGCGAGCACCACCAAATTGAAGAGAGGGTGTCGGTGAATCATTCTGTGGCCTTCGTTTGTCTCAAAATTTCCGTTTTAACCTTCGTTGACGAAGGTAAAAATGCTTCGTAATCACACAAATCGGCTCGATAAATGTGTGACTACGAAGTATTTTTACCTTCATCAACGGAGGCTAAAACGGAATGATTCACCAACACATCTAAGTGATCATTGTTCAGTCGGAAAAGCCGCAGTTTTGGGCCCTCACGACCAGCTCATAAGTGGCACTTAAGTGATCATTTTTTGAAAGTTATGGCACTCAAGTGAGCCAAAAAAAAGTTATGGCGCTTAAGTGTCCTCCGTACAAAAGTTATGGCACTTGCGCTGTACTTATCCCAGGGAGGATGTAATTACCTGGTTCTCCCGCGATGCCGGATGGAACGAGCATACGAGTTAATGTTCAAAGCACTTGTGGTAGTCCACGAACGAAGCTTGAACCAATGGAATCAGACCAAGCAAGCGCGAAGCACTTCGACCCTGCTTGCTTGGAACATAGAGCAGCGCTAGGTGACAGCTGGAGGAGTGGTAGGGGATCCGAGCTCGAGGGAAAACTTGATGAGGTGCCGGGACTTGTTGAGGGTGTCACTGGGAAGATGCCGCAACGGCACGAGGACAAGGCGCAGCTTTGGCAGGAGGAGTGGGGGCTCACGGTGGGGCTACTGTGGGGAGTGGTAGCCCGAAGATGGTTATATGATGGCCATGAAGTTGCTGGTGGACGTGGGCTCTTCCACTGTCATTCTCGGCCGAGTGGTCACTTTTGACAGAGAGGGGCCGAGACTGATTGATTGGCTTTGGTGGTGGATTGCCGGTGGTGGTGTCGTTCGGAGGTTCACGAAGAAGGAAGGTTGGCGTTTAATATGGGTTTTTTCCTTCGTCCCCTGAAGTTCATCATCCATCCTTTCTCATACATTCAACTTCTCTCAAGCATCCTGCCTCTTGCTTCCACTGTTCAGTGCCCACGCCCTGCTTACTCATTGCTTCACTCTATCTTCAGTCTATCTTCTATCTTCTCTCCTTGTCTTGCGCTGGATGTTCAACTTGTCCTCTGCCTTCTTTCCTTAATTTCATGCGCCGATCAATGCTCCTATCCACTGCTATTCCTCTGCTTCACTCAACGTTTGATTTCAGCCCATGCCCTGTTCTTCTTCATTTGTTCTTTTCGTCTTGGTCCATTTTCTTGAAAGCAGGAACGACATCCTCTTATTGTTGGTTTTGTGGTTTTGAATGAATTCTGACAATCCATCCTCCAACTTGCTGAAGGTGAGTGTGTGCGTGCGTGGTTGGTGACCGACGTGGGCTGATGAGCTCTTCGCGTTCCTCGTTTTCCACTGCCTCAATCAACGTCTGCCCATACCATCTCTCTTTGAACTTTTTTTATTTTTTTGTTCTTTTTATTATATATATTTATATCTTTTTTATGTCAATTTTTTTAAAACAAATTCTAAGGGAATAAATATTAATTAGAAAGTTGTACTAAATGCATCAGTAATTCAAGAACTTGACATCTAAGGAAATATATTTTTTGTGGAAAACAAGTTCCAATTTTCGAAAATGATTTTTGAGCAAAAATTTAGGTATCAACGCTCTTAAGCTGAGTCAAACCCGACGCTATTGCTGCTCTTCCAAGGTGACAGAGCTATTGTTGCCATCTGTGACGCAATAGGATGAGCCCTACATCAACGACGATTCTGAGCTACTGCACCAACACGACCCGATGCTGCTTCCATTGCCCAAATTGATGCTTCCCCTTGCTCGTTGTTCGTGCTGGTCCGTATCGCGCCTTCAGTCCCAGCTGACCTCAATGAGTCCCTAACACCAAGACCTGCTACCACCCACAACGCAGTCCAGCCACGAGCTGACCAACCACCGCAAACCGGTCAAACCATGCCTAGGTTGAATGCGTGTTTCTAGTTAATATTTGTTGCATATACGTACGTTACTTCAAGGTAAATAAATCCCTCTCTATCTTTGCAATTTATTCAATGCTTTGGATTATTTGAATGTTATATTAATGGTTACACACCCGCATGATTACATCGCATATTAGTGAATAGGTTTAAAATTAATTCAAACTGCCTGCTTAAATGTTTCCATAAATAAATGAAATGGTACCCAAATTTGCAGATAGAACTAACATTTCTTTACTCCAATATATAATTAGTGATTGCTCAGTTTACAACAATGGATAATAAGTTAAAGAAGACAAACATGAAGGAAATGTTAAAATGAAATGCGTGCAGAATAAGTGGCTAGAGTGAAAAAAATGTTGTTTCAAAGGGATGTCGGTAGCTTTGTGTCGTGACCTAACCTTGGTGTGAGACCACTTATGGGTTCGGCTAGTGGATTATTAAGTATAAACCTAATTCAGGCCCCCCAAGTCTTACCAATTCGTGACTTACTTAACTGCAAATGTTTTCATGCTGGAGTCGCCACTAATCTATTTTGTGATAAGTCGATTAGAAGCCCAAATAAAATATGAGGAGATATGTTTTATTCCTACGAATCAGAAATTTTAAATTCGGAAACTTGGTTACCTTAGAACTAGTCTAACGCCATTTCGGTACCTTCTCTTTTCAAAAAAAATATTTGAGCAGGCAATCTAGATCCATTTTATTACTTATTCACTAACATACGAGATGACCATGCGGGTGCGCAATCCATCAATTTAACACCCAGAAAATAATAAATAAATTACTAGTTTTGGAGAACAACGTACATTTTAGCAACGCAAGCATCTGCATTGTTAGCTAGAAAATTACATGGACAATCATATTAGGATTTCTATTTATCAAGCACTTCAATCAATGTGTTCTTTAGGGTTTTTGCTTTATTTATATGAAACTAACTTAAGTGCAATGACGTGTGAAATATGGCATGCGATTAATTAAACCTAGCATGCGAACTATATGTCATGCGACGATAAGGCCTATTTCTAATGACAGGCAAATAATGTATTTTTGGTATTTTCCATTAAAATTCGGAATAATAAAATATCCTAAATTATCTATTAAGAATAGAATAATCCCTAATTTAAACTAGGAAATAAAATACCCTAAATCCAAATTTAAATCAGAGAAATGTCCTATCTCCTAGATATATTTAGGATACCCTAAACACGCAATGTTTCTAATTTAAAACCTAACTAATATTTTTTGGATTTTCTTTTTAAAGGAAACAAATCAAATAGACAGATAACCACCACGATCAAAACCAATCCACGCGATCCACAAGATTTATTTTATCATCTTTGAATTAGGGGAGCATTATAAACCGACGATCATATCCATGTGGTTACGGATATTGATGGAAGGTTATTTTTTTTAAAATTTGGAAACAAAACAAAATCTATTATCGTATCAAATAGTTATGGATAGAATAAATATTTTCTATGTGGCCAAGTATTGTATCTCATGTCTCATGGTTGAGATCGGATAGTCGTCCCGACACGTTATTAAGTTAGGAATTAGAAATTTCCTAACTTATGGTATCTTTTGGAATCTTGCGGATATGCCATGCATCATTCAAAAAATATCAACCAATCAAAGATAACAAAATCACTCAAATTAGGAATTTAAATATTTGAAACGATATCGGATAAAGTTTCTTACGTAATTTACGGATAACTTCCAAGTTTGAACCCGACTCGGATCGGGATTGCGGGTCACGAGAATTGGCCGATGGTGGTGGACCGGCAACGGTGGTGGCTATGCTCGACAACGGGACTACTCACAGTGTGGGGTGCTCGACTGTGGATCACAAGCAGCTCATCGACGTTGCGGCTAAGGATGCCCACGGTGGATGACTTACTGCCGACGGGAGCGTGAAGGTTTACGAACGGTAGTGCGATACTGTATTGTCTATTCTTCTCTCCAATGTCTATAGTTACGATACGTCCAAACTCTTCATGATCTCCTTGCCAACTGTTCTTATGCTTGCATGAAATAAAATCACAAATCCCAGGATGTTATTATCAAATTTGGACAACACTCAAAAGAGGACAAATCCACCACTTAAAATTATTTAACCGAGACTCTGGCAACTCTTTTTGACCATGACTTTAGGCTTGCAAGCGGTGGCCGCAAAAACTGATCTGATATTCACGTTGGTAGAGAGATTCTGGCCTTGCTGGACGTCGGCGAATCCTGCAAAAAAGGATAAGAACAAAACCACAAGAGCTCGTTGGGTGAGCCAATGTTGCTGGAACAATCAGAAAACACTTCAGGGCACCGTCGGGCCAGACGGAACTCCGTAGGATTCTCGCTTGCTCTGAAATATGATGACGGTGGCTTAGGCGACCTCGGGTTGTTCTAGTCACGGCTAAGTAGGGCAGAACAAGGGCAGATGACTGCTGCTGGACACGTGGGTTGGAGCACGTTGTCGGGAGCTTCTCGATCAGCGATGGCACAGCAGCTTCATTGGTCGTCTAGGTGCAGCAATCCGCAAAGCAGCAGTCGCAAAGGAGCTTGGCTACAAGGGAGGTCAATGTCGGCAAGGAGGCTGGGTCGTGGCTGTAGAGGGACTCGGCCGCACACTCTCCTCTCTATTCTCAATTCTCTCTCCTGTTGCCAAGGAGAGAAGGAGACAGTCTCTTCAACGCTTTTTTTCGTATTTCGTGACTTCTCGTGCCTTCTCTCAATAATATGGCTGTATTGTGAATTGTGTGGCCTCTCCTTTTGATCGTGAACCTACGTGCCTTTATATAGAGTGCAATTAGGGTTTTAACTTTCCAATCTTCAAAAATCTTAAGAAATATACCCTATTTCCCCCAAAAGTAAACTTTTCTCTTGTCAAATATAATTGTGATAATATCAAACGAAATTATCCAATTATTTAATATTTTCCACTTGGCATTTCAATTTTTGGCCTCTTATGATGTATATGGGCTTGGCCAAATTTTGCTTCACTTGTGGGCTTTGTTCGAGTAATTCATTAAGTTCAGAGCCACCGACTCGAGTACATCCATCGTCGGTCTAATACAAACGCAATTATATGGGCCTAAATACTAATTCAAATGCTCCTAATCTATATGCAATTTAATTAATTTTCTTCTAGGGACCAAAATCGATCCCTAATTTTTTATGTAATGAACGAGTAACTGGGTCTCCAAAATTTAGGTGTCAATACTTTAGTTTTTAGTAAAATTAAAACAAAAGAAAAAGAAGAAAAAAGGTAAAAAAATAATCTTAAATTAAGAGTGGAACTATCAAGGGATAATGTAGTCACTTCAATATGACCAGGGGTATTTTTTTTTGTCTAGTTTTATCTTATTTCTATTTCACTAGACATTGTGCGTGCTATATGCTGTGCACAAGTTTCAAAACCCTACTCCCTTACTCACACGTCCCCATCCCCAACTATTAGATGTATGCCCTAAAGTTACCATGTAATAGTTACATGTTAGGGATTTAAGTTGTACTTTCAATTTCATTATTTATTTAATGGCAAGAGCGTATTCATTCATTTGTCCAATTATTTAAATATATGAATGATTTCATAAGATCAGTTGTGACTGGACCTATTCTTGAAACATTAAGAATATGTGTGACAGGTTCACAGTTAGACTAAATCTTTAAATTGTTTCCAGTCGATGGATCATTGAGTAGATATTAATGATCCTGTTGAGATCGGTGTATTCTTAGCTTCACCATTAAGTATTGGATACTTAAGGGAATGACGAGTCACGAGTCATTGGGTATTACGATGCTCAAGTTAGAACACAGGTGATTGTACCAGACATGTTCACTGAATATGACACACATAGAACGATTAGCAACATGAAAGCTTTTAGCATGGTTAATGTCTAATCATTTGTGCTCTGGTCTTGTGTAAATAATCCTTAGACCTGAGACACAATATTGACTTGTGTGTTGGATAGCTATGGTTCACAGGTGCGCATAGTGCCGGTTCGTTGATCCGTCTCTACACTTGATGGCCATAGTTCGTTCACATACGAAGTTACACATGTACGCAAAATAGAATCTGTCTCCTTATTACATGCAAGGTACAATAATGATGTCCTATGCAATCTAATATTGACACTGCATTGAAATCCTCAGCCGGGGTTGTAATCGAGAATGAACTATTCATGTCTCGTATAAAATGCATGTCAATTAGGTTTGTGCATATAATTGAATTGGAGGCTTGACAAATATTCCATGGTCTTTGTTTGATCGGGATATAGTAAAGCAGAGAGATTGAATTACATTGTCACCAAAACTAACAGGTTTATTATGCTCTTAAAGCATTCACACTATCTGGGTAGCCATGACATATTGCTAGATATCAATCATAGCTTGAAGGACCTAGAGATTGATCGGGACAATCATTTCTCTTGGGAGTACTAATGTGTTAGTGCAAGTCTTACTACCAGCTCAGTGATGAATCTAGGGATATCACACACCATAACCAATTTATGTGACATCCTAAAATTTGCCCATTTGAGATTTATGAAATAAACGATTTTATGAACGTACCTGTAGTTAGTTCTCGCTCGAAACTGATCATTCCTAGGATACTAACCATCAGGGAACGGCTAATTAGGGATTTAAATTCGTGCGACTAAAGACAATTCGATTGTGAACCGACTTTCGACTATAAAATCGTCGAGGTGACATTTTGAGCCAATGTAGGCCGATCTTAGGATAGTTACGGGCCGATTCGTCAATGTCATGTGAGTGGATCACGGGTGATTCCGTTTGACCACGAGATGAATTGACGAATGATCTAAAACCTATACTAAACGACGTGCCCATCGGAACTAGCGATCCATCCTCGTGATTATATTGACAACCGAGGTCATTACAATCCGAACGAACTTGCACGTGACTTGATTTAGTATCAATCACGGGTTGAATATACAAATTTCCCAAAAGCCGCCCGTTAGTTTGAAATATGCTCAAGTCACGTTATATAAAATTCAGTTATTAATTAGAGATCAATTTGAGCATCGGAAAATTAGGAAGTCATGACGGGACATTAGGACGACGTTGTGGTTGGAACATACAGCTTTGGATTTTCCCGGATCCTTCAGAAAAACTGAATTTCGGCGAAGGATGGAAAATGACCATTTTACCCCTGGAAGTTTGTTAAGGGCAAGTGTTAGAGGGGAAGGGCATTTTGGTCATTTTGTCCTAAATTTTGAAAATGACAATTTTACCCTTGGACTTTTTGAGAAATCTCCAAATTGCCCTTGGATATTTTTGAAAAGATTCGATCCGGGCCGTCGATTTCAAGATAAGATCGAATCTGGGCCGTCGATTTGGATTGTGAGGAAAGGGCAAGATGGTCATTTGGCCCCCCCAATTATTGGCCTTGACTATTTAGACCAAAATTCTCTCTCTCTATCTCTCGGCTCTCTCTCTCTTCCTCTCCCTCATCGCCGACGGCCCATCCCCTCGCCGAGCCGCCGCACGCCAACCACCGCTCGTCCGGATCGCCGTCGTCCCGCCACCGCGCTGTACCCCCATCCCACACCGTCCCTCTCTTTCACTCTCTCCCTCTCCCGTGGCCGTGAGCCGCAGCAAGGAGGCCGTTGCCGCCACCGCACGCTGTCCATGCCACCGTCGAGCCGCACCGCCGCTCGCTGCCGTCCACCACCAATCGCCGCCCCGTTCCACTCTAGCCGAGTTAGCCTAGAGTTCGTGTAAGTTCAATCTAAACCCTCGCCTAGTTTATCGGGTAATTTCAAACCCGTTTAGACGCGGTTTAGTATAGTTTTAGGAACAGAATGGATTAGCGGGCCTTAGGAATGAATTTGGGAAATTTTGGTGGAAATTTAGAGGCTAAAGGCGGGCTGTAATTGGCTGGAATGCGTGCTGTGGTGGGCTGTTTGGTATGTAGATTAGGTATTTAGATCCGGCAACTAATTCTGGGAAAACGTCGTGAAGAGCCGAAATTGATTTGCCGTGATTTTGATATGGAAAAATGGCAATTTGTATATTGATTGTGTGTTTGTAATGTGGCTAAGTTGTGGTGATGGAATTGGGTGCATTAATATGCAATTGATTGATGCTTGAGTGTGTGCACATGTGAGATTTGAGGCGTGCGATGTGCGTGTGATCACTAAAAGGCTCTGAGGCGTGTTTACGCGGGGTTCAGATAAAATATATGGTATACGAGTATGTTCGTGTGATCACTAAATTCCTGAAGCGTGTTTAAGCAGAGAATTGAACCGGCCTGAGGCATGTTTACGCGGGTCGTGATACGACTGTGGGATCGGACCAAGGCATGTGATGCTCGGGGCATGATCGTGTGGGCCTGAGGTGTGTTTTCGCAGGCCGAGGAAAGTGATTGAGAATGAGACGTGTGGTATGGCAAGTGAAAGTGAGATTGGGCCTGAGGCGTGTTTACGCGGGTCGCGATAGGAAAGTGAGAGCCTAAGGCGTGTTTACGCGGGCTGAGAAGGTGATTGAGTAAGTGTTGGTACGATGAGGCAAGATAAATAAAAACGATGTGATGGTGTGTGATCGAGTGTGAAATGTGGTGTGATTGATGTGTGCTTTGGCATGAAAATGCGTGTGGTTTGGGGTGCGTGAAGTTTGAAATGCGTGCGAAATTTGAATGTTGTGATTATGAACTAACGTGTAGGCTGAGTATGCCAAGAGTCTAGGTAAGTGCAATTGCGTGGATAGTGTTTGTTTGTGTTGTTTGTTTGTGTGTTTGAACTTGTCTGGAATACGTGGTAGCTTAGATAGAGTTTAGGTTGCAATTTATTGAGAAGTGTCTCATGGTTGTTTTAACTAAATCATTTTAGAGCCCTCGCCCGAGCTATGAATCTGCCGCCGTTACCGCCGCAGCGTTTTGGAATTCCCATGCACACCGATCATGAGGTCGTAGAGTATCCCGTAGACGAGAATCATATCTGGGTTAAGCACACTTCGATAGTTTGGGTAGATATAGGACTACCCCTCTGGCAGGCTCATACGTATACGGCATGGATGTTTTGGGACGGAGTGGATGAGTTTGGACCCATCCGAGGATTCGATGTGCTCTTTGATGGAGTAGGGAATTGGGATCCGTTGGTCGTACCCCCTCCCGACGGGGAAATGACTAGTTTGGAGACTAGTCTAGCTCAGTCAAGGCACCAGCATGTCCCTACAGTGCCTGAGCCGACCGTAGCAATGTCGGATCCAAAGCCAGAGGAGTCGTAGGGCGGGTATGACCCGATGGACGTGGAGATGAGTATAGAGCTGGAGTAGGAGGACGAGCCAGCAGAGGTCCCAGAGGAGGAGCAGGCGGAGTTTGAGGACGAGGAGAGGATTAAAGTTCAGGTCGAGTCAGGTGATGAGGGAAATCCGATTGAGGTTGGACTTAACTCAGAATCATTGGATGAACATGTGCCCGAGGAGGATTCAGATGATGAAGATGAGGAGAGTGAGTCCGAGTGAACGCCCTCCAAAGGGCGTGGGGGTTAGTTGCGAGGATGGGGAAGATTTTTGGAGAGTCCCATTTTTGGTATAGGCTTACTCAGGCTATCGATCCTTTTTATACGTCGGTGGTTTGTAGTTAGTAGTTTGGTGTGCATGTATGTTTTATGGTTTTGTAAATGGCGGTATGTTATAAGTTCGTTTGTAAATGGATATTGTATATGCATATATCGAGGTATAGTTATGGTTGGTGGTTTGGCGATTTATTTCTTCCTGGTGTTCTCCAATTTTATTGTCCGGGATTATATATTTGCTTCCGCCGCGATTAACTCTGATGATGTAACACCCCAACCTCCGGGTCATTCACGTGACGTCCCGTTCATTATTATCATTCTTTAAACACAAGCGGAAGCATATTTCGGGACAATCACATGAAAAACAACAGCGGGATTAAGACAAACAGCATCATGTGCAAACCTTGTATTTACAAGACACGCAAACATATTTTATAAGCCAACTTAGCGATTTTAGCTATTTACAACCAATAAACGTTATGGCTTGAGTGTCCTAAGCCCACTACTTCGGATTCACAGCTTCTAGCTTTCCCCGAACTTCAACATCGCTCAAACTCCCCCTGTCGCCGCCGTCCGTTCGACCATCCTATGGACTTGAGGGAGGGAAAACGGGGGATGAGTCGGGGAGACTCAGCAAGTGAAAACACTAATATCAAGCGAGAATATATCGATCGCCGTTAACACAAGTCAACTCTTACCGCACCGGCATCGACGGCAGATCAATAGCAAAGTTCAAACAAGAGAACATCACGTATGGCCACATCATATACACTTTACCAACCAAGGCTCAGTTCTATCTCAAAACAACATCAAACATGAAACATGGTCAAATCAAGGAAACGAACCAACTACGACCAACCAAACGACTGAGAAACGGTCCAAGCAAACCACGTCACAACGCATCTCATCATCCTTTCCCGAGATTAGGGAATTCACTTACACAATAATTAAACAAGAACTAGAAAAAACAAGGCGTGTGAAGGACACGCGACTCTCGGCGACTCTCGGGTGATTCACGAACACTCAGGCCTTGGACGTAGCTTTCTCACTTGATCGAACAATAAGAAAAAGGATGAGTTGGTGAAGCTCTCTCTCTCTCTCTCTCTCTCTCTCTCTCTCGGCTTCTCTTTCTCTCTCTATTTCTCTCTCCCCTTGGCCGAATGGCCTTCTTTCTATTTATAGAGAGGCAAAACTTGAGGTCAAAATTTAGATGAGGTAAGCACACGTGTCATCATGAAGCATGAGGTAAGCGCACGAGTCATCATGGAGGGGCCCTAAAGTCTTCGTTCATTAATGCATGACATCATGAAGGGCCACCAAAGTCCAAGCAATTAATACAAGCCATTATGAGGGTGGCCTCCAAAGTCAAGAACAATAATGGCCAATTAATAAAGCTTGGAGGATAAGCTTTGACTCGGTCAAGGCCTTATCCTCTAGATTCCTCTACAAATTTCCCGAACCGTAGACTCCCTAGAGCCTTCTGGATTTACTGAATTCTCACGCAAATGACTCGGGCCAATCGGGTCACACGAAATATATCATTTGGCACAAAAACTACAACCCACATCATAAACATCTAACTTATTCTCCGAGGGTTTTCTGCGATAAACATGCATAATAATTCCATCCAACCCGAGGTTCGGCATAGATATGTCCTTAAATATCACCAAAAGACATCAAGTCGAGATTCCAACATTTTTCATATAACAATTGATAAATCTTTGAAATCTGACAAAACCGAACAGTTTTGCACTGTTCACAAAATCAGACTTGAAAATATAGTAAATGACCTCTGAAAATTCTCAAATTTGAATATGCCATAAACAAGACCTTAACAAACATTTCTCATGCAGAACACAAAATCGGAATCTCTCTATAAACACCATTTTTAGTAGCTCAAAGGCAGACTAAAAATAGTTCACTGGAGTAGAATTCTTGTTTCTCAAATTAAGCTCTGTCCAGAATCCAAATCATCTCGAAAAATTTCCAAATTTATATATGTTAGAGAAAAGGACGTTCTCAACAACTTTTGTGAAGGAAACTTTTCCAAAATCAGCGTAGAAAAGCTCGTAGAAAATAAAGACGGTGTAAACATCACCGAAATACCCATTCTGGGTAGTTTCACACGGTCCGAAAATCAGGCCATCGTATCACTTGTATTAACTCCAAAAATTCTGAAATTAAAGTATGCAAAACTTCAAGATGTTTGGAACAACTTTCAAGAAGAAAGTGTTTGGAAATTCGGATCACAAAATTCTCCCCAAAAATAACAAAACGAAGGGGTACAAAGGATCCAAAACTGGGTTTTCCAAAACAAGAGAAAACAATTTAGTTCTGATTGGAAAACCACCAAACATAACCCATAATCATTTCCCAGGGATTGAAATTGAGAATATTACAATTTATTTGCGGCTTCCCAGGTCAAAAAATCGGGATGTGACAAATGAGATCGTTTGGGTCAGCGACATTTTCTGGGACGTCGCACTATTCGACCGGGATCAAGGGATGTCGTGTGCTCGATGGGGTTCGGGGCATGACATCCCAGCTTGAATTAGTATCAGAGCAAGGATAGCTCGATTTAATCAGGTCGAAGCCTGGAGTGATAAGGAGAGGAGACCCAGGATAGTTGTAGCTAGCTAGGGAAATCTTAGTGAGCCGTAGATGTGTCTAGTGCTACACGTATTTTCAAACTGTTTGTTGTGATTGCTGGTTGAATTGAGTGCTCTAATGATCGAGTGCAGGTGCTCTGGACCTAAGGTATGTGTTCCAACCTCATTGATTGTGTTGTGGTGTTGTGATGATGGTTGCCTACTGAGTGGATTAATGTTGTAATTCACTGCCTAGGACTAGATTGGTTTAGCTGGCCTAGGTCTCTAATTCTTATGTGGAATTATAGCAGATAGAAGAGTGGTAGAAAGCTGAAATAATGAGTAACGAAAGGAAGAAGTGTAGGAAGAGTCCCAAGAAGGGGCACAGAAAGAGGAACAAGAGGTCGATGCCGTGCTCGAGCTAGAGCTGTAGAGGACCTCGGAATGGGTGCTAAAGCAGTATAAAACCCTGGAGTTGATGTTAGGACTGCAGCGGATCCCCGAGTGGATGGAATTTTAAGGGCCCTCAAGTAAGTTAGAATCTTGATGGGCAGGCAAACGCAGGAGCGAGATGCCACTATTGCCCAGGTGATTGAGGCTGCAGCAGCTTTTGCTATTAATGGCAATAATGGAAATCAAGGACAGGAGCAGGTGAATGCAAATCGAATAATGCATTAGCTAGTCGAACAGTTTTTGAAGTTAAAGCCCCCTAAGTTTGATGGTAGAGGTGATCCGGAGGCCGCATCACTGTGGGTAGAGGAGTTGAAAAAAGCTTTTGAGGTATTTGGGTGTATGGATGAGGAGAAAGTGACGTTAGCTATGTACCAATTGCAAGGAAATGCAAACGATTGGTAGAAAGCCACCAGAGAAAGAGTGTTCCTAGCTGGTACTGCCCAGACTTAGGCAATGTTTGTGGAGACCTTCAATGATAAATGTTTCTCTTAGAGTGCTCGGGAATAGAAATTAGCGGAGTTCATGAGGCTTCGTCAGGGGCAGCAAACGGTGGATCAGTATGAGGCTGAGTTCACTAGGTTAGCCAAGTTTGCTCCGAGAATGGTGGAGGACCCATTGGATAGGGCCCGGAGGTTCCGAGATGGATTAAAGCTAGACCTTCATAGCCAGATGATTTCACTGAATTAAAGGGATTACAATGAAATTTACGAGCGGGCCCAAATGATTGAGCATGACTTAGCAGATAGAGCCGCTACTTCTGGGACGAGGTACGTTTCGGCTAGAGAAAATCGGAATCTTGGGAAGAGACCGATGTCAGGGAATTGACGTTTTGTCCCTTCAGTTAGGAGGAATATTGGAAAGCTGAATCGTTATCAAGGCATCGTATGCCAATCATGTGGTGGAAAACATGGGGCTAGACCATGTCCGAGTAGGAATATTATATGCTACAAGTGTGGCGGAGTGGGCGACCAAGCGAGGAAATATCCCAATAACAGATAGGCTAGGCCGCCTATGCTGCCACCACCGCCCAGAGCTGGAAATCAAGTTGGACCGCCCTTACCCTCGAACCAGAACAGGCCACCGGCACAAGGACGAGTGTATGCGATGGCTAGAAGGGAAGCGGAGAATGCGTCAGGCGTGGTCATAGGTACGGTCTTTCTCTGTGATCATGTTTCTTATGCTTTATTCAATCCGGGGGTGTCGCATTCGTTTGTGTCTGATCAGTTTGTTAAATTGACTGGTATGGAGCCGCGATTGCTTGATGTGATGTTGTGTGTGACCACCCCTTTGAATGATAAGGTTTTAGTTTCATTGGAGTGCCCGAATTGTAAGATTGTGATTGGTGATAGGAAGGAAAGAATTAATTTAGCTGTTCTGGCGATGTACGATTTCGATGTGATAGTAGGTATGGATTGGTTGGTTAAACAGAGAGCAGTAATGGATTGTAGTAGTAGGGTGATCCAATTTAATCCCGTTGTACATCTTAGATTTGAATTTGTGGGAAGTCGAGGAGGAACCTCAATTCCGTGGATTTCGTCGCTAGAAATGACTAAGTTGTTAAAGGAAGGGTATCAAGGATTTCTAGCGACTGTAGTAGATTCAATGGCTGAGGAGCCGAGGCTAGAAGACATAGTCGTGGTGCATGACTATCCCGATGTCTTTCCTCAGGAATAGCCGGGATTGTCACCAGAAAGGAAAGTGGAGTTTGTGATCGAGTTGGCCCCTAGGACTGAGCCAATTTCGAAAGCACCTTATAGGATGTTGTTGTCGGAGTTGAAAGAATTAAAGGTGCAAATGCAGGAATTATTGGACAGAGGATTTATTCGTCTAAGTGCGTCTCCATGGGGAGCGCTGGTCTTGTTTGTGAGAAAGAAAGATGGGTCGTTGAGATTGTGTATTGATTACCGGCAATTGAATCAGGTAACAAATAAGAATAAATATCCATTGCCGAGGGTAGACGACCTGTTTGACCAACTATAAGGGGCTTCGATATTTTCTAAGATTGATTTAAGAACGGGATATCATCAGTTGAGGATTAGAAAAGAGAATATACCGAAAACGGCATTTAGGACGAGATATGGACATTATGAGTTTACAGTAATGCCGTTTGGGTTAACGAATGCCCTTGCTGCATTTATGGACTTAATGAACATGGTGTTCAAGGAGTTCTTAGACCAATTTGTCGTAGTCTTCATAGATGACATATTGGTGTATTCGAAGAGTCTAGAGGAACATGAATTTCATTTGAGTAAGGTTTTACAGACTTTAAGAGAGAATGCACTGTATGCTAAGTTTAGCAAGTGCGAGTTCTGGCTCAATCGAGTCGCGTTTCTTGGACACATGGTCTCTAGGGAAGAAATCTCAGTAGATCTGACGAAGATTGAGGTGGTAATGAAATAGCCGAGGCTAACGATGGTAACAGAAGTCCGCAGCTTTTTAGGTCCGGCTAGATACTATAGACACTTCATGGAAGGGTTTTCAACAATAGCAACACCGTTGACACATTTGTTGAAAACGGAAACGAGGTTTGAATGGACCGACACATGTAAAAGGAGTTTCCAAGAATTAAAGCATAGATTAACGACGGCACCTGTGTTGACTATTCCATCAGGACCTGGAGGGTATGAGATATATAGTGATGCATCGTTGAAAGGATTGGGATGTGTACTCATGCAACATGGACAAGTAGTGGCCTATGTGTCAACACAGTTAAGACCGCATGAGTTGAATTATCCGACACACGATTTGGAATTGGCAGCAATAGTGTTTGCCCTGAAGATTTGGCGACACTATCTATGCGGAGAGAAATTTCAGATTTATACTGACCATCAGAGTCTCAAGTATTTATTTTCTCAGAAGGAGTTAAACATGAGGCAACATCGTTGGATGGAATTACTGAAGGACTACGATTGTGATATTTTATATCACCCTGGAAAGCCAAACCGGGTAGCCAATGCACTAAGTAGGAAGTTGAGCATCGCGCATTTGATGGTCAAAGAATGGGCTTTGTTAGAAAAAGTACGAGATTCGGAGTTTAAATTTGAAGTAAGTCAAGTCTCGAGCCTATTAGCCACGCTAAGGATTGAACCGGAAATTCAATCTAGGATTAAGGCTTTGTAATCTACGGACCAAGAGACTCAGAAGATTCTAGAGATGGATGCTACTAAGAGGAAACTGGACTTCCAAGTATCCGAGGATGGGATCTTGAAGTTCCGAGGACGATTATGCGTGCCTGACGATGCGGAACTTAAGAAAGAAATTTTGTCAAAAGCGCATCGTAGTAGTTATAGCATCCATCCGAGAAGTACGAAAATGTATCGGAATCTGAGGCAGTACTACTGGTGGAATGGTATGAAGGCGGATATCGCTAAGCACGTGGCTAAGTGCCTAACGTGCCAGCAAGTGAAAACGCAACACTGTAAGCTTAGAGGATTATTGCGACCTTTGGAAATCCCAGAGTGGAAATGGGAGTATATCACTATGGATCTTGTGATGGGATTGCCAAGGAGCTAAAGAGGCCATGATTCCATTTGGTTGATCGTTGATAGATTGACCAAGTCGGCACATTTCTTGACAATGCGAAAGGACTTCGCATTAGATCGATATGCTGGGTTGTATGTGCATTAGATCGTTAGATTGCGCGGGGTGCCAATGACGATTACATCAGATCGTGACTCTAGATTTATCGCCAATTTTCGGAAAAGTTTGCAGACGGCATTGGGATCAAAGCTGTAGTTTAGTACTGCTTATCATCCACAAATGGATGGTCAGTCTAAAAGGACGATTCAGGCCTTAAAGGATATGCTACGGGCATGTGTGTTGGATTTTCAAGGCAAGTTGGGAAGAACAATTGCCCTTAGTGGAATTCACGTATAATAACAGTTTTCAGTAGAGCATTGGAATGGCGCCATTTGAAGCGCTGTATGGTAGGGCATGTCGAATGCCCGTATGTTGGGACGAAGTGGGAGAAAGGACTATAACCGGGCCAGAGCTAGTCCAACAATCGATTGAGGCGGTTAAGATTATATGCGGAAGGCTGAAGACAGCGTAAAGTCATCAAAAGAGTTATGCAAACATAAGGCGAAGATCTTTGGAATTTTAAATAGGGGATCACGTATTCCTTAAGGTATCGCCCATGAGAGGATTGTCCCGATTCGGCAAGAAAGGAAAATTGAGTCCGAGGTACGTGGGACTTTTTGAGGTGTTGGAAAGAGTTGGGGATTTAGCTTATCACCTTGCATTACCGCCAAGTTTGTTGCAAGTGCATAATGTGTTCCACGTATCAATGCTAAGGAAATACGAACCGGACCCAACTCACGTGCTGAACTATGAAGACATAGAAGTTGATGATAGGGTGTCATATGTTGAAAGACCGATAATGATCGAGGACTGGAAAGAGCGAGTTCTGAGGAACAAGACAATCTCGATAATCAAAGTTGTATGGGAGCATCACAGGACAGAAGGCACAACTTGGGAAAGCGAAGAGCTGATACAATGTCATTATCCCCAATTGTTTGAGTAATAAGTTGGATTGTAAATTTCGAGAACGAAATTTTTGTAAGGGGTGAAGAGTTGTGATATCCTAAAATTTGCCTATTTGGGATTTATGAAATGAACGGTTTTATGAACGTATCTGTAGTTAGTTCTCGCTCGGAACTGATCATTTTTGAGATACTAACCATTAGGGAACGGCTAATTAGGGATTTAAATTCGTGCGACTAAAGACAATTCGATCGTGAACCGACTTTCGACCATAAAATCGTCGATGTGACATTTTGAGCCAATGTAGGCCAATCTTAGGATAGTTACGAGCTGATTCTTCACTATCATGTGAGTGGATCACGGGTGATTCCGTTTGACCATGAGATAAATTGATGAACGATCCGGAACCTATACCAAACGATCGTGCCCATCGAAACTAGCGATCAATCCTCGCGATTATATTGACAACCGAGGTCATTACGATCCGAACGAACTTGCACGTGACTTGATTTAGTATCAGTCACAGGTCGAATATACGAATTTCCCAAAAACCGCCCGTTAGTTTAAGACACGCTTAAGTCACGTTACATAAAATTTAGTTATTAATTAAAGACCAATTTGGGCATCGGAAAATTAGGAAGTCACAACGGGACATTAAGGCGACGTTGTGGTTGGAACGTGCAGCTTTGGATTTTCCCGGATCCTTTAGAAAAACTGAATTTCGCCAAAGGATGGAAAATGACCATTTTACCCTTGGAAGTTTGTTAAGGGCAAGTGTTAGAGAGAAAGGGCATTTTGGTCATTTTGCCCTAAATTTTGGAAATGATAATTTTACCCTTGAAATTTTTGAGAAATCCCTAAATTGCCCTTGGATATTTTGGAAAAAATTCGATTCGGGTCGTCGATTTCAAGATAAGATCGAATCTGGGCCGTCGATTTGGATTGTGAGGAAAGGGCAAGATGGTCATTTGGCCCCCTCAATTATTGGCCTTGACTATTTAGACCAAAATTCTCTCTCTCTCCTCATCCAAAACACCTGAAACTTTCACTTAATAGAATTGTTGACACGTAGATCAATAAACGATAGTTTGACACTTAAATATTATTCTAAAGTTCGGCCTTTTGCTTTTGATTAAGTGTAAACAAACATGCCCTTAATTGATAGAATTCCTCTTGGCTGATGGTTCGAGTGGAGAAAAAAGTAGGACGCTTTCTCACAAAAAGCCTCCTAAAGTGTGGACTCTCTTTGCCAGAAATAGAAGTAAACCAAAATGAACGGTAAGTAGATAAAAATATGCCTTCACCACTTAAGCAGTTGCTATCATTACATGACTATATGTGAGCTTCCCTAAGTTAATGCACAAGGGAAATCATTTAAAATGACGAGGAACCGTACCAGAAGGTCTGTCTACTTTATTTAAGAGGAGGATAGGCCGTAGACCATACTTTAAGGCTTTTGCCAGAACAAACTTTGTCTGTGCAAGCGGACCTTCACCAGCATCCACCAATAAAACTGCTGCCTCAACCGTACTGACTATCTAAGTAGCATCAATACTGACATGCAACACATATTACGTGACACGATTTACGGATAAATCATTTTTGAAAAAATAAAAATTCTGACACGTTGGAACACGTTATATATTACGTGTATATTTTTATATATACATGATAAATTATCAATTTTATGATTATTTCAATCAAATTAATTTGATTTAAATTCACAAATAAATAAATAATAAAAAAAGAGTATTGGACGAGTATCGGTGTCCGACACGACACTAAGGCCCCGGGAGAGTGTCCGTGCTTCCTAGCCGACTACTCGCTCAACCTATAATCAAGCAAGGATATTCAAATAAGCACATTCACAACACTGTGCACGAGAAACCAAGGCCAACAAATAAAGAAGCCAATGACCCATTGATGTAATAAATTGTATAACACTTGTTTTTGAGATAAGGTGGAATCCATCTCTTACCATTCTGTCTATCCACTATTCTTCAAAGAAAAATTTCAAGCCTTCATGAAATAAATAAACTGGAGCGTGAATTCCCACATAAATGTAAGGGGTGATAAGTGATACCTTTTACGCTACAGAATGGGGGCTATGCCGTTAGTGAAATCCTCATTCCTCTAAGCCTGCATTCACTGCGGTCATTTCCGTCTTCATCCTTTGCTCAGAACTTCGATTCCTTTCCGTTTGTTAATATCGTTATCAACTTTTAAATGAACGATCCAACAAGGAACTCACAAATTCAAATAGATTTTTCTCTTTTATGTTGAGAGGAAACCTATCTTAGTCAAGTAAGCCCCCAGCCCCGAGAAAATAGGAATATAAGTGTTGACCAAATCGACAGGATCCTCGTATTTTGGTAGGAGAAAATTATAGGATATTCTCCCGATTTGGTGTTTTTTCCTTGTTCAATTGTTACTTTGTATATTCCTTGTAATTCTGGAAACAATTATGTATCTCTATCAATAAAAGAGGCAATCCCTCTCTCAAAAAATTCATAACAAAAAAAATTTTGAGAGAGGATTCCCGAGGACGTAGGCTTACTTAGCTGAACCTAATTAAATTGCGTTTGCGTTCTCTGTCTCTAAATTTATCATGGTATCAAAGCAAGTTCAAGCCTAACCTGTTATTGTTTGTTTCGACGATTTTTCTAGTTACCTTGTTGCTGTGTTGTCACCATGGGAGAACAGGATGCCGGCAAGAAATTGCCGACTGCAACTCCTTCTACCAAAGGTCTTCTACAAGAATTTGACAACCAACGTCTCACCAACATGCTTTGAACGAAAGGAATTTCCTTCCTTGGTCAAGAGCTATAAACGTAGCTCTCAGAGGCCGTTCGAAACTCGGCCACATCAATGGTAAAATCAAAGCTCCTCTAGAAGATGATCCTGGATACGAAGAGTGGCTGGCCAGTGACAACTCCGTCATGTCCTAGATCTTCAACTCCATGGAGCCCCAAATCTACAAGATTTTTACATACTCCAATTCAGCTCAAGCACTATGGGATGCGTTGGTTGGAATGTATGGGCAACTCAGAAATGCCTCTCGGATTTTTGAAATCCATCAAGAATTGGCAAATACAAGGCAAGAAGAGAATCAATCATTTACTTTACACGTCGGAAATTTCGAGAGGAGGTGGGACGAGCTCCGACAATACAGCCCCACCACTCAGTCCGCTGCTGATTATGTTCGCAGAGAGGAGGAAGATCGGATCTTTCAACTTCTGGCTAGCCTTCGGCCAAAATACAGTAATCTCATACGACAGATCCTCATGAGCCCAATCTTGCTATCCCTCACCGAAGTCTGTGCCACGATTCAGGGAGAGGAAACCAAGCGTCGGGTCATGAATCCAGCACCGGCGAACATAAAAGGAACCGCCGAGACTTCGGCCCATAATGTCGTGACCAACAAATCGGCGGAGGCTGTCACTAGATTTGCCAAAGGAAAGACGAAGAAAACCAGTCGTTTCCGCTACGAATACTGTGATCGTGATGGTCACACCAAGGACCGATGCTGGGTCCTTCATCCTCACCTGCGGGTCAGTAGAGAGAAGGGGCCAGAAGCAAAATTGGCTTTCAAAATGACCCAATTAACCTGACTGAATTCAAGGCCAAACTTGAGAGTCTTGCGAATCAATTTCAACAACGTTTGCAGGGCCAAGGGTCCAACATTAAGGCAACTGGATCAACTGGTCCATCTGCTGAATCAAGCCACATGGTACAAACTTCTAGTAAGGTGTTCTTGACTCAGTTCAAAAATCAGTTTGTTATAGACTCGGGTGCCACTGACCATATGTGTAATTCATATCAAATGATGGTTAAAGTTGTCTCCAATGATTATCCTCCTAATAATGTTGCTAACGGAGCACAAGTCCTGACACAAGGAGTAAGAAAATTTAAGATGTTGTCTAAGAGTTCAATTGCTTTGATTGTACCTGATTTATCTTCAAATCTATTGTCTGTTAGTAAGTGTACGAAAGAATGGAACTGCAATGTCATTTTTTTTTGTGTCTAAGGTGTTATTTCAGGATTGCATCACCAAGAGGACGATTGGTGAAGGGAGATTGCAGAATGGACTCTATGTCCTAGATCAATACCCTGAGGCATTGAGTGCAATCCAGAATGCTAAGAAGATGTTGGAACTATGGCATAGACGCATGGGTCATCCGTCTGATCAGATTTTGCACACTCTTGATAGATCTTTATCTCATGATTCTAGTTCATGTGATTGTTGTCATTTTGCCAAGCAACACAGACTTCCTTTTCCTACGAGTACACATTTTTCTTTATGAATTATTTGATTTAATTCATTCTGATGTGTGGAGTGCTCCCATTGAGTCTTGGGATGACTATAGATATTTTGTTTCTTTTATTGATGATAAGTCTCACGCTACATGGCTGTATTTGCTCAAAACCAAAAGTGAGGTTCTTATTGTTTTTCAGGAATTTTGTGCTATGATACAAAATCAATTTAAGACAAACATGAAAGTGTTGCGCACGGATAATGGGACGAAATACACCAATCAAGCATTTCAAGCTTATTTGCACAACTTGGGTATTATTCATCAAACTTCCTGTGTTGGGACACCCCAATAGAATGGCATAGCAGGAAGGAAAAATTGTCATCTTCTAGAAGTTACTCAGGCCTTTCTTTTTTGCGCAACTTGGGTATTATTCATCAAACTTCCTGTGTTGGGACGCCCCAATAGAATGGCATAGCAGAAAGGAAAAATTGTCATCTTCTAGAATTTACTTGGGCTTTTCTTTTTTCGAGGAATATGCCCAAAACATATTGGAGTGACACTGTTCTCACCTGTTGCTATATTATTAATCGACTCCCTAGCCGAGTGCTTGAATACAAGATTCCAGTAGAAATTTTATATGGGAAGAAGTTCAATGTCTCACATTTGAGGGTTTTTGGCAATACATGCTACTCGAACGATGGTAAACTCAATCCACGTGCTCGGAAGTGCGTATTCGTTGGCTATTCTTTGGCTAAAAAGGGATACAAGTATTACGAGCCCACCATAAAACGCCTCTATATATCCTGTGATGTTCACTTTGATGAGACTAATATGTATTATTCTGACACGAGCCAACTTCAGGGGGAGTACACCGAACTCTCAACAGATTATGGAGAAGTTGCCCCTGTCCCTATTGCTGCTTCACCTATGGTACCCATGAATGTACCCACTTTAGAAACAAGGGATGGAGGACGATTAGAACATGACACCGAGCTACAGCAAAATCCAAAGCCGATGGCTGAAACTCACTATGGGGAAGAAATCATGATAGAAGAATTTTCTAGAGCATCTTCACCACCAGTTCGCCGATCTATGAGGATTTCTAGGCCCTCTGTTAGACTCCGGGATTTTACCACATATCACACGGTACAGTATCCCATCCAAGACCGTGTCAATTATGACAAAATTTATCATCAATTTGGGTGTTTCTTATCTGCTCTTGAAAGTTCAAAAGAACCCAACAGTTATGAAGAAGCCAAACATCAATCAGTGTGGATTACAGCTATGAAGGAGGAACTCCGGGCGCTTGATAAAAATCACACTTGGGATGTGGTGCGATTACCTGATAGAAAGCGCTCTATTGGTTGTCGTTGGATTTACAAGATTAAATACAATAGTGATGGCTCAGTCGAAAGGTATAAAGCCCGCCTTGTAGCTGTTGACACCTAAATTTTGGCACATCATTTAGTGATTTATTGCATAGAAAATTAGGGATTAAATTTTAACCCCTAAACAAAAATATCAAAATCGCATAGCATATAGTATAGGATCATGTAGTTTAATTGCATTCAATATCGGACCGGCGACAGTAAGTTGAAAATCCATTGCATAAATCAAGCTCGAGTACCGAACAAAACTCATCTCGCTCGGAAGAGGGGGGCCGAAAATCGCAAGTCTAAAAGGCCTCGGTTGTCTTAATTTTAGCTTAAATCAGCCCATCAAGCTTAATTAGAGAAAAGCCTAAATTAATTCAGCCCATTTGGCATTAAATAAAAATTAAAGGATAAAAGTCTAAGCTCATTAGGACTAGGAAGCTCGGCCAATTAACGTAGGGTTGCGATATAAATATGTGATTATACCCCTCAATTAAGGGAGCTCTCATAATTTCCAGAACACAATTCTTAAGAGCACGAGAGACACACGTGAGGAGAGAGTGGGAAGAAAGTTGAGATCTTTTCCTTCTGCGGCTGCTTATCCCCGTCCAACGATCAACCACTAACGCAGCAGTTCCTTGTTGAACCGACAACGTTGTGGCTGCTCTTTACCGTAGCCAAAGCTTCCAATTCCACAGTAATCTTCAAGGAGTCCAGGTGTCTAGCAATTCCACCAGTCCATGTTCGTGGAATTTTGGTCAACAGCCGCTATCACTGTTCTAGCCCCGACGCCAAGCTGCTGCTTTTGCTGCTCTGAGTCGCACCATCGCTGTCGCTGCTTCTTCTTGCCGATGCCGCGCTGACGCTTGCTGCTACTCCCGCCCCGACGATCGTAGCTGTTCCTCCACTGCCGCAGCTGCTCCTCCACTGTCGCGTCGCTTACACCCTCCAACCGTGATCGCCAGCCAGCTCGCGAGACAGCAAGCACCAAGCTACACCTGACTTGCTTCCCCGACGATGCAAAAGAGAGGCCTATAATACACAAGGAAGAGGACGTCCGTGAGGGAGCACACATTGGTCATTCTCGCCTCACCTCAACAATTCGCGCCAAAGTCCAGGTGTCTTCATGGGGGAGTCTTCATTAAGGAGTCCATGTTCTGCACCATAAGAAAAGGCCACAGAACGTCTAGAAAAATTCACTCTCTCGTGGTTGCTGCTCCTTTGGGACGCGTTGCTCGATCAGCACACCACCGAGAGTTGCTCCCCCGTGACGATCACCATCGCGGTCATCCCTAGGCTAAGATACCTCCGGACCGCCTAGCCAAGCTGCCCCGCGCAGCCGTAGGCCACCCACCATTGGCTGCCGTTCACATCCGCGATCCTGATCCGCGAGTCCAAATTTGGAAATATCTTGAAATTAGGTAAGGATGTTATCCAATATTTTCATAATATTTGATTTCTTAATTTTCGGATATTTGAATTTTTCGTGAATATTGCGTGGATAGCTAGATATCTTAGGATAATTTCATGATATTCGCAATATTCGAAAATACCCAAAATTAGGAATCATTCCTAATTTGGCAACGTATCTAGACGACTATCCTACTTTATCCCCGGCGATACGAAAAATCGTTATCTTGTCCATCATCATTTGGATACGATAATAGATTTTATTTGCTTTCCAAATTTAAACAATCAACTTTCTGTCGATATCTATAATCCTATAGATATGACCGTTAGTTTGATTTCTTTGCCTTATCTAAATTTGAAGAATCTTGCGGATTGCGTGGATTGATTGAATGTGATTGTTATCTTTGTTTGATTGTTTTCCTTTTAAATAAAGAAAATCCAAAAATATGTTAGTTAGGATTTAAATTAGAAGTTTTGCATGTTTAGGGAACCCTAAATATATCTAGAAGATAGGATAATTATTTAATTTAAATTAGGACTTGAGATAATTTATTTCCTAGTTTAAATTAGGTGTTATTCTAATCCTAATAGATTGTTTAGGTTATTTTAAGATTCTGAATTTTCATGAAAATCCCAAAAGAATGAGTTACTTTAGGATAGATTGGGATAGATTGCACTCTTGACTTGAGTAAATTTTAATTTCGAATTTTAATAAAAAAATATTAAAAAAAGAAATTAAATTGCATGTTATTTTAGGCATTTTTTTATTCCGAATATCATTGGAAAAATACCAAAAATAAATCACTTGTCCGTCACTAGAATTAGATCACGTCGTCGCATGACATATAATTCGCATACTAGGTTGTATTAATCGCATGCCATTTTTTGCACGTCATTACATATAGGTTAGTTTGGATTTTAATAAAGCGCAAAATCTAAAGAACATCTTGAGTGTCTTGCTTTGTTAATTAGAAATTATATTAAGATTGTCTATGTGATTTTCTACTAACAATGCAGATGTTTACGTTGCTTTAAGGTATGTCATTCTCCTAACCTTGCAATCTATTTATTGCTTTCTTAGGTATTAAATTGGTGGTTTGCGCATCCACATGAACACCTCACATGTTAATAAAATGGTATTGAATAAAACATATCTCCCTATGTTTTATTTAGGTTTCTAATCGACCTACCACAAATAAATTAGTGACAACTCCAAGCATGAAAACTTTTGCGTGTTGAAAACTTAAACCCTAAGTTACAAATTGGTAGGGCTTGAGAGGGCCCGAGTTAGGCTTAGTCGTAATAATTCATTAGCCTGAGAAAATTTAGGTCACGATAGCTTGGCGACTCCGCTGGGGACTTGAGTTGAAACCCTTAGTGGACTTAGGCTAGTTTTTCTTTTCAAAAAATATTTTCGCTTGGCAGCGAGGATCCCAGGTACGTCCCTAACATTTTAGGTATTAAATGTTTTTGCAGAATGGATGGTATAAGGGGAGGCGTGATTGTTAACTCTTGTTTTGCAGGGAGGTATTTGGATGAATGGTTTATTTTATGTACGAAGCGTTGTATGATATAACTTGTCGTGCATGCCTTGCATTTACACTACGCTACACACACTACCCGCTGCCGGACCTAAGCGGCATAGGTTTACGATGGTACTGAGACAGTAAACACCCTAACGACACCCGCATGGTACAGGTCGCCCTCCTTGGTCCCGAAAGTTCATTTACGGTGTTATTGAGTTCCCACCACGGTTGCACCCTTTGCAACCCGGGTCGGCTCCTTGACTAAGTCGGAGTCAGGGGAACCCCGGCCTAACCACCACCATGACTAGTTTAGCTCAGTAATCCTCGCGCCTCCACTTTTCAAGCCACAGTCTAGATAGAAATCGAACCTCACATTTCATGTGCATGTTTATGTGATTGCCATGGTCCTATCGGGTGAGTAAGTATTTTGAACCTTTATCTCGCAATTTATTTATGTTTCGTATTTTCTTTGGTTGGTCCATGACATTAGGTCAGTCGTGATATACTATGGGAGGGGCAGACATCCAGATTCTTGATGCTCCTAAGGACGAGCTCCGTGCTTGGTGGAACCTACTCAGTCCGTCCAACTGTAAGCTAGTTGAGGGCCACATCAGGAGGCTACTCCCCTTATTGGAAGTCAAAGTCAGTACTAGCCTCATTCGAGCATTAACACACTTCTGGTGTCCCAAGACATCTACCTTTATATTCAATAAGTATGAGCTCACCCTAACTTTGGAAGAATATAGCATGATCATTGGAAAATCTTTAGGGTCGAAATTAGTTACACTACCTCTAGGAATCGATTCCACCTTAATGTTGTCTGAATTTTTGGGTGTCGGAAAAGATGAATTGGGAAAAGTCTTGAAAGCAAATCGTGGGACATGTCCTTTTTCATTCTTTAGTCAATATTTTGATAAAGTCACATCTTTTCAAAAAGGCAGAATTTTTTTGCTAGCTTTTTTCGAGTTCTTGATTTTTCCTCACTATAAGAATGCGTGTAGTCCGTCAATTGCATGGTTGGCCCAACAAGTCTGTTTTGAAAAGAATTTTGTTAACACTATTTTAGCCGAGACTTTTATTTCCCTCACTAAATTTAAGCAACATGTTGACAAAACGCTTCATGCCCCCTTGAACTTTTGCAAATTTGGTTTTTGTCTCACATAAAAGGGCGTGGCGATTTACTCACAATATTCGAGCTTAGTGATTCTAGCCATCCCATCTTGAGGTATAAAGAAAAACAAGGGGATGCACCCGATTATCATTACTCTGAGTGGATCATTTTCATGAAAAATGCTAGACCCCAAGGTTTCCAATGGCATGCTAATTGGTTCAAAGTCGAGAAAGCTTGGCTTACATATAATGGTATTGGGTCGGTTCCGCTATTGGGTTTCACAGGTGCAATCGAATACTACCCCGCCAGAGTGTCTCGTTAGTATCAGATTCTCCAAGGGCTCCCTCTGACGTTACAACTGGAACTCCTCCATGTCGACTTCACCGATGATGATAAAGACCACGAAAGGAACGTAGCCCAGCTCAAGAAGATGTGGAAGAAGTATCGTCTTTTAAAGATAGCTCGGCTCAAAAAAGAGCTCAAGGGGGAGTATAAGTCCTATTTCGCAACGACCGAGTTTATTCGATGACACAAGATCCCACAGGAGTTGTTCCCAAAGATACCCAAGGTGCCTCTCAAGCCCGCTACTCGCTCAAAGAATAACTGTCTCAAAAGGAAGGCCAAAGAAGCTCAAGAAAAAGCCACTAAGATAGCTCGAGCTTATGAGCAATTGAAGAAGGAAGTTGCCTCTCATATGTCTATAGATCAAGCCAAATAGAAAAGCTTGAATTTATGTTCTCTTTTCAGTTTTAGTCTTTAGTCTTGTTTAGGAATTGAGTGATTTTTTTATTTTTGTTTAGGTGATTTTAAGTCATTATCGTTATAAAAAAAATTTCGTCATTTCAATAAAAAGGTTATTTTTAATCAAAGCATTCAGACCAATGTCATGGATCGGCGTGTGATTCTTCTTGACACTTTTGTATGCCTGTTTTATCCGTGAAATTAGGTAATTACGGACCGATCACAATCGCTTATTCGTACGCAATTGAGAACTAGAATGGCCGATCAAACTGACTTATGAGATCGTGTCGTTGGCATTGAGGACTAAATGAAGCAAGTCATCGCCATAATGCAACAGATGTCCGCCGAGATTAAAGCCCTTCAATGACTCCCATTCTTGCATCCCTTAAGGCATCAGCCCCAAAGGTGGAAAGAATGCCGATAGTGAGGAAGATGATGATCTTCCCGATTGAGTAGATGACCCCGTCCAGATTATCGTCAATAAGGACAAACCTGATGAACGGGTCAACAAACTTGAAGAGAGAGTAAAGTAGCTGGAGGGTTCACAGGATTCACCTTTGATCGACCTATCTCTATACACACAGATCAAAATTCAAAAAAAAGTTCAAAATGCCGGACTTTGACAAATATAATAGCACCTCACACCCAAAAGCCCATCTGCATCTATACCATGTACAGAAGACCTCGTATGTTGATAATGAACTCCTAATGATCCATGCATTTCAAACAAGTTTGACGAGTCATGTCTTGAACCGGTATCTCATGAAGAAGATAAATAGTCTCAAAACCTGGAAGGAAGTTAGTGAAGCATTTCTAAAACGGTACAGGTTCATAACAGACATCATTCCCACCCGCGAAGACCTCGAGCGTACTCAGATAAAAAAAGACTGAGTCGTTCAAGGATTATGCTATCAGATGGAGAAATATAGCCAGTCAAGTTATCCCAGAACCCATAGATAGTGAATTAAAGAAGATGTTTATTAAAACTCTTTCGTTCGAGTACCGTAATCAGATGGTAGACATTCCAACTGATAACTTTAATCAACTCATCCCCACAGGCGAACAAATTGAGATAGGGCTAAAAGATGGGTGGCTTGTGGAGCCGTCTTCTTCGACCAAAAGATTTAGCACAAGAAAGGAGAAAGAGCTAGCAGCTGAAGTCAATGTGACGTATACCCAGCCAAGTCGGAAGAATGTTAATGTCACTCCAGCGATCCAAGTAGCAAAAACTCAACAACATAGCATGGGTCGTCAACCCTCTCAGAGGAGGAACAACAAGAGGCAATTCACCCCCCTCCCTGGGTCGTTGTCTCAAGTGCTAGCAGTCCTCCGGAAGAAAGGTTTGCTTACCACTGAGCCAAAGCGGCCCAACCCCAAGCAGTTCTATAATTACGATCCGTCCAAGAAATATGATTATCATATGGGTGAAGTGGGGCATTCAACTGATGACTGTATCACTCTCAAGCATTGGATCCAGAACTTGCTTGATACAAAGGCATTTTCGTTTCAAAGCGCTAAGCCGAATGTTTAGAGCAACCCGCTCCCTGATCACGCGGGCAATGTGAATGTCATATTTAGTTTCGATCCTGGTCGAATCAAGAATGTCAAGGTGTACACCTCCGATGTCTATGGTGAGTCAGTGAAAGGCGGTTATTACCGAGTAATGAGGTCCTTCTCCTGGCTATCATGAGAGAAAGAATCTCAAGAATGGTAGAAGCTAGGATGATCGTTTATGCTAACCACACTGGCATCGTTTCCACTATCTCCGAAGTGGTTATTAATTGGGAGGAGGAGGAGTTTGCTACATTGAACACCGGGAAGGACAAGCTCGACCATTTGCTTGAAGACATGCCTCCGCTCGAAGACGAGTCCGATGATGAAGAGATCATAGTAAGCACGCCTACAGCTGATAAAGGGATAGTGATCGAGATACCTCAACCATACGGGTATAGTGATAATAAGGCAATCCCTTAGTCCTATAGTCTCGATGTCGACTTGGTTATCAGATCTAGACGTACCTATAGTCAAGCTAATGCCAAACCTGCAAAACCTGTTACTGATGAAGAAGCCAAGGAGTTTTTAGCTGTGATTAAGGCTAGCGAATACAACGTAGTTGAATAATTGCACAAGATGCCAACGTAAATCTCTCTACTTGAACTACTCCAAGCATCTATCAAGCATCAGAAAGCCCTAATGAAGATGTTAACTGAAGTCCACGTGCTCGAGACGATCGATTATGACAAATTGGAGGAATTTGTGGGTTCTATACTCCTTAAAGACCTTGTAGCCTTTTCAGATGAAGAGTTCCCTCTAGAAGGGAGAGGACATACCAAAGCACTTTACATTTTTGTCAATTACAAGGCCTTGCATATAGCCCGGGTACTCATAGACAACGGATCAGCCTTGAACATCTGTCCTCTGGCGACTTTACACTGCCTCAAGATAGATGCTTCTAGGATAAATTATGCGAAGACCTCCGCACGAGCCTTTGACAGAACAAAGAAAGAAGTGATGGGAGAAATCCACCTTGACATATAGATAGGACCAATAATGTTCAACATCCTATTTCAAGTTACGGACATTCCTACTACATTCAATTTTCTATTGGGTCATCCATGGATTCATACTGTCGGAGCTGTGCCATCCAGTCTACGTCAGAAGGTGAAGTTCGTTATGGAGAGAAAGTTAGTCACAGTCCATGATGAAGAAGAGCACCGAATTTACCACGCAATGATTATTCCCTATGTTAAGTCGGATTGCAAAATAGAATCGAGCTATTAGTCGCTCGAGCTCGTATCGACCGTACTTACGTCTAGAGGATCATCGTCACCCGTTCCTAAGGTGTCAAATACTGCAGTCATGGTTGGAAGAGTAATGGTGTCCCATGACTTTACTCCGGGTGAAGACCTTGGCAGGAATAGTCAAGGTATCCACCAACCGGTGGTGGTCTCTCGGAGGCCCCACACTACTAGGTTGGGGTACCAGGGGTCAAGCAAGCCAAATAATGGGCGACATGTATGTGGACGTGGACATGGACATGGTCGAGGTTGAGGTCGAGGTCGAGGAGACGGGCAAAATAGACATCGATTCGAAGAAGAGTCGAATGGTGAAGAACGTGAGCGTGGAAATACCCAAAATAACGGAGAGCTTGGGCGTGGTAGGTTGCTTCCACGCATCTGCAGCACATTCCTAGGCCCTACAAGAATGATGCATGAAGAGAAGGAGGTGATCGACACTTTGGGACAACCAAGCGGCAAGTTCGATTATTATGTGAAATACTCGGCGCCCCCGAGCTTCTATGTTGACTCCTGTGACATTGTCCCGGATGGATGGGGAAGGTATGCATGATCCAACACTTCTAGTGATAGAAGATCCTAATGATGCAATGGAGAGAATCACTGCCCTATTCGATAATTTCTTTATTGGAGCCATCAAGGAAGGACCGTTGGAGGGAATAGGTACTGGCCCGCAAGAGTAACACCTTCACTTTCTTTGCACACTCCCCTGCACGGGAATTTTTATCGCTTTCTAGGACTTGCCCCGTCTCGAGAGTTGCTTTTTAGGATTTTTCATTTCTAGGATTCATCGTTGCAGTTTCCATTCAATAAATGTAATTCATTTGGTGATAATCAATAAAATTATAAATTATTTTCATTTTTGAGGGCATGTTGAGGTACATCAAGCCAACCCGGTGATGATATCCAACCGATAAAAGAAAAATATAGTCCAAGGAGAATTCTGAGGCCTAGGCTTCTTCATGCTTCCTTGTGTTAAAATCTTCTTGAAAAGAATTTCGAAAAATTCACAAAAAAAATCAAAAAAACAAATCAAAAAAAATGCAATGTTTAGCCCTGTTTGTCCTTCTAAATCCCCTACTTTATGATTCAGGGGCAATTTTGTGACACGCGAGGGTATGAAAACAGTCCAATCTGATGGATTATTTGCAGCCGAGCTTGATCCCAATAACACCGATGAACTCGATAACTCCTCAGATATTCAACGTGATCTAGAGAGGCAAGAAAGGCCCAAAGTCCTCACATCAGACCAAACTATCACTATTAACCTTAGTGATTCAGGGGAGCCCAAAGAAGTGAAAATATGGGCAACTCTTCCCGAAAGTAAAGCGAAGCACCTGGTCCAACTGCTGAAGGATTACCATGATGTTTTTGCCTGGTCGTATACTGATATGCCAGGTTTAGACCCTTCTATTATGGAACACGGTCTGCCTACTAATCCGGGCATGCCGCCCAAGAAACAAAGGCTATGGAGAACCAAGCCTGAGCTTTCGAAGAAAATAGAGGAAGAGGTTATGAAGCTCTTAAAAGTGGGATTCATCGAAGTCACTCGATACCCCAGCTAGGTGGCCAACATCGTGCCAATTATGAAGAAGGATGGCAGAGTTCGGGTTTGCATCGATTACCGCAACCTGAACAAGGCCGGCCCTAAAGACGACTTTCCATTGCCACACAAAGATGTTTTGGTGGACAGTAGTGCTGGGTTCGAACTGTTTTCCTTCATAGATAGTTTCTCAGATTATAATCAGATAAAAATAAAAGACGGCGATAAAGAAAAAATGGCATTCATTACCCCTTGGGGAACATTCCATTACAAGGTTATGCCTTTCGACGTTAAAAATGCCAGGGCAACATATCAACAAGTAATGGTGACGCTTTTCCATGACATGATGCATAAGGAGATTAAAATCTATGTCGATGACATGATTGCCAAGTCTCGACCCACAGAAAGTCATGTTAATACCTTGAAGAAGTTATTCGAAAGACTCCATGAGTTTAAGCTCTGTCTCAACCCAGTGAAGTGCATATTCAAAGTAACCTCAGGCAAATTACTCGAGTTCATAGTAAGTAGTAAGGGCATTGAAGTCGACTCCTCCAAAGTGAAGGCTATATGTGAATTATAACCCCCATCCACCGTGAAAGAAGTGCGAAGCCTCCTGGGTAGATTGAATTACATAGCCCGCTTTATTTCCTAGCTCTCCAAAACTGCTAAGCCATTCTTCAAACTTCTAAGGAAGAATGCTCAAGTGGAATCGGATGATGATTGTCAGGAAGCGTTTAACGAACTAAAGCGATACCTGATGAAACCACCGGTGCTAGTCCTACCAATGCTGGAGCAGCCCTTGATCCTTTACCTTACAATTCATAGCAAGTCTCTGGGTAAGATACTAGCCCAGAAGTGGCGTAAAGATGGAAAAGAGCGAGCCATTTATTACCTAAGTAAGAAATTTACTGTCTCAGAGTTGAATTATCCTAAAGCCAAGAAGACTTACGTTGCACTAGTATGGGTGCTCCATAAGCTGCGACCAGACTTTGCTTGTGACTGAGAACGATCTCATCAAGTATTTACTTGATCAACCGGCTTTGGTAGGAAAGTTAGCCAAGTGGCAGATTTTAATTTAAGAGTTTGATGTCCAGACGATGCCACAGAAGTTAATTAAAGGCCGAGTAATTGCTGATGTGTTAGCCGAAAATCCTAGAATCTCTGATGATGATAGATATTCTCCAGAAGATCACATTTTGGTAATAAAGGAAGACACATGGACTATTTTTCGATGGAGCCGTATACTTGGCTGGTTCTGGCACTGGGGCAGTTTTAATATCCCCAGATAGGCAACATTATCCAATAGTAGCAAAGTTGGTGTTCCCCTATACCAACAACATAGCCGAGTACGAAGCTTACATCCTCGAACTCCAAGCCGCAGTGAAAATGGAGATAATCAAGTTGAAAGTGTTTGATGATTCCACTTTGATTATTCTCCAAACTGTAAGAGAGTGGAAGATGAGAGACACTAAACTAGTGCCGTACCATGAATACCTCGAAGAAATCATGGAGGAATTCGAGGATATCTCCTTTGAGTACTTGTCGAGGTCCCATAATCAGTTCGCAGATGCGCTAGCTACGTTATCATCCATGTTGCAAATAACTGGTATATTACAGGTAGAACCCTTGAAGATCGAAGTCTTGACAAAATTGGCCTACTATGTGGTTGTGACTGAAGAACCTGATGGAAAGCCGTGATATTACGATATCATGAGTTACATCTAGAGACAAAAATTTCCTGAGGGAAGTACCCCAGCCGACAGGAAGTACATAATGAGAATGGTTTCAAAATTCTTTGTCAGGGGTGAAAAGCTGTACAAAAGATCCTATAATTCAATCATTCTGAGGTGTGTAGACGCGGCTGAAGCTACTAGAATCATGCAAGAAGTACACAAAGGGATATGTGGTCTACACATGAATGGCCACATGTTAGCTAAGAAAATCATGAGGTTGGGTTATTATTGGCTCAGTCTTGAAAGTGACTACATCCAACATGTTCGAAGATGTCATCGCTGTCAGGTTCACGGGGATAAAATAAATGTTCTCCCGATAGAACTACATTAGTTGTATGAGCCATGGCCCTCTTTAATGTGGGGCATCAATATGATAGGCCCAATTAATCCCAAGCCGTCAAATGGATATCGGTTTATCTTGGTCGCAATTGATTATTTCTCCTAGTGGATTGAAGCGGCGTCTTATGCGAACGTCACTGTATAGAACGTCGTAAGATTCATCCAGCAAGACATAGTCGCTCGTTATGGTGTCCCCGAGGCTATTGTCACCGACAATAGGACAAATTTAAACAACAAGTTCATAGATAAGTTGTTCAACGAGTTCAAGATCCAGAACCTGAATTCATCTCCCTATCATCCAGAGATGAATGGAGCAGTTGAAGCCGCCAACAAGAACACCAAGAAGATATTGGCTAAAACGGCTGAAAACTATCATGACTAGCATGAAAGGTTGCCCTTTGCACTAATGGCGTATCGGACTTCGATCCGAACCTCTGTCGAGGCAACCCCTTTTTCCTTGGTGTATGGCATAGAAGTAGTCCTGCCCGTCGAAGTAGAGATCCCTTCCCTGCGAGTCTTGTCTCAGGTGGAGTTGTTCAAGGCGGAATAGATGCGACAAAGGCATGAGCAGTTAAACCTAATTGATGGGAAGCGATTGAAAGCCATTTGCCACGGTCAAACCTATCAGCAGAGGATAGCTAGATCCTTCAACCAAAAGATGCGTCCAAGACACTTCGAGATAAATGATCTAGTCCTAAGGAAGGTACCATCAGTCTTTCCTGTTCCTGAGGGTAAATTTACCCCAACTACATCGGTCCATATGTGGTTAAAAAGGTGCTTCCCGAAAGTGCCCTGATTCTCGCAGAAATGGATGATCATGAGTTCTCCACTCCTGTTAATTCTGATACCGTGAAGATGTATTACCCATGATAAAATCTAACATTTTGCAGTAAAAGTTTTCAAGTGTTTGGTTTTATATTCTGAATTGCAAACATTTCACATATGAATAAATGATTCCAATCAATTTCAAGTTAAGATATATACATTGGCTTTAAATTCTGCATGGTTTTTTGTCGGTCTACATCATCGACTTCAAAAGAGGAATTTATTTGGACAATCTGATAACTCATGTGGAATGAATTGAATGTGTTGAATGGGGTACATCGGGATGATGAAAGGCAAGCCCTATCCTATACACAGTCCCATGCACTAATCCCCAGTGAATTGAGTGAAAAAATTCCATGTCTACAGTGTAAAGGGTTATCTCGCAAAACGTACGGCAACCGAAGTGACGAAAGGCAATTCATTTCTCTATCCTAAACACAACAATTTATCCATTGTTTCACCACTTTGAGCCTAAATGCTTGAATAAATCCTTTCAAATTACCCCTGTCAAGAACCACTCCACATCGGGGTAAACCGGAGGTAAGTTAGCATTATAAGGTGAAAAATGAATAGAGATTGTCTTGCTCCCACTTGCATCAATCTTCGAGTATTACTTTTTCAAATGAATTCACACGAAGTTCAAATACATTAGGATGACGAAGAGCATTTCTTTCTCTATCCTATACACACTTTATCCTTTTCTAAGCCCAATTGAGCTTGCAAATTCATTTCTTAAACCCAGTTGGTGATCATCCCCCACACTATGGTAAGGTAAAAGCCATCACTGTCTAAGCAACATAGCATATCCGGAGCACCGATAGAAGACAAAAATCCTTGAAAGTCCAAATGGCCAGTCATTCGATCAGAGTATAGTTGGCCAATGTTTACATTGTAAACAACGTATGTCGAGTGTCAAAAAAAAAGAGGGGAAAGAAAAAGCAGTGTGCCTAGTAAAAGCAAGGCCGATACCCAATGAAAAAATAGGTGTGTCAAAATCATCTTCAGTGGGATAGTTATAGTCCTACAAATTTAGAGAAGTGGTGAATTCAAGCCCAATGAAACATTTACTAAAATGACAATGCTTGAGGATGAAGAATAAGACTGGTGACAATGCTGAGATGATCACCAACTCATTCACCCAAATTATACATATTTTGAACCTAATGATCCATTCATTTCTCAACCCATGAGCCTATCCTAAGTTATGTCCTTTACAAAGTCTCTTCGTATTATGTCACTTGAACTAACATAGGATTCGGATGTTTATAAGCTTAACTCGAAGAAGTACAAGCAAGTCCATTTCTATCTCATTTTGCATGGTTCTTGACTTATAAACCTGGAGACGATTAGGGAGTATGTTCTTTCAATAGCCTCGACTCGAAGAGTCCCCTTTTGCTAAGCCATTGACCAAGCCCACGTTACGGTCCTAGCAAAGACCTCTCGGATTGGTAAGGTTGTACCGCTTGCGAGAATACTCAGACCCTTGTCGATATGATGATGGTGAGATAGAGTGATTTTCATAAATTAGCCACTTTTTGATGAGGATGAGAGAAAGCCCTTTCGGACCGGAAGTCCCTCTCGGACCGGAAGTCCCTCATTCGACATTTTTAAGATATATGCTTGTGAATCCGGATTGTCTTGTCATGATTCTCCAGTGAAGTTTTGTAATGCCAATTCAACAAAATTGTCATGCGTGAAAACCAGTCGAATTTATAAATGCATGAGTGTATGCGTCTTTGATTGCCCATGAATGCATATTACTTGTTGTCTATAACCGTGTCTAGCAGAAGACACGCACTCAAGAGTAAGAGATATCAACAGGTAAGTATATCTCTATCTCTTGAATGCCTGTGACTATCCAGGTATCCCTAACCTATTCGAGCAATTATCAGGTTCCATATTTTATCATTTTATTGCGATCTCTAAACGCCTCTGATGATATCTAGGCATCTATTGATCAACCCTTTTCAAGTACCTCTGATGATATCCAAGTACTTTGTCAAGGAATCTTCGAGCACTTGGGCTAGCCCCTCTGTTAGCCAAATCGTTAAATACCTCTAACGATATTCAGGTATTTATCGATCAAGTCCTTTCAAATATCTCATATGATAACTAGATATTTCATTAGATACACCTTTCAAACAATTTGGAAAGTTCCTTCTTGAAAACCTCTGACGATATCCAGGTGTTTAGCAGTTGACTTTTTTCGAATACCTCTGACGATATCCAGGTATTTTGTTAAAAGTAGGAATGTATTCCAATTTATCGAATCGCTTTTCAGGTACCTCAGATGATAACTAGGCATCTTGTTAAATCCCTTTCTAGCAATTTGGAGAAAGCCCTGCATTAGGCACCTCTGACGATATCCAAGTTCCTAATGGATAATTTTCTCGAGTACCTCTGATGATATCCAAGTATTTCGATAAAAGGTGGGATAAATTTCATTTCGCTAGATTATCGCTAGACGCCTCTAACGATATCCAAGCGTTCAGCGAAAGGTCTGTTTCGAGTATCTTAGACAATATCCAGATATTCAAAGTAGTCTTCCATTCTTTGATCTCTAGATACCTCATATGATATCCAGGTGTCTATTGGTCACCATCTTCGATTACCTCATACGATATCCAGGTAATCTGATCTACCCTTCATGTGTCCTAATTGAGTTGTAGGTCAATGAAGTCCATTAGCATTCATCAGGCAATACCTTTGGGACAGAGCCCAACATTTGCCAAACAACTTACAAAGTCAGAGTCATGCCTCGAATTACTCTACCACTCCACAAGTAAGTAGCTCAAGGTACGTTTCTCATTTTTGCCAGCATGCATCACATTCATTGCATTAGCACGGTCAAAATTTACGTATCATTTAGTCTTTGAATGAAATCTCTGCGAGCTCACCTTCAAAGAGGGGCAGCTGTTGACACCTAAATTTTGGTACATCATTTAGTGATTAATTGCATAGAAAATTAGAGATTAAATTTTAACCCTTAAAAAAAATATCAAAATCGTATAGCATATAATTTAGGATCATGTAGTTTAATTGTATTCAACATCGGATCGGCGGCAGTGAGTAAGTTGAAAATCCATTGCATAAATCAAGCTCGAGTACCCAACAAAACTCGTCTTGCTCGTAAGAGGGGGGCCGAAAATCACAAGTCTAAAAGGCCTTGGTTGTCTTAATTTTAGCTTAAATCAGCCCATCAAGCTTAATTAGAGAAAAGCCCAAATTAATTCGGCTCATTTGGAATTAAATAAAAATTAAAGGATAAAAGCCTAAGCCTAAGCCCATTAGGACTGAGAAGCCTGGCCAATTAACTTAGGGTTGCGATATAAATATGTAATTATACCCTTCAATCAAGGTAGCTCTCAGAATTTCCAGAACACACACGTGAGGAGAGAGTGGGGAGAAAGTTGAGATCTTTTCCTTCTGCGGCTGCTTATCCCCATCCAACGATCAACCACTAACACAGTCGTTCCTTGTTGAACCGACAACGTTGTGGCTGCTCTTTACCGTAGCCAAAGCTTCCAATTCCACAGTGATCTTCAAGGAGTCCAGGTGTCTAGCAATTCCACCAATCCATGTTCGTGGAATTTTGGTCAACAGCCGCTGTCACTGTTCTAGCCCCGACGCCAAGCTGCTGCTTTTGCTGCTCTGAGTTGCACCATCGTTGTCGCTGCTTCTTCTTGCCGATGCCGTGCTGACGCTTGCTGCTGCTCCCGCCCCGATGGTCGCAACTGTTCCTCCACTGCCGCAGCTGCTCCTCCACTGTCGCGTCGCTTGCATCCTCCAACCGTGATCTCCAGCCAGCTCGCGAGACAGCAAGCACCAAGCTACACCTGACTTGCTTCCCCGACGACGCAAAAGAGAGGCCTATAATATACAAGGAAGAGGACGTTCGTGAGGGAGCACACGTTGGTCATTCTCGCCTCACCTCAACAATTCGCGCCAAAGTCCAGGTGTCTTCATGGGGGAGTCTTCATCAAGGAGTCCATGTTCTGCACCATAAGAAAAGGCCACAGAACGTCTAGAAAAATTCACTCTCTCGTGGTTGCTGCTCCTTTGGGACGCGTTGCTTGATCAGCACACCACCGAGAGTTGCTCCCCCGTGACGATCACCATCGCGGTCATCCTTAGGCTGAGATACCTCCGGACCGCCTAGCCAAGCTGCCCCACGTAGCCGTAGGCCACCCACCATTGGCTGCCGTTCGGATCCACGATCCTAATCCGCGAGTCCAAATTTGGAAATATCTTGAAATTAGGTAAGGATGTCATCCAATATTTTCATAATATTTGATTTCTTAATTTTCGGATATTTGAATTTTTCGTGAATATTGCGTGGATAGCTAGATATCTTAGGATAATTTCGTGGTATTCGCAATATTCGAAAACACCCAAAATTAGGAATCATTCCTAATTTGGCAACGTATCTAGACGACTATCCTACCTTATCCCTAAGGTACGATACACGGCGATGTGAAAAATCGTTATCTTGTCCATCATCATTTGGATACGATAATAGATTTTATTTACTTTTCAAATTTAAACAATCAACTTTCTGTCGATATCTATAACCCTATAGATATGACCGATAGTTTGATTTATTTACCTTATCTGAATTTGAAGAATCATGTGGATTGCGTGGATTGATTGAATGTGATTGTTATCTTTGTTTGATTGTTTTCCTTTTAAATAAATAAAATCCAAAAATATGTTAGTTAGGATTTAAATTAGAAGTTTTGCATGTTTAGGGAACCCTAAATGTATCTAGAAGTAGGGTTAATTATTTAATTTAAATTAGGACTTGAGATAATTTATTTCCTAGTTTAAATTAGGTGTTATTCTAATCCTAATAGATTATTTAGGTTATTTTAAGATTCCGAATTTTCATGAAAATCCCAAAAGAATGAGTTACTTTAGGATAGATTGGGATAGATTGCACTCTTAACTTGAGTAACTTTTAATTCGAATTTTAATAAAAAATATCAAACAAAGAAGTTGTTAAAGTGCATGTTATTTTAGGCATTTTTTTCTATTCTGAATTTCATTGGAAAAATACCAAAAATAAATCATTTGTCCGTCACTAGAATTAGATCACATCGTCGCATGACATATAGTTCGCATGCTAGGTTGCATTAATCGCATGTCATTTTTTGCACGTCATTACATATAGGTTAGTTTTTTTTTTTGGTAAGAATTGCATATAGGTTAGTTTGAATTTTAATAAAGCGCAAAATCTAAAGAACATCTTGAGTGCCTTGCTTTGTTAATTAGAAATCATATTAGAATTGTCTATGTGATTTTCTACTAGCAATGCAGATATTTGTGTTGCTTTAAGGTACGTCATTCTCCTAACCTTGCAATCTATTTATTGCTTTCTTAGGTGTTAAATTAATGGTTTGCGCACCCGCATGAACACCTCACATGTTAGTGATTAGGTAATAAAATGGATCCAAACTGCCTGCATAAACATTTTTTAAAAGAAAAGGTACCGAAAGGGCATTAGACTAGATCTAGCGTAACCAAGTCCCCGAGTTTACAATCACTGGTTCGTAGGAATAAAACATATCTCCCTATATTTTATTTAGGTTTCTAATCGGCCTACCACAAATAGATTAGTGGCGACTCCAAGCATGAAAACTTTTGTGTGTTAAAAACTTAAACCGTAAGTTGCGAATTGGTAGGGCTTGAGAGGGCTTGAGAGGGCTCGAGTTAGGCTTAGTCTTAATAATCAATTAGCCTGAGAAAATTTAGATCAAGACAGTAGCTAAAGGCTACACCTAAACCTACGGCATTGACTATGGGAGACATTTGCTCCAGTTGTGAAGATGAATACGATTCGTGTTCTTATGTCCATAGCAGGCAATTGTGGGTGGTCGCTTTGTCAAATGGACGTGAAAAATGCATTTCTTCATGGAGACCTTGAAGAAGAAGTGTACATGGATCTTCCCCCGGGTCATGCCTTGCAAAATGAAGAAAGGATGATTTGCAAATTAAGGAAGTCTATCTACAGACTCAAGCAGTCTCCTCGAGCATGGTACGGCAAGCTCAATGGTGCACTAACAAAGTTTGGGTTTGTACAAAGTATGGCCGACTCATCAATGTTTACCAAATCTGATGAGGGTGGTATTGTAATACTACTCGTCTACGTTGATGATATTGTTATCACCGGATGCAATAAATCTGGAATTGAGGCTCTCAAACAGTATCTTCATCGAAAATTTGATATCAAAGATCTTGGAAAACTGAGGTATTTCTTAGGAATTGAAGTGACCAACTCTCACAAGGGTTTATTTTTGTCACAGAGAAAGTACATTCTGGACTTATTAAAAAAAACAGGGAAAATGGGGGCCAAACCGACAAATGTTCCTATGGATTACAATAGTAAGTTTGCTGCCGATAATAATCCCGTGCAAGACATTAGAGCATTTCAACATCTCATAGGCAAGTTGATTTACTTAACTATTACTCGACTAGATATTACTTATGCAGTCAACTATGTCAGTCAATTCATGTAAAATCCAACTCAATGGCACATGGATTTGGTTGATTGATTGCTGAGGTACTTGAAAGCTACACCAGGAAGGGGTATTTTAATGAAGAACAACGGACATATAGATATTGTCGAGTATGCAGACGCAGATTAGGCAAGAAGCCCCAATGATAGGAAGTCTACTATGGGCTTTTGCACCTTCATAGGAGACAATATTGTTACTCGGAAAAGTAAGAAGCAAAATATTGTTGCCCGTTCAAGTGCTGAAGCAGAATATCGAGCAATGGCTACTACTACTAGTGAGATAGTTTGGCTGCAACTTCTCCTCCAGGAATTAGGGTGCAAACCAAGAATGTCACCTACGAATTTGTTTTGTGATAATCAAGTTGCTGCTCATATCGCCTCAAATCCCCTATTCCATGAAAGAACAAAATACATTGAGGTGGACTGCCATTTTGTACGGGGAAAGGTTCAAGATAAAAACCATTGAAACTCCCTACGTTCGAAGTGAAGCTCACTTGGCCGATATTTTCACCAAAGCCCTTGCTAAAGGACCATTTCAAGACATCATGAACAAGTTGACCTCTGATGATATCTTTGGTACAACTTGAGGGGGAGTGTTGACCAAATCGACAAGATCCTCCTATTTTGGTAGGTGAAAATTATAGGATATTCTCCTGATTTGGTGTTCTTTCCTTGTTCAATTGTTTCTTTGTATATTCCTTGTAATTCTGGAAACAATTATGTACCTCTATTAGTAAAAAGGCAGTCCCTCTCTCAAAGAATTCATAACAAAAAAAACTTTGAGAGAGGATTCCCGAGGACGTAGGCTTACTTAGCCAAACCTCGTTAAATTGCGTTTGCGTTCTTTGTCTCTAAATTTATCAATAAGTATGTATCTATCGCGGACCTTTATATATTAGCAAGAACAACTTCTATTTAGCAGATGTATCACTCACCGCTAAAGTCTGCATGTCCGGGTGTGTCAACCATATTTAGCTCATTGTCTTTCCATGCGATGGACGTTACCCGTGGATACCCACGAGTTGAAAATGTTAATTTTACACGTAATCTAAAACACAAATAGCATGGCCTCAGCAGGAAAATATAAAGCTTTATTACCCGATTAGCAAAGGTTAGAAGTTTAATCTATCAACAATTCACGAATCAAAAACTAAGTAAAAGAAAAAAGAAACAAGTGCTTAGAACTTGCAATGCATCAACTCCACCCCCACTAACTAGGGGCGAGCATGGTCTGGGTGAGCAGTTCCCACCCTAGAACCAGAAGCCACCCACTAAGGACCGGTTTCGAAAAATTGGAATCGAGAACCACCCGTTGGTTCCATAGACCCACCTGGGAACCGGACCGCCAGTCCGGTCCAGTTCCCGAGTGGGCCCATGGAACTGGCTCCACTAGCCAAGGACGGAGATGGAAAGATGGAGACGGAGACGGAGATGAAGAGTTGGAGACGATGAGGTGAGCAACGATCGAGAAGAGTGAGAGAGTGAGAGTGAGAGTGAGCGTGAGCGTGAGGCGAAATTGAAAGGTGTTTCTCAACTCAATATAAGACTATGAGCATCGAGCAAGGTAGGTTTAGTTTAGAGATTTAGGATTTTTCTTTTAAAAAATAATAATTAAATAAATATATTATATTTATTATTATATTACCGGTCCCGTCCGAATGGATGGGTGAGCGGTTCCACACTTGGAACTAGGAACCGGACCAGTTCCCTTAGGAACCACCGGTTCCGATCCGATTCCAAGCAATCTCGGGTGGTCAGGCGATTCTCGGTTCTTTTGCACACCCCTACCACTAGTCGATGTGCACAACAATCGCAATTAAACCAAAACACTAAACTACGGTCACGCCAACACTCTGCCACGCGATTAGGCTGCATAATAATTCAATCAACCCTTCACACCACCTAATTAGTGAAGCTTAGGGAACACTTCAACGCGCCAAACTGACCTTCAACACGATGGTGATGCCGTGCTCGCAGGGGATGTCGGCGCTGTATTGGCAGAGCAGCTGGTCCATGAGCGTGGTCTTGCCGTGGTCAACATGGGTGATCACCACCACGTTCCAAAGCCAGCTCGGGTCGACCGAAGGGCCCGACGCCGCACCGGTGGCGGCAGAGGAGAAGGGGCAGCAGAAATGAAAAGCCAAGGGCTTATGCAGGGCTTTGGGATGCGCCGTCGTTTTGATGAGAAGTTCTTCGAGCCACTATGAAGTACTCGAGTGTATGTAAGTAAGCAGTAATTACCTCGTATGATGATGGCTCATTTATTTCTTTTTAGAAAAGTAATTTTTAAATTATTTATTTTTTCGTGAAAACAGAGTCCCAATATTATCGAATTCGTTCTCTTTCCAGTTAGTTCATCACGCAAATTTGTCATGAATAAACCTATATAGCCTACAACATTTGTTTTACGATGATTAATGCAAAATCTCAGTTGTAACGTTACATTCTTACGACTCGATCCGCTTTGTGCTTTAGCGTGGTCCAATTCTGATTCACAAGGGCAGAGGACGGGAAGGATCTTCTGACAAGACCAGGCTTAGGAATTATGTGGCCACGATCAGCGGATACGACAATGTGCCCACGGACGACGAGGGTGTAGGCCACGAAAATGGCACACCCAGGATCACCATAATCAAAAATCAAAACTCGTTAATGGAGAAATTATCGATTCGCGTACCTGGTTTGGAATCTATCGAACTTGACGCGGAATTTGCAACGGTTTCCGAACATGAACTCAAGTGCTTCTCCCATATACCCTTCGTTAGAACACTGGCCTAATGAGATTGCCACTCACGAGAAAAAAGTTCTCTCTAGATCCGTATGTAAGTCAGATTGTGCATCATCAGGTTAGGGGAGGGACTTAAGCGCTATTTATAGAGTCTTCGACCACGGGCCCTCTCATTACGGGTCCGGCCCACACCAACCAACCCCATATTAGACTTATTAAGAACTCATATATTTTACCTTTATTAGACCAAACTAACTCAGTTAATTTCAATTAATGAAGCCCACATTAGGAAATTCTTATATTCTCCCACTTGGGCGATATTAATTGAAACAGAACTGTGTGCGCACTTTTATATTGGTCTAGAGATTATTCTTAATAGTCAATCCGATCCCATAAAGTCTCGAACACCGAATCATGGCAGTAATTACATGTACTCATACAGAGCCTTCTATGGTCACGAGTGCTTTTAATTTTACTGATATGGATTCAATATGGTAGTGTGTCAAATGGATAATACCTCATAATAAGTAATACTTCATGTATTGTCCATTTTGTTAGTCCAAAGTCTCTCTCCTTAAGTGTCATAAAATCTAGTGTGTTATCAGAAAATATCCTTCATGGTTTTAATGAATCTTCATATGTCTTACCTTGATAGTTAACTGTACTTTATATGTAACAAGATATATCGTTAAGGCTAATACCAAGAATGCCCCATAGTCTGTACTCAAGATTTACATAATGTCTCGAGATTTTCATCAAATATGTGTACTCAACTTGATAAATCTACATTCACAAATACCTCATTGAATGCAAAAGAGTTGATACATATTCAAATATTACAAAATGTAACGAAATCAGATATAAACTTCATAAGAGCAACATAAAACTAAACAGCTCCCACTAATTAACAGTATCCCATGATACTCCTAATCCCATGTATCTTTTGTCCTCTTTAAGTACCTCAAAACCTTCTTGGCAGCAACCCAATGATCGTGTCTTGAATTTGACTGATATCTGCCTAGAAGTCCTGTTGCAAAAGCAATATCTAGTCTAGTATATACTTGAGCATACATAATACTCCCAAGCGCACTAGCATAAGGTACATTCTTCATTTGGACTTTCTCAAAATCCGAATGAGGACATTGTGATAGACTCAACTCATCACCCTTACTGACAGGAGCAATTCCTGGCTCACATTACTACATATTGAATCTTTCTAAGATATGATCAACATATGCCCTCTGAAATAAACCCAATAGATGGCGAGAACGATTCCTATGAATCTCAATACCAAGGACAAAAGATGCCTCACCAAGGTCCTTCATATCAAAGTTATTTGACAACATCTACTTTATCTCATGCAGTAAATCAAGGTCACTGCTTGCAAGTAGGATATCATCCACATAGAGTATAAGGAAAATAAATTTCCTCCCACTGACTTTACAGTATATAGACTAATCTACTTTGTTCTCAACAAAACCAAATGACGCGATAGCACTATGAAACTTTGAGTACCATTGTCTAGAAACTTGCTTGAGACCATAAATAGACTTTTTCAGTTTACATACAAGCATACCTGAATCATTTGCCGCAAAACCTTCGAGTTGCATCATATAGACTTCTTCATTAAGGTCTCTATTGATAAAGGCAATTTTAATATCCATCTGGTGTAACTCCATATCGAAATGAGCTACTAATATCATGATCACTTTAAAAGAATCTTTAGAAGAGATTAGAGAAAAAGTTACTTCATAGTCTACTCCTTCTCTCTGAGTGAAACCTTTGGTTACCAGTCTTGCTTCAAACTTCTCAATCTTTCCTTTGGAGTCCCTTTTAGTATTATACACCCATTTGTAGCTAATGGGTCTATGACCTTCAAGTAATTCAACAAGTTCCCAAACATCTTTATGCTTCATAGACTGTATTTCATCTCTCATTGCAACCAACCACAGTTCCGACTGAGGACAAGAAACAGCTTCCACATAAGTCACTGGATCAGCTATAGAACCGATATTGTAGTCTTGCTCTCCTATATAGACTAAATAGTCCGGTGGTATAGCTGATCATCTCTCCCTAATGGATCTCCTTATTGGAGCAGCAACAGCCTCATCCTGCACCTGAGAGCCTTGAGAAACTTCATTAGGAGCTATCTTGACAACAAGATCCTGAGCCTCAATAGGTTCAATCTATGATGTGGGAGTCTCCACAATTATATGTATGGGAAGAGATAAAGATATAACATTACCCACCGTACTATTATCCTCAATAGTCTGTGAGCAGCTGCTTTCTTCATCCACATCAAGCTCTAGAAACTTCGTTGTCTGTGATTCCACAATTCTTGTGCCTCCATTGGAATTATAGAACTAATATCCCTTCGAATGTTCTGGGTAAGATTCAAAGTAACACCGAATGGTTCTGGAGTCCAACTTACTTAATGTTAGATTATATAACTTCACTTCTGCAAGACATCCCCAAACCTTAAGATGGTTCGAGCTAGACTTACGTCCAGTCCATAACTCAAAAGGAGTCAATGGAACAGCTTTAGTAGGTACAGGATTCAGAATGTATAAACCTATTTTCAAAGCTTCACCCCACAGAAAATCAGGTAAATTTGTCCTATTAATTATACTCCTCACCATTTCTATAAGGGTACAATTGCGCCTTTCAGCTACACCATTTTGCTCAGGACTCCCAGGCATAGTAAATTGAGCCATTATCCTAGAATCCTCTAAGTATTTGGCAAATGGCCCCTTAAGCTATCCGGCATCGCCATGCTTGCCATAATACTCTCCACCTCGATAAGATCTAACAACCTTTATGACCTTTCCCAACTGTTTCTCGACTTCAGTCCGAAAAATCTTGAAATTATTAAGAGACTTAGACTTTTCTTTAATCAAGTACAGATAGCCATATCGAGAATAGTCATCAATAAATGTGATGAAATAAAAATTTCTATACAAGGTTACCATATAAGGTCCACTTATGTTAGTGTGAATGACCTCCAACATGTCAGAACTTCGGACTGCAGTTTTCTTCCTTATCTTGGTCATTTTACCTCAACAACAATCTACGTATGTCTCTAGGTCATCTTTAAGAGTAGGCGGGATGTTAGTCTTTATCAACCTTTTTACTTTATCCTTAGAGATATGATCAAGACGTTTATGCCACAATGCATAAGACTGTTCCTTAGGTAGTGATCTCTTGAAAATAACCTTTTCAACTGTATAAATGACGTATATGTCATTGGGAGACAAATACAATCTGTACAATCCGTTGAACATATAACAGCACCCAACCTTATTTGAATTAAGAAATAAAGAAATAACATTGTTTTTGATTTCAAAAGAGTAGCCATACATGTCCAAACACGATACGGAAACTAAGTTCCATCTAAAAGAAGATACATAAAAAGTGTCTTTCAACATTAATCTAAAACCAAAGTCTAGAATCAATATAACATCTCCCACAAACACAACATCAGTTTTCTCATTGTTTCACACAGTGAGTCTTGACTCATCCTGATTTGGCTTCCTCCGATTTATGAATCTCTGTATGGTACACGCAACATGATTAATTGCACCGCTATCGAGCTATCAAGAACTGGATGGTGCTTCTGATAGGTTGGATTCACAAACAAGTGCCAAAGAATCATTACGTGTAGGCTCACGTTTGGACAACCAAGTTTTGAACTTTCCACAGTCCTTCTTTACGTGACCTTTCTTCTTACAAAAGAAGTGGCGGTCACCATCCCTTTTGAATGATGTTTTCTTTGGACCCATATTATCATATTGATCGGTAGTGTCATGAGTACCTTTATGAGTACGATTTCTGGACTTCTTACCCTTCCTTTTGTGGGAACCAGAAACATATAAGGCTAGATGCTCTTTTTCCTTCTTAAGTTTCTCTTCCTCTGCCACCACCCTTGTTATCAAGTCATTCACTGACCAAGTCTTGTCTTGGGAATTTTAATTTGTCTTTATAATTCCAAAATCAGGTAGAAGGGTGTTCAGGGCTTGATGCACAATACAAGCATCAGGAATGGAAACATTAAGAGCTTGAAACTTCGTCTTTAGGTCTACCATCCTAAGGACATAATCTCCAACCCCAGTAGTACCATCATACTTCATATTAAAGAGCTTTTGAAGAAGTGTACCAACCTCAGCATTAGATGAAATGCGGTTTCTAACTTCTAAGGCTGCCATCATTTTCTTAGCAATACAGTCAGCTGGCATATCACTTTTTAAGTGTTCTTGAATGGATTTCTTCATTGTCAATAAGCAAATCCAATTGCTCTTTTCCCAGGCAGCATATTCCGTTTTCTCAGCTTCAGTACTGGTGGCCATGATATTTACCGGCTTATCCTTTATAAGAGCAATGTGAACATCCACCAACTCCATTCCAAATAGAAAATCCTCTTTCCATTTCTTAAAGTTCAACCCAGTAAGGACCTCAATGGAAATGGAATTGCCATTTACCGAAAAGGTGACTAGAAAACAAACAAATAATACAATCAGCATCATGTGAGGTCCTTACTGGACAGAAAATATGATATATAGTTGTACACTCTCCACATGACAGCGGCCATGAAAATATATTCTAATCTTTCGTGAAACCACCATCTTTGGATGTATGAACCACAAAGATCAATCATTTCTCAAGTACATGCTATACATGTACCCCTCCATGAACTAATACAAGATCACTTCCTTTGAGAGTATGATCACGCAATAGAACATGAGACATCCCTCCACAATATGAGACCGATATTTCTCAAACCTAATCAAGTATGCCACTTTGGCGGTCACTACCCAACTGAATCCTTGAAAATCTCTCATATCAGGGATATAAGCTTTATGTATCACATTCGCTATATACATGTAATGCTAGATGTAAAGACAGGAACATATATCTCTGAAATTATATGTCATGCTAACTATATTGTTCTATTCATTAATAGACAATAAATTACACTCTACACGGTCCTTATGTGGTGATATACATGTGAGCTACCATATGTATTTCCAAAACCATAGAGAAATACAAGAAAATACACAAAAATACCCTAAAATACCCGTATATAGGGTTCTATACATATTTTCACATCTATAAAAGCTTCAAACATGTAAAATAAATACACCACAACGTAGAGAATCTCAATACGAGTGCGTGGGTACCAAGAACGTCCAAAACGGACGTTGGACGGGCCCTCTCAAGCCGCCGGAAGGCGCAGCGCGTGCACGCGTATTTAGCCGATCAAATCGGTCTGAACAGCCGGTCCGACCGGTTGACCGGTCCAACCGGTCAACGGACCGGTCCTATCGATTGATCGATCGGGTCAACAATCGGGTCGGTTCAGGTCAGGATCCAGGTTGGGTCAAGATCCGAGTCAACCGGATCCGCGCCCTCGCTAACGTCAGCCTGCGGTTACCGGCAGAAAAATGCACCGGTTCGGCACAGCCGCACGTGGCCGTCATGTGCTACCGCGCCCACGACGCGTGTGGGCGGATGCAGTCTCCTTCAGTGATGTGCAGCCCATCATTCTTCTTGTCTCGACGAGTAGATTCCGAATATGTAACAAAATTTTACATTCAACTGACAAAAAATTCCGTACTTGGGTAAAAACCTCTCGGACATAACAAAAATGGTCATAATCCGCATGTTTCAGTTCTAATCTATAGAAGGCTCTAATACCACATGTAGGCCACGAAAATGGCACGTCGAGAATCACCATAATCAGAAACCAAGACTCGTTAATGGAGAAATTATCGATTCGCGTACTTGGTTTGGAATCCATCGAACTTGACACGGAATTTGCAACGGTTTCCTAAAACGAACTCAAGTGCTTCTCTCCTATACCCTTCGTTAGAACACTGGCCTAATGAGATTGTCACTCACGAGAATAAAGTTCTCTCTAAATCCGTATGTGAGTCAAATTGTGCATCATCAGGTTAAGAGAGGAACTTGAGCGCTATTTATAGAGTCTTCGATCACGGGCCCTCTCATTACGGGCCGGGCCGTACTCGACCCACACCAACCAGCCCCATATTAAACTTATTAAGAACCCATATATTTTATCTTTATTAGATCAAACTAATTCAGTTAATTTCAATTAATGAAGCCCATATTAAGAAATTCTTACATAGGGCAGAGAGGAGTGTCTTTGATTCAATTGGTAGAAACATCAAGTGAGAGGATTGTCATTGATTCGTGATAGCCGCAAGATGAAGCAAGGGTGAACAGATTTAGAAACTGAAGAGAGCTTAGAGAAGACTCTAGCCAGAGGGGAACAAAACAATACGGAAAAAGAGACAACTTTTTATTCGCTTTTTCGAGAGTGGAAGAGACTGAGAATGGCTAAGTGACAAGAACGAGCAAGAGCAGAGGCAAAGTGGGTGGGAAAGGAAAATATTAATACCAACGGGGGCTTTTTGGTTTTACAGAGTTCTATTTTATACCTTTTTTTTTTTTACTGAAATACTCCTTCTCCAATGGGCAGAAGAGTTTTTCTTGATAAAATGGGTCCGCTTTGGTCTCTTATTTAAAAATTTTCTCGAAATATTTTTGAAATAAAGAGAAGATAACGTAAGTGCGTTAGATTTATCTAGCGTAGTTAAGTTCTCAAATCCATGAATCTCTAGTTTGCAAAAGTAAAATGTTCTCCCACATTTTACTTGGATTTATAATTGACCTGTAATTGATTAGTGGTGACTCATAAATGATTTGAATTTGAATTGCATGTTTAATTGATTAAATTAAAATCCCAAAGTTTCTATTGGGATGGACTTAGGAGACTCCACACTAAGTGTAGACTTAGTAATTCATTAGCTTTCCCTTAGTGGTTTACCTCCGTGAAGGTCGCAACATTCACCTAATAAGTAGTAATTGATTTGAGTGGATATAAATGTCGTGTTTTGGGAACAATTAAAAATATTCACTTGGTATTTCAAGGAGAAACATTTCGACAACCCAATTAACATCAAATTCAATAAAGATGGGAGTAGTTTTTCCTAAAGCCTAATTTGACTCGCATTGATAACCGATTTTGCACGTCTCATGCAATTCACGCATTCTTAAATTAGGTATGAAAAACTTGTTATATTTCATATATGGCATTTCAAAATCCCACATCAAATAAGAAAGACATTATTAAATGATTCCCCCGTTTTCTTCTGTCACTAAGGTTTCTTTGAATTTTTTACTAACAATGAAAGTTGAGAATTACCCAAGCACCATCTTATTTGGTTACTTCAAGTATTCCTTTTGTAGGGTTGGCCCACTAGAATGGGCGGGATCATCACAAATGGCATCTGAGCAAGACCACCTACAGTAGAGATGTGTGGTTCTTGGACGAACTAGATCTATACCTAATTTGACAAGGTGGGGAGTAATGGGGAGTAATCACTGACATGAGAGGTCTCAGATAAAGTGTAGTTTCTGGCATGCTTCTATCATGACGGGAATGGACCGGTCCAAGCATAGAACATGGGGAGTATTACTAGGCGACACAGCCAGAACATTGGATGGGAGAGGCATATTGAATAATTCATACAAAAAAATAATCACCACCTTATATGGTTATGTTTACTTCTTTTAGAGGCCTTGACTCATGGGGGATTGGTTGGGTCATCACGCCCTATGCATAACCATTCTCATATTCTAAATTATAGATAGGTCATCTAATGTGACATGATTAAGCTTTCTTGCGGAGATACCAACCTTTTTGTCTCATGCACAATCTCATGTAGCTATTATGAATGTGTTAGCACCAAAAAATGACAGAAATGTGAATTGACCATTTTGAAAGAGATATTGGAATTGTGAGGCCTTGATATATTAAGCAAGATATCAACTATATAATTATAAGATGTCATGCAAATTATGTCAGTTAGATTGTGATTGGCATAGATTTGGCCAACACCTAGATTAACATGCTCGAGATTGGTATTAGTCAATGTGGATGCCAAAATTTGACATGTATGGCGTGGATGGTTGGTACCGAAGCATAGGACGAAGACTAGTGCGTTATAAGTGGCACAAGTAGTCAGCATACATATGGTCAACACATGGCAAACCGGTGCACATGAATACTAAATCCAGTAACAGAAATTTTTTTTTTTTTTTTTTTTTTGGTAAGGGAGTAACAGAAATTGATACTAGCTGCGTCCAAAACATGAGAAATATGTCCAAAACGTGGGGGGCATGTCCAGAATGTGCAAAGCACATTGACAACATCAAGAACAAGTCTTAGAACATGGAATTATAATTCTAGAGGCTCATGACTATAAGGACACATCCAAAACCGATACCAACCTATAGGGCCCGCGTCCAAAATTTTGAATTGCGTCCAAAACTTGGTAAACATGTCCAGAACCAGGAGAATAAGTTTTAGAACATGAAAGTGATACCCTAGAGACTCATGATTATAAAAAAGAATATCTCAAATATGAAGAAAAAAAACAACATCAAATAAATCACAGGATTTTATCTGTTTTATCTTAGTCCTGCATACGGTTAATGTGTTCATTTCTAATTTGTAAACCCTTTGATTAACCGTACAAGAACAAATGTTTTTCATATTTGCCAATATGGAGTTTGGCCTTCATGGGAGAGTATACCTTGACGGTTAGCATTCATTTGACAATTTTTTGGGAAATAGAATGATCCTTTTGAATAGAAACATGGGTCACTCGTAGCTGAAGTCTTATCGCAGAGAGAGAGAGAGAGAGAGAGAGAGAGAGAGAGAGAGAGAAAGAGAGAGAGAAGTGGGTGATAGTTAAGGCTTTGGATGCCTTGAAGTTCAAATAGTAGAGACATGTGTCAACATACAGAAAATGGCATGGGTAAATTGAGACACAAATAAATGATCCTCATCCATCAAAGAGAGATCTGAAGTTTAATCCATGGAAGATAATCCAAGTACTTCATTATAGTTCTTTGTCCTCTCAACAAATAAACAAATTTGAATATAAACAATGCTCACTCGTGGCTAAACTCGTTTGACTTCTTATCGTAGATGGAGGCAAGAATTCTCTTCAAACATTTATTGTAGACGAATGGTCGCTCCAATATAGCAAGGTGGCCTGCTTTCTCAATGCACTCCAATGTGGCTTTATTTCCCAATTTTCTGCTTAAGAGAAAGTAATTGAACAAGTCAAACACCGGCAAAGGAATCAAGTGGAGCGAACATGTATCAACAAAGAGTCGAAGATGTAACGTCAGAAACATTACCGCATGGGAAGATAAAAAAACATTATTTTAGGACTATGACAGTGTCGGATGCATGTTGTGACTTAATTCCACCATGTAAGCTGTGTGTGCGCGCATATTATATATTAATATATATATATATATATATATATATATATATATATATTTAAAGTAGACTTTTGGATATTAAATGCACGAAAATTCAATGAATTGGGTATTTTCTTTTTCAAATGAAAGTTTAAGAGTATTGCCAAGGAAGCGAAAATTAAAGAAAAATAGACTTTGGGACACTAAATGCACTAGATTTCATATATTGTTTTTCAAAAAAAAATATTAACTTTTTGCTAGGATAACGAAAGTTAAAGGGAAGTATAATTTTTTTAACACTAAATGCTCTAAATTTAGTGAACGAGTCATTTCTTTTTCAAATAAAGTTTGCAGATTTTCACCAAGAAAGTGAGATTAAAGGAAATCTTTTGAAAATAAATGTGCATAAAAACAATTACGTTGCAAAGATAGATCTTTCTGTATATGTATATGTAAATAACATTAATTAAGCTACGCACAACACAATAGAAAAAATGATTGATAATCTACTCAATGTGGAAAAAGAAAAAGTAAAAAAAGATGGACGTTACTCTTTGATATCCTTCATTACTGCCACACTGAATATCTTATCGTCCTCGCCGCAGACTAGATGGACCTTCTGCAAAGATCAATTATCATCAGCATATTTCTTAAATAGGTATGGTATCAAAGAATACAATAATAAATAGATTAATCAAGAACTGAAATATAAAAGTAAGGTTGAATTTACATATCAAAAGTAGACAGTTTTGATCATTATAAAGGAAGCTGGAGGGACACGATTTGTCCACCCTGTCTCGTGATTGCATGCACCCATTTGTATCGTTTATCCAAGAGTTGGGTTAAACTACTATAGTCACTAAGCGACATGGAATAGGAATAAGGTTTGAATCTTCTTGTGAGTACTTTTTCTTCTGCAAATTTTTTATTTTCTGGTCAAATATAGTTGTCATCAGATTAGGTCACCCATGCTCACCCCTCTCTCCTGACAAGAAACGATACTAGCATGTGAGCTCAATACACGTGAGCCATCTCACAGCCTCATCGACTTTCATCTGTACAAAGTAATATGCATGAATATGATTACCCTTTTTTGCTTTAAGAAAAGAAAGAGGACGCTTCTTCAGGTTAAATTAAACCTGGGAGTACTCTGGCAAAGTGAAGCCCTTGTCTGGAATGACCAGAGCCTCCAGCAGCTCAGCTCTCTCCTTTCTGCAGTCAAACATGACCTACAATCAAATAATGAAAAGCCATGCTTATCCAAAATTTAGAAAGAAAAAAAAAGCAATAAAATCTCACTTTCATCATGATCCGTTAAACATACGTAGCTATCCCACTTCGACTATTCTCTTCTAGTGAAATTTTAAGAAGTCAAAACCTAAATAGTTCTTGTTTAGAGTGTAGACCTAAGGCCCATTTATTTTGGGTATTTAAGTAAACAGACTTCTTTTCACTTTTTCGAAAAGTATTACTTGAACTTTAAGAAATCATTTAAAAAATGATAAATGATTAATGTGAACGCTACTCTCAAAGACTTTTTGAAGCGTTCGGACAAGTAAAACTCTTGTAGGTGGCTCGGAACAAGAAAACGCGCTATGTGCATCAGGACGGCCTTATTGTTTTTTCCTTTAGTTATAGAGAAGTAATTTATGTTACTTCATGTGCAGTAAGTCTTAGGGTTTTGTTATTTTCGTGTTATTTCTTTATGTTACTTCAAAATGTTGTGATTCCTAGAATTAAGATTGAGGCTCTATTTATTTCTGATATTCTATCATAACACTCCCTTTTTTTGTCTCTCCAGAAGTATAGAAGACAGAGAGATTTCTCTCCGTGTGCTTTGTGCGTATCCGAACTCACTCACGTTTATCTGTTTTCTCCGCATCAAATTCTAAATATCAATATTTCCACAAAAAGAAAAGACTTCTATAAATATCAATATCTCAGGTGTTATGACAAAGTCATATGGGAGTTTGCAACATTGAAAAACTAAGTCAAATTGTAAAAAATATATATTAAATTAGGGGGAAAGAGTTGAAAGAAAGGAAGGCGTTCGTGATGGTGCTTACTCTGCCCTAAGATGCTGCCGAAGGTGACGGCTTGGCGGCAGCGAGCGCGACACTTGCGGATCATGTTGAATCTGAAAAAGTAGCTAAATATATCTGATTTTAGGTAAATGTGAGTTCAGGGTGTGGTCGAAGATGGATGTGCATGTCATTTTCTTATCGGATGGTCAGAGGGATTTATCTTGAACTTTGTTTTGACATTAAAAACCCCAAACTATACCCACTGTAACACATTTACCATAAACTTTTTCTTGTGACGTAAAAAACCCCAAATGTGTTCTCATGTGACACATTTACTCTCCGTTAAAGTTTCTTTAGATGATTTTTCAGTCAAAATAATGTCGTTTTATTTCACTTAAGTCACATGACGCGCCATGTCAACACTATTTGTTTTATAGTATCTATGTAGGTAGATTTTTAACGATTCTCATTCATAGAATATTGATGGAGAGTAAATATATCACCCAAATACAAATCTCTATTTTACCCTTAATTAGTGTAAAAAATGAAAATATAGAAAATGGAAGAAAACTTAATTAACCAAAGTACACATAATAGAAAAAAAAACCAATAACAACACTAAACAATATAAATTTGTTAACATTCGATAAATATAATCACTTAAATAAACTAAACAAAATATTTTAAGAAAAGGAATAAACACAAATGACAAAAATTGACGACTCATTATGTATGAAAGCAAGAATATTCAATTGAGTGCGTGGTATGGAACCAATGAGTTTCAAGGTATGAAAGCAATAATGTTCAAATGACAACAGTATCTTGATAAATCACTCAATCTTTAAATTTTAAAAATGATTAGCATATCTTTCGGATTTCTCTTTATAGTATGAAAGCAAGAAAATTCAATTGAGTGTGGTATGGAACCAATGAGTTTCAAGGTGTTTCTGTGCCTTAGTTACGTAGAAGAGTTTATGGAGCTCATACCTCTAAAAAGTCCTTGAAAACACGATTAGGGATCGTAGGCAACTTGTGGCTCCCAACTTCAAGCATCTTCTTCACACCATCTACAGAATTAGGCATCAAAACCTCCGGCCATGTCGGAAACCCCAACTTCTCCAAGCTCTCTTTGCTTATCGACTCAGTCAGCGCCGGTACGGTGCACGTCGCCACCACCGACTCTACCAGGTCGGGCCGCGACTTGGCCAACTTGAATGCCACCATCCCGCCGTAGCTGAACCCCACCAGTGTGCACCGCCGCAACCCGAGCGCCGCCAGCCCCTTCGCCACGCACTCCGCCTGGAAGTCCACCGTCCGGCGGCTGTCGCCCGTGGCAGAGCCGCCGAAGAAGAGGAGGTCCGGCACGTAGACGGCGTACTTCCTCGCAAGCGCGAGCACCTGGAACTGCCACGTCATCATGCCATCGCCGACGAAGCCGTGGAGGAAGACGACAGCGTTCTTGTTCTTGTTGTTGTTTTGGGGTCGGGTTGGAGCCCAGAAGGTCATGACAGTTCCGGGTTCGATCTCGATCTTTCGAGGTCTCACGCCGGCGAGCTTCATCGCCGCTCGCAACAAGGGCTGGTAGAGCTTGATTGTGTTCACCATTCTCTCTCTCTCTCTCTCTCTCTCTCTCTCTCTCTCTCTCTCTCTCTCTCTCTATATATATATATATTTGTTCTTGTCTGTACAGCAAAAGTGATGGTGGTGCCTCCGAGTGTCTCTTTTTATCGAACAAAATTGCAGAAAGTCAAAGTTGCCAATATGCTAAAACCAGTGACATTGGAATGGGCGTGCAGTTGTTCGTTGCTTTTCCACATTTCCATCATGTGGGGGAATAATCACCTATCAATTTTATTTCTGCACGTCTTTACTTTATTAGGGTTAAACTCAAAGTCAAATTCCCCCAGCACTTAGAGAAATCGCACACGGATCTCATAATATTTTATTTTTTATTGCTTTGCTTCAATTGATCTTTTATTAGAATGCTGCAGCTGTTACTCTCAACTTAATTTTCCTTTTCCATTTCTTGCTGTATAATGACAGTCCTTGTCTGTTGTTGACCTGCCACAACAACCGCATCTGGAAATTGATTTCTTTAATTATTTCTCTGTAAGTTTGTTGGATTTTAATAAATATATCTGCTTTTAAGTTTGTGTCGGAGACGTGGACTTTGAAAAAGATGACCAGTCAGATCACTAAACGTCATTAATGGATTAGTTACTTTTCGAATTAATACTATGAATTACAAAAAACCATAAATCATATTCACTATAATAGGCCTAATTCCCTAAAAAATCCTCAACTTTAAATCAAGTTTCAAATCCGTCCCAAACTTTTTTGTTTTAAAAAAAAATCCCAAACTTTAGGTACAATCTCGAACCTACCCACAACTTTTTTTTTCTAGAAAAAAAACCCCAAACTTTAATTCTAGTCTCAAATCTACCCCGAATTTTGTTTTGTGTAAAAAAATCACTAAAATTCAATTTATTTTCAAAAATATACCCCGTGATGCAGTATCAACTTGATGTGGCACTTCCACATCGATAACAAATCTACATCAACCAAGTAATTGGGCTTTTTTTTAGACAAAAAAAAGTTTAGAGCAAATTTGGACTAAACCTTTTTTTTAAATTAATAAAAAAAATTGGGGTGGATTTGTTATTTTCCCTAACTTTCATATCCTAGAATGCTAGAATGGTTTTATTTTGGAAAATTTCAACAATTTTTACTTGGTTTGGTTTGTTATCGAAGTATAAAAGTGAAGTCGGTTGTACCTATTGCCCCATTACTTTGCTGATGTGGATTTGTTATCGACATGGAAGTGCCACGTCAAGTTGGGACTAGATCATGAGGGTGTATTTATTAAAATAAATTGAAATTTGTTGATTTTTTTTACATAAAATAAATTTCAGAGCAGATTTAGGACTGAACTTAAAGTTTATGATTTTTCTTGAGACAAAAAAAGTTTTGGGGTAGATTTGGGATTGAACCTAAAATTTGGGATTTTTTCTAAGACAAAAAAAAATTCGGACAGATTTGGGACTTGACCTAAAGTTTTGGGTTTTTGAGGGAATTCACCCCCACTATAATAATAACATCTCAATCGTTTTTTTTTTGTCTCTAAAACCCTTAAACTAAGCACACTGTGATATTATTAGCCAAACATTTTCTTATGTCTTCATAAATCCTGATACCAATGTGACAAAAATATCCTTTAAATTGTCTTATGATGTCAAATATATGCCTCTGTTTTCTTGCCGTTGTCCAGCAAATCGCCACGTTAGATATTTAACAGGTGTCTTTATAGAGCTATGATGAAAGGGTTTTTTTTTTTTTTGTCAATGGCACACGTAGGTATCGAGCGGATCATCTTAATTTTCTTAACATCATAATGCCCTTTTGGAGAAAAAATATTTAAGAGGGCAAAATATTTTGACATGTTTGGCATGGACAGTTCATTTCGAACAACAGAATAAAGATTGGTATGTTGGAAGCGGTTGACATCCACATTCACAAGCAGTTGGCATACACGTGCCGTAGCGGTTGGCATGATTACCAAACTGTTACTACAAATTAGTACCGTGTCCAAAACATGAGAAGCGAGTCCAAATTGTGGGGGACACATCTAGAATGTGGAGAATACATCCAAACATGGAGAGCAAGTCTTAAAACATGGAATTGAGATTCTAAAGACTCGTGACTACCAGGACAAGTCCAAAACCGACACTAGCCTGTGGAGCCCGCATCCGGAACTTGAGGAGTATGTCCAAAACTTGGGGATTATGTCCAGGATATAGAGAACAAGATTTGCAATGTGAAAGTGAGATTTTAGAGGCTCAAGATTCTACCTGTTTTGAGCTTGTGCTGTCGGATTATAGTCCGAGTCACCCGTAAGCTTCATTGGTGGTCCTCTTTGAGCTTTAATACCAGACAAATGTTCTTCATATTTGCCAATCTCGAGTTTGGCCTTCATTGGAGAGAACTCCTCGAGGGCTAGCATCTATTTGGTGACTTTACGGGGATACAGAATGATACCAAGTATTTTGTTGTAGTTTTCTGGACTGTCAACAAATAATTAATTTTGCATATAAAGATGGGTCGCTCGGAGCGAAACCCATGTGACCTCTTATTGTAGGTGGAGGCAAGATTTCTCTTCCAACATTTATTGCGAGGGAAGGGTCGCTCCCACGAAGCAAGATGGCCAGCTTTCTCAATGCACTCCAGAGTTGCTTTATTTCCCAAATTTCTGCCAAAAAAAGTTAGGAAAAAGCCACAAAAAAATCTAAATTGTACCTACTGTAACACATTTACTGTAACATTTTTCTTGTAACATAAAAAAATCCCAAATTTATACATATGTGACACATTTACCCTCCGTTAAAATTCCATTAAATGATTTTTCGGCCAAAACGTGCAATGTCATCAATGTTTGCTTTATGGCGCAAACGTAGGCAAATTTTTAATGGTTTTCATTTTATAGAGCTTTTATGGAGGATAAAAGTGTTTTTTTTTTTTTTGATAACCCAGGGAACCCCCGCACGGCCGACAGCCGGGGAGTAAACCCTGGGGGCGACACGTGCTAGCCACCACACACGTGCCACCGGTTAAGTCACCCTGCGGCGCCCGGGATTCGAACACTCAACCTTTTGCGAGAGGAAGAGTGCGCGCTCCAGCAGCGCCACCCAGGCGGGTGGTATAAAAGTGTTCCGTAGGTACAAGTTTGGAATTTTTTATGTCATAAAAATAAAATTTAGAATAAATGTGTCATAATGAGCATAATTTAAAGCTTTTTGTGGCTTTTGCCCAAAAAAAATTATTGAATAAGTCTAAATTCAGGCTAGAGAGTAAAAGTCCGCAGAACAAAACCGTGAAAGCAACCAAAACCAATAAACATTTTTGACCAGGTGTAGGCGATTGGATTAGGACATCGCGATTGTCGCTCTCAGCTTAATCCTCGTTATAATATTTCTGGCTGTCTAGAGGTCATCCCTCGTCTGGGGTTGGCATATGACAGCTCCGCATCGAAGTTCATTTCTTTCATCATTTTCTGTAAGTACACCACTACATTAAATGAACTTTGATAAGACAATTCTTCTGTTGGTTTATGTCGAAGACGTGGACCTTTAGACGGGTAGCCAGCAAACCATTCATTTGCACACGGAGGAAACCCACCCCTCGCGCTGCATACCCGCCGCCGTCTACGGCATACGCTGCGCCAACTTTCGTCCCCGATGTCTCGCCATCTTCGTTAGTACTCGTATTTGCCCCGTGCGTCCGTTTTCTTAATTAAAAAAAATGACTTTACCGTCAATTTCTCGAGCATACGAATAAATGTGCGCTTTCTGTAAGGAACCCATTTATATCACAAGATTTATGCAGGATACAAACATATGCTCATTGGCCTAATTCACTGAATATGCTCCAATTTTATGTTCGATCCTAATCATGCCTTGAAAGTTTTTTTTATGTAAAATAAAATCACAAACTTTCGTGCAAGTTCCATATTTATCCCCTGTGAACCCTCCGTTCAAAGTCACAATTAATCGTTCAACATGGCACTTCCATGTCAGCTAGGGATGAGCACGGTTCCCAGGTAGAACCGGGAACCGCAGAACCGAACCGGCGGATTCAGTTCGGTTTCCGGTTTCATGAAGAGAGGGTCCGATTTTCGGTTCCCCATTTTTAGGAACGGGCGGTTCCAGTTCCCGGTTCCTATAGAAACTGAACTGGAACCGGGAACTGGAACCGGAATCCGTAAAACAGATTACAATTATTTTTTGATCTTTTCTTTCCCGTCTGTTTCACTTCCACTTGCAAGCATTTCTGCATTTCTGCCGTTCTCACGCTCTGCTAGGGTTCTGGCGGGCTCCCACCGTCTCTCCTCGGAGGTGCAATTCCGACCGTCCTTCTCGCTCGCTCGCTGGAACGCCCCGCGCGAGATTGCCAGCGACTGCATACCCTCGAGGGCCGGCCCGGCGTTCGTTCCCGGTTCGAGGGTCTCGAGTTCCCGCTTACACGCATTACGGTTCCGTCCCCGCCTCGATCGGCCGGCGACGGACGTCCATCGATCGGATTTAGCCCCCGCGGTTTCTGATGTCCAGCGGTTTTTGGCGATTCGTCTTTGCAGGTGGCACGACGCCGGGACTTACGACGCGAGGACGAAGACCGCCGGTCCGAACGGCTCGATTCGGAACAAGGAAGAGTACTCCCACGGCGCCAATGCTGGCTTGAAGATCGCTCTTGATTTCTGTGGTGAGAGGTTTCTCTGCCTTCGCGGTGTTGATTCCTTTGGCGGAGTGGTGTCTACGCCTCTTCGGCATCCGTGACTGAAGTAGTTTCTGGAGTTCATCTATTCATGCATCGACGGCAGTTTGGAGGACGAGCATGCAATTGTAGGTTGTGATTGTGCGAGTCCCGTTGCATGCTTGTTTGATACTAAATATATATAGGTGCATGGAGATTTGAGAGTCCAATTTCCATGGACGTATGTCTTCTAATACTTCAATTATAGCTTTCCTTCATTTGCTGCTATGGGAGGAGTTGCTTTTGCTTATGTTTTGTGTCATTTGATGAGTAATGGTTGACTTAATTATCTTATGATGTTTAGTGCACCCGTGTGGGGCGCGTCGTCTGTTATGTCGAAGACAGTTAACAAGTTTGTTAACATGATGCTATGTACTTACAAGTTCTTGAAGGGCCAAGCAGTGCGTTTGCAATTTTAGTTGGCTTAACGTTATACTCTGGACTTATCAACGGGATTTAATCTGCATACTCTGATTTACTTTTGTTACTTGCCTGTGGCATAGTGTTAGGTTCATCTAACCAAATTTAGATATATTTCCAATATTCATCAGTATAGAATGCATGAAGATAGTTGTTGCTTTAGACATTGGTACTTTCTTTAAAGAAATCCCTACAGTCTTCATAAAGTTGAGGTATATGTATTATCTTATGTTCAGTTTATGAGAGCATGCTTAAGATGGGTGGTTTAGTATTCAGTCTAATGCTTCCATGATTGTCGACCAAGGAAATTCTAAGACCTTTGCATATGTTTTACATGAGTTACCCTGTAGATATGTTATGATTATAAGAGTTTCAACTATACAACTGTACGAACCCATCATGGATAATGTCATAGCTTTGATGAATAGAGTTTTCTTGTGAATGGAGTTGAGATACAACTTCAGTCAGTATATTTACATTTGCTTTTCTGTTGGATACAGAGGAGGTGAAGTCCAAGTGTCCAAAGATTACATACGCAGATCTATACCAGGTGAAAAGACTGTTTAAAGGATTTGTTCTTCCATCTTACATATTACGAGTCGCCTCCCCCAATAGGTGGACGAAATCTTTGTTGATATGACTAGCTTAGTTTGAAAAAGACTTGAAATTCTTGCCATTTAACTTTGAAGTTTTATTCCCTCCAGCATGTCACATCTTTAAAACTAATGTGCATGCACGTATGGAAGCCCTTAATTGGCATAACCCACATATTCTCTATATTCAGATGCTTTAAGAGCAAATCTTTATGTATCTTGTTTTCAATCCCCTGGGCATTTAGTTCTCAGTTGCTTGTAGGAAATCTCCTCTGTCTAGTTCAACTGGTATTGTTCTTGGTTGATTGGTGGTTGGATGATGTTATATATAGCTGATCGATTCTAGTGGTTACTATTAAAAATGATTTATCAATTTGCAAGTATTGATCATTATGAGCGAAATGCCTGTTTCAGCTAGCAGGAGTTGTTGCAGTGGAAGTCACTGGAGGTCCCACTGTTGACTTTGTTCCCGGAAGAAAGGTACTCTGTTTTAGCTGTATGTGAGCAAGATAATTCTTACGAGTGCCTTATTCATTAAGTTTTTTTCTACCTGTAGGATTCAAAAGTTTCTCCAAACGAAGGAAGACTTCCAGATGCTAATCAAGGTATTTTGTTGTGTCAACTTTCCCTTTGTTGCCTGGCCTCCCTTCATTTCCCTGCATCCCTCCCTCCAAATATTATGGGTCACTGTGCTTCTTATTGCTCCAGGCAAAACGTTAAATAGCTATTTATTGTTTTCCTTAAGGTTGCTGCCTATTGATCTTGAAATGTATGTCCATCTCATCTGAATGTCAATTATTAAGTTTCCAGGAGAATGATTTGAATGAGATAAGAAGCACAGTATATATGCTTCTCTTGTTGAGCACTTTCTTGTGGGTGGGTTTGGGATGTGATTATGTGGAAATGGTGATCTTTCATTTTGATTAACTAAAACTAAAAAAAAAAAAAAAAGAACCTGATAGAACCTGGAACTGACCCTGGAACCTGTAACAGGGTAGGTTCCAGGTTCCACGTTTTGACGGGTAGGTTTTAGGTTCAAAAAAATGAGGAACCTGTACCCGAGGGTAGGTTCCAGGTTCTAGGTGGAACCTGTAAGGAATCTGAAACCGCTCACTCTTAATGTCAGCAGTAAATCCACGTTAGCAAACTAAAGTAGATTTAAAAATTATTACTCTAATTATGTTACTGGTCATAGAAAAATAAGGTTTTGTCTAGAAAAGTCCTCAAGAATTTGTTAAGATTCAAAACAATCAAATAAAAGTTTTCTGGGAAAAGGACACAGATAGTACCATGACGCTCACATTGGTGCCGTAACTTTTCGATGAGAAGTTTTATGTGGAAAATGTCTCTCTCTCTCTCTCTCTCTCTCTCTCTCTCTCGCTCTCTCTCTCTCTCTCTCCAACTCCTCCGTTGAAGAACAAGAAGAGAGGAAACAAATAGCTAAAACTTACATTCAAAAAGAAGGAAAAGCAAATTTTTAATCTTAATTACGGAAACTACTATGCAATTCGGCGGCAGTGGCAGAGACATTCCAATCCCCAATGTCGACGGCCATCGTGCCTTAGACTGAAGTCAACACGGAATCCATGATTCAATCCCGATTGTCGATCTCCTTAACCACCACAAATCACGACCTCATAGGACAACATGGTGGGCCTCAAGGACAAGCATAGCGCCTCCTCCAGCGCCCTATCTCCAAGGGTGTCCTTTGGGATAGGGACTCGGTCCGATGGTCTCCAATTTATCTCACAGTAGGGAGGTGTCGATTGACAGGAACTACCTCTTCTTGCCGAACATCCAGACCTGCAATTTTTTTATTTGATAGGGTTAAAGTTTCCGATTAAACCTAATGTAGCCTTAATTCGTCAGGAAATGGCTAAACAATGTCGTTTGTAAGAGTTTTTCTAATGTTGGCTAAATTTGTTAAGATTGAAATCTAAAGTTTTACGGGCTTGGTTTAATAAGGAGAGATGTAAAGATTCTTAATTAGTTTAATATAGAATTGGCTTGTGTGACCAAAGTAGAGTCTAACCTGTGATGAGAGGGTCTGTGGCTGATAACTCTATAAATAGTGCTTAAGTCTCTCCTTAAACCCTGATACACAAATTACCTAACATAAAGAGCAATTAACAAACACTAGTCGTAAGGGACAGTCTTATTAAGCCAATGATAAATAGGGTACAAAGGAGAAGCACTTGAGCTTGCTCCGTTCGTTTGGCGAAAAATGTGACATTTCTAGAAAATATTTTCCGGGATGGCATAATTTTCCAGTGTTCAGTTGAAATCTGAAAAAATCTCGAAAAATATTTTCCATTGTTCAGTATGGAAAAGATTTTCCTCTTTGCAATACTTTGAATATTTTTTAAAAATATTTTAATTTTCTTTTTTTTCTTTTTCTTCTTCTTCTTTTTCTTCTCCGGTAGGTCGTTGGCCACAGCCGCGGCCGGCGACCACCCACAGGCGAGCTCAAGCCTCGCTACAGGCCGGCTAGGCTCGAGCTCGCCAAATTCATGCAAGGCCGAGCTCGTGCCTCGCCAGACCCAGCAAGCCCGAGCTCGGGCCTCGCCAGATTTGGTAAGCTGGGCAAAGCTCGACCTCACCGGAATCTAGCTAACTCGAGCCTCACCGGCCTGTGGCCAGGCTCAAGCTCACCTGTGGTCAATTGCCGGCCATTGCCGTGGCCGGCAACTGGTCGGAGAAGAAGATAGAAAAGAGAAAGAAGAAGAAAAAAGAAAAAAAGATAATGAATGAAGCAAGAAGGTGAGGGAAAATGTTTTCCTCTTTTGAAAAGAGGAAAATATTTTCCTTACTTTTGTTCATGTTTTCACTCATTGAGGGAAAATATTTTCCGTGGGTAGTTTATTTTCCGCCCCCGAACACCGGAATATGTTCCACGAAACAAACAGAGCCTAAAGTGTCGCTCTTTCGCATTACAAACAATAGATTCTAAATTAGGTGTACAAATCTTTTTCTCGATTACTATGTTCTAACTTTCTGACTATGAATCTTGGGATGCTGTTTTTGCATCTTATATGTGGTATTAGAGCCGCCACAGTTTAGGGTTAGAACCTTTGGATTTGGCCTATTTTCGTAATTTTTATCCAATGAAAATTGATTTTGATCTCATAAACGGGAAAATATTGTCGAGACGAGAATTTTGGGGGTGGCACGTCTCCAGGGGACGCCGCATATGCCTCCATGTACGGACACGCGCCGCTACGGTGTTGGTGTGTGTCGGCCATGCATAACCATTGCCTAGTGCGTTGCACGGGCTAGGGTTGACATCAGCTATCCACCGATGCAGGTTGACATGATTGACGTGGGTGCAGGGAACCTGACCCATTACTATTGACTGAATGGGTCAAACAAATTGAACCGGCGATCCAGGTTGTATAAAGCACACCAAGCGTGCGCTATACGCGTCGCGCATTCAAGCAGCACGTGAAGGTTCCTTTTGGAGCATGCTTGGTGCTTGCGCTCTTGTATCTTGATGCTCTACAATATGCTATATTCAATTCACATGTTTGATTAATGATGTGAAAATAAGTACACAACCCTATATACGTGTTTTTTTTAGGTATTTTTGGCATTTTTCTGTACTTCTATATGGTTCGAAAATACAAATGCTAGCCCACATGTATATCATAACAAATAGAATGTGTAGAGCGTGATTTATTGATAGCATGTATAAGGTTTAGCATGTATCAATAGATGGAAAAATGTAATTGGCATGGCATGTGATTTTAGTGACAAATTACTCTTGCCTTTAAGTCTAAAATTACATGTTTACGGTAAATGTGAGACATAAATTTTATATCACTGGTATGAGAGAGTTTCAAATATTCAATTAGGTTGTAACTACCAAAGTAACACACTTAATTGGGTTTGAGAAATATCGATCTCATATTGTGGTGGGATGTCTCATATTCTAATATGCGGTTATACTCCCAAAGGATGTGATTTTGTGTTGGTTCATGGAGGGACACCTGTATAGCATATAATTAAAGAGTGAGTGATTCTAGTGGTTTATCATCCAAAGGTGGTGAATTCATGAAAGTTGGAATATATTATCATGGCCATTGTAATGTAGAAATTATACAATTGCATGTCATATATTTTATCTAAAGGTGATTATATGATGATGTATGTAACTCACGGTTTCAAGTTACATAATACTCACATGATGCTAATGTATAAATTGCTTGTTTTTCAATCACCTTCTTTGTAAATGGCAACTCCATTGTGATTAAGGTTGGTTCAAACTATAAGAAATGGAAAAATGATTTTCTGTTTAGGATAGAGCTGATGGATGTTCATATTACTTTTACTAAGGATAAGTCAACAAATCTCACTGACACCGGTACGGAAGCCCATAAAGCACACTTTGCCGCCTTGGAAAAGATCAATAGGATTTGCTTATTATCTATGAAGTGATCCATTTGTGAACACTTCAAAAGTGGCTTGCCAACTGATTGCAATGCTAAACAAACGATGGAAGCCTTGGAGGGTAGGAACCGTGTCTCGTCTAATGCTGAGATTGTGATACATTTGCAAGGACTCTTCAATATGAAGTATGATGGTTCGATGGGTTTATGGATTACATTCTTAGGATGGTAGACCCGTAAATAAAACTTCAAGTCATTCAAGTTGCTATTCCAAATACTTGGATAGTGCATCAAGCCCTAAACACCATTTCACCTGATTTTAGAAAATCAAAGATCAATTATAACTCCCATGATGAGACATGGTCAATTAGTAACTTGATAGCTAGGTTGGTGACAGAGGAAGAGAAACTAAAGAAAGAAAGAAGGCACCTTGCCCTGTATGCCTCGAGTTCCAACGATAAGAAGAGTAAGAGGTCCAAAATTCATACTCATAAAAAACCTCCCAAAATCTCCGGTCATTTTGACAGTCTAGGTCCTAAGAAAGCTTCTTTCAAGGAGGATGGTAATCAATGCTTCTTTTGTAAGAAGAGAGGTACTATAAAGAAAGATTGCAACAAATATAAAGCCTGGCTGTTTAAGCGTGAGCATTCAGGTAATGATTTTTTGGCATTTGCTTGTGAATCCAACCCATTAGAAGCCCCATCCAGTTCATGGTGGCTAGATAGCAATGTAACTAATTATGTTGCATTTACTATATAGGAATTTACAAACCGAAGGAAGCCAAATCAGGATGAATCAAAGCTTACCGCAGGAAACAACAATTAAGTTGACATCAAGTTCGTGAGAGACGTGATTTTAATTCTAGATTCTTGTTTTAAATTGATGTTAGAAACACAATTTATGTACTTTTCTTTACACAAAGTTTAGTTTCCATATCATATTTGTACATGTATGTCTACTCTTTTGATAAATAAAAATACAATTTCTATTTTTTTTAATTAGAATAAGACTGGGTGCTGCAATATCTCCAATGGATTGTACATATTATATTTAACTCCCAATGATACATACATTGCTTATACGGCTAAAAAGGCTGTAGTAGCTTCACTCATGTATACCACCAGACTATATATTCTATCTAAGAGAGCATGACTATGATATTGGATGTGTGGTTGATCTATTGACTTAGGCAGATTTTGTTTCTTGTCCTCAATTATATCTGTGGTTGGATGCCATAAAAAACAAAATGCAATCAATGAAACATAATAGTGTTTGGGAGCTTGTAGAATTGTCTAAAGGTCACAAGCCCATCGACTGCAAATGGGTGTATAAGACTAAAAGGGACTCCACAAGAAAGATTGTAAAATTTAAAGCCAGATTAGTAGTCGAGATTTCACTCAAAGAAAATGAGTAGATTATGAAGCAACATTTTCCCCAGTCTCCTGTAAAAGTTCCTTCAAAGTGAGCATGGCATTAGTAACTTATTTTGATATGGAGTTACTGCAAATAGATGTTAAAACTGCCTTTCAGAATAAAGACTGTCATGACCCCTCAAAGGTGAACCACCTAGGGGTTGGATAATGGATTACTAATCCTAAACCTAGCTCGAGCTCTCCTAACCTCATATCAATTTGTAACTTAATTCAAGTTCTTAATATGCAAATTATTTTCATTTAGGAGTCGCTACCAATCTATTTTTTGTAAGTCGATCAAAAACCCAAGTAAAGTGTGGGAGAATTACTATACTTCTATGAATTAGAAATTAAATGAATTCAAGAACTTGATTATTCTAACGTCTTTTCGGTACCATTTCATTTATTTCTAAAAGCATTTATGCAGGTAGCTCGGATTGATTTTAACTTAGACACTAACATACAGGGAGTAATCACATGTGAGTGTGCAACCATTAAAAATAACAATAAATAAACAAAGCAAATGAATTGCAAGAAAGCAAAGCAATTGGACACACCAAAACAATCAAGTATTTTTGGGATTTTCTTTTATCTTAAAAGAAAGTCTAAACAATATGACATTCGATTTCCTAACATGCAAACTATATGATATGCATATGAATTTTTTGGTATTTTATTATTAGAATTCGAAATTAATAAATAGCTTAATTAAACTACATAAAATGAATACTTGTCTAATCTTGTTTAGGGATTATTTTGACCTGAACCCTATCTTATCACATAAAACTATTTTAAATATGCAATAATATTTAAACATGCAATGTTATCTAAATTATACTATATATTAAGGAAAAAATCGATTCCAATTAATTCTAGAATCTACCCTAACATGCAACATAACCTAAAGATGCAATGTTATCCAGAAATCCTATATACTCTTGCATGCAATCTTTTTATATTTTTATAGATAAGGAAAACAACCAAAGATAAGCAAAATATCATCCATCAATGATAACGACAATTCGGAGCTAGAAACATTATCTTAACTTGATATTTTCGTAAAAAATAGAATTGATATCCTAATCTTATGGCTTAAAGATCAAGATAATAATTCTAACTGCACAATCTAATAATTCTATCTAAGGGCTTATCGATAGAAGATCATATCGTATTACGGATTAGAAAATAAATCCTAATCGATGTATGTCTATTACTCAAAATATGCATGTTAGATATTAATAGACATATATTAGGTAGTAAACTAAATTGCACAGATAACTTTCCAAATTTGGTACTAATGGACATATATTAGACAGTAAAATATTCATGAGGCCTTGGCGTTGCTGCTTGGGGGCTCCGACATTTGACGAAAAGGCTCGCAATGGAGCACACTACCTACACCAATGGGAGATGACGACGCTATTGGTAGTTTGTTCGTAAAACAAATAACGAGGTGCCTTGTCCCACATCGAAAGGATGTGAGTGCACACATGGACGAGATTTGACACTAATTAAGGATTATTATTTTTTATTTATTAAATTTCGAATTTATTATTATAAAATAACTGTTTTGTTTTATTGAAACAATATAACTATTCGCAATAGAGTGTCGGTTATTTTTTAATAATTTAATTTCGAATATATTATTTTTTTGAAACGGTTATTATGCGCTTTTACAACCTTTAGAAGGTTGTGTCTATTCGGACATAATTTCTTAATCTTTGGAAGATTGTGTCTGTTCAGACATAATTTCTTCATATTCGAAAGATTGTACTTGTTCAATGTATAAATATTTCAACGTTTTTGTTCATTAAGAAGAACAACCATTTTTTCCATTTTTTCCAAGAAATATACAGCCATCTTTTCTAATTGTTTCCCTTGAGAGACCAAAAGAAATACCATAATTGTTATCTGGTATTTTCATTGAGACTTTGCTATATCCTGGAGAATTTTTATCAGTAACAATTAGCAACGGGACAAATAATTTCTTAAAGAAAGTAATATAACGTCTCAAAGTTTGACTTCATTGTTTTTCCCGATTCACGTTGACATTAATACCAACAAACGCTTGACGATCTTGATCGGAAAAGCTGCAAAAACAAACTAAAAACTCGTGATATTCAGTGCTGCAAGTGACAGTGAGCGCTGATTCGCTGGTGCAGGTGTGGCTTGTCACAGACTGGAGCTCGCTGGAGGTCGGCCAAGCACAGCAGGGGTGTCTGCACTACAAAAAAACTTGATTTTTGCCACGAAAATTTCCGACGAAAAAATTTTCGTTGCAAATTTGCGACAAATTTTCCAACGAAAATCAAAATTCGTTGGAAATTTCCAACGAAAAATTTTCGTTGGAAAATTCGTTGGAAATTTCCAACGAAAAAATTTTCGTCGCAAAATTCGTTGGAAATTTCCAACGAAAAAAAATTGGTCGCAAAATTCGTTGGAAATTTCCAACGAAAAAAAATTTGTTGGAAATTTCCAACGAATTTTCCAACGAATTTCAATTTTCCGGAAAATTTCTTCAGAGTGCACATTTTTCGTTGGAAAATTCGTTGGAAATTTCCAACGAATTTTTTTCGTTGGAAATTTCCAACGAATTTTCCAACGAATTACAAAAAAACCCATATTTTTGTAATTCGTTGGAAAATTCGTTGGAAATTTCCAACGAATTTTCCAACGAATTCCAATTTTCCGGGAAATTAATTCAGTGTGTACAATTTTCGTTGGAAAATTCGTTGGAAATTTCCAACGAATTTTCCAACGAATTTCAATTTTCCGGAAAATTAATTCAGTGTGTACAATTTTCGTTGGAAAATTCGTTGGAAATTTCCAACGAAGTACACAAAAAACCCAATATTTTCGCGCTCATTATTCCAATTTGAACATTCTCTCTCTCTCTCTCTCTCTCTCTCTCTCTCTGTCTCTCGCTCTCTCCTTCGCCCTCTCTGTCCTTCTCCCTCTCCGCCTCCCCCTCCGCCTCCTCCCCCGCCGCCCCCCCTCCTCCTCCGGCTCCGGCTCCGGCTCCGGCGCCATGGACTCCAACCTCCGACGCCCCCGACGCCACCAAGCCTCATCGCCGGCGAGGCTAGGAGACGACGACGGGCGGCGACCCCGAAGCCCGCTCCCGCCCCTGCTGCTGCTGCTTCTTCTTCATCTTCGCGCAACAGCCTCGCCGGCCATGAGGGCAAGCCTCGTCGGCGGCGAGGGCCGAGCTCGCCCAGATCTGGGCGAGCTCGGCCCTCGCCGGCGACGAGCTCGCCCTCGCCGGCCATGGCGAGGGCCGAGCTCGCCATGGCCGGCGAGCTCGAGCTCGCCCAGATCTGGGCGAGCTCGGCCCTCGCCGGCGACGAGGCCGGCCCTCGTCGGCCATGCCGAGGGCCGAGCTTGCCATGGCCGGCGAGCTCGGCCCTCGCCGGCGACGAGGCTGGCCCTCGCCGGCGGCGAGGGCTATTTTTCGCCCAAAAAAATAAATTTTCGACCAAAAAAAAAAATCGACCAAAAAAAATTTTTTCGATGGAAAAAAATTTCCAGGATTTTTCGACCAAAAAAAAATTATAGTTTCCAACGAAAATAAATTCGTCGGAAAAAAAGTTCGTTTCCAACGAATTTAGCTACGAGTTTTCCAACGAATTTTCCAACGAAAAAAAATTCGTCGCAAATTTCCAACGAAAATTCAAATTTTTCGTTGGAAAATTTTCCGACGACGAATTACCAACGAATTTTTTTTCGTTGGAAAATTCGTTGGAAATTCTTTTTCCAACGAATTTTCCAGAATTTTTCGTTGGAAATTTTGTCGGAAAAAAATCATTTTTTTGTAGTGCTGGTGCTGCAGAAGAGTCTCTGGTCTCGCCCAGGTGATCTGCAAGGGAGTCTCGCCGGAGTTGGACAGCAGCAGACAGAGAGCAGCAACGTCGATGGAGTCGCAGGCGACGTTGGGTTGAAGCGGCAGAAACTCAGGCGCTGTGACTCACGACCCGAGTTGCTGGAGATCGACCCGAGCAGCTTGACAATGGAGTGAGTGGCAAAGCAAACAAGGCAGAAGGGGTAGTAGGTGCGAGCACAGTGAAGTAGAGTAAAGAGGAGTACGGTCGACGCAATAAACCGATGGACAAAGCTGTGCCCTCTTTTCTCTTTGAATTGTGGTCGTGTATCAATGTGAAGACCCCCTCTTTTTTTTTTTTTGTCTGTAAGTGGTCGTTTATAGATGGAACAATCTGCGCGTTCTCTAAGAAAAGAGAGCATATCTTCATCTCTTCCTTATTTTCTGATTCTTTCCCTTTCCTTATTGTGCAGATATCGATTCTCTTTCCTTCTCTATCATTGGCCGAGAAACACCTTCCCAATCTGGTTAGACTAAAGGCTTGATTCTATAAAGATATTGATCGCGTCTTCATTATCTTGTCCGCCAATCAAATCCCGTACAGCTTAATTGCTCTTTGAGAAATCAATCTTTCAACGCTCCAATCTATATGATATTTTCGGCCACCGTTAAAGAGTTATGGACTCATTCCAACTTTCCACTTCATGGGCTTAGTCCAATCACTTAAACTCAGGATTATTCACTTAAGTCCTTTCGCTATTGGTCCAATAAATATGCAAGTATTTGGGCTTAATGTTCTTAATAACTATATGCAAATTAATTTATTTTTGTTTAGGGACCGGAGTCGATCCCTAATTTTCTATACAATAAATTACTAACTAGGTCACCAAAATTTAGCTGTCGACAAAGACCTTGATGAGGAGGTCTATATGGTGCAACCCAAAAGTTTTGTAGCAAATGATTTTGGTAAATTTGTGTGTAGACTGAAAAAATCAATTTATGGCCTCAAGCAAGTTTATAGACAATAGTACTTGAAATTTCATAGTGATGTCATTTCATTCGGTTTTGTTAAGAACAAAGTGGATCAATATATTATATATATTGTAAGGTCGATTGGAGGAAATTTATTTTTTTCATACTCTATGTAAACGATATCTTGCTTGCAAGGTGTGATCTTGGATTACTGCATGTAATAAAGTGGATGTTGTTGAAAATTTTTGACATGAAGAACTTTGGTGAGGTGTATTTTGTCCTTGGCATTGAGATCCATAAGGATTATTCTCTCCGTGTATTGGATTTGTCTCAAAGGGCATATATTGATCGTATTTTGATAAGATTTAGTATGCAACATTGCAAGCCAGGAATTGCTCCTTTCATTAAGGGCGATAGAATGAGTCTGTCACAGTATCCTTATTCAGATATTGAGAAAGCCTAAATGAAGGATATACCTTATGCTAGTGTGCTTGAAAGTAACATGTATGCTCAAGTTTGCACCAGATCGGCCATTACTTTTGCAATAGGACTTCTAGGAAGATATCAATAAAATTCAGGACATGATCATTGTGTTACTGCCAAGAAGGTTTTGAAGTACTTAAAGAGGACGAAAGACTATATGCTGATTTACAAACATGTTCAAAACCTGCAGCTAATAAGGTATTCGGATGTAGACTTTGCTGGCTGTAAGGATGATATGAAGTCGACAACATAATACATTTTTATATTAGCAGGAGGTATAGTATGATGGAAAAGCGAGAAACAGAAATCTATATCATCCTCTACCATACAAATGGATTTTGGAGCATGCTTTTCGACCACTATTCAGGTTATTTGGCTTCGGAACCTCGTTAAGGAGTTGATCGCATTTGACTTTGTGGATAGACCCATACAGTTTTATTGTAACGATAACTCTGCAGTGTTGTTTATCAACAACAACAAAGGTCTCAAGGGCTCTAAATATATGTTGGTCAAGTTTTTGACCATAAAGGAAACAGTTCGGAATAGAAATATTGCGGTAGAGCATATTTCCACCGGTGATATGATTACAGATCCACTAACTAATGATCTTTGCCCTTATGTTTTTTAATGACGTGTCATTAGTATAGGCCTCGAAGCATCATGAAATGATGTTGGTTAGTGGGAGCTATTTTGCTTTTGCTCTAATAAAGTTTACATCTATATTTGTTACATTTTGTAACATTATGATATGTATCAACTCTTTTGCATTCAATAAAGTATTTATGAATATATTGTTATCATGTTGAACACATATATCTAATTAAATTCTCAAGGTATTGTGTAAACCTTAAGTAACAGCTATGGGCATTTAGATATTAGCCTTAAGGAGGTAAAAGCATTAGAAAAGTCCTAAATCTTTTACACTGGTACCAATTTAGTCTTAAACCTTTTTTTTGTGCCAATTGAATCCTAAACATTTTGTATTTATGCTAATTTAGTCCTTCCGGCTAATTTTTATCGGATACTACTGACGTGGATGCCGGCAGGTCTACATAGCACCGCCAGCACTAACATAAATAATTTTTAATTATATTTTAATATTTTCTATTTTTAAATATTTTTTTATTATTTTTTTCTTTTTTTCCTTCTTTTCTTTTTTTTCGCTCCTTTCTTCTACCTTTTGCCGATGACTCAACATCAGCCACCGCCCGCCACAGGCAAGGCCCAATCGACCCTTGCCTGGGCAAGGGCGAGCCCTGGTGAGGGCAAGCAAGGCTAGGGAGGGTCGCCTCACCCAAGCCAAATCTGGCGAGGCTAACCCTCACCCAAGCCATGGCGGCCTTGCCAAGCATTGCCTGAGGAAAGGCGATGCCTGGTGAGGCCGCCTTGGCCTGGGCGAGGGCCAGCCTTGCCAGATTTGGCCTGGGCGAGGCCGACCCTCACTTGGGCGAGGCCGAAACCTGGCGAGGGCTCCCATCACCAAATTTGGTGAGGCTGGCCCTCACCCAAGCCACGGCGACCTCGCCAGATCTGGCGAGGGGAGCCCTTGTTGAGGCATTCCCTCGCCCAGGCAAGGGTTGGCCGAGCCTTGCCTACGGCGGGCGACGATGGCCTCGTCCAAGTGGATGGCCATGGCCAACAACCGGTGTCCAGTCATCGACCAAAGGCATAAAGAAAAGAAGGAAAAATAATTAAAATAATATTATTAAAAATTATCCACAACAATGCCGACGATGTCGTTTAGTTCGGCATAAAGGTGCGCACATATAGTACAATTTCAATTAATATAGCCCAAATGGGAGAATGTAAGATTTTTTTTATGTTGGTTAAATTAATTGAGATTGAAATTTACCATTTTTTGGGATTGGTTTAATAAAGTGAGATATAAATATTCATGATTAGTCTGATATGGGGCTGACTTGTGTGTGCCGAGTAGAGCTCAGCCTGCGATGAGAGGGTTTGTAGCTAAGAACTCTATAAATAGTACTCAAGTCTCTCATCCAACCCTGATGCACAAATTACCTCACATAAGAAGCAATTACTGAACACTAATCGTGAGGGGCAATCTTATTGAGCCAGTGGAGGGTCATAGTGTCACGCCCCGAACCCCGATGGGTTCGCGACGCCCCGTCGATGGCCGTATTGACAGCGACGTCCCAGGACACATCGCCGACCCAAAAGAAACACTCACACGAGTATGCAAGCGGAAGCGAATTTAAAACAACCCAGACAATAAAATATGACAGAGGGGTAGCAATAATGCAAACCAAGTAAATACATAACACACTCGGCATAACTTGCAGTATCCACAAATACACAACAACAACCCAAGCTACTAACTTCAAACCACAATTGTCAAAAGAGGACGGTGGTTTGTAAGCTTAACTCCCCTATAAAAAAAAGTGGCACACAAAATATGGGGTAACTTGACCCGTCCTCCATCCCCGAGATACCCTGGTGGCATCTCCAATCAATCACGGTTGCGGATCTAAAAATGATTATATAATAACCGTGAAAACGAGTCTCAATAAGCAATACTTTAAACCCCACGTAGGCCAATGCGTACCCAGACAAGTCTTAACATGCAATCTAACCAGTAACGTACATAATTCACATACATGCACTTACCTCGTCTCAGTCCACACGTCCACTCTGCATATTAATTAAATACCATAATGCAATAATAATCCAGAAACATAACATCACCACTCAAACGCCATAACCACGCATATTCAATCAATTCAATCACACTCAATTCGCATGCGTGGTCGAGCAACTTTCTCACGACCTCCTAGATCCTTTCACACTACCCGCGTTAACACGCCTCAGGCCAGCCCTCAGATCAACCCGGGCTCCATCCCTCATTGGACATTTCACACATTCACACGACCCGCGTCAACACACCTCAAGTCAGCCCTCAGATCAAGCCGGGCTCCGTCCCTCACTGGACATTTCACACTTTCACACGACCCACGTAAACATGCCTCAAGTTAGCCCTCTGATCAATCCGAGCTCAGTCCCGCATAACCACAGGACATTTCTTTCTTTCCAATGACCCACGTAAACACGCCTTAGGTCGAACTTTCCTTCCACGGACCACCATCAACACGTCTCAAATCCGTTAACTTTCATTCTACGGACCACCGTCAACACATCTCAAGTCCGTTCTTACAGGTACACATGTCACACAATTCAATCAATTTCCAAGGACCACCGTAAACACGTCCCAAGTCTAACTTTCCTTCCACGGACCACCGTCAACACGTCTCAAGTCCGTTAACTTTCATTCTACAGACCACCGTCAACACGTCTCAAGTCCATTAATTTTCATTCTACGGACCGCCATCAACACGTCTCAAGTCCATTCTTACAGGTACACATGCCACACAATTCAATTTGTCATTCTCACACGTCATACTAATCAAATTCCAATCACGTGTTCACCAAACAAGCCCACCCATCCGACATTCAAGTCGACCCAATCAAATGTCAAATTCACCCATAAACGCCACGACAATTCGGTCATCGCACCCACCATTTAATCACATTCAACTCATATTCCAAGCCGTAAACTAACCAACATTAATCTAACGAACCAGCCATTAAGCCCACCGAAATCAGCCACTAATTAAGCCCCACAATCATCACAATTTAATCTAACAATTACGCACATACAAATATTAACCCTAATCCACGTTTAGCCCCTAAACCGGTACTAATCACATCCTAAACAAGTCTAAAAATACCCATTATACTAAATAGGATTTAGGAAGTCACTTACCTAAGTTTGATCCGGGAAAAATCGGCTAAGGCCCGAAATGGCCCAGGTGAACAGTATGGGCTCTGCACGGGCGAGGGCGAGGGCGCGACGGGCGCAAGGCTCGGCCACGACTCGACACACGGCCTGGCGACTCGGCCACAACTGGGCACACGGCCCGACGACTCGACCACGAGCAACGTCAGCGGCCTAGGGCTCAGCCACGGCCCGGGCAACGACGGGCACGGCTCAGGAAGCTCGGCAACAGGCTCGACCACGGTCGAGCTGGCTGGCTGGCCGGCTGGCTAGCTAGCTGGCCGGCAAGCTGGTTAGCCGGTTGGCTGGCTGGCCGGCGGAGACAACGAGCGGCGAAGACTCGGCCACAACTGGGACAGTCCGGCCAAGGCTGAGCTAGGGCAGCGTTGGGCGGACCAGGCGAGCACGGCGGCTGCAGGTGACTAGGTAGGGTGGCTGAGGGTTAGGTGGTGGTGGACAGAGCAACGGCGGCGGTTGGAACGACGGCGCGCAGCAGCTGGACGAGGCAGAGTCGGACAGGGGGGAAAGGAGCTCGGGGAAGGAGAAACACGGGGAGGAAGGTCGATGGCGGGAACGGCGGGGCCGGCGACGTTCGAGGGTGGCACGACGACATCACAGGCGGCAGAGCGGAGCAGGACGGCCAGCTAGGCAACGCCGGGCCATGACAGGCGCGGCGGCGGTCGAGCGCAGCGAGCTCAAGCAGCAAGCTGGGTGCGAAGGAGAGGGAGAGAACAGTCGGTCGGGGATGGCGGTCGGCGATCGAGCTTGCTGGCAATGGCGGCGGCGCACAGCAGTCAAGCGACGAGCGATGGTCAGGTGGGCAGAATAGAAGCAGGAGCAGAACCAATCGGGCGGAGGAAGAAGAAAGGAAGAAGAAGAAGAGAAGGAATAAAAGAAAAGAAAAGGAGGAGAGAGAGGGTAACGTAAGCTGGAAAAGGGGGAAAGGACATGTGCATGGGGGGGGGGGCGAGAGAGAGAGAGAAAAAAAAAGTCAAATATCGCACTCGAGTGCAATCTGACAATCCTCGTTCAAATCCAAGAACGATCCAACGGTCCACAAAACCCTAATTAATAAATTAGGAAGAAGGCCAAAACAAATCAAATAAAACACACTACAAGGGAGGTCTACTAATCCAAATCCGCACCCGATCCAAAATTTCACTCTTCCACTATTCCTGGCAATATCGACGCTGGCCATAATAATATTGGCACCGTCTAATTAAATTCATCTCGAAACTCCAAGAAATTCGACACCAAAGTTTGGGCTCTAAATAACGGCCAAATTCGATCAAATGCGATTCTAGCGAAATATCTAATTTAAAAATAATAACCCAAGAGTGATCAGTTCCCGGCGAGATTTTATTGTAAGCGCACTGCCGAATTACACGTTTTATAAATCCCAAAAATGGGCCGAAATTCGGAATGTCACACAAAGAGAAGAACCACTTGAGCCCAAAATCATCACTATTCCGCAACAAGAACGATGGAGTCCAAATTAGGTACGCAAATCCCTTTTCTCGATTAATGTATTCTAATTTTTTATTATGAATCTTGGGGTGTCATTTTCGTGGCTTACAGTTTTTACATGATTGTGATGATATCATTTCCCAGCAAATCATGTCGAACAATCTTATATGAAAGTTAATGCCACGTCACATTTTTCGGCAAGGGAAATCGCCAACATCGCTCATATGACCGTTTTGTAAAAGTTAATGACACTTAACTGATCAATTAAAAAGTTGTGATGTTGAAAGAAGTGTCATACAAAAATTATGATACTGTTAGTTTCTTTTCCCCCAAGTTTTCCCCTTATCAAACTTTTGGTCAAATTCTTGAGCAAACGTTCGAGTTTTAGAATCTCAGGGAAATACTGAGGTGTTAACAACTTGCATGAGCATTTTAATATCAAGAATGGTGCCGACAAGATATCGCAAAGTAAAAAATTAGTGTAAACACGAAAATTTAATTAACTTATGATACCTTGTCCGCCTGCTAGGGTTGGTGTGGTTGGAACTTTGCATATGGACGGAGCAGTCAACGAAATTGTATAACATCAAAGAAATTTCAAGACTGTATTCCTAGTGAATCCAGAATATAATTTTCTCAAAATTTAAGGAAAAATTTTTTAGTAGCCGAACAAAATTTCACGTTTAATAGAAGAAATATCAGAATACTATTAAAAAATTTCAAGTTCAATTAAAAATACAAGCAAACATAAACCTGTGATGGATTTGTATCACGTCGGCATCTACAATAAGATAATCTGAATTCCTTATCCATGCCATTTGCTCTCTCTTTTCCTTTTATGTAGTCAAGCAAATTCATAACAGGATTTCAACATCGAACACTTGTCCGAAAATCTCCAATAGTATGATTTCCAATAACTCAAACGAGATTTCGTCTCTAATAGGATAATCTCCAATAACTCAAACGATATTTCTAATCTTTTTAACAAATTATTGTACTAATTATTCTATAAGTCATCAAAAACTATTCTGTGACCTAACTATTTTGTGTGACCGGCTTTGTAGATAGAGGCCAGAATTCTCTTCAGACATTTATTGTAGACGAAGGGTCGCTCCAATGCAACAAGATGGCCTGCTTTCTCAATGCTTACTAGTGTTGCATTATTTCCCAAATTTCTGTCCAAAAAAAAAACATAACCGAATGAGTCAAATTTCTGCTGAAAATAATTGATCGAATACCCAGTGGAGCAAACAACATCTTTTAAGTGTGCCTATTTTCAAAAATAAATATCGGGTTGGAAAAAAAAATAGAGAACGAGACCTATTTAATAGGAAACTATTCGCAAACCGAGTACCTATATTAAGATAAATAAATCATTACAAGTTTCTCAATACTTCCCAATTAGCTTCTCACAGTTTTGCCTAGAACATATAACTGTTGGGATAAGTACAGCACAAGTACCATAACTTTTGTACGAAGGACACTTAAGTGCCATAACTTTTTTTTGGCTCACTTGAATGCCATAACTTTAAAAAAAAATGATCACTCAAGTGCCACTTACGAGCTGATCGTGAGGGCCCAAAACCGCGACTTTTCCGGTTGAACGGTGACCTTCCCGGCGAGGCGAGCACCACCAGCTTGAAGAGGGGGTGTCGGTGAATCATTCCATGGCCTCCGTTCGTCTCGAAATTTCCGTTTTAGCCTCCATTGACGAAGGTCAAAATGCTTCGTAGTCACACAAATCGGCTCGATAAATATGTGACTACGAAGCATTTTTACCTTCGTCAACGGAGGCTAAATCAAAAATTTCGAGACGAACGGAGGCCATGGAATGATTCGCCGACACCCCCTCTTCAATCTGGTGGTGCTCACCTTACCGGGAAGGTCACCGTTTGGCTGGAAAAGCTGCGGTTTCGGGCCCTCACGACCAATCCCTCTGACAAACTGGTCGTGAGGGCCCAAAACCACGACTTTTCCGATCGAACGGTGACCTTCCCGGCAAGGCGAGCACCACCAGCTTGAAGAGGGGGTGTCGGTGAATCATTCCATGGCCTCCGTTCGTATCGAAATTTCCGTTTTAGCCTCCATTGACAAAGGTAAAAATGCTTCGTAGTCACACAAATCAGCTCGATAAATTGTATGACTACGAAGCATTTTTACCTTCGTCAACGGAGGTTAAAACGGAAATTTCAAGACGAACGGAGGCCATGGAATGATTCACCGACACCCCCTCTTCAAGCTAGTGGTGCTTGCCTCGCTGGGAAGGTCACCGTTCGACCGGAATAGCCGCGGTTTCGGACCCTCACGATCAGCTCGTAAGTGGCACTTGAGTGATCATTTTTTTGAAAGTTATGGCACTCAAGTGAGCCAAAAAAAAAAGTTATGGCACTTAAGTGTCCTCTATACAAAAGTTATGACACTTGCGTTGTACTTATCCCTATAATTGTTTTATTAGGTCCAAAAGAAAAATTGCAGTCATTGTTGTAAATTGATGGTATATATCAAGATTCATTTCTTAAAACTAGGATACAAAAATATTGCGATGTGACGAGCAGTAACAGTCTTTTTCTCTTAATGCAAACTAAAATTGGACAAAAAAAAACTGCGGTTAAAGTTTTTGGTCAAAACATGGTTCTATTTTTCAAGATGGAAGATAATCAAGCAAAATAATAATAATTAGCAAAGACGTGCTGGTATACCAAGATGGTTTTGGCTTTAAAAATTTAGTATGAATAAATAAATAAATAGAAATGGTTGACGAACTATTTAGTGAAAATATATAAACATACTCTTTCAGTGACTGGGCTACTTCCGCAGGGAAGATACTATCATTCTCGCCCCAGACCAGATGCACCCTCTGCAAAAGGACCTCATTAATCATCAGCCTGTTTCCACAACATTCTACGAAAATGCTAGAAGGAGGGCAGTTTGGAAAAAGTCTTGCATACACTCGAATATTGTGAGTCTGTTTTTCATCTCAATTATATTGTCAGCCCGTTTGTTTGTAGTAATAGAATAAGGTTGTAACATAATGGCTATTACATTAAATATTACATTGTTTGATTTAAGCAATGTAATACCTATTACACTATTTGGTTACATGAATCACATATATAAAAAGGGGATAATAGCATCACAATTCCCAAAATATTTCTTAAATTAAAATCAGAGGGAATATACTAATTGTCACTTTAATAGTCAATCATAACTAGTCATTAGTTTAATACTCCACATATATTATTAGACATATCATTTATCACATCAAATATTATTATTATTACAATAATCTTATGATTGTAATTAAAAGTTAAGGACATGATATGTGAATACAAGATTTTATTAAAATAGATGTATGGGTTAGTAATTATCGCTTTAATGGCCAATCATGAGTCTAATTCTCCAAATTATCAAGATGTCACAATTCAGAATATAATTTTTTATCAATTATTTAAAAATTAACTATGATTATCATTTCAATTTAATATTAGGATATGTGATTCTATTAAAAATATATTATTCATTACATAGTTGATAGTACGAAAATAATTATACAAAATGTTAAGCATTGATTAAAATAATTAGTAATAATATTCATTATTATTATGAATAATAATTAATTAGCAAGCAACTAATATAAGGCTACTTATCGTATTATAAATAACTTTAATATAATAAATATTTGTGTTATAGATCACATCATTATTATACTATTTACAAAATATTTAATATTTTATTTATTAACAATATAACATATGATTATGTCAAACTAGTTATGATTAATGTTAATATAGATAATATAACAAATTTAGTTATAATTTAGATCAATTTAATTATGAATGATAACCTAACATAGATAAAGTGATTGAGAGAAAAGAGATATGGATATTCAGGGAATAGCTATTACAGCCAAGCAAAAACTGTAATAGTCAATCAACATGTAATATAACTACGCTACTACAACCAAAGTGTATCATAAATATTGATTCCATATGGATCCCACATGATCTAATGGCTAGTAATTGAATTGAGTGGATTCACATGCAATAAATGTTGATTTCACTTGGATCCCACATGATTTAATGGCTAGTAATAGAATTGAGTGGATTCACATGCACTTCTAACCCTTACATTGTTTTTTTTTAATTTATGCCCTTCAGTGGGCCCCAAACTCTGTACAAGCTCCTACTATAGAAGATGTAAGTTTATGCATCAAGTAAAAATAGAGTACTAGGTATAATAAGTGATGTGATAGAATTTAAAGGGGCATTAAACAACTAGATAGTGTTCAAACATAGGATAAGAAGTATAGCAACGTTATATGTCGATCTCAATATACCTAGCATTTCCGGTAGGGCACACTAAGGGCCCGTTTGGCAACGTGCCAAACAGTAAAAATTTCTGTTCTTTTGTTCCCAGAAATAGTTTGGGAACAGAAATGCGTTTGGTAAATTTTTTGTTCCCGGGCACATTTTTGCAAAAATTTGTGCCGAGAAACAGTTTTGGAAGAGAAACAAGAAATAAAAAAAAGTTGCTTCTTGTTTCTCGGCACAATTTTGAGAATCAGTTTTTTTTCTTCTTTTTCTTTTTTTTCTTTTCTTATTTTTGTGTTCTTCTTTGGCCATGGCCGGTCGCCGGCGCCGGCCATGGCCAAAGAAGAAAATGGATATAAAGAAAAAAATAAAAAATTCAAAATATTATTAAAATATTATTTGGGAACAAAAATTTTGTGTAGTTACCAAACGCATTTCTATTCTTTTCTACTCTAGAAATAAAAATTTTGGACAGTTTATCAAACGCCTTCAAATACTCAGAAATTGTTTCCGGGCACAAAATCAAAAAAAATCATTTCTGTTCAGAAATAGTTCCCGGGCACAGAAACGTTCTCATGTGCAACCTAATTTAACACAAAAACTATCAACTTCAATGATTCATATGTATTTAAATGTTTGCACATATTATTCCATATGAGATTCTAGTCTAGACTAAGTAGATAGAATCTTAGACGTTAGATGCGTAAGCCTCATATGGTCCGACAAGATCAAAGGGTTGAGATCAAGTCAATTATGCACATCGTGCATAGACATGTTATGAACTTACTATGTATTATCTACCTATGGATTTGGTGAGAACCACGACAAGTAATTCTATAGGTTGCAAGGATAAATCTTCTAAGGACTAGCTTTTGGTAAAATAATTATAGCATACACCGTCAATGTAAAAAAAGTTGTACACGAGCACCTTTATGCACTATCGATCGAGGAGATTAGATGGTTATAGTCCTCGAACAAAACGTAGACAAGACCGTTTGGTTTTTGCTCTAATGTTCTTATCGTATACTTGAGTAGGTTACATGCCCGTGGCTTGCATTACCAAACGAAAAGAATACTAGAGTGACATGCAGGTTTACACAATCAAAGTATTCTACCTAGAAAAATCAATAAAGAATGAAAGAAATAATGGATCTCATCTCATATTGCAGCCAACAAGGAAAATTTTCTCGAGTAAGTGATTGTTTGGTTCATCACTTCCTCCATAAAATGAGTACAAACAGAATTTTCCATAAAATTTTCTCATGGGCGAATTCGCTCATTTATTTTTCGCAACCTTTTTTCTTTTAATTATAATTAATTTTTATATACTTATGTAAAAACTATTTTTCTTTTTTTTTGGTGACGAAGATTCTGTGTAAGGTTTAAAAAGCATTCAACTAAAGAAGAAGCTTTCGTCAAACCTGAGAGTAGTGTGGGAAAGCGAAATCCTTGTCTGGAATGACCAAAGCCTCCAGCAATTCGGCTTTCTCTTTTCTGCAGCCAAACATGACCTACCACCCAATGACAAGAAAGGCATAAATTTGGGGTAAACCACTTGTCGTTTCGAGGAGAGTCCATGATGATTTTAACACATTCATGGATACCCCTAGAAAAATAACTCTCTCTCTCTCTCTGTTCTGCTTCTAAACGCCCTAGCCCACCATCGATGCCCACCATCATCGACGGAGACCACCACCTCCAATCACGGCACCAACGCGGGCGCCTCCACTTTATCATACTTGATTTGATAGATCTCTCACGCTCTCGCTCCATCATCATCAACGCACAAAGATCTTGTATGATGATCATTCATCATGGAGGAAATGTTTATGTTAAATTTTGTAAGACCACTGCCAACTGTTTTAAAAACTTACATTATTGATAGACTATTATCAAGCCCATCACATTCGAGTGGGAGAAGTTATATGGCGGTAGTATGCTCATGACGGGGTGTGTTTGAGAGGCACCCTTTAAAAAGGTGTGAGTGGTCATCTTTTAAGGGAAATTAAAAAAACTTCCTGATGAGAGAGAAGATAATACACATACAGAAAAGAATGTATAGTGAAACGAACATTCTCCTCTCTATCGGAATAACACACAAAAAGGTCTCCATTATTACTTTGAGAAGACGATCGGCATTAACGCCGTGAAACAAGAATATTTTCCTTATAATTATATTCGGACCATTGAAAAGTCGTAGATTCGTCCATTATTCGTTGATGACTCAATCTATATTCATGAGTAATTCTTTTGTTGTGCATAGAAAGGTTAATCGATTTCTTCCCTGACCTTTATCCAACAATTTCAAAGGCCCGTTTGTTTAATTTTTACCAATGTAGTTGTTAAATGTAATTTTTAACTTTATTTTTTTCACTTTTTTTGTTTTTGGAAGAGTAGAACACCACTTTTTAGCTTCCTCCTGTTCTCAATAGCCTCTTGAGGAGAATTCTCAACCGACCAAGAATAGCACTTTTGGGCCCACTTCGCGTGTACATCATTTCCAGCAGATGTCACCATGGTAACTTTCTTATATTCCTATCTCAGGATGCTGAACGTTATCATCAGACGGATTTCGCTGCAGCTCCAGCGAACATGTACTGGATGTCAGGCCAACCCCTTGATAAAGCATATGTCGCCACTCCAACTTTGCATGGAAAAACTAACAAAAAGTTCTAAATATATTACATAGATATCAATTCAATCATCGTCAATCCCGGACGAAAGCACTGCGGGCCTCACCAAATCTAGGCGAGGGCCGCTATGCGGTCCTTCGCCGGCCACAGCGAGGGAGGGCCGCAAAACCCTCGCACATTGCCAATGAGAGTCGCCGGCCACAGTGAAAAAAAAAACAAAAGTAAAGAAAGGGAAAAAATTCAAAAAAACATTATGAAAAATGTATAAAAACTATTTACATCAACGCCAGGGATATCACGTAGGACAGTCAGCACTCAGCATGTCACGTAGGACAGTCAGCGTCCACGTCAACGTTTCCGGTCAATTTTGGCCAAAAAGATTGTACAAACAAATTTTCAAAATGTTTATAAGTAAAATGGCCAAATTAAAAAGTCTAAAATCAAATTGACATCTGCATGATGAATTTATGACTTCTTTTTTTTATAATTATCCCACTTTGCGTAAATACGCTATGTTGAAGTGGGCCGACAAATCTGGACACTGAGGAGGGCTCGGACGATTGCTGTGCAGCTGCTTTCGTAGGAGTACTACAATCCCGTCTAGTCATCTAATGGCATTGGGATGGCGTACCATACTAGAACAATTAGCATTTGATCATGCAATCGGGGCCACACGAGCAGATACGTTCACAGTACATTCGTGAATGTTTTCCCGTCGTTGCCAGCAGTTTCCAAATCAGCTCACAAGTGTACGATCTCGGGTTAGACATAATGGTCGTACGAAGGGGCAGTACTTGTTTGTTGGTGTTAGGGCATGCTCTTTAGTTGCATGGTAATGTTTGTCTTGTGTCCATTTTCTCGTTCAAGCTTACTGCTTGTATGTCTTTTCACTTTCTGCATTCGATCTTCGATTTATAGTGTGATCATAGCTCACATAAACCAATGAAAATATAGTTACACACTGTGTAACTTTATTTCTATAAGACCCTAGATTAGTAAAGTTGGTTGGAATCTCCAGTTCGGTAACTAGAGATCACTCATTTAAATCCCATCAATACTCGTAAATTGTTACAATTTAGGGTCTCAATTGGCATGTACTTAACCAATTCATAAGGGTTTGTAGGTTGTTCCATGGGTCTCTGCTCGTGCCGCTAGACTATTAAAAAAATTTCTATATATTTCACATCTTTCTTCGTTGTCATGATTAATTATATTCTTAGTAAATAACTCACAACTTACATCAACGGTGATAAATTGTGGGATGCATAGAAAAATAAATACACATTCTGTATACCCAATATTTATCCAACCAAATGACCCTAGTCTCCCCCTCCCTCCCTCCCTCCCTCCTGTCCTTGTTGATAACATTCATATCACGGCCGCGATGGTCTGGGAAAACCAGCTTTGCTAGCCGCGGGCGAGGGCTACACGACCTTTGTCAGTGGCTAGCAAGGCCCCCGACGACCCTCATTTGGTGGCTGGCACCAGCCACCATAAGAAAAAAGAAGAAAGAAAAGAGAAAGAAAAGAATAAATAAATAATATTAAAATATTATAAAAAAATTTCCACATCATGGCCGGCCGCGCCATGTAGGATGACCAGCGTCCACATCAACGATTTCCAGCCAAAATTGGCCGAATTGACTCAATATGCAATACATGAAACTGTTTAGAATTCAATTGTCACAATTAAAATATTTATGATTAAATTAGCAAAAGTGTAATAGATTGAAAGCTTTTTAGATAATTTTCCCTTTTAAAATGACTAACCACTGAGATCTCTTTGCCACCACATCCATGTGCAAAACCCCAATCTCTCTCTCACACACACACAGTGATGACAACCAACGATGTGGTTGCTTTGACCTCTGAGGGAGCTCTACATATAAGTTGTATTTGAAAAGTCTCATGTCGAAGAATTAATGTAATGTAAAATAGTTAATATATCCTAATTGATTTATAACTCATTAGTTTAAGCTTTTAAGTAAATGTATATCCAACTAAATATATTGACAAGCTTAGACTTAGTCTCCTTATGTGAAGGTACCGGACTTCTACTGCACACTTCTAACAAATGGTATTAGAGGCGATAGTTTTTTTTTTTTTTTGGTAAGGTATTAGAGGCGATAGTTAATATTGGTGCTTAGTGAATATCTTAAAGAATGGAGCAACGCAACGTCCAAGCAGCCTTCATGGTTCGGTTTGGTGAAAGAGACTTGAAGTGAAGATGAGCGTTGTGGTGTAGCAACACAGTCCCGATGGCAGCTTTTACGGTTCGATCCAGAGCAAAAGATGAAAGTGGGCGGTGAAGATTCAAGTTCAAACATGTTGATGCAAAATGATACTTGGATAAAGGAAGGCAGCCCCGCTAGCAACCTTCATGGTTCGGTCCGGAGAAAAAGATGAAATTGGGTGTTGAAGATTCAAGTTGAGACATTTTGATACAGAAGGATACTTGAATAAATGGGGAGCAGACTTAACATTGTGCTTAATGTGAGAAGGAGATTATTGAGATGAATGTGTGAGTTATGATAGAAAAGTCCCATATTGGAGAATTGATGTGGTATAGAATAGTTAATATATCTTAGTTTCGATATATAATTAATATATCTTAACTGGCCCCATTACTCATTTTCTTAAGTTTTCGAGTAAATGTGAGCCCAACAAAATATGTTAACAAGCTCGGACTTGGCTTCCTCTAGGCGATCTCCCCAAGTGAAGGGAACATAGACAATAGAAGGTAAGATAGTAGGACGACAACCAATTGTGTGGCTGCTCGATAGATAGAGGCAAGTGATAGCAACCGTCTGCTCAATAGACAGAGGCAAGTGTTCGAGACCACAAGTTATTGAATCACAGATCTCGCAATGTTAGTATGTTCGTGATTGATGTACATTAGAGAGAGTTGGTAACTACTTGTCGTCTTCATTGTTAGTCTATCCCAAGAAATATTTTAGCATTCTGTATTAGCATGTCCAACTCTCACCTGCAAGCAGGATTACGGATGACGCGTGGAATTTGACAAATGAGGGGCCGCGCACCAAAAATAAACGGAGGCAGAACCTAGCTATGATACTTTGTTAAAATTGTCAACCCAAAAGCGTAAACAAAAAGGTGGAAGTAGACCGTTGTATATATATAAAGAGCATATAAACCTCGTAGATACACTATGTGGGATTCTTTAACATTTTGCCAAAAGAAAACTTCAGAAAAAAACTTGTTTTCACTGGATGGATCGATACAAGTGCACCTATAAAGAGTACTTAGTCCAATATGCCATCAACATGTTAAGACTCGTGAAAATTCTTCTTTTTACCGACATTACGAATACTAAATGTCATCATCATTTTGAAGCAAAGAATCAAGTCCTCGCGTTGAAATAGAAAGATGCTCCAAGACCTATGAATACTGAAATGTATTTGGATCGTCAAATTTGATACCTCGTGAGATCCCCACGAGGCTTGTCAAATTGAACGATTTTCAAATTTTACTTCAATGTATATGAAAAACTCACCGAATATATCGTTTGAGATGAACAGAATTTAAATTTTGTACTATCAACTTGATTTGTAAAAGAAAATCGTCAATCGAAAATTTATTTGAAAAGCATGCGCACGATAACATTCCAAAATGGGAATGGTACGTGTTGAAAAATACATATAAATTCACCTGAAAAAAAAGGATCATAGTCCAATCCAAATATAGTCCTTCATGTACATATCCTCTGTGAATGGAAAAAAGTACGGCATTTTTCAGATTACGGTCCAAAAGCAGCACTGGACAACCTATATAAAAACATTCCTTCGAAGAATTTTTCAAATACAAAGTTTCTAAATTAATGCTATCTTTGATCCTCTAATTTGTGTACTTCGTATATGACGTTCTGAAACATTCGATTCAACAGATGAAACACTCTAATTTCAATGGTCTGTGCGATCAAATCCTTTTGTCATGAACACACTTGGTTGTAATGTTGTCGCCGTGGATATTTAAAGATTTTAATATTACAGAGAAAACAACCAAACATTTGAATAAGAATGAGTATTTCTTCATAACTTTGATAAGCTCTTAGGCAAAAAGAAATAATAATGATGATGACGATGATGATGATGTTAATAATAATTGATGGACTCGTTTTCAATACGTGGAAAGAAGGAACATCTGTGATGGTGAATGGTGATGCTGGGACAGGTTAGGGTGCCAATGACTAAGGCTAGGGTAGGTTAGTGAGCCACGCAAAATCAGTCACGCTATATAGGCCGGTAACGTGGTGATTACGAACCACTGAATATTTTCTCTAGGGTAGACATAGAGAGTGACGCCAGACAGTTTCTCTCATCTTTCAATGTTTCTCATTTCTTATCGATTTTCTTCTTTATTACACTAATTTTTAGATTGGCCAAACAATATAAAGCTGAATTTGCAGAATTTTAAAATTCTTGTTATGCTCATAAATTAGAATTTACGAAGCCAACAATATAATTCAAAATGATTAAGGAGGGTTAATGACGAAATGACTCGATTGGAATCATGTTAACCACACAAACTACAGATTAAATGACTCGATTGCATTAGGACACAAATTAAAAGATTAAAAGCAGGATTTCGTCTGAGAGCGTGGACCAATCGAGGTGCGTGAAAACCATCCCGGACACCACCTGGCCCACTCGAAAACATAATCTTTCTAGGTACGCATTTATTAGGATAAATTCACTAAATGATGTTAAAACACATAATGTCGTTCTTTGGTTGAAAGTTTCTTCCCGAACACATGGATCAGGCAAATAAGATAATCATTAGAAATTAGAATATAATAAAACAGGGAAATGAAAATAGAAAAGCACAAAATTAATCAAGATAATAAAAATTTAAAAGAGATGGGATTGTTAATATTAGAAAACAAAAGTAGGATCAAGCAACGGACCATGTAAAATAAGAAATAAAAGCACCATCTTATTGAAAAAGTTTGGAAAAAATAATTTACTTAAAATAATAAAAGCATAACCAAGCAATTAGTCATTAGCACCAACATTAGAAACATCATATACTTACACTAAAATGCATTAAACTATCTAAAACATACTTTTACACAAGTTACAAGCAATGAAACATTTCACCAATCTTAAACCTAGAGCTCAACTATAGTTGAAAACGCTTTTGGTGGGAAAGAAATAGAAAGAGACAACACTACAATTATGCTATAAAAATGGAAAGCGAAAAGCAAATGCGAATAAATGATCAACGATAGATATCTTGGTGATTAGAATCTAAAGCATAAATCAACTAAACTACATCGCATTGTCCACGGTAAGTTTATGATCGGTGGAACATACTATGTTGAAATCCACTTTCTTACGATATTTTTTCAATTATATTAAGTGAAGCCTCACACATATTCCCAATCTAATATAGTCACTCGTCGTGACATCTGGACATATTAGCAATGTAAGGCTAGAAGTGCAAAGGTTGCTTTGAAAAGTATACTGGAATCAAGCCCACCATGGATATGATGAGAAAAGCAAAAATTTATGTAATCGGTTGATATTCTCAACCACTATTCAGTATCCACCACCAACTCTAGGACTTTTTTTTTTTTTTGGTCGAACACCAACTCTAGTACTTATTTTGTCGAACACCGTGTGTGTTGAAATCTCAACCACTATTCCTTGTACTATAGCTTGTGAAAGAGTAAAGGGAGAAAAATACAAAATCTATCAAAATTAGCAAAAGAGGCACGCCTGCAACTTTCCTTACCAAGCCAATTCATTTCGAGAAATATAGGTTTATTATGTCGTTGCGGTTATTAAAGCATTGTAAAGAACAAAAAAAACACGTTTAATTATTCTCAAACGATCAAAATAGGATATTCGTGCTAAAAACGAACAAAAGAAGTAAAAACGATAGGTTCTGGCTGGCTACATAATCAATCGAAGACTCATCAGCGAATCAATGTTTTTTTTTATAGTTAAGGGTGCATTTGGCAACCATTCTATGCTTGAAAATTGATTTTACTCAGAAATAATTCTTTTTTATTCCGTACCCGAGAACAATTTATAAGTATCTGAAGGCGTTTGATAACTGCTCAAAATTTATATTCTTGAAATAGAAAAGAACAAAAATATGTTTGATAACTGTCCAAAAATTATTTTTATTAATAATATTTTCAATTTTTTAATATTTCTTTTTTTTATTTTTCCTTTTTTTTCTCTTTTTTTTCTTCTTCCCTTTCTTGGCCCATGGCTAGGCCGCCAGCGCCTTCCACATGCTAGAGCCGCTAGCCCTCGCCGCCGCGACCCATCTCCCTCGCCTAGGTTGCGACGGCGAGGTCGACCTTACCATAGCTGGGCGAGAGCCGCGACACCCTCGCCGACCTTGACCTGTGGCCGGTCACTGGCGGCCGGCGGCCGGCCAAGAAGAAGAAAAAGACCAAACCAAGAAGGAAGAAGAACAAATCAAGAAAAAAGAAGAAAATCAAGAAGAATCATAATGAAAAAATTGTTCCCAAAATCAAGAAGCTACTTCTTTTGCTTCTTGATTCTGTTTCAAAACTGACTCTGAAAATAAATTTTTGCAAATTTGTACCCAAAAACAAAAAATTTACCAAACGAATTTATGTTTGAAAACTGATTTTGAAAATAAAAAAATAAAAATTATCATTATTTGACAACTTACCAAACGAGCCCTAAGAGTACACCTAGTTAGAGATGTCAACAATTTGGTTCGATTTGATTTTAAAAATCGAACCGAACTGAACCGACGAGAGTGTATTATTGAACCGAACCGAATGTTGCTCGCATTGAATACAAAATTTCGATTCCGATTTTCGTTCGTCTCGATTTTCGTTCGTCTCGATTTTCGGTTTCTTCCTCTTCATTCTTTTTTTAGCTATTTTATTTGGTTAGGCAGAATCTTAGCTGCAAGCTGGATCCCGCTACCCCTCTATTATTCATCCCCTCTCTCTCTCTTCACCTCGTCCTCTCTGATGTGACCTCAACCACTCTCTCTCTCTCTCTCTACAGTTCCCCCACTAAACCGAACCCACTCCTCCGTCGACATCGCCGTCGCTCTCTCTGCCCTCGTCCTCTTGGTGGTCGCCCTCCCCGTCCTTCGCCGCCGTCGCCGGAGCTGGGACTTCGCCGGCGATGCCAAGACCCAGAGATTCGACGCCACGAACGGACGGTGGTTTGCCGGGCAATGCCGAGACGAACGGTCGACAGTGAGAATTTTAAAGATTTTAAAACTATTCAGATACTGAAAATTTTAAAAACCCGGTACTGAGAATCGATCAATTATTCAGACTATGGACTAAGGACCTTTCTCGATAGAACCAAAAAAGCGTGCACGATCATAGAAAAGTTGGTTTGGTACGTACCTCTAGGGCGTGCTTGAAAACGCACTTGGGGAGTCTAGGGAAGCGGAAGCTGCCAATTTCAAGCAACTTCTTCAGTGCATCCGCCGAATCAGGCAACAGAAACTCCGACCACGTCGGAAACCCCATCCTCTCCAAGCACTCCCGGCTCAACGACTCCGTCAGCGCCGGGCCGGAGCACGTCGCCACCACCGACACGACCAGCTCAGGCCGCGACTCGGCCAACCTGAACGCCACCATCGCGCCGTAGCTGAACCCGACCACCGTGCACCGCCGCACCCCCAGCTTCGCCAGCCCCCTCCCCAGGCACTCCGCCTGGAATCCCACCGTCCGGCGGCCGTCGCGGGTGGAGGAACCGCCGAAGAAGAGGAGGTCCGGCACGTAGACCGCGTAGTCCCTCACGAGGGCGAGGACTTGGAACTGCCACGTCAGGATGCCGTCGCCAACGAAGCCGTGGAGGAAGACGACGGCGGGTTTTTCGCCGCTGTTGGCGTTCTTCTTGTATCGAGTCGGAGCCCAGATGTTCATGACGGTCCCTGGTTCGACCTCGATCTTTTGGGGTCTCAATCCGGCGAGCTTCATGATCGCTCGCAACAAGGGCTTGTAGAGCTTGACTGTGTTCACCATATTCTCTCTCTCTCTCTCTCTCTCTCTCTCTCTCAGCTTGATTGTGCACAGTGTCGTCCTCTTCGGCATGGACTTCCAGTGGTCATTTAGGAACCGTTCGGTAACATGCCAAACAGTGAATATTTCTATTCTTTTGTTTTCAGAAATAGTTTGGAAACAGAAATGCGTTTGGTAAATTTTTTATTCCCGAGCACATTTTTGTAAAAATTTATGCCCAGAAATAGTTTTGGAAGAGAAATAAGAAGTAAAAAAAAGTTGCTTCTTGTTTCTCAGCACAATTTTGAGAATCAATTTTTTTTATTTTTTTTCTTTTTTTTGTTTTCTTCTTTTTGTTTTGCTCTTCTTGGGTTATGGCCGGCCGCCCGCCGCCCGCCGCCGGTCGCCGGCCATGGCCAAGGAAGAGAATATGTAGAAAGAAAAAAATATTAAACAATTCAAAATATTATTAATAAAAAGAAATTTTGTGTAGTTACCAAACGTATTTCTGTTCTTTTCTATCTCATGAATAGAAATTTTTGACAGTTACCAAACGCATTTAAATACTTAGAAATTGTTTCCGGGCACAGAATCAAAAAGAATCATTTCTGAGTAGAAATGATTTCCTGGCACAGAAACGTTGTCATATGCACCCTTATTGTTCAACCATTCTGACCTACGCACGTGCTAATTTTGCTGGAGAATTCGACAACTCCATAGAAAGCATATGTCAGTCCCGAACTGACAAGTCCCTACAATTTCCACAAAGAGTAATTATAGAAAAGGTTAATACTACGAAATATCTATATTTATAATAATTTTATTTTAAATTATTTTTTTGATAAAAAAAATCTTAAACTGATATGTCTATAATAAATTTCCCTCCGATTATTTTTTTGACAACGAAAAATCCCAAATTATTACATCTATGATAATTTTACCTTAAACTAATTTTTTTATCATCAAAAACCCTAAACTGGTACACATGTAATAATTTTATCCTGAACTAATTTTTTGACCATCAAAAATCCTAAACTGATACACCTATAATAATTTTATCCCGAACTAATTTTTTGACCACTAAAAACCCCAAACTGGTACATTTATGATAAAATTATCCTCCGTTAGTGTCTGTTAAATTGGATTAATCTAACAAAAAATCACATATTGGTAAACTTGTGACAAATAGAGGGGTAAAACCCAAAATCGGTACACCTGTCAATTACCACGTGTTATTAAACTTAACAATTTGATAGTAAAATTTAACGGAAACTAATGGAGGGTAAATTTGTCACAGGTGTAACAGTTTGGAGTTTTTGGTAGTCAAAAAATTAATTCGGAGGTAAAATTGTCACAAATGTACTAGTGTGGGGTTTTTTGTGATAAAAAAATAGTTCGGGATAAAATTGTCACAGGTGTACCAGTTTGAATTTTTTGTTATCAAAAAATAATTTTAGGTAAATTTATCTTCGGTGTATCAATTTAAAATTTTTCATAATATTAACCCTAGTAGAAAATAATCATTCTCCAAAAGGATAAGTATCATGGTTTTGTGACCCCACGGTTAATGATCTGATCGCCGATCAGTCAGTGGGCCAAAAGACAATTTCCAAACTCTACAAACTATGGCTGGGTTATTTGTGGAGGAGAACGTCCGGGGTCCAAAAGATATATCGGCTCCAGGTCAATGCCAATGACCTACAGCTGGGTTTACACAATTGTGCAGCTCATCCACTCGACGTTGGATCTGTGCCGTTACATCACTCTTTCCTTTGAGTGCCGACTTCTTTCTCATTTCTTCCTTGAGGGTCATTTTCCTAGGACATAAAGACGAAAATAAGTGCGACAATAAAAAGAAAAGGGAATCGAGGACTTCAGTGAGACCGTCAATAGGAACGAAAACAAGCAACCAACTTATCTTCGGGTCAAACGAGGATGAGGTCTTGTGTTAGGATTTCATTGCAAGAGAAAGTATCACTGAAGGGTATTGTGTGCCAATCAAACATATGCCCCATTGATTTGAAAATGTTTGTAATCAATCATGAGGAAAAGTGTCAGAAAAGCCATAAACCTATTGCATATGTGCCAATTTAATCCTAAACATTTTGTCTTTGCGTCAATTCAGTTGTTCCGGTTAATTTTGGCCGAAGATTGCTGACGTAGATGTTGACTGGCCTACGTGGCCCCACGCGGGACTAACGTAGACAATTTTTAATGATATTTTAATATTTTTCGATCTTTTAAAGTATGTGTTTCTTTTGTTTCTTTCTTTTCTTTTTTTTTTTCCTTCTACCTTTGGTTGGCGGCCAGTGCTATAGGCGATGGCCGGCCACCGACCATGGCCAGGCGGGCTAGCCCTACCTGAGCAAGGTCGCTGTCGCCCGCCACAAGCAAGGCCCAACCAACCCTCGCCTGGGCAAGGGCGAGTCCTGACAAGGGTCAGCCTCACCAGATTTAGCGAGGCTCACCCTCACCGAGGCTCACCCTCACCTAGACAATGCCTGGGGAGGGTCAACCTTGCCCAGGCTAGATCTGGCAAGGGCGACCCTCACCTAGACTAGGAAAGCCTCGCCGAGCATCACCTTGCAGCAAGCATTGCTCAGCTAGGCCGCCCTCACCCAGGCAAGGGTCGCCTAGCCTCGCCTATAGCAAGTGATGGTGACCTCGCCCAGGCAAGGCCAGCCCACTTGGCTAGTGGCCAGCCATTGCCTATGGCTGATGACCGACACCGACCAAAGGTAGAAGAAAGGGGAAAAAAAGAAAAAAAAAGAAAAAAAATTATTTAAAAAGTATCCATGTCAACGCCGACAGTACCACGTAAGCCGGCCGACATCCATGTCAGTAATATCCGGACAAAATTAGCTAGAAAGACTGAATTGACATAAAAACAAAAGACTTAGAACTAAATTGACACTAAAAAAAGGTTTACGACTAAAATTGGAATTAATTCAATAAGTTTAGGACTTTTTTACCACTTTTCCTCTCGATCAAGGAGGGCATATAATTGATCGAGACGGAATGATTGGGAAACATGATGTAATAAATAAAAGGGACATAATATATAACAATTATAGTGACAACGGAGGCTAGCAAAACACAAAGACATGAGCATGTCCATGTGAGGTTTGATGCCTAATAGTGGGATGTACTAAAAAGGCTTGAAACTATAGACCAAGAGTTATACCGACTAGCATGGTGTGCTTGTAGTAAATCGGATCCTTTTGATACCAGCTTAGTCGAAAGGTCATCCTTATGATCTCATGAGCCTACAGATAAAGAAGAACGCTTTCAACAACTAAAAAAAGTGGGGTTGAATAGGTAGCTCTTAGTCTACGTGCTTGCGAACGTGGCCGGATCCTCTTGACATCATCCTAATTATTTTCCTAGCATGTGATCCAGGTTTGATCATGGGACATGCATGCAAAAGTGTAGTGCTCAAGCATGTAAAACAAGTATAACAATTTATATAATGCAAACACCGCTTCAGTGATAACCAAAGCAACCATTCACAAAACCTCCTTGCAAAACAAGGGTAAGCAAACACTCCTCCCCTTTATAACTCATCATCTACAAAATTATTTAACACCTAACACTAGTGGCATACCTTATATCCATGCTGCCGAGCAAAAATATTTTTCAGAAAAGAAATATTCAAGCCTAAGTCCATTGTGAATTTTAATTCAACTCCCCTAGTGGAGTCCCCAAGCTGTCACAGCCTTCGCAAAGGTTAATCACCAAGGGAAAGCTAATTGACTATTAAACGAGAAAAAGGTTCCTCTCACAAGGCAGTCACTCGCATTTAACACGGACTCTCCCAAGCCCTACCAATAATAACTTAGTACTCAATTAGACGTGCATTTAAACTTACCTTTTGGAGTCACCACTAATCGATTATGATCGATTAGACACCTAAGTAAAATGTGAGAGTATATTTTACTTAGTACTCAATTAGACGTGCATTTAAACTTACCTTTTGGAGTCACCACTAACCGATTATGGTCGATTAGACACCTAAATAAAATGTGAGAGTATATTTACTTTTACGAACCAGAGATTTAATAGATTTGGAGACTTGATTATGCTAGATTTATCTAACACCCTTTCAGTAACTTTTCTCCATATTTCGAAAATATTTTTGCATATATTTTGGGGATGACCATGTGGGTGCGTAGTCAATAATGAAACATTTAATAATCAAAACAGTAAATAAATTACTAAAAAGATTAAAGAACTTGGAATGCATGAGCAAATAGGAATGGATCCCCATTCGTCACTCATTAAGACAAGGAAACAGCAAGCTTAGACTTAGGAAACAAATATGCGATGATGAATGCGATTCATCAATGAAAGTTGGATGAATATGACTAATTTATGACCTAAGCTATTTTGAGATAACTAAGATACAATCTCATTTGATTCTTTTTGTGATTTCTTGTTTATAGAATGAAGCCCTAAATGCAATATGAACATAACTCAATTACTGGTATGATTATATGTACTAATCTAATATGTATTATGAACTAACATAAAGTCCAAAATGTTATGCATGCGATGCTGTAATGAATTAAGGAAAAATGACATAAATAGTCTATGAACTTTGGCCAAATATGCAATTTGGCTCCTAAACTTTTAATTTATTTAGTGGAGTCTCTAAACTTTAACCCAATGTGCAATGTAGTCCCTGAATTTTTAATTTGTTCATTGTCATCCCTTAATTTTTGGTACATATTCAATTCGGTCCCTGAACTATATGCAGTCATTTCCATTAATTCAAGTTTAAGGACTACATTGAACATTTTCATATAGTTCAGGGACTGAATTGAACATGTACCAAAATTTCAGAGATGATATTGAACAAATTAAAAATTTAAGACCACATTGAATATTAGCCTAGAGTTCAAGATTAAATTGAACAAATTAAAAGTTCAGACATCAAGTTGCACATTTGGCCAAAGTTTAGGGACTATTTGTGTCATTATCCCATAAATTAACTATATGCAATGTTATGAAATTAATTCCTAAAGATAACGATATGACATGAATGATATGTATGATATGAGAATTAAACATAGATTAATTTTATGATGCGAACTATATGAAACGTTATTTTTTATTTTGAATTCACAAAAGCTAAAAATTTAAGACCTAAGGCTCCAAACATGAACTACTGTAAAAAGGTTATGTGATTAACAACTAAATGATGTAGCGCTAAGTTTATTTGTAGAAGGTGGCTTTCAAGGCCGTCCCCGCCCAGGGCGAGGTCGCCTCGCCTAGGCAAGACTGGGCTCACCTATGGCTAACGAGGGTTACCCTTGCCCAGCCCTCTTCGGGCATCACCAGTGGCGAAGAAGAAAAAATAAACAAAAAAAAGGAAAAATAAACAAAAAAGGACAAACTAACAAAATAATTTTAAATTAAAATTTTCTTTGGACAAAAATGTCCTTAACAGGTCGAAATATTTAGCCGGCCGATGAGGTCAAACCTTTATTTAAAACTATTCAGCCACTCATTCCTTTATTTGATACTGACATAACTACTTCATACCCTTATTTGAGAAAATGATGACACTTCAATTTCTTATTTAAAATTTTCCCATTGATTTATGTCTCATGAAACAAATCGGTATCCCAATCCAAAAAAAATTCCAAACTAATTACCTTAACTCAAATCCGCCTTCTGTAGCGGGATTAAGACTTGGATAGGGAAAATCAATTATAAATTTTTGGTGAAGTGAAAATTAATTTGACATCATTACATCACTAATATTTTTAAGGATTAATATCATAAAAACCCCAAATTGATAGACAATGACAAATTTACCCAAAATTATTTTTTTTTACCACCAAAAATCCCAAACTAGTATTTCTATGACAAAATTACCCTCTGTTAGTTTTCGTTAAATTTTACTATTAAATTGCTAAGTTGGATGACACGTAGCAGTTGACGGGTATACTAGTTTAAGGTTTTACTTCTCTATTTGTCATAGATTTATCCATTTATGATTTTTCATGGTATTAATTCAATTTAACGGATAATAAATTTGTCACAAACATATCAGTTTGAGATTTTTAGTGGTCAAAAAATCAGTTTTGAGATCACATATGTATAGGTTTTTAATGGTATTAACATATTTTTAATGATAGTAACCTTAATTGAAAATCAAGTAACAGGAGTCATGGACGACGGTGATGTCACAAAATTCGACCGCGACCATCCTCGCCTCTTGTTTCCGAAAGTTACCGAGCTCAATGAGTTCCTCTTTCTCCGCTCGGTGCCTCCTTCAGTTTTTCCTTTTCCAGGTGAAAAGCATGCCCTCCTAACTGAGAATTTCTGTTGTCGTCTTTAAGCTGTGTGTTCGCCAATTCTTCTTCTGATTTGGCGTGGCTGCGATCGATGCCTCTGGCTTATCTTTATCGCTTTCTGGGTGTTGAGAGGTGTAATTGAATTGCGGATGTCGATCATTGGGAAAGTTTCATTTCAGTGCTTGCTTTCTTGTGGGTTCGTAGAATGAGAAAACCTTGGACGAGACCCACGTTTTCGGGACGCCCCAGATCCGAGGATTTGGCCTTGATTTCATATGTCATAAGGGTTTGAAATTCGTTTTCCGCTGGTGGGTTTGGTTGAGAGCGATGGGAAAGTTTTTACTCTTGTGGAAGAAATAAAGAGAGAGTCAAGAGAGTCAATTTACTCTGTGCGTGAGGTCAAGAACAGCCATCTCCATTCTCCACAGCCCGCAACGCATCTTGATTCGTGTTATCCATCCCTTAGATGCAATGGTCAAGGCGCCTCCTTGATAAGTTGTTTGCCATTCAGAACTTTTTTCTTTCGCTGACCCACCCTTTTGATGGATTGCTGAAGTAGTCGCAAATCGTTGTCTGTCGTCTGTTACTGAAGATGGTTATATCTGTTCCGGTTCTTTATCTCTTGCGTTTGACTTGGAACCTCAAATTCTGTTGTGTCGAGTCATGTTGGCTTTCTGGTATACTTAGTTATGCTCTTTGAACTTATGTAGCTTTATATGTTTGTGGTTGGGCACTTGCTTCACTAGGCATTTTATTCATGTGAAATGATCTATTCTTTTGTTGCAGCAAATTGTTATGATTTGAAGAATGTTTTTTTCTGTATTGTGGTTATCATGCTGGCAGTGGCACACTAAAAATCTGTAATTGTTCGGTCCAGGACAATGGCTCTTGCGTTTCTCTTTCGTCGAGTAGCCAGTAAAGTAAGTTTCTGTTCCATCTTATGAATCCACTTTCTATCTCAGCAATGAGTAAGATGGAAAATCAGAATGATGCCGCTGCTGTTGCTCCTGCTGCACCGCCTCTAACTTCATGTCGAAAGAAGAAGAAGGATGGCGCCACCTTTTTGGAGGATATAAAGGATCACATTGATGAATTCATCAACGCATCCGTGGATGAGCACAAGAGCTGTTTCACAAAGACCGTTCAGAAGGTATCATCTTCCTCAATTGCACCTCTAGCTTCACCATGAACCCTCTTTATGCATCATGTAGTCTCCTCCCCCTTCAACTTATTTCCATGTTTTCCCAATACAGATGTTTGGAATGTCAAAGGTTGTAGCGGAGAAGAATGCCGCTGCCCAGGAAGTTGAAAGTTCGCTGCCTCTTAAAACGGTAGTATCGGACTAGAACACACTCCTGACTATTGACATAGATTTCCTTGTTGACGCTTTGCTTTTTCTCAGAACAACATTTTGTGATCATCACTTAAAATGCGACAGGTTCTTAGCTGTTCCCATCATGCTGTGAGTTGAAGTCTGGTTAGTTCAGATTAGTAGGCTTATGGAAATGGTGGGGTGCTATGGATTAACCGGACGTAACCTGCACTTCGCGTGGATTGTCATACGAAATAGAAAGTACAACATTGTGTTAATATATAATTAGATGATGAAAAAACCATACAGACAAGTTAAAATGGTCATGAACATGGATTGGGTACTATCTTCCTCTTAAAGATGTTTGACAAGTTTAGGATGAAGTGATCTCAAGAGATTCCAATGATCTCCGTTACGTGTTACCCCTAGTTCTATTCTGTCTGCTCTGTTTCTATAATCTGCAAGTTTGCCTTTGAGTTTGTTCTGTCGAAAGCTCTTGACCATATCTACTTTACTCATGGTCTTTCGTGCCATTGTTGGCCCTATCACCCAACTCACCTCTGGTAATGGCACAACACCAGTAACCTCGCTCAGCTCCCTCGACCACCATAGATCTTCCACCGAATCCTCCGAACCCCTTGCCTCTCTCTCTCTCTCTCTCTCTCTCTCTCTCTCTCTCTCTCAACAACAATCACGACCTCCGGTACAATCCAGACCGAGGTCACGCAACATCGATCTAGACATTTTCCACACTGTGCGAGTGTTGCAATTGTTCAATTGAGAGTTAGTGATAGAATGACGACTTGATCCATACACACACAGAGGGAAAGGAGGAGGGAGGAGACGATGAAGGCCTCAGTTCTGGCGATAGTGGTGCCAGGGAGTGGATACCAATAGGGGTGGATGATAAGTGGGTTAGTTTTGTGAGTGATTCGGTGAAGGAAGTTTCTCCTCGACATAGTTGTTTGAGTGTGGGGTAAGGTAGCATGATCCCTCCTGCATTTTCGTCATAAATAAGGGTGTGTTGGTTTCACTAAAAATTTCAAGATAAAAGAAAATATTTTTCATAAAAAATGGTTAGGCGGTTTAGGGAAAGTGATTTCTTTCTTTTAGAGAATGTCGTTTTTTGGAAGTAGTTTTCCGTACGTAGATCAGTTTTTTGTCATTTAAATATCGCAAAATCGGAAAATAATTTCCTGAAAATAGTTTTCTTCAAACAAATGTATCTTAGGATGCAATGATTTTCTCAAATAGATAACGTGAAGTAGAATAGATGACAAACAAACTAAAACTTCTAAGGCTACGTTTGGTAGTCAAGATAGAATTCAAGATAGGATAAAATTTAGGAAAAAGACCACCAAAAATCCCAAATTATGCCACATGTGACAAATCTGGCGAGGGCCGCCTTCACCCGGCGTCGGTGAGGGTCGCCCTTTGCAAATACGGCGAGGGCAGCCCTCACCCAACCCCAACGTCGGCGAGGGTGGCCCTCGCCGGCTTCCCTCCGCTAGTTATGGTGGAGGGAAGAGAGAAGAAGAAAGGAAAAAAAAAAGGAAAAAGACGAAAATGCCCTATAAGAAAGTATTATGGGGTAAATGTGTCACAAATGACATAATTTAGGGATTTTCATGTCACAAAAAAAAAGTTAAGGGTAAATTTGTTACAAACGGCATAGTTTGGGGTTTTTGGTAGTTTTTTCCCTAAAATTTATCATATCTCGTGTTTAGTGCCTGCCCAATATAGGATAAAGTGAGATATAGAATAGATATGATCCAGATAAAATTATCCAATAGGTAGGTAGGATAAAGGTAGATAGGATTTTTAATATCCATAATATAAAAGTATTTTTTCTCCAATAAAAAAATTGTTAAATTAAAAAAATTAAAATAAGATTTGAATTTTAATATAAAAATTCAAAATAACAAAAAAATAACAATAATTTCGTTTTCATTTATTCTTATTTTTATTTATATATTCGAATTTCTTTCTATCTTATGACATAAATTTCATGTATATATATAAATGCATTTAGTATTTATATTTATTACATATATTAGGTATATTATTATAGTTTACTATTTAATAAAATTTTATTTGAGAATGATGGAAGGGGAAAAAACGAATAAAAAAGGAAAGAATTAAAAGAGAGGGAAAAATTAAAAAAAAATTAGCAAATAACAATAAAGTAGGTAAGAGTGCAGTGAGAGATTTTTATCATCTCCGTTTGTACATTTTTAGGTTCATTTACACTAATATGGCGTTTATAGCAAATAATAGACATAGTAAAATGTGAAAATATCCAGCTTTATTACTTCGATTCACCAAACTAGATAGGATATAGCTATCCTATCATATCCAGTCTTATCCTAACTAGAAATCCAGACGACTAAACATAACCTAAGAACTGAAAGTTTGTCGTACTTGCTCCAAAACACTTGGGGGGACGAGCACGAGTGCATGTGTTCGTGGGTGGGGATGCAATGGTTTTCAGCAAGTTTTCACATATTCAGCCAATCCGGAAGGGAAAAAAAAGGTCCAATGGGATGAAATGAGCACAACCTCTTTTTTTTTCTTTTTCTTTTTTTTCAACACAACCTTTCAAACGTACAAAGAAAAGCCCGACATTATGCACCCGGGACGATACTAGCCCGACTTTCGCAGAGAAAATAAGCTCGATCTTTGACCTATGGGACGAGAACAATATCCGTCACGAATAATGCCCATTCTTACCTCTAAAATGCCATTCGTCATCCTACGTGACCCACTCTACAAGCGCCACATCAACAACACAAGGATCAACATCATTTTTTATTTATAGTATTCGTCACGAAATTAGGATATAAACTTTTTTATTGAGTTCCTCGCACTTTGTTCCAAAAAAAAGTCAATTCTTTGTCACGATTAATTCGGCTATCTATTATTCATTAGCAAAGGGAGCTTTTGCTGGATGACGCGTGGCAATTTATTTGTAAGAATGGACTAAATCCGTGACATACATCATTTTGTACCACGGGCGACATACATCATTTTGTACCACGGGCGACATACATCATTTTGTACCACGGGCGAAAGGGTTGGGCCTTTCCTTTTGGTACATTTTTATTTTGGTCGAATTTTGGGTACATTTCAAAGGTTGTATCGTCTGTATCACAAGTGCAAAAGCTCGGGCTCTCTTTCAAGGAATTGGCCTCGTCACATATTGAGTGTCCATGGCATTAGTTCTAAAAGGATGGGTCTCTTCCATCCACGGCCATCTTCAATTCGTATAATCCAGGGAGCCCCGAACCCAATCTCATGTTATTTGCTGCTATTCTATCTCTTTGTGCATTAAGTTCGAAGAAGATCTTAATCTATAATGAAGAAATGATAGTAGCTGCTTTTTTATAGGCTTTATCATATTCAGTCGGAAGAGTTTAGGTAAGACTTTCAAAGTGACTGTCGACGGGAGAATCCAGGCTATTAAGGAAGAATCACATCAATTCCCCAATCCTAACGAAGTAGTTCCTCCGGAATCCAATGAAGAACGAAAAGACAGTGCAAAGCCTTGTTATGCGGAAACCTAAATGTTAGGTCAGCAACCCTTCCAAATGCCACTTCTTCCCATCGCACCCGTCTTCCGGACGATCTAGCCACAGGTTTTCACTTCTCAGTGAGTGAAAGGCGAAGCCAATGCCGCTGAACGCCGCATGACAAGCAACGCGTCGGACGTCTTGCTGAACGCCGCACAACAACCGTCGCGATTACGGAGACGACAACATCCTCCGGGGGGGGGGGGGGGTCGAAACCCACTATCCAAACGAGGCCGCCAAAAAACATGTAAAGCCGAACCCGCGAAAAAAAAAATGCTAAGACGATGGGCTTTCATTTGCCATCCGACAGCCCAAGAGAACATGGGCAGGCCATAAAAAAAAATAATGCGTCACTGCTCGACCTTCTCAAGAAGAGGTGCGGTCAAATGAGATTCCGACAAGCAGATACTTTCAGATTTCGATTAGATTGTAAAAGATTCGAGTTGGGTCCTACTGGGAGATATGGCAACAAACGGGGTACACCTTCGAAGCAATTACCCTCCCGGAGAGAAAAAGGGGAGGACGACAAGGCGTAGAGAACAGAGAAAGGGACGGCGACAGAGACACGGGAGCGTACAAACCCACGGCCGGACGGGCGGACGGACGACCCGACACGCCACTGTCGCGGACCGAGGAGCGGTCCTCAACCCTGACGCTTATCCCATTTCCAGAGCATATGCTCGAAGCATATGCCCTTCCCAGAGATCAATCTCTCACCCTCGCACGTCTCCAATTATTATCATATAACGACGCTATCATTGCGCAACAGTGGGTCAAAATCGCCGCATCAGGAAAACTAATGACTCGATTTCACACACACGACCATGACGAAATCCGTTAGCCATTTTTTCTTTCCTCATCGACGAGAATCTCCCGAGTGTTTTTGCGCGATACCGTCGAGAAAATTAGCTACGAATTTACCATCAAGAAACGCCGGCGCTGTTTTAACGCTGAATTTTTTAAACTCGCTCGATCTATATGCTTCGGAAGCATGAACCATCCCTCGTGCTCGTGCTTTCGAGGGCGTTCACCATCAGGGAAGCAAAACGCCGGGACAGAATCAATTGCGGACCCTGCCGAGCAAATGTAATCATCCAACCGGGAGAAGCCCGCGACCCATCGAATCAACGGGGCCGCAGCGCGCAAAAGTGAGAGGGGTTGGTATTGAAAAATTTCATGTACGCTTTCGTTGACACGTCTCTCGGCAACTGAGGCTCCACAGAGAGACGCAACGCCTATCAAAAGCGACCCCCACCGCATCCGAGCATATCAAAAAAACAGAGACGGAAGAAGAGCAGATCACAAGGGGAGACGGGGAGGGAAGGGAGCGATCGGGGTGCCGAGAACGAAGATCTGTACTTCATTTTCCTTTGATTCAAGGACATGTAACTGAGTGACATCGATCAAAAAAGCAGAGAGAACCCGAACACGAAACCATAACACCAGAGAACAGAACAGAAACCACGACACCGGGGCCCGGCTAGGCCGCCTTCACATCACATCACATCACATCACGCGAACTTCGAAAGAAACCCAAAAGCAGCACCGACGACGAGGACTCAGTTCCTCCAGTTACCCTCGGAGGCGCCGCCGCCGCCCCCCCTGGAGTACCTAGATCCGCCGCCCCCGCCGTAGCCGCCGTCGCCGTAGCCGCGATCCCGGCCGCCTCCGTACCCGCCGCCGCCGCCGCCTCCGTACCCGCCGCTCCCGCGGTTGTACCCGCCGCCCCCTTCCCGTCGCCCGCCCCCGTACCCGCCGCCGCCGCCGCGGCTGAATCCGCCGCCGCCCCCTCCGCCGCCGGAGCGGGACTGCGCCTCGTTGACGGTGATGTTCCTCCCGTCGAGGTTCTGGCCGTTCATGCCGTCGATCGCGTCCCTCATCGCCTTCTCGTTGCCGAACGTGACGAAGCCGAAGCCGCGGGACCTCCCGGTCTCCCGATCGTTGATGACCTGGACACAGGAGCACCAAGAGAAAAACGGCGAAACGACATCAGATCCGCCCCCCCAAGACGCGCCGCCGTCGCCGGCGGACGAAGAGAGACGGGGAACAAAAAACAACAGCTCGTGTATCGATCGATCTTCCGTCTCTGGTGAAGAAGATGAAGATGGACGTACCGATTCGAGTCACGGTAACATAAATTTTTTTTTTTGCGCAACAGTAACACAGAGAGAGCATAGGATCGAAGTTAACACAAACAGATCAGGATCAGGATCAGGATCAGATCAGATCGGAACGAGATCGGTGGTCGACTCGGATCGCGGTCAGATCTGGATCTCCTGCGGGCGACAACAAACGGACCTTCGATTCGAGGATCTCGCCGAACTGGCTGAAGGCCCGCTCGAGGGACTGGTCGTCGGTGGCCCAGGCCAGGCCGCCGACGAAGCACCGGTACTCAACCTCTGCGGAAGCCATTGACGAAAAGCTTCGCGATATCGCTAGAGAGAGAGAGAGAAGAAGAAGACGAAGGAGGCGACTCCTAGGGTTAACGCGCCTCCGACAGAGAAGCGGGGGGCGGGTATTTATAGGAGGAGGCGGGGTGCGCACTGCGCACGGTGTGGTTAATGTTCTTAACCATGGTTAGGGTTTGGAAAATTTTGTAAGGAGGGGGGGTGGTGGTGTTTGGATGTGGCGGATGCATGGATGAGCTGGACAGCTCATTCTGAGTTAAGCTCCCTCCAATGGTCTAATATCTCCTTAATTTAAATAAATTCATTTAAATTATTAATTTCTCGATGGGCGAAGCGAGTCGATTAATAGAATAATCCGCGGTCGGCGGTAGGAAAATGAAGTAGCTACGAAAGTAATTGGCGTGAGATTTACGGTTGCGACGGCGACCGTTTTGAAATGAGAAATGGCCGGAACGAGCGGCTTTGGTGCCAAAAGTCAAAATTACAACGATAAACCCTCCAAAAAAAAAAATATTAATTTGTTGCCGGGACTCCGTGACTAAAATTTATCGGCGTATTCGTTGAATAGTACTTTGGGAAAATTCCAAATAAGGGTCTGAAGTGAAGTGGACCCCGTGTCAGATAAGAGGCTAAAGTGGCTATAACAGTTTCAAATAAAGGCCTGACCCTGGCCAAATTTTCTAGCCGGTCAAGGACATTTTCGTCCGAAAAATAATTTTGACACAAATTTTAGTTAAACTTGATTTTTTTTTGGTTGAATAGTTAAATTAGATTGAAAATTAAAAAATAAAAGTTTTGTTTAAAAAAACAAGCGAGATGGAAAAAAAGAAGAAACAAAAATAAAAAAATTTAAAAGACGAAAATGCCATTGACCTTGGCGAGATCAGGCCCTTTTTGAGATTTATATAGCCACTTCATATATTTATTTGAAACAAGATTCACTTCAGACCCTTATTTGAGACAATATCCATTTCATACCCTTATTTTAGAAATTGAAGGCACTTCGAGGCCTTATTTTGAATTTTTCCCTACTTTTTTTTCAACTAATAGGTAAATTTAAAGAGTAATCAGATTGAATTTGTTCATTTTAACATCTTGGCATTTCATCGAATTATAACTTGGTAATTACCTAGAGTGGTCTCCATCGATAAAACTGATTCAACCACTGAGAAGATTGTCGTTGATGGTATGTAAGTAAGGTAAATTTCTATTACTGGTAAGATTAGCACATGCATACGCGTGGAGGAAAAAAAGATATAGACAATGTTTTAAGCACAAAGAAATGAAAAAAATCCATGAAAATTCAAACAGCTTTTGCGAGATGATTATGCAATATACAAAAATTATGTAACAAGGGAGACTCAAGCTAATGGAGGCTAATTTTTCAATAATTATCTTGATTATCTATACAATGATACCATCGATTTCGTCCTAGCGTATCATTACAATTAAGAACGCATTAGTGCATTCGCATTTTTTTCTACATTTGAGATTGAAATATTGCATTACATATCGTGCGAGACTTTTGAATCGGTGCGAACCTCTATATCTTTCGATCACAAATGCATTCTCGTGTTTTAATACTTTTAACGAGAGATAAGAGTTCTGACCAAAATTAAAAAAAAAACGAGAGATGAGAGCAGTATTTTCAAATTACATCATTCCCAAAGGATCGATTGACGTGGCGATCACGTATCAATCAGTCTTGGGAATCTTTCTCGACTACAAAATTCAAATCCGTTCCCTGTCCTCCTCCATCAATTTCAAAAGACGAGTAGTTAGTCCATCACCAAAACTCTCCCCTCACTAAAGGAAAAACACACGCACGCACGCACGAGCGAAAAGGAGCTCTTGGTCAACTGAGTCGACCGGAGTGTCCTCGGGGCAAGGCGATGCTAGGCCTGTCCGTCCCAGAACCCCGGATAAGCAAGCCAGTGAGCGGGCACGAGTCAATCGATCGGGATTTTTTTTTTACAAAAAACGATCGAAATTTTTTTTTATCTATCCTATTCTAATTCTTAACTCATTCCCAAATTATTCCTCTATCTCTTTTAGGACATGGGAGTCGACGGGGCAAAACCCCAATTATTCATGAAACGATCGAGTTGACCCGGCGTCCACGAGCTGCACGACTCCCGCCGCCCTCCGCCGCTAACCGCGGTTAAAATCGAACCAGGAGGGGAGGTGGGCCCCCGCCGTGGGGGAGGGGGGGGTCACGTGACAGCTGCTGTGTTGTTGGTGGTGGTGGATAGACACGAGGGGGAAGGGGGGGCGTGGGCCAAAGATATTTTTCAATTTCCAAATAATTATTAATATTCATCGTTACTTTTCCTTTTCCCCTCGCGATGTTTTTTTATTGGCCCCCACCCCTATCGGGGGGGACCAAAATATCCGGGCGGGCGAAATCACGGAAACGCCCCTCGCGTCGCCGTCCCCTCGCCGCGGCCGGCGGCGGCTCTTCCCGCGACGCGCCGAGGTTGATTTTGGCAATTTGCGGATTTTTGTCCGGAACGGGAGCGAGAGTGGAATAAAGGGGCGGAAAAGTGCGCCGCGTGGGGGAGCGTTTTTATTTTGGCGAGGCTGTTTCCGAGGGCGGCGTGGCGTGGTGGTGGGACGGATCCCAACGCTCCCGTGGCCGTCCGATTGAAGGAAATTTAAAAAAGGGGGAGAGAGTTGATTTCGACCGTCGATCGTAGAGCTCTTTTGAGACAACGTGCGTTAACGAGATATTCTTTTGCTCGCGGGAGTTAACGGGAAGATGCGTGGGATTTAGGATCCAAGTGTCCCGTTTATTTCCCGGAAAATAATTTTTCTCATTTTTTTTATTCTGGCTTTTGCGTCGGGGTCCCGTTAAGGCCGGACTGGGGACTCTAGTGCAGATGCCCGATTTATCCAGCTGCCCATGCTTGAGTTACTAGAGTCTAATTAGTGTATGCCTATTTATGAAAATTAAATCAAATTTTCCCATGCTAAACAGCGGATCAAGCTACAGCTAAGTACCGGAAAATATTGCCATTTTCTATAAATGTCACATTATTTGTGAAGCGGGCTCCGTTTATTTTGTAAAAAATGGAAAAAATTGATTCGAAAAATACTTTTCTTGAAAATGATAATTTGTGTTACTTGAAATAACTAGTCGATAGAAAAATTTCGACATCGATAATAATTTATGTCTTAATATTTTCGTGGATAATGAAATATTTATCGTCTGTTCGTTTTTGTAAGAATTATAAGCAATTATTTTTAGGAAAATATGTTTATATCATTCATTTTTCGTGAGACAAACGAAACCGATGTAAATAACTTTTTCCCACATCTCGAGGACTGAAGTTTGAACAGTCGACCTTCCCATTCCCAAAGTTGAGATTTCCCCGATGGCGACGCCTTGTTCGGTTATGTAAGCGACGAGGGAAGGGAATGGAATGGAAATAAAAGGAAAGAAAAAAGAGGAAAGGAAGCGAGTACAGAAGGAGGGAAATTTCTCTGACTTGTTTGGGAGTGCAATGAACAGAAATGACATGAAAAGTGAAATTGGTTTGATTGATAGTGTATATAGTATCAGTTGTCTTATTTGTGTGCAGAAACAAAATGAGGGACAAAATTGCAAAACAGTAGAAAAAAAAAAACAAGAACACCAAAAGTTAATTTCCCTCCATTTCCTCCCATTGTTGAATGGAAAATGAATTGTGAGAAAAAAAAATCCAAAGAAACTCAATTCTTGTTTACTTCTCTCCAACCCTTTCAATCCAAACACACCATGAAAGAAAGGAGATATTCAAAACCACCGTCACTTTTTGCATTCATATCCTCACTTTCCAAAATTTAGAATTGAGGTCCTCAAACAAAACCTAAAAGCTTACAAGAGACTTGCATATCTTCTCCTTCAAATAAAATACTACGAAAATAAAAAGAACATGTCCTCCACTAACTCACAAATCAGAGGTCTGCATTGATCCGGTCCAACCCAGGAATCGGACTGAACTAGCCAATTCTTGAAAAAACCCAATTTCAAAAATGTGAAATTAGGAATAACTGGTTTGGTTCCCGACTTCTCGTGCGGAACCAACCCGAATTGACGAAACCGGCCAGAGGTAACCCTAAATTAACGAAACCGGTTCTCGGTTCCAAAATTTTGGAACGGAGAGCCACAAGGTCGGTTCTTGGTTCTAGACCAGAGATTGACCCACTCGAGACCCGATCACCCATATCACAAACCGCGTGTCTCCTCTAGCCAAATTCAAAACCAATCGTCTATCTTCGTTGCCGGCCATTACCAACAGATGCACTGCCATCATGCTAACCATCATTGCTCTCCCTTCTCTCTCGAGCATGCACTTGCTCTTGCAGGCGAGCGAGCTCCAAATAGAGCTTGGCTGCTTGGCCATGGGACTCGGCATCACCAAAAATATTTGAAATGTTGTGTTAATACTGAAGCTTTAACGAATTCCCCGATGATCCAATCCTCACATACTGGCGACTGTTGGATCGCAAAAGAATAGATCTTGACAGTTCATTGCAAACCTTTGAAATGTTCGTGTGCTACGCACTTTTCATAGAAAATTCGGTAAAACGCACCAAGATGCGACAGGTTTAGGACGGTAGGTCATTTCAATGATCCAATTAAGCCTACAAAAACAATTTGCAAATCGAGAGATTGCAAACGAACGAATTCCTAAACAAAACCACTTCAGTGTCTAAACCATTATTGATAGTTATAATATGTAAAAGTGCCAACACTATACTTTTTAGAAAAACGAAACATTGTAAGGAATTTGTGAAAAATAATTTCTATACATTTTTCTTTTTTCCGATTCGCTAAAATTCAGAATGCCATAATTTTTATGCGCGGCTATTTTGAATTTTTGGCCTTTTGAACTTCACAGAGACGAGCAAAAGATGAAGAAGAAGAAGAAGAATTCAAAAATAGAAGTGGAGGAGAGGAGAAGGTCCCACCGAGATTTGAACTCGGGTTACTGGATTCAGAGTCCAATGTCCTGACCACTAGACCATGGGACCTCTTGTTGAGGTTTCCAAGTCACATATAATATTTAATATATATATTTGTTTAGTAGCAATTCCTTGCCAAGGTTCCCTCCATCCCTTTTGTTAGCCCGAAATTGCTCGCACTCAAATCGAATGAACACCCGCGTGCGCGTGAATGGATGTTGGATTCATTCGTTCGATGGAAAAGGAAGCTTGCCATGTCGGGTTCGGAATTGAATCGAAAAATAAACCGGTCGATTATGGGGTTGATACCATAAAAAAAACTTCAAATTGTACACACTGTGATATAAATATCCCTAAACTTTCTTTAGTATCGCTAAAAACCCCGATTTTGCCCATTGTGACACGCATATTCCAAACTTTTTTTTTTGTGTCGTAAAAAACCTCGAACTTATACCAACGTGACAAAATATCATGAATAGAACTGAAATAGATTATAGATATGTTAAGGGTATTTTTGTCACAGTGGGCAAGTTTAGGATTTTTTATAGTATAATAAAAAGTTTCGGGTATTCGTGTCACGGTGGGCATAATTTAGGGTTTTTTGTGCTATTTGCCCTTGATTTTAACAAATTTTGTTTGGAGCCCGTGCAGCATGATCCGCCAATTCTCTCTTTGATTTTCCATTGGATTGGGATGTTGCGAGCCAGTTGATTTAGATGCTTGAATAACCATTGCTCTGTTCGATTTGTGCTTGATACTGTAGTAATAAGGATATGGATAAATGTCCTCGCTCTTTAAGATGTTAATTACTTAATGATCGTGGCATTTGTTAAATTATGAATTACATGGAATTGTAAAATTTGTAATTCATTATGTTACTATACCGGCAATGTATTATATTATTATGTAGTACTCAATAATGATAATTGTCATCGTCGTCGTCGTCAGTGAGTAATTTTATATCTTCTGCGAATTTTTAATTGTAATTAGACTATGAAACCGCTTGAATGAGTGGCGGAAAAGAGAACGACGTTATGGAAATAGCAACCATACTAGAAGTGTCGAGGCATGCGTTGATTTGACCAATTATTTTAATTGACCGGATGTAGCGGAACGTTATTAAAACTAGTTTTGAAACCCACGTGTTCCGCGGGCTCTTACGAAGAAATGTACTACACGAGTTTCATATTTCTTGATGTATCTATTCTTAAAATTCCAGCACATGATGATATCATACTTTTGATGTAAGCGGAGACTTATATGTCGGTATTTAGTTGGTTACTTTATTAACATAGAATTTCTGTGAATATTTAAAGAAAAACCTCTTTGAATGACAAATCGTTGAAAGGTTTAAGACTAAATTAGTAAATCATAAAAATGATTGTTACTAAATTGATATAATTGAAATGTTTATGACTAAATCAATAGATCGTCAAAATGTTCAGGACTAAATTGACACGATTAAAAGATTTAGAATTGAATTGACATCTATACAATAAATTTAAGATTTTTTAGATAAATTTTCCCAGCTAAATGCCTCCCCCAGTTGTGGTAGAAGGGAACCATAATAATGCGTTAAAAAATGGTAGATTGAATAGGTGTCCACCTACTCCACGTTCGTGCACCCACTTCCAAGCTTTTATTTTATTTAAAAAAAAACCTTGCCATGTTTTTCTCTATTATTTTATGCAATTGTTTTAAAAAATAAAGTTTTCATGCACTTGGCAATATTTGACAAGACAAAATGCGATAAGAACAAAGTACATTGCACCGCACGTACAACATGAGGGTTTATTTAAAAAAAAAGCATCAATTTTAGATCGAGAGATAATTTTGGCCTAAACTTTTTTTTGTTCTATAAAAAAATATCAACTTTAGGTCGAGAGATAATTATGGTCCGAACTTTTTTTTGTCCCGTAAAAAAGCACCAACTTTAGGTCGAGGGACAATTCTAGCCCGAACTTTTTTTTGTGTCGTAAAAATGCATCAACTTTCATTTAAATCCCAAATTTGGCCCCCCATTGATTTTCTATCTGAAGTTACCCTTGTTTGAGAAAAAAAGTTATGGTGGTGAGCCTGGCGAATTTCTTCCATGGCGTCTGTCAACAGGCGGTGGTCTACAGCTTCAGATTACGACAAAACGACAAAGTTTAGCAAAAAAGATTCAATCTGGAGATATTTTTGACTTGCCGGTGAAGTGAAGGAGACGAACAGTTTCATCGTTATTCTTCAAGCTGTGATTTAGAGAATAAGACAATGAATAATGCTTTATATCTAGTCAGTAAGTCACGTGGATTTATTGCTAAGGTGGAATAGTCAATTTGAAAAATCAATGGTTTTAAGTCAATAAGGGCCAGATTTGGGATTGAAATGAAAGTTGGTGCTTTTTTACCGGACAAAAAAAAGTTCGGGCCATAATTGTCTCTCGACCTAAAGTTGATGTTTTTTTATGGAACAAAAAAAAATTCGAGCTAGAATTATCCCTCGACCTAAAATTGATCTTTTTTTTTTTAATTAACCCTACAACATGATCTCCACACAAAATTAACGCATTTGGATTATTCCCGTTTTCGTACTTGTACACATTTGACTGTTCTCCGGATGTGCATGCACTTATAATTTCTTGACATGCAATTAACAAAGTGTGCTCCATAGTAATTGTATTGGTTTCCACACCGTACCGGCTAATCCAATGGTCATTTGGTGTCCTTCAAATCATCAATGTGTTTTCAAACTGATCATGCGAAAATGCAGTGATTTTTTGTTGCGAAGAGAAATTTATCAACTAGCTACTTTTGACATGTCAATTATCATTTTAAACAAGCTGAGTTCTCTAATTTTTTTAGGGACAAGTGCATTGGAGATCCTATAATTTATCACAAAAGTAAAATCGAATCCTAAGACTTTAAAAAAGTACAATAAAATGTTGGACCAATTTGACAAGTTTTAGGATTTGATTGCACTTTTTAAAACAAGATTTAAGACCTGATTACACTTTTTAAAAGTCGTACAACTTGATTGCACTTTCGGAATAAATTTTAGGAGTGGATTACATTTCTTAAAAGTTTTAAAACTTGATTGCACTTTTGCTTGATTGCACTTTTGTACACAATTTTAGAATCTGATTGCACTTTCTGAAAATTTTAGGATTCAATTGCACTTTTGTAATAAGTTTTAGAACTTGCAATATACTTTTTTATTATCTCACGTAGTAGAAAATTTTCACTCTAAAGATTAAATAAAAGAATAAACGCTCAACGTATATCCGCTCATCTTGTAAATAGAGACAATAAGTGCGTATGTTTAATGACAGACTATTGTAAAGCACCAAAATTTACTTTGTACAAATCGACAATAACGTCGCAGTGATCGCAAGGATGAACTTTCACCCTGCTGAAAACATACACATCCTCAGATTTTTCTGTCTTAAAGAAACAATTACCCGATTTGTAGAGGAACCGAACTAAATTAAACCAACATGTGTCTTCTTCATGTCAACCATATAAGCACAAGAGAATCATGTGCTGACAAGTGAATGCATAAGAAGCACCGAAAAAGGCGACTTATCAGCAGCAAGAAATCACAGTGCAAACAAGCGAGCATGCATGCGAAAATATACATACAATTTTACCCAGGTATACAAAGAACCGTTGAGATCCTTCCATAGACAACGAGAGAGCAAAGAGATCTCCTTTTCTTTTGGTGCCTGAGTTTTCAAAGAGTCGAGCAACAATGGATTAACTATTTTATCCCGAGCATTACAGCTTGTACCTCGAGCTCTTTCCTGTGCCTCAAAAGCAGAAAAGAGAGATCGGAAAAAGACACAATTACTTGAGACTTTTAACCCCCGCCGCTCATTGTTTAGAAAAGAGGTGAAATATGGCGTTGGGCTGGAAAATTCCACCATCAAATTCCAAAAGTGGGTTGTTTAAGTAGCTGTCTTCAGATCAGATGCAGCAGCAGCCTCTCCATACACGGGGTGAAGTATGTGGCCGTCCTTTGGAACAATGTTCACCCACTTGCGCCCGCTGAGCTTGTGCTTCTCAAACTGAACCAACCCTTCTTTCATTGCAAAGAGGGTGTGATCTTTCCCCATTCCAACGTAGTTTCCAGGGTGAAACCGAGTGCCCCGCTGTCGAACAATTATATTTCCTGGTATGACTCTCTGCAGATTTATTATAAAGACAATGTCATCAAAGAAAGAATAAGAAAGACCGATAGGCTAGATTGATTTCTTCACCATTGGCTTTTCAGATACATTTTGCTTCTTCCATTTCTTATGGTGGTCCTGCAATTGTTGAATCATTAGTAACTTACCTCTCCACCAAACTTCTTCACTCCAAGATTCTTCGGTTTTGAGTCTCTTCCATTCTTTGTTGATCCAGCTGACTTCTTAGTGGCCCAACGCCTGAACAGCAAATTCAATCCTCCACCAGATGCATCTTAAGTCAACAGAAGAAATTATGGCAATTAGCAGATTGTAAGACCCGTGCGCGTGTGCGTGCATGCGAGAGAGAGAGAGAGAGAGAGAGAGAGAGAGAGAGAGAGATCTACCACTGGCACTGTTATAAACAGGGACACTGGTGGTAATCTCTTTAATATTAACTCTCCTACAAAATGATGATGCGAAATTCATACTCTTGATCCCCACAGTTCCAATTAAACCCAGAAATTCCTGCAACAGAATAAACATGTCAACTGACAAATGTTGATTGAACAAATATGCCCCAAAGGGAAAAAAGATGCCTGTGATTCCAATCTTTTATGATAAACAATCTTACTGATCAATTGACACATCATCTTTTATGCTCTGGCCCAACATTAAATTGTAGCATCTACTAAGGACAGCAGATTAGTTTCTCTTCACTATGCATAAGAACTATATAATGAGACAACAATGAGGAAAAAAGGAACACAAAGCATACTCAACTGGCAATAAATAACAGATAACCCAATCACCATTACAAGAGCTATTCACTTCTTTACCGAGAGAGAGAGAGAGAGAGAGAGATTGGGTCCCAGTTCCTTCTTTTAGTGTCAGGGTACAAAACGGACATTAGCTAATAAATCTCCTCCACTCCTTTACAGAGTGAATACCTCATATCAGGATGACCAGCCATTAATCTCTTCCATGTAATAATTTTATTGATTAGCTCCACTCCCCAACAACAACAAGAAGACACACAGACACATACAAGGCAGAGAGAGAGAGAGAGAGAGAGAGAGAGAGAGAGAGAGAGAGAGAGAGAGAGAGAGAGAGAGAATTGATCCCTTTCAAGTGATCTCAACTTTGAATCAAAGCGTCCACATTTTTGTCTAAAAAGGCTCAAAATATATCCAATCAGCAATTGACAAGACAATTATATATCTGGAATCTACATAAAAATTTGCAGGTCGTCTTCTAACTTCACTTATTAACATTTACTCATTTAGCCTCCCTATGAAAAATCACAATACTTAATCGAAATATAAGCATGTCTAATTACTCACAATTGGACAAGCAACAAATTTGGGAAACAGATTTCTCCTCAATTTGCTATCCTCACAACAAAATCTGTTTTGCCCTCTCTCCAAAATACATGATCAGATTTGTCCGGACAGAATAACATGCATCTTTCATGTACTTCATAGAAGCATACCCTGACCTCTAATGATTCCAAATCCAATAATTGTCAGAGTAAAGCTTTTTCCTTCCAACATAAGTGACAAAAAAACAACATTCGTGTACCTTCATTGTTTTAGTTTATGTAAATTATCACCTGTGCTATGCGCTTTGCAACTGGTGAGAAATACCACTGAATCAGTGGCTCTTAGTATAAAAGAACAACTAACTAAATGCGGAAAGTATTTTGTCTATTAGTTTAAGTAATATATATACAACTAGTGTTCTAGTGTAGAAATCAAGTAAACAAAATCAGCAACCCGTGGAACATATATCCGCAACTATTAATAGAAGAAGATTAGTATTTAAGCATGACAAGTGTATTCTGTGTTGTTATTTAAAGAAGTATAACTACAATTTTGTAATCGGGTGCAGGAATATAGTAAGCAGAGTTCATCAATATGGAACGCATATCCGTACGATCGAGATTCATGATAAGTTTTGCATTATGCTTTCAAATGTGCAAGAGTTTTCTTGATCGATGATACATTAACAAGTTAGTATGAAGGCAGAAAGTGATACAAACATGAATACATTGCCAAAAACAGCAAAAAAAAAAAAAAAAAACAGATTTCCAAATCGACCAATGCGAATAAAATGGAATCTTCATCAGGTCAATGTCTTTCAAAGGGACTTTAATGGATGGAAACACACGTATCCGTTGAATTTTCAGATTAACAACTATGACATTTATGGTCAGCAGCTACACTTGCATTTCACTGGCCAAAGGAACTGAGACCGTACAAGATACAGATACATCTTCCAACACTATCCGCAATCAAGCGAAAGATCATCAATTCGAACCACAGGGAAGAAAGCCCAACACCATCAATCTCTGACAGGAGCAACAAAAGGAAAGAAATTGACTGCAGGCGCAAGAAACCAACGCGGAGAAAGTGCTCACTCAACTTGCCACCTTGATCTCGTTCACGCGGTGAAGTTTCCAACACAAAGAAAATTAGTAGTTCGTAATGGAGGGAAGGAGAAGAATGGCTGAAGAAACGAAGAATGAATCTAGAGTCAGGAAATCGAGGGTTGCTTCTCCATTTGTTTTGCGCCCGAATGGATTCAACATTCGAAAAGCGAAGTATCTTTGTCAAAATTAAAAATTTGAAAAATTTATGTTAGAGCACCAATGGCAGCAGAACGAGTTCGCGACCCATTGTGACGGTTGACTCTATCCCGATCCTGAACCAGACAGCTCCCAAACACTCTCCGAAACCCGGCTCAAACTCAAGCAAATTCCACCATACGTCCCAACTCAGATTCCCAACAGCACAGAATCCCAAACCCCATCAGGTTGTACAACGTTTCCGCCGCTAAGTATCACAATACAAGGCCAATGGACATGGAGAAAATTTGAACGGAAGCAACTCCCTCAGTGCAGAACGCATATTGAGCAGCAGCTGACAATACCCAAGTTTCCTCGGAGACAAAAAAACACCGAGCCCTTCGCCCCCAGATTACACACACGAGACTGCTCCCGAAAGAGGCACATCATACCGAATCTCCCTAAGCATACACCTACAGCATTTTCGCTATAGCAAAACAAGAGAACCAGGCGAGCTCGACGCACCTTGCGATGAATTCCGGCGTCAGGGCGTTCACCGTCGCGCCTGAGAAACAAGCTTGATCCGCGACGCCGGAGCCGGTGGGCACTTCAAGGTGGCCGCCGTCGGTCGTTCCGGTGCCGACAGTCTAGGGAGGGAGAGGGTCTAGGGATCTTGGCTTCAGGTCTGACGATTTGGTAAATAAGAAGAGAAGTCCAAAAAAAAGAAGGTAAAAACTCAAAACCTGCTTACATTGATCATTTCTTTTTGAACATATAAAAGAAAATGATAATTACATAAAATATCATTGAACTTTAGTTTAATGCAATATTGTTAATAAAATTTTAATTTATTTAATGTGTTCCTTAAACTTTATCTCAATGTGTAATATTATCTTTGAACTTTTAATTTGTTCGATATGGTCCCAAAACTTTTCAAAAATGTTCAATCTAGTCTCTAGACCACATGACAGTGTCCAATGTTGTACTTCATATAATTTAGGGATTAAATTGGTAATGTACCAAAAGTTTAGGGACTACATTGAGGGTGTGTTTGGTAAGCATTCTGTTCTCGGAAATAATTTATGTTCAGAAATGATTCTTTTTTATTTTATGCTCAGGAATAATTTCTAAGTATTTGAAGGAGTTTGGTAATTGCCCAAAATTTCTATTCTTGGAATACAAAAAGAACATAAATATTTGATAACTGCATAAAATTTCTTTTTATTAATAATATTTTAATGATATTTTCAATTTGTTAATATTTCTTTCTCTTTTTTTTTCTTCTTCCCCTTCCTTGGCCATGGCCAGGTTGTCGACGCTAGTGACTGACCATAGGCTAGGGCCAGGTGAGGGTCCAGCCCTCACCCTCGCCCTCGCCAGATCCAGCGAGGGCGGCTAGCAACTTAGGCGGAGGCCGCCCTCGCTAGATCCAGTGAGGGTGGCCCTTGCCCAAGCCGTGAGCCACCCTCGCCGGATCTGGGGAGGGCAACCCTCGCCGACCCTAGCCTGTGGCCGGTCGTCAGTGGTCGGCCAAGAAGAAGAAGAAGAAGAAGAAAATTTTCTTTTTCAATTTTGATTCTTGTTCCTAGAATCAAGAAGCAACTTTTTTTTACTTCTTGATTATGTTCTAAAACTGATTCTGGGAACAAATTTGTGTAAATTTATGCCTGGGAACAAAAAATTTACCAAACGAATTTCTTTTCCAAAACTGATTCAGGAAATAAAAGAATAGAATTAGTTACTATTTGGCTAATTACTGAACGCAGCTTGAACATATTAAAAGTTCAGTGATGACGTTGCACATTTGGTTAAATTGCATAGTTCACATTGAATAATTTAAAAGTTTAAAGACGATATTACATATTAGGTAAAAGTTTACGGACCATTTATGTCATTTTTCAAAAAAAAAAAAGGGAAAATTCCAATTAAGGACCCCAAGTGGGGTCAAATTCTCAAAAAAGGACCCAAAGTGAATATTGTGTCAAATAAGGGCCTGAAGTGCTCAATCAGTCTCAAATAAGGACCCGAAGTGCCCAAAACGTCTCAAAAAAGGACCTGGGTCCCTCGCCGGCCGGAATACCCGCCGGCCGGCGAGAAAGTTACTGTTCCGGCACCGGAACAGTAACTTTTTAAATTTTTTAAAATTTTTTTTTGTTTTTCCTTTTCTGCTTTTTTATTTTCGTTTTCCTTTTTTTTTTTCTTCCTCTGCCGGCCATAGCCGGGGCCGGCGGAGGTCGCCGGCTTCAGGCGAGGTCGCCCTCGCCGGCGTCGGGCGAGGGCCGCCCTCGCCGGCGTCGGGCGAGGCCGGCCTCGCCGGCGTCGGGCGAGGCTCGGCCTCGCCGGCCGCTGGCGAGGCTCGACCTCGCCTGCAACTGGCGAGGCCGGCCTCGCCCGATCTGGCGAGGGCTCGACCTCGCCGGCCTCGCCCAGCCCAGGCGAGGGCCGCCCTCGCCAGATCGGGCGAGGCTCGCCCTCGCCAGCGGCCGGCGAGGCTGAGCCTCGCCTGCAACTGGCGAGGCCGACCTCGCCCGACGCCGGCGAGGCCGGCCTCGCCCAGCCCAGGCGAGGGCGGCCCTCGCCCGACGCCGGCGAGGGCGGCCTCGCCTGAAGCCGGCGACCTCCGCCGGCCCCGGCTATGGCCGGCGGAGGAAGAAAAAAAAAAAAGGAAAACGAAAATAAAAAAGCAGAAAAGGAAAAACAAAAAAAAATTTAAAAAGTTACTGTTCCGGTGCCGGAACAGTAACTTTCTCGCCGGCCGGCGGGTATTCCGACCGGCGAGGGACCCAGGTCCTTTTTTGAGACGTTTTGGGCACTTCGGGTCCTTATTTGAGACTGATTGAGCACTTCAGGCCCTTATTTGACACAATGTTCACTTTGGGTCCTTTTTTGAGAATTTGACCCCACTTGGGGTCCTTAATTGAAATTTTCCCAAAAAAAAATAGAAGGACAATGTTGGGCTACCTTGCCTTGAGAGCTTCCCTGGTGACTGAGTCTGTGGTTTTATTGGTTTTAAAATCAAAAGAGATATTTAAGAAAAAAGCAGAAAATTGGGATTTTTATTGGCCCATTGCCATTGTGAAAACTCGTTTGATACTCAGACATGAATTAGGTTATAAAACTAATTGCAGCACACATATCACTTGTCCAATGATATCACTCGTCCAATGATGTATATGTACTAAGTATTTTTTGACACTAACAATGTTCCTAACAATAATCGAAAATCGAAACCAAGTTAACCTATGTATAAATTATGAAAATAATTCGCTAAATCTTAGTAATTGTCAATTTGTTTTTCCATTTCGTTCCGAATAGATATATCTACGCCAAAAATGCCCTTTATTTCACTCCTTAAATATTTCAATACCATTCTTGCAAATTCATCTCATAGAATAACCACCCATTTCATCTATGTTTCTATTTATATATCTATGTCAAAAGTGTCATTTGTCTGGCTCCTTCAGTATTCCAATACTATTCTTGATCATTGCTAAACTTAGTCCATCCAATAACCTACCTATTTCTTATATGTCTAACTACATGCCACCACTATAATCACTCCATTAGATAATCATCTAATGCCTCTCAAAATGTCTATTTTTTTCACTGGGGTTTAGTTGCTTACCTAGGTGCTCAATTACATGTTGCCATGCTAATGAACTGAATCAAACTCGTTACCGAGCATTCTCATGATGTTTGCTTGTCTTATGGAGTGGTCTAGTTCTTTCTACCTTCCATTTAGGGAGATTTAACGAGGAAGAATTTGCAACAATCGTGAGTTACACCTCGCAGTCCTAAGAGTACATGGTACATGGTTGACTAACCTAAAAGTAGGGGTGTCAAAACCGAACCCTATACCTGAACCGAAACACGAACCGGCCTGAAATTTTAGGGTATTTTCAATTCGGATCTCACTATATTCGAGTGTACAGTTATAAAATGGGTATTATGACGTGTTTCGTTTTGGTTCAGGTCATAACAAGTCCAGCATAGGAAGAGTTCTAAAGTGAGCCCAAATGCATGTGAGTTCTGGATTTTGGCGAGAGTCTCAAGTGGAACCAACATCATTCACGGGTTGGGATGCATTGGGCTATCAAGTCCCCAGTGTGCGTGTGAACACAGTAGAGGTAAATTGACAATTTCGTGTGCCGTCGGTGTTTTGGTACCTACCGGCAACGACATGAATCACATCTTGAGGATGGCAACTCTCTTTCGCACTGTCGGTTGACATTCTTTCATCCCGTTTCATTCACGATACTTGAAGTTTAATCAAGCAGAACAAAAGCAAACAGCAAGGACAAACCACAACCTAAGTGCCGAACGTATGGTGCATTGCGAGTATTTGGGATCTTGATACATGTATGCTGCGGTAACTATACGGTTTAGAAAATGCAAAAGGAGGTGGTCTGAAGTTTGGACCGATATGAACCGTAATCAAGACAATCGATGTGGGATACTTTGATACATATAAAATCTCGTTTATTGTCACGATCACTTTCTTAACATACAAATCTAAGTAAACATCGTACATATAGAATTAATCATGTCTTTTCCCCCGACTACTGTTTTTGTTGTTTCTTCTTGTGCTTCTAACAGTGACCTAGTTTGACACTAGAAGGTATTACACTTCTAACATGAAATGCGTATTGGCAACCGTGCGTGGCAAAAGTGCTCTTCTTCCTCGCAGTTGACGATGGAGCAAATTGACGAATACAGCTATTTGAATCTTTTGCTTTACTAGACGAAGGAGATTTTGAATGAGACTATACAAGTGAGCTGCAGAGAACAGTATCAATAATGGCAGATAGAGGAGAAAGAAGGAGAGGCCTCGAAACAAGAACGATGTAAGAAAAGCTATAGAGAGGGAAAACAAAAGGATCACGAGGAAGCGGAAGTTGCGGGCACCGCAAGCAGTATTAAAGGCCGGTAGATGAGCAACAAATGGAAGGAACAAGGAGCAATAGACAAAGAGAGTGAAGATGGAGAGGAAAGTGGTGATGGGGTGGGTGTCGAATGGAGAATTGGGCTTCCCTCGGTACTTAACCGCAATGAAGTCGACTAGAACTGGAACGATGAAGGTGAAAATGCCGTGGATTTTCATCCATTGATCACGCTCGATAACAGGCATTTTGGATTTGTATATACTTGGAGAAAGAGGAAGAGTAGAAGGAGCTGCAATAGCAGAGGGGATGTCGATGCAGAGGCAGCAAAGTTAATTTATAGCGACCGATTAGTTTTTGCATTACTGTTATGCTCTTTATACCTTTATGTTAAAGAATCTGCTCTTCAGAAGGCCCGATTCTTCACAGACCTTGCATTAATGTCATGCTCTCTATACCTTTATGTTAAAGAACCTGCTCTTCAGAAGGCCAGATTCTTCACAGACAGATTCTTCACAGACCTTGCATTACTATTATGCTCTTTATACCTTTATGATAAAGAATCTGCTCTTCAGAAGACCAGATTCTTTAACACCGGAAGTGTCAAGAGCAGAACCAACATACGCTGCTCTTAAATGCAAAAACTAATGGTTCATTCTCTCTCTCTCTCTCGCATGAAGAGCTAAACCATCCTTGAAAACCGCTTTCCTTCTCCACAATCTTTCTGCGAATCCGGTCCTTGTTCCATCTCCCTCACAATGCTTATCTACAATGAATCAACCGCTTTTCACCCCCCAAAAACACACTAACCCCAACAAAACCTAAATGCCACCCAATTTGTTTACTTTTAAAAAAAAATTTTTGTTGACCATGAATTACGTTCGATTTTTTTTCAGATTCTCTGTGTGCGCGTGCGCGCAACTATCTTCTTCTTCAACTACGTTCTGCATAAAACCGCACCACAAAACACCCACAAAAATCTAAGTGCAAAAACTCCGATTCGTAAATGCCCACTCATGACCACCGTTCGTGGCCATGGCCGCCGGCTAAAGATCTAGCAAGCTCCAAATCTTGAGGTCACGAGCTGTCGCTCGTCAGCTCATGCTGGTATCTCTGCGTGAGTCCTGACTTTTTAAGCTTGATGTGGTGTTTCGACCCCCAAAAAAACAGGTTTGATGTGGTGCTTGTTTGGTGCCAAATTATAATTTTGAGTGAATCATAACACGCCAGTGTGCTCCAACATCCTACTCAACGATCCAACTATCTATGTAAGCAAAAGTCGACCAATAAGAGAAGAATATAGCAAAAAAGGCAAGTACAATGTGTGTAAGGTGGATGGACACTTTTGAATAAAATAAAGTAGAGAGATTATTTTGATTTTCGGGCAAAAATATAGGGACCGTCGTGTTATTATCCCTTCCGCTAGACATCTTGCAAGGGTACAGGGTGGGTAAACCCCAAACCGATGAACTTAAAGCCGTCACTTCCTACCTTTAGAGACATACGATATCCATTTTCGAACCTACTCAACCAAGCCACTGATTTAAGTAGAGGTGTTAATAGGAGACTAAAAACGGCTAAACCGAGTTGAATCAAACCGAACAAGCCAATACGGTCGGTTTTATCGTTTATTGGTTTGATTTTGGTTTGCGTATTATTTGTTACTGGTTTATTGGTTTGGTTTTGGTTTACAACATTCGTAACCGATAAAGCCGAGTCAAATCGATAAAATTAATAATAAATTAATTTTCCTTTTGATGAATAAAATTTGTAATTTAAAAGTTGTTCCTAACTGAGATTGCTCTATACTATTGAATGAAAGTTTTCTATTTCTCAAGTTGGCCGTTATTGATTGTTTTTTAATCTCAAATAATATATTTAAGAGAGTTTTCTCTGACCCTTGGTGCTATTACATTTAGTTAATTCATATTTTTTTTGTTAGCGATATTTAATTATGATTATATTCCTTTTTTTTCCCAACAAGTTCGTAGAAATATGTGTTTTTTTATGTTAATTTCCATTGCACTTAAAAATTAGATAGTCTAAATAAATGTCAAACTTTTTACTCGTAAATCGGCTATATGGAATCGGTTTGAAATTGAACCAAACCGATAATAAACTGAAATTTTTGAATTGGTTTCGGTTGTAGTTTTATTGATTCGAGGCTTCGTTTGTTTCGTGGAAACTGAATGATTTGGAAAATATTTTCAAAAAAAGCGTCGCTTGTATTGTTTGAAATAATTAGTCGATGAAAAATATTTTCAGTGTCGTCAACAATTTATGTCTAACTATTTTCGTAAACGATGAAAATTTATTTTCTTTATTTATTTTTGTAAGCGATACGAGCGATCATTTTTTTGGACAATGTTCTCCAAGTCATTCATTTTCCATGAAACAAACGCGTCATTAGATTGAGATTTTTTAAACCGATAACTCTATAGGCTGAAAAATTTCCAAATCCAACTAAGAGCGCCTCTCGCAATGATAATCTTTGGAAAAATGATACAAATGATCCGTCAACTTTGGCCCAATATGCAATATGGTCCTTGAACTTTTAATTTGTTCAATTTGGTCCCTAAACTTTATTCCAATATGTAATGCGGTACTTGAATTTTTAAAATGTTAAATGTGATTCTTGAACTTTACCCTAATGACAACATTGAATATTTTCATATAATTTATGGATTAAATTGAATATGTACCAAAATTTCAAAGGATCACATTAAATATTTTAAAAATTCAGGGACCACATTACACATTGGAATAAAGTTTAGAGACCAGCTTGAATAAATTAAAAGTTCAGGGACTACATTGCACATTAGAGTAAAGTTCGGGAACCATATGAATAAATTAAAAATTTAAGGATCATACTACATATTGGACCAAAATTGATGGACCATTTGTGTTATTTTATCCCATAATCTTTTTGGGCCTAATTCCAAAAAAAAGTATCAACTTTAGGTCGAGGGACAATTCTGGCTCGAACTTTTTTTTGTCCCATAAAAAAGCACCAATTTTAGGTCGAGGGATAATTTTGGCCTGAACTTTTTTTTGTCTCGTAAAAAAGCACGAACTTTAGGTCAAGGGATGATTCTGGTCTGAATTTTTTTTTGTCCCGTAAAAAAGCACCAATTTTAGGTCGAATGACAATTCTTGCCTCAATTTTTTTTGTCTTATAAAAAATAACCAACTTTCACCTTGATCCCAAATCTAGCCCCCGTTGACTTTCTGTCTAAAGTCACCATTGTTTGAAAAAAAAAGTTATGGTGGTGAGCTTGGCAAATCTCGTCAATGGCGTTTGTCGATAGGCGGTGGTCAGCTTCAGATTACGTCTGGTCAGAGAGATTCAATTTGAAGATATTTTTGACTTGCCGGTGAAGTGAAGGAGCCGAACAGTTTCACCGTTATTCTTCAAATTGTGGCTCAGAGAATAAGACAATGAATATTGCATTAAATCCAATCAGCAAGCCACGTGGATTTATTGTTAAGGTGAAATAATCAAGTTAGATAATCAATGGTTCCAAGTCAATGGAGGCCAAATTTGAGATTTAAGTGAAAGTTGATACTTTTTTATGAGACAAAAAAAGTTGAGGCCAGAATTGTCACTTGGCCTAAAGTTGATGCTTTTTTACTGGACAAAAAAAATTCGGGTTAAAATTATCCATTGACCAAAAGTTGGTGTTTTTTTATGGGAAAAAAAAAGTTCGGGTCAAAATTGTCTCTCGACCTAAAGTTGATGCTTTTTTTACGGAAAAAAAAGTTCGTTAGAATTGTCTCTCGATCTAAAATTTATACTTTTTTTTGGAGTTAACCCGATCTTTTTGAACACCTCGTCCGATTACAGCCACGACTAAACGCCGTCGGTTCGTGTCCCGAAGATCTCTCTCGCCGAGCTCGGTCTCTCTCTCTCTCTCTCTCTCTCTCTCTCTCTCTCAATGCTAGCAGTGTCCAAAGAACTATCCAAACCAGAGAGGAACCATGTCTGCCATGTACGGAGGATCAGCCTTCCTCTCCGCAGGCCCAGCCTCTCTCCCTCCCAAGTCCCAAGCCCTAGCTCCGACACCCTTCTCCGCCTCGTGGCCCGCGCCTTCTCTTTCCTGCTCCGCCGCGAACGCCGCTCCTCGCGCTGCCTCGAGCTCCAGGTACGACGAACTCGCAAAATTTGAGCTCTCGATTCGGTCTCTTGGGTCCTCGGGAACGAAATTAGAAAAGGGCATTCGTGTTTGGCCAAAAGGGTTTTCGTCTGACTGCGGTGCCGGTGCTGTGCGCTCGTCGCTGAGGAGATGGAGATAGTTTGAGCTTCGGCTCCTTGTGCTTGTGGGTTGGGTTGAGTTACGACTGCTGCCTGTTTGGTTTTTTGTTTCCCAGGATCGTTTCAGTGTCGCGGAGCATGGAGATGGCGATGCCGCCGACGCCGGCGCCGGCGCCTTACGGTGCTGCGGCCTCAGGTTGGCTTCGATTCGCCTTTTGTTTTTGGTTAATGGCAGACTGTCGAGTTTCGTTCGCTTTCGCGCTTTTTGCACTTCCGTATATTGCAATTGTTCGTTGCCTCAACTTAATTTGGCTATCCTATTTTACACTCGGTGTTTTTTTTGCGGGTGTATGGATGTTTGGCACAAATATTATCTAAATCTCCACACCAATGCTTTGTGCTCAATGCGCTAGTTCATGATTGGTGCATGCTCTGGATGAATTCAGATTCATTCTGTGCGAAATTGAGTGCTGCTTCGATTCCTGTTTTAATATTTTAAGTGGTTAGTCTATTCCGGGTGAGGAAGAATGTGCTATTCTTTGTTTCAGGTTATGTTTTGACCTTAATGAATGATGCTACTGAATGTGCTTGTTCCAGGATTGTCCAGTAAAAGTTATGGGGCGCCTCACAAATTGGACGTGAAGGATTTGTATGATTCCAATTTGAGGTGAACTCCACTAACCTTTCGTTCTATGATATTGTTAGAGTTACTATTGATGCTACATTATGTTGTTGCCTCACTTGTCTTCTTAAAGATAAAAATATGTTGTACTGTGTTCTTCCGAGTCAAAAAGTTTTGCCTTTACTTGAATTAATGATAATATTTTGGGTGAATTCATTTGGAACCATGCATATGTTTGCTCAATCTGTTGAAGGTGGATCTTTTTTCACAGTGAAAACCTATAGCTTGCCCAGACAGCATGAAACTCCGTATGGTGTCTGTTGTGGAAATGAGATTTTACGACTACCATGCTTGTTTGATGCGTGATGGAATTGAGAGATTAGGAATTTCGTTATCTAGGATTAAGTGTATAGTAAGGGTTTTCTGCAAATGGTAGATGGAAGGGTTTTAAATGGGGTTGTATGAGCGGAAAATGAAGTTGCGAAAGATGAAGTTCACTAGCATGGCTTAGAGGATCACACCTTGGCCGAGAATAAAGAACCCAATTCACCACCTAGGCATAAAGGAACACTCCTCTGGCGAAGGATAAAAAAGTTCACCTCCTAGGTAGAAAGGAATACGCCACCAGTCAAGGATAAGGAGTTCAAGGTTCACCACCAAAGAAATTGGATAAAGAGCTGCATATAGAAATTGACTCACTTGAGGAAAATCTCATGTATTCATCAAAATTCAAGTCTGCCCTGACATGTGAGATCACTCCACTATTTATAGAGACACTTTGCTTATTACTAAACAAACCTAAATGACACTTGGAATCTATGACTCTGAAATTTAGCAAACAATAATGACTCTGGAATTAGTTACACACTATCATGACGTATGGAAATTAACAGCACACTTAAGACTCATAAAACTAAGGCTTGAAATGGACAACACACTTAAGATGCATAATAACTAGGGCTAGATGCATAGTAACTAGGACTTGATTCTCCTAATTCGTGCCCTAGTCTTGGTGGTCAAACAGCCATCTTGGAAGATCAATAGACGTCCATAGGAATTGACCAGCAGACACTTGGTAGTCGATCAGCGCACTCGGTAGTTGACCAACACACTTGAAATCGATAACTAATCTTGTGATTCAATAACTACCATTCAGAGTCGACACTTTCAACCTTGGATCCATCGAATTAAGTTGTGGACGAAATTTGCCTTTGCTTGCATGAGCAATGATTGGGCTAGATCATTCGATGAAACCTGAGTTAGGATTGAGAGTTGTTTCATAGAAACAGTTGCTCCTGCATCATGATTAAACGCACGTCTTTTTCATCCATTTTGCTCATCAATTTTTGAATTTAGCTATTGGGTATAATATCAGATTCATCAGTCCACTAAATTCGCATTTCTTTGTACTAGAAGTATGAGTATGAGTTTATTGCATTTTGTCATGGACAGTCGTGGTGCAATAGAAGCCAAAAAGGGTAACCCTCCTGTAATGCCTGCAGTAATAACTCCTGGAGGGGCACTGGACCTCTCATCTGTGTTATTTAGAAACCGCATAATTTTCGTTGGGCAGCCAGTCAACTCACAGGTGGCTCAGCGGGTTATATCACAGCTTGTGACTCTTGCAACCATTGATGAGGATGCAGATATACTGGTGCTGTACTCAATCTATTGCCTATCAATAATTGTAAAACTCCCCTTGCAAACTTTAATTGTTAACTAGTTTTTTGACGTGTCAATTTGCTTTTTCAGATGTATCTGAATTGCCCCGGTGGAAGCACATACTCAGTGTTGGCAATTTATGATTGCATGTCTTGGGTAAGAGTCTTCTGCGTATGGTTTTCCTTTGTGATAATATGTCCACGAGCCTTTTGCATAATGACACAGTTCTCAGATGATATGACTTTCCAACATAGTTTGAAGACCTTCACAGTAATCTGTTTTTAAGTTTATAGGTCAAAACAATTGTCCATGCTGTGTGGCTTGATTCAGATAATTAAAGGGGGATGCTTCTAAGGATGGGGATGGATTATGTTAGTTAAGAAAGTCAAACTATGTTGCTTGAGCGTTTCACTTTTTGATGGAAAGTCTTGATTGGAAGCTTAAGAGAGGATAGTTAAAGGGCATGTCTGAGAAATATGTTGGCTGAGCTAAGGAGGGAAACAGATCTCTGATAATCCCTTGTCCTTCCCACTCCCTTTTTTTTTTCTTTTTTATGTTTTTTTTTGTGGGAGTATATGGGTGGAGAAGGAGGTACATTTTTCTAGAATGATAATGTAACTTTTATGGGATATAAGGGTGGTCCATGTCTTCTTGGGATTTGGCTCCTAAAAATACATTTCTACTTTTGATGTGATCATAAGAACGGAAGTAAGTGGCACTAATACTGGCTTAATTACATTCATGCGGCCTATACAAAAAACTTGGGCAACCCTATTGGTCTTCTCTGCATTGACAAGTCTGTAGAGCTGTGAATCAACAGCCCCCTAACACCATTAATAGAAAGCACCGTTGAGATTTCTATGCCGAAAGCATTTATAGACGCTCTACATGTTACCAGATAAAGCCAAAGGTTGGTACAGTTTGTTTTGGAGTGGCAGCAAGCCAAGGGGCACTTCTTCTTGCTGGTGGAGAGAAGGGAATGCGTTATTCGATGCCAAATGCACGGATCATGATACATCAGCCTCAAAGTGGATGTGGGGTATGGTTTCAGTCAGTCCTTTTCTATTTTTGTTGGAGGAAGCATGTCTTTGTGATTATGAGATGATCAAACCTAAAGCATATGAACCTCTTCTTCACCACTCACCAAGCACAACAAACTTACTTAAAGAGGTAGTTGCTTACAAAGAGCAGAGCATGCACTAGAACCTCCAAAGTTTTGGAGCCTAAAATGTCTTTCTGTTTGAGCCAGCCTGCTTCTATTTGATCTGATATTCCTCTGACAAGTGCCCGCTGGTCTTGGAACCTACTTTTGGCTTCAATCAACTTATTGAAGTTCCTTTGACAGCAAGCTGATCATACTAGCTTGGTTCTCATAATGAGTCCGAAAGATATGTTTTTTCAGTCTCAGCATTATAATCTCTTGCTTGTAGGCTATTTTAGCAATCTATAATGGGAAGTTCTTATCTATTACAGTCTTTTTTACTTGGCTACTACTATTGGTTGGAGTGCACTCTAATTGCCATTTGTGATCCTGACAAGATTATAGACATGAGCGAGAAACAAAGTTGGATCCTTTGAGACCAGAAGTTGGCATCTTAGGAGATCCTCTGTGTCCTCGTGAATAGGATTAAATGTTACTTTGCAAATGCTGTTCTCTGATGTGTATGCTTTAGCCCATGTAACTCTGTAAAGCATACTTGTCTTAATCTGATATGTGTTCAACATAAGATGCTTTGGGCTCTCAAAGTGTTGTCTGAGCCCACTGATAGGAAAAAAAGGTCTGAAAAAGAAATGAATGCATGGTGCCAACCTAAATTTTGTTGAGGGTAGAATTGCATGGGCAAGGATATATTGATGAGACACTATGTGGAAGCCTGTCCAACTGTTAGTTGGGCTTAGTGGGGTCTGATGGGCCAAAAGTTGTGCCCAAGCCTGCATGAATGATGGATGGGACCATAGAGTTGCTAACTCATGAACAGGTTTAATCCAAGGGAAGATCACTACCCTAATGAAGCAGTGGAAGCTAATTTAAGTTCATGGAGAACATTATTTATAGACTTAAATAATCAACGTATGTAGTTCATAAAGGATAATTTCCTTTTGATAATCTCTTTAATTGTTCCCAGTTCCCACATTTCGTTAAGTTAGCATGGCCAAAGTATGTCAAAAGTTCATGCTGTCAAGAATCGGGTCCAACATGTATGTATTGCACTTATGTTTCTCAATACTCCACTTGCATGTGAGTCGAACATTTTATACTTGAAATGCGAAATAGATTTTATCACATCATATAGGTAAGACTAATTCTGAACTCATCTCCCCACTATGAATAGGGAATATCTCAATTTTTCTCCATTGACCAGTAAAAGTTGGTCCCGAACCCCTGGTTGCAATAGCACCAAAACTACCCTATTTTATATGACTACGCTTTACCTTATTTGCAATTAAAAATAGTCAATTCATTAAAAAGAACTCCACAGCTCTTCACAGAGTTGGGCTGTAAGCTCCGTGAAGCTTCACAGTTTGAGCAACTCCTCACCCAGTGTCAACTGAGGCTATCTGATGATTTGTGACCTTCACCAAGACTCATCCAGGCTTCTGAAGCTCCGTGACACTTCATCCATGGAGTTGACCTTATCAACAATGGAACTCTCTTTCTTCAAAAAATGTGGAAAAAATCAAGAAAATAGATCAGGAGACATCGCTGAACTCGGTTGAATTTGAATAAGGAAGAAGCAGCGGAGAAGCTTGCTTTTGGGGACCACAAAATGATAACACAGGAATGGAAAGAAAGAAAAAACCAAAATTTAAAGGCTAGTCGCATACCAGCAGACAGTTAAGTTTCATTAACTGTTCTTGTTTTCTATCAACGCATCTGTTTTATCCGAAAGTGTTTCCTTTCCATTTCTATTCTTTTATAATGTATCAGATCGTCTTTTTCCTATTATCTAGTTCCCTTGAGGAAACTAGATCATCTTCAATTCATCTCACAACTTCCATTTTCCCTGGCTGAATCGAAAATGAAGTTTTCCACTCCTTGGCTCTCATGCTTATTTCCTACGTCAAGTTCCTATATTCTTTTTCACCCTTTAAAAGTAATGAGCCTTTTTTCTCTTCTCTAACATTCCCTGCGCCAGTCCTCATCGGGGAGAAATGAAAAGGGAAAGCAAATTACTAATCAAAGATTAATTTGTTGATGCCTTGGAGGCAGGTTAGTTGCATACCAGCAGACAGACTTTCATTGCTTGACCTTTTCCGATGATACATATCATGTATAGGAGGACATGATTTATCAAATGCTGTGTACCTTTGACATTAATTATTCTTGAATTTGTTTCCCCTTTTCATGGCTGAATGTAAAGTGGCATCTGTTGGAGCCGTCACTGTAACAGCCTCAGTCCCAATGAGATATTGGTTGCTCTTCTATTTCTGTAGCCTAATATTGCTTTGGATAGGACTACCTATGTTTTCCGTACACATCAAATGGTTTGGTTATAGGAATTTAAAGTTTGAGGATACCTAAGTTTTCTGCACACATCTTACAGTTGGGGAAGATCTACATTTTCTGCGCACATCTTACAGTTTGGTTGCTATTTTAATTTCTGTTAGGCTTATATTGCTTTACATGGGATTACCTACTTGCTGTATACATCTTACAGTTTTGTGGTAGCGCTTTAATGTTGAGCTGATTGCATTATCCTTTAGCCACAATGATGAGGCTAAGTTATCTTGTTTTCGACGCTTCACTTGATCTCCAGTTTAATTTGTTTCAGATAGGCAGCTTATGTACATCAAGGAGGATAATTTTACTTGAGAAACTTTGATATAGCGGAGAAATGGTAGCATAGTTTTAGATGATGTACATATTGGTCATCACAGGTCTGATTCTGCATAATTCTTCTTGTAGGGCCATGTTGAGGATGTTAGGCGCCAAGTGAATGAAGCAGTTCAAGCCCGCCATGTTCGTATCTCTTTCTTAAATCTCTCAGTTCTTGTATTTTGTGGGTGGTTTACTGTGCTCACTTGAGGTGAAATGCAACTTTTTTTTTTCTCCTCAGTGTGGTTGAGCGAAAGATTCAAACTTGGTTTGGTTAGCTCGTTAATTGTTGTCTAGCTTCTTGGAACATATGACAGAAGATTAGCAGTTTCTGAGAAAGTTGAATTTATGTCATGCAATGCCATTAATGTCATTTTTACAAAAATCAAGTTGTCCTTTTTATGGTGTTTTTGTTGTGTCTTGGCTGAATGTTGAGGTGGTTGTTGCAATCTCAAGTACTTGATCTTTTGCGGATTATCTGTTGCAGAAAATTGACAAAATGTATGCTGCTTTTACTGGTCAACCCCTTGAGAAAGTGCAGCAGTACACAGAGAGGGATCGTTTCTTATCCGTTTCTGAGGTAATTTTGCTGATTCCTGTTACTCGATTATCACTAGCACTTTGCACATTCTTTCAGGTGGCATGAGTAGTTGGTCTGAGGAAATTTTTCTGAGTTCTTTTCCTTTAAAAATCACTAGCACTTTGCACGTTTTTCAAGGTGGCATGATTAGTTGGTTTTGTGTATTTCTAAAGAATGGGAAACTTAAGTGCTCCACTTTACTAAAAGCAAGGACCACTGTTGGAGGCCAAATGAAGGACCTATCAAAGTCGGGGCCGTGGTCAATATTGGATCACACAAAAGGGGGCTGTTGCTCTGACCTCTTTTTTGTTGATTCAATACAATAGAGGAAAAGATCGGTCAATTCTTTCACTACAGATTTATTTAAATCACTGTTTATTAGGATAGTGTGGATAACGAAGTAGCAGGAGGCAGCAAGCAGCCAATCATTATTCATGCCAGATATATTTCCTCGGAGTCTTAAGTATGTATAGGATAAAGAGGAAATAGGTGAAATGTAGTGTTAAACCTATTAAACCAGCTAATAACCGCTGACTTTATCATGGTGGATTCTCAACCTGTGTTTGAGTTATTCAAATGTAATGCAGTAATGCCTTAGAGCGAATCTTGAAGCACTGTTGACATTATTTAATCTTCACATTATCGTCCTTTGTTCACACCATTTACATGTTTATGGGGTTTCAATGGGCTTTATATTCATATAGTCTTGCTCCACCTCTCGGTTTAGATTTTTAGGTTAGACTTTATAATGTATCGGAGTTAGGTTTCACCCCAGTTAATTTCACGTGTGAACTGCCTCCCCATTTGTAAAATTCATGTGGCATTCTTAGTCCAGTTTGCATGCGAGAAAGAGTGTTAAGGTATCCATATTACTTGTTTATGGGGTTTCAACGGACTTTATAATCACGCAGTCGCCCTCCACCTATCATTTAAGCTTTTAGATTAGATTTTCTAACACACATTACCTTGACTAGATCTTTATGGATTTCTCTGGTGATTTTCGAATCATCTTTCTTACAATTGATGATGTTAATAGTGTCATCATAAAATATTCATAGGTCTAGTTGTATAGACAGAAGTAGAATTAAACTCTCCTTTTCTGTTTTGTATTGCAGGCCATGGAATTTGGACTCATTGATGGAGTTCTGGAGACAGAATACTAGTCTCAAGAGTGAGGCCTGGCCATTCTTTTCGAATACAGAAGTTTCTCCAAGCATTTGTGGCCCAAATTGTAGGATAGAGGTAGTGAACGAGGAGGGATTGACTGCTGCCTGTAGAAGTGCATTGTAGATTATTTTCAGATGTTTTTGTTAGTCATACTGTCGTACGTTTGATCCTACAAAGCATAAGAAGGCAGGCTCACCGGTTCTGTATCCTTTTGTGTTCTTTTCCTCCATCCACTATTCATTCTGCGATGGGGATGATCTGTGATAGTTACGGTTATATGCCATTCAGTGCAATAATTTTTCATGGAAGTTTTGTGAAACATAGAGGATCCTATTTGGAGTGTCTTAGAGATATCTTGTAGAATGAGCACATATGAAAGTGCAGGATTTTCGTTTTTCATTGGCTATTAATGATAAACTACTTAGGAGAAAAAAATTTGTTCGACTCTAGTAGTTTATGGTCATTGAATAAGGTAGGTGTTCCAACAGTAATTTTGGAATCATCCCTATGATCTCAGTGCATGTCTCCATTGACGAGTAAAATCACGAAGCTTTGTGTCTTGCCTAAAATGTCGTTCTCCTTCCCAAATCCGACTACCGGTCTTTTGATTGCAATTATAACCATTACATTACAAGTATATTACTTTCTTATAATCTATATTGTAGCCAAATTGTAAATAGCTATAATTGTGTAGCTCCCGGTGTGTGTATGTATGTAGTTGTTATTACGAGTGTATCATGATGTACATGCAATAGAGGTTCATCAAACAATAGGAATAAGCGTACTATTTTTACATTATAACACTAATATTAAGAAATTTTGTTGTTTTCAATGCACACTCTCTCGTAGTATGTGTAATGTCTACATTTGGAAAAAAGATATTTTCTCAATTGGCGTGGTTAAGTGCTCGGGCATTCGTGGACAATATCTTTATGATTATTTTCTTATTGGATAATGGTAATGCATTTGGATGTCATATCTCTATTCAATTGTTACTATATTGTTATATCAAAAGTAATTACAATTGATTACTTATCTCAAGCAATGTAATAGCTACTACAGATTCATTCTATTATAATCATAGTAACTCTTGTAGTTACAGTCTTATCAGTCACTGCTACGACCAACGGTGTAAGATTGCAGGGTCGGGAAATTTTCGTTTGGGGACTTAAACACCGACTCGTCCCAAAAAAAAAAAAATCCCGACCCCATCCGAAACCCGGAAATTGGTAATTAAATTTTAATTAAGTCCTAAATCATTCAATGAATATACGACAAATTGAAAACTTGATTGATAAGTTTTCTATTTATTTTGAATAAGATATTATTAATGGTTATACAATGGCTTAAGTTATATAGTCTACTTTAGTAAAAAAAACGAAAGAACATGGTTTCTTTAGTTATATTATTAGCCGAGTTTGAGTTTCGGGATTCTTGTGACCTAAATGCCAACCTGTTTCGAACCCTATTTTTAAATGAAACCCGAATTCGAACTATAGCTTGCAATCCGAATACGTTCCTATAGGGTTTGGATTGGTCTAAAGTTTGAGTTAATCCAACTCACTATACTCCCAAAGGGTGAGTGCTGTGGTTCCTAACTTTGATTATAGAGTAAACTTGATTCAAAGGCACAAGCTCAAAAAGTAGGGAAAATTGTCCAAAAAGTCCAAAATTTATTGTACGTCGATCAATTTAGTCATAAATCTTTTAATTGTATCAAATTAATCTTAAATCTTTTGTCAATTTGCCAATTTAATCATAAACATTTTAATTGTGTCAATTTAGTCATTCCGTCTAATTTTGGTTGGAAATTGCTGACGTGGTGGTTTAGTGAGCACTAGCCATCTTTTTGTGGCACCGCCGATGCTGATGTGGACAAATTTTGTAAATTTTTTTGAAAATTTCCTTCTTTTCTTCCTTTTCTTCTTCTTCTTCTTCTTCTTCTTCTTTTCTTTTTCCCTCCACCGGTGAGGGCAGCCCTTGCTAGGCCTTGGAGAGGGTCGCCCTTGCCTAATCAACGAGGCCCAACGATGGCTGCCAGAGAGAAAAAGGAAAAAAAGAAGAAAGAAAAAGAGAAGAGAAGAAAAGAAAAGGAAATAAAAAAGAAAAAAAGAAGAAAAAATTCAAAATTTCAAAAAAGTTACAAAAATTATCCACGTCAGTGTCGGCTATGCCGTATAGGATGACATGCATTGACTAGATCGCCACATTAGCGATTTACGATTAAAATTAGTAGGAAGGAGTAAATTGGCAAATCTTTAAAAGGTTGAGGACTAAATTGGCAAATCGTTAAAATGTTCAAAATTAAATTGATACAATTAAAAGGTTTATGACTAAATTGACACAATTAAAAGGTTTAGAACTGAATTGGCTGTCATATAATAAAATTAGGATTTTTTTGAACAATTTTCCCAAAAAAACATACTAGGAGGCAAACTAAGTCTTCTTCATTGCATGATCTAGAAAGCATGCTTTCGATATATCTCAGTTAGCGTGATGCGAAGTCCTTGCTCATACAATGCGTGTTCGATAAAGCGCATTGCTCACGAAACACTTACTTCAACAACGACGAAAATGATGAACACTGATTATTCAATCGAATACACTAATGTCAGAGGCAATAATCATGTTCAGTTGTTGTAGCAGGGCAAAAACGGCCGATTCGACTTAGGGTTTCAATTAGGTTTTGTTCAAATGTAACAGAGGCACTTTAGAGAAAACAATGTAGCAACTGTGCTCACAATACTAATTGATGTCGGGTGTGATTTGGACAAAACTCGTTTTAGGCACATCAATTGATACGCGTGTGAATCGAATTAACTGGGCTCCGTTAAAATGGAACGACATTAGTTCTCACAAAATATGTAGTGCTGATTCATGCACGATGCAACCTTGCCTCATGGACCTCACATGTTTCACGTTATATGGACTTGACATCATGTACATGTGCATTTATATGGTACACGACAAATGACGGATTACATTAATTGGCTAGCTTCTCAGCATCTTTGAAACCATATCAGATCAACCTAGATCTGTTCAATCGCATAATTGGATCTTCACCGACCCTTATTGGTCCAAGATCTTTCAATTTCAAGGCACACTTAAACTTTGCCATAACTATGGACTTTATCAAGACATCAACTCTACCTGCACCATTAACCGCTCTACAAGATTTCAAACATAATTTCATCTATCACAAATAAAGTAAAGCTATCGTTGCATCCAAATTTGTTAGGAAATCGAACATGCACCTTGTTCAATTCAGTAGTTACAACAACCGTTGGCTCTATAGACTCCATTTTACTACAAGCACCATCTGTGCTGAGTATGCGAGATAATCAATAGGATAGAAAATAAGAATATGATAGTTTATGGTCCAACAAATGGGAGTAGAAGGGACCTCAATGTACTAGAAATTTCCTATGGTTACCCATTCACAAGCGAATATTGCCTAATGAATTGAAGACGTCTCGTGACTTGAAAGAAAACTGATATTTAAGATGTGAGTTGTATGCCCTAGGGGATTATCCAATTGTTAGTAGGATATGACTTGAGTTTGTCCCACCGCCCCCCCTCCCCCTCCCTCCCCCCCCCCCCCCCCCCCCCCCCCCCCAAAAAAAAAAAAAAAAAGAAGTGGAAGAGTTCTTCTCAATGAAATTGTCTAAATGATTAAATTCCAATCTTGTTGGTAAAGGGCGATTGAATTTTCATCATGCTTGGCGTATAAACTTTTGGAGTGATTGTGTGGGTTTTTGGGCATAAGAGAAACAAGTAACTTTTTCAAGACAATTTTGTTTTCTCTTTGAATACAATGGAAATTTAGTTGCACATAAAAGGAAATCATAGTTCGACCAAAAAAAGAGAGAAGGAAATCATAGACTTCATCTGTCAATAACTTGACGTGAAGTGGATTATGCAATTTTCCAATTTTGGTCAATTAGGATCCTCTATATTAAGGGTAGATTAAACTGAATAGGGAAAATTACACAAATAGTCCCTAATATTTGGCTCAATGTGTAATGTGGTCCCTAAATTTTTAATTTATTCAATATGATACCTAAACTTTAACCCAATGTGCAATATGATTCTTAAACTTTTAATTTGTTCAATGTGGTCCTTGAACTTTGGTACATATTTAATTTAGTCCCTAAATTATATAAAAATATTTAATATAGTCCTTCCATTAATTCAAGTTCAAGGACTATATTGAACATTTTCATATAGTTTAAGGACTACATTGAACATATACCAAAAGCCTAGAGACCACATTGAACAAATTAAAATTTTAAGGACAACATTGAATATTATGCTAAAGTTCAGGGGTTACATTGAACAAATTAAAACTTCATGGACCACATTATACATTATGCCGAAGTTCATGGACTATTTGTGTCACTATCCCAACTGAATTCTAATAGGTCTCTAACGGCAACCTTGGGCTTGTAGGTGCGAGAGGATTATTCATAAACCAAGGGGGAAACTAGCTTGGTTGTTTTGCCACCTTCGTTGGAATGTATTTGTCGTCATAAGTATAACTTTGGGTATTGTTGTTGGGACTCAACTGCGCAAACCAACTTGGTTTTTACAATATTATCATTATAATTTACTTTAAAGCTATTGCTGATTTTGTTCGTTTATGGTTGACAATGTTGGCCATGCTTTGATATCAAAAGACTTTAGAGCTCACTTTAAGTTAAAAGTGCAACATAACTTTTGAAAGGCTCGAAATGATAAGTGATTGGATATTAGGTTCTTTTCCACTTTCTCTCGAGAGTTACTTCTTGTTTTATCAGGTGATAAGGTGGGGATAATAGACTCTTAATTTTTGTATTTGACTTTATCTCTCTTTCATACAAAAACATAGAGGAAAAAACATGACTTCTTTAGTAACACTGTTAGCCGAGTTTGAGTTTCGGGATACTTGTCACCAACCCGTTCCGACCCCTATTTTTCAATGAAAACTGAATAAGACCCACGTCCTACAATCCGAATATTTTTCAAAACGACCTTTTGACCCGCCCATTCTAATCACTTAGGGGGGAAGCTTTTGCTCCTAACTTCCATTGCTTGTGATTTCTTTAGTTTTTGACGACAGGGTGAACCGGATTCAAGCACATGAGCTAAAAGAAGCATAAGTACGAGTCAAGCTGAGTCTTCATTACATGACCGTGTCTGATTGTGACGGCAAGGCACATCTGGCAGGGAAGTTTGGTTGGTATTAGAGTTAGGGTTTCGATTTAATTTCAAGTGATTGGGGTTAAATTGTGATAAGGGCATTTGGAGGAATAACAATTGCATTCACTTGAGCATCATAATATTTTTTTCTGGTCACTTGAGTGGCATAGCATTTACTTGAGAGTCATAACTTTTTTCCAATCAATTAACTGCCATATAATTTTTCAATTGATCACATTTTTTTGGGTGAACGTTTTTAAAAGTTATGTGGTACTCAAGTAATCGATTGAAAGTTATGACACTCAAGTGAACATTTTTTAGAAGTTAGAAGACTCAAGTGATTGAAAAAAAGTTATAACATTCTAATGAGTGCCGTACGAAAATTATGGCATGTGTAGTGTCCTATTCTCACGGTAATAAATGATGCTAGGCGCAATATGATTTAAGTTCATTTCAGGCACAATAATTGATGGTGTGCCGATCGGATTATAAATCTCACAAAAAATATTTTAATGATTTATGCACGATGCATCTCTGCCTGGTGGACCTCACATGTTTCACGTTATACGAACTTGACCTTATCTGCATGTGAAATTATGTGGTACACGACAAATGACAGATTTCATCAACTAGCTTGCGTCTCATCGTCACTAAAACTATATCTCATTAAAACAGATCTTTTCAATCGCAGAATTGGATCTTCACTGACCATTATTGATCAAGTGGGGCTCTCTTGCTCCTGTCTTAAAGGGTCAATTTGCTCCGGAAAAAAATAATAATTTAGAAAATATTTTTTTATAAAAATAATAATTTATATCATTTATAAAAATGAATAAACGAAAAATATTTTTATTTTCTATAAAAATGTTTAGACATAAATTGACACCGATAATAAAAATATTTTTTTTAATTAATTATTTCAAACAATACAAGTGATCATCTTAGAAAAATATTTTTTAAATTATTTATTTTTTCCGTAACAAATGAAACATTAAAAAAAAGCTTAAAGTAATCAAATCATAGGATTATGCCTCCCAACGTGTATCATGAGTTATTGCATCCCAATCATTAATCACACATAGCCGTGTTTGATTGACTATTAGTGCCTGCCTTTTCCTCCATCCACCACACTGACAGTTACAACTTTTGTTAAATTAATCACACATAGCCATCTTTGACTGACTATTAGTGCCTGCCTTTTCCTCCATCCACCACACTGATAGTTACAACTTTTATTTAACACATCGAGGATGATGATAATAATAATAATACTAATGATATAAAATTTTAATTATGGGGTCGTCTGAGAGACAAAAATTATTTGGGATAAATTTATCATGGGGTATCAATTTGGGATTTTTTGTGATGAAAATTGGTTGGTGGTAAATGTGTCATGAGGTATCAATTTGGGTTTTTTGTGAGATGAAAATAATGTGATAGATATGTCATAGAGATATTAGTTTGGGATTTTAACGGTATTAACCTTGATTTAGTTTGAGTTGAGTCCTCGCCTGAAAGTGATTGATCAAGTGATAATTGCCAAAAAATTCATAAACCTATTATATGGATGTCAATTTAGTCATAAATCTTTCAATTTGACTAATTTAGTCCAAACATTTTGACAAATTGCTAATTTAGTTCTTCTAGCTAATTTTGGTCGAAAATCGTTGACGTGGATGGTGGCCATCTTATGTGGCATGGCCACTGGCCGGCGCTAGCGTGGAAAATTTTACAGCTTTTTTAAGCTTTTGTTGATTTTTTTTTAATTTTTTCTTTTTTTAAGTCATTGTGGCCAGTGCGGTGAGGGTTTGCTGGCCTCGGGTGAGGCGACACTTGTAGAGATCTAGCGAGGGTGGCCAACAGTTGGCGAGGGTCACCGGCGGCCCTCGTCGGCCACAATAAAAAAAAAACAAACTCTAAATAATTTTTAAAAATTACCAAAATTGCCCATGTTGACGTCGACCGTCCTATGTGGCATTGTCGGTGTCAACGTCGGCAATGTCTTACCAAAATTGACTGGAATGATTAAATTGGCCAAATTGAAAGTTTTAGAATGGAATTGACATCCATGCAATAGGTTTAAGACATTTTTGGTAATTTTCCCAAGCCCCCTTTTATGGCAAATAAGGTTCTCTGGCTTAGACTTTGTAGCTTGTAACCTTCACATATGGGGATCGTCACAATGAAAGAAAATCTATACGAAAGCAAATACTTTGCGCAACATTGAATCCTCCGAAGCTACTCGCTAAAAATTAATAGCACATAGAATTTCCCAACAAGAAAATTGTCAAAGTAACTTAAATGATCTCTTTTCAAAAGTTATGACATTTATATAATCGATTGAAAATTTATTTCACCAAAGTAAACGCCGTACAGAAGTTATGTCATCGTTAGTTTCCTTTAACCCTTAAGATAATGAATCTATTAATTTTTGCTTATGCATTAAGATGCTTTATAGATCCAAAAAGCTTCATTTAGCCCTTATATTCCCTCTTTTAGTCCAGTAGTTAATAAAAGTATATTTGATATATTTCACAGTCTGAATGTCAAATATAACCCTTGTGTCGATGCAGCAAAAGCAAAAAAAAAAAAAAGGTAGTACAAATAATACAATATAGCCTCTCACAAACTCTCTCAACATTAAGCATGTTCGTGTCTCATGCAAAGACAACCGTTAAGACAGTTAACTTCAAAGTGCTCAGTCAAGATTATATTTAATCATGCCTATCAAGTGCACAATATCCACTTGAGACCTCCTCCCTTCAGATATACATTACCTGGGTGTTCTCATATTTAATCCAAATAGTTTCCTCCTATTGTTCTTATGTGGGACTCTTATTTAACATATTCACATTACGAACTCTGTTATAAGAAGCCCGACACCTTATTTGGGGAGATCACCGAGGGTGGGTCTAAGTCCTTGTACAAAATTTATGCAATTCTATGACTTCCGTGAGTTGACCCCCGGCCCCATCCTGTTAAAGAAGAAGAGTAACAAAGGGGGCCTCTAAATTAATTCCGATACTAAAATAATCAGTTTGAACAATACCAATTGCCATGAGTGCGTTGCTTGCGCAATGCCTTGATGCCCTGTTATTCTTTGGAACATCTCCTATAAATAGAACGGACTTAGAGCAGCATTCTCATCTTCAAAAACAGAAGCTCAAACACAGAGCGAGAGATGCATTGTCAAGTATCTTTCTTGGTCGTCGTCACCATTCTGATCGTAAGCATTCCCATGCACTCTCATTGTTCTCCTTTAGATAGCACCTTGTTGATTACTGTCAAACCAAACTAGTACCATAGAATTATCCAGTTCAAATAAGAAAAAAAGTTTCTAAAGAAGAATGGAGTTCCAGATTAATGGATGATTGACCCTTTTTTGACTCTTCCATTATATCAGCCATTAAATTTCTATGTTTACTTTTTCAGTTCGCTTCCACAACAGATGCAAGAAAAGACCCAGGTGAGTACTGGGTAAGCATCATGAAAGAAGAGCCCATGCCAGAAGCAATTGAAGGCCTCCTCCATGCTGTCAACCCTGCATCAGATCAGCCTCATCTCACTTCTCTCTCCGAGAAGGAGGCCGACTGCCATGGAGACAACAAACTAGAGGACAATGGAAGATTCACCGGCGATTTCGAGCCGAGGCCCAACATCTCAGCTTATGGGGACGATGCCAAGCTCAAAGAGAAGAAGTTCTCAGAGGATTTCGAGCCGAGGCCCAACATCTCGGCTTATGGGGGTGACACCAGGCTCAAACAGAAGAAATTCAGGGAAGATTTCGAGCCAAGACCAAACATATCGGCTTACGGGGATGATGCTCAGCTCAAAGAGGAGAAGTCATTCGCCAAAGATTTCAAGCCACGGCCCAATATCTCGGCGTATGGTGATGACTAAAGGTGAAGAAAGACGACAATAAGGTGTTACTGCTTTGTGTGATATACTTAATTGTGTAATGTAATGTGAACGCGCGTGTGGTCAAAGCCGGGAAATTCTTCGAATAGAACTGATGTCCGGCTATGGCAATCGTACGGGGTGTGGCGGGTTCCGTTGGTCTGGCTGTCAATTTGTCTTTCAAATTCTCCTGCTCTGCTCTATGGCAGTAGTTGAGTTCTATGGTGAAAATAAAACGTGGCTTTAAAAAGGCCTATGTTTCCAGTTGATGCTTGCTCATACGCACGGTCGGCTCTGATACCAACTAATGCAGGAACAAATCACTAGAGAAGAGAGAAGAATCAAAGAAAGAAGAATCTAAGGCTGACACCGATTTGGAAAAACCTACAGGCAAGAGAATCATGATCACTCCATCCAATGTCAACTGACCATGAATTAAGACTAAATCCAACCGAAAAATAAGATGAAGGGGAATAAACGTCCACATGAGCGTCCGTGTTGGCTAAATTTTATCCACATCATTGTCTAATGCTCTCTAAATTCGCTAAATTTTTTCACGCACGTCCATGTGAGCATCGACATATTTTTACACGCACCATACTTCGATGTCATTCGATGGCCACCTCAGCTAAATTCGATCAAAATTAGTGTTGGGAGGATTTGATTCGAAAATTTGTTAAAGTAGATGGACTTAATAAATCAAATTAAAAATATAAGAATGCGATTAAAGAAAGAGTGAAAGTATGGAGACAAAAAGAAGAGGATATTCAATGAACAAAAGTCTATTTTAGTTCACGGTTTATAGATTATAGATGTTGAAGAAGGTTAAAAACTTGTCAAAGAATTGGAAAACAATTGAGCATGCTTGACGCGATGTGACTGGATCGCGCCATGCATTTGGCTTGAGGGTGCTCCAGCCGAAACCTTGACTTTACCAGATATCTCGACAAAAGAAATTACTTTACAAGCTACAATCACAACAAAGAGTTCAAACTCAATGTAATAGTACTTACAGTTTCATTCTATCATAGTCATAATGACCATTGTAGTTACAATCTTATCAATCACCACAGCAATCAAGGTGTAAGATTGTAGGGTCGGGAAACTTTGTTTTGGTGACTTATTAGGGTACTTGATAGCTTTGCCAGCGCTGTAATGATTTAAAAATTTATAGCGAAGTCCTTCATCTGTGGCGTGCAATGCCAGTATCAAGTGTTCAAAGTCTAAAACTCCATTTATTTTGCGAAAAATGAATAATTTAAAAAATATTTACCTAAAAATAATCATTTGTATAGCTTGAAATAATTACTTATTAAAAAATATTCTCGTTATCGATTACAATATATATCTAAACATTTTCGTGGACGGTGAAATTAATTTTTTGCTTATTTATTTTTGTAAGCGATACAAATAATTATTTTCGAGAAAATATTTTTTGAATCAAACGGAGTCTAATACTAGCAAGTGAAAAGAAAAGAAAAGAAAAGGTAGATAGGAATGGCAGCGGAGCTGGTTAAGGATGATGGGTCATATCTCAAACTCAAAGACCGACCAGTCCCGAGGAGAACCCAAAACATTCCAAACCCTAAGACATTTTTTCAGATTTTAATGAATTTCCAAATATATCCAATGAGTATACCGGATATTGAAAAAAAATTAATTAATACATTTTCTGTTTATTTCGAATTAAAATAATTAATGGACAAATATATTGCACAATAACTTCAACTATGTAGTCTACTTAAGGGGAAAAATTATTTCTTCAGCTATACCCTAGTGGAGTTTGAGATTTGGGATACTCGTCACCTAAGCCTTCATTTGTTTGGCAGAAAAGTAATGATCGCTTGTATCGCTTATAAAAATAATTTTAAAAAAATAATTTTCAAATCATTCATTTTTCGTAAGCCTAAATGTCGAACTCGTTTTAACCCTATTTTTCAATGAAACCCAATCTGCAATCCGGACATGTCACTATCATCTCTAAGGGAGAGAGTTTTTGCTCCTAAACTTCCACTGCTGGTGTTTTCACTAGTTTTTATAATAGAGCAAACCGGATTCGAAGAAATGAGCTGAAAAAGCATAATTAGGAGGCAAGCTGAGCCTTCATTGCATGAGCCAGAAAAGTCCTTTCTCATACATGGCGTGTTCATCGGAGCGCATCGCTCATGGAACACTTCATTAAACAACGATGGAAGTAACAAACGCTATGATTAGTCAATTGAATGCGCTAATTAATGTCGGGGGCAACGATCATATCTGTCTGCGGCGGCAGGGCAAAAAGATGGTAGAGAAGTTTGGTTGGGACTAGAGTTAGGGTTTCACTTAGGTTAATGAGTGATCGGGTTCAAATCATAATAAGGGCATTTTGGAGAAAAACCCTAGCAATCGCTTCCACAGTACTGACTATATGTCAGGTTTCAAATTCATTTTAGGCATAACAATTGATGTATGTGCGGATAGGATTAGCTGGGCTCCATTACAGTGGAACGGCATTAGCTGTAACAAATTTTATTTCATCAATTCATGCATGATGCATCTCTGCCTCATGGACCTCACATGTTTCGCGTTAATTTAAATATAAACTTGGCAACATGTACATATGAATCTATATTGTGACAATTCGAATTTCGATCAATTTTTTGGATTTATAAAATATGTGATTCGTCAGTGTGCTTATAGTAAAATCTCGTCCGGGAACTGATCACTCTCGGTTATTGTTTTTAAAATTAAGATTTCACTAGAATCGCACTCGATCGAATTTGACCGTTATTTAGAGTTCGGACTTTGGTGTTGAATTTCTTGGAGTTCTAGGACGAATTTAATTGGACGGTACCGATATTATTGTGGCCAATCTCGATATTGCTCGGGGTATGTGAAAGGCGAAATTTTGGATCGGGTGTAGATTTAGACTAGTAAATCCCTCTCTGAGTTTATTTTAATTAGTGAAGTTAGGAATTTTTATGAATCGTTAGATCGTTTTCGAATTTAAACGGGAATCGTTGGATTGCAATCAAGTCGTTGACTTTGTCCCTCTCTGTCTGTCCTCTCTGCCGCGTCCCCAACGCGCACGTCTGCCCCTCTCTTTTCCCTCGTGTCTTCTCCCCAGCCAGCTACACACGTCCCTTCCCCCTGCATGTCAGACCCCACCCCATGCAACTCTCTCTCTCTCTCTCTCTCCCCTTTTTCTTTTCTTTTCTTCTTTCCTTTCTTCTTGTTCCTCTCTTTTCTTCTCTGGTCTTCCGCCCCGACTGTCTTTGCTTCTGCTCCTGCTCCTGCTCGACTAGCGCTGCCCAGCCGCTCGTCGACCCGTCCTCCGTCGCCCGGCCACCCCCGACGCCGCCGTGCCGCCTCCGGCCAACGGGCGACCGCCCTTTCCCCTGTTTTTCTTCTGCCTCGGCGCCGTCCCCTGTTTCGTCTCCCAGACTTCGCCGCCGCCGCTCCGCCTCCGCCACCCATCCTCTCCCCTCCGCCACCTCCGCTGCCCAGCTGCCCCGCCTTGGCCGCCACCACCTCCCTCCCCGCCGGTTTTTTCCTTCTTCCCCGACGCCTTCCTCTGTTTCGGCTCACCCCGGCCCCGTCGCTCGCCCAGCCGCCGCGCGCCGCCGGCCCGGCCGCCGCTGCTCCCACCACTACTACCACCCAGCTCCCCTTTGCCAACAACGGCCGCCGTGCCGCCCCGTCGCCGCCGGCTCGCGCCCCCTCAGCCCCAGCTCCCTCTCTCCCTCCCCACCACCGCCCAGCTTTCCTCCTCCTCCCCTCTATGCTGTCGCCGGGACCAGCTCGCCACCGCGTCGCCGTAGCAGCTGCTCGCCGCCGCCGCCGTCGCCGTCGCCGCCGACGCCGCCGTCGCCGCCGACGCCGCCGTCGCCGCCGACGCCGCCGACGCCGCCGTCGCCGCCGACGCCGCCGTCGCCGCCGTCGCCGCCGACGCCGCCGTCGCCGCCGACGCCGCCGTCGCCGCCGTCGCCGCCGACGCCGCCGTCGCCGCCGACGCCGCCGTCGCCGCCGTCGCCGCCGACGCCGCCGTCGCCGCCGACGCCGCCGTCGCCGCCGTCGCCGCCGACGCCGCCGTCGCCCTCGCCGCTCGCCCGCCCTAGCCGGCCGACCAGCCAGCCAGCCCAGGCCGTGGCCAAGCAGCCCTGGCCGCTCGCCCAGCTGTGGCCCGTCGCCCGTTGTGCCCGTTGCCGTGCCCTGCCGCGGCCGAGCATTTTGCCCGTGGCTAAGCCCGTGGCCGTGGGCCGCGCCGAGAATTTTGCCCATGGCTGTGCCGAGAATTTTCCCCGTGGCCAAACGTTGTGCGGACCGCCGCGCCGAGCCCGACACCGATCCGATCAGTCATTTTGCCCATCCTTACTTGGTCCCCATTGGCTTGGAACCTAAGTGAGTGACTTCCTAATCCTTTTTTAGACTTGTTTATGGATTAGACCAGGTAGATTATGGACTGTTATGGTTGAATTGCTAAACTGGACTGTGTGGGTTGAATATGGTTGAATTGTGGGGGTGAATTGAGATAGTTGTGGGGGCTTAATTATGGTTGAATTTGGTGGGTCCAATACGATCAGCGAAGGGGTATTACGAGTCTATTGGGGTTCCGGGCGTGACATACATGGCACATGACAAATGACAGATTTTATAAATTTGGCTAGCTTGTCATCATCGCTAAAACCATGTCTCATCAACCTGGATCTTCGCATTATTGTATCTTCACCTAACCCTTATTGGTCAAGTGGGGTTCTCTTGCTCCTAATCTAAAACATAAAGATAATAATAATCTACTTATACGTTTATGCTTTCTCGCATGAATCATGAGTTCTAGATCCTAAAATATACGAATGTGAAAAAAATTTGGATTTGGCAAGAAAATTGCCGATATGACTTGACCGATATGACTTGAGTGATTTACTTGTAAAATTTACTAACATTTAAATGACCACTTAAAAAATTGTGATACCAAAGTGAACGCTGTACAAAAGTTAATTAACTGTTTGTGTCCTTGTCTTCTAAGATTATGAATCCATTAATTTTTGCTCATGCATTAATATACTTTTATAAATCCAAAATTTTTTATTTAGCTCCTATATCCCCTCTTTTAGTTCATTAGTTAACAAGAGTATATTTCATATAATTTCACAATCTTGATGCCAAAGACTCGAATAAAGCACTTGGGTCGACACAATAGAAGTAAAGTAAAAGTAGTTCGGAAAACATAATTGGTCGGCTAAGACGGGTGTGAAATCACTTTCCTAAGGCGATAATGCCCTAGAAAACAACTTTTCTGAATGAAGGAATATGTTGCATAAGAACAACAAAAGTAGTAAATTGGACCGAACGGTTAAATTCTAAGTGCCTAGTCAAGAATAAAATTAGGCATATCCAATGCGCAATGTCGACTTGAGAGCCCAGCCTTTCAAACAATCCTTTCATAGGTGTTTTTATAGTCAGACCAAATACTTTCCTTCTGTTTTTCTTATGTGGGACTCTTCTGTTTATATATGTTCACATTACAAAATCTTTAACAAGAAGCCCTAGAGAGATCACCAAGGGAGAGTCCAATTCCTTGCAATTCTATGATTACCGTGTGCAAATCCACGATCTCATACTCTTAAAGAAGACTAACAAAGGGGCCCTTTTATCCTTTGGAACATCTCCTATAAATAGTACCGACTTAGAACAGCATACTCCTCTTCAAAGAGAGAAGCTCAAACCGAGAGAGAGAGAGAGAGAGAGAGAGAGAGAGAGAGAGAGATAAATTCTCAAGTATCTTTCACCGTGTCCATCGCCGTTCTCATCGTAAGCTTTGCCATGCGTTCTCATGCTCCTCCTTTAGATCACACATTGTTGAATATTGTCAAACCAACTAGAAACTCTCCAACCATAGAAGTTTCCAGTTAAAATAAGATAAAATTTCTGAAGAAAAATAGGGTTCCGGATACATTTTGTCACCTGTCAAATTTCAATGTTTATCTTTTCAGTTCACAGGCACAACAGATGCAAGAACAGACCCGGGTGAGTACTGGGTAAGCATCATGAAAGAAGAGCCCATGCCAGGAGCAATTGAAGGCCTCCTCCATGTGATCAACCCTGCATCAGATCAGCCTCATCTCACTTCTCTCCCCAAGAACGAGGAGGCCAACTACCACAGAGACAACAAACTAGAGGACCATAAATGATTTGCCGGTGATTTCGAGCCAAGGCCCGACATCACGGCTTACGGGGACGATGCCAAGCTCAAAGAGAAGAAATTTGCGAAGGATTTCGAGCCGAGGCATGACGTCACGGCTTACAAGGACGATTCCAAGCTCAAACAGAAGAAGTTCACGCAGGATTTCGAGCCGAGGTCCGGTGTCACGGCTTATGGGGATGATGCGAAGCTCAAAATAAAGAAGTTTGTGCAGCATTTCGAGCCGAGGCCTGATGTCACAGCTTATGGGGACGATGCCAAGCTCAAACAGAAGAAGTTCGCGCAGGATTTCGAGCCGAGGCCTGACATCACAGCTTATGGGGATGGCACCAGGCTCGAAGAGAAGAAGTTCGCAGAAGATTTCGAGCCGAGACCCGATGTAACAGCTTACGGGGATGATGCTGATGCTCAACTCAAAGAGAAGAAGTCTGCGAATACATTCGAGCCATACCTTGTGGTCAGGAGTAACGGTGAAGAGAGACAACAACGAGGTGTTACTGCTTTGTGTAATGTATTTGAGTTCTATGATGAAAGTAAAACGCGGTTTTCAAAGGCCCGTGTTTCTCGTCCGCGTCGCCGGCTCTGATACCGACTAATGCCCGAAATTATCACTAATAACGAAGAGGCCAAGCCTGATACAAATCATAATGATACCAACTGTATTGTCCCAAGCACAGTACTGTATGACGGTGAAATGTCTGCTTTTAGGCTGACCCCTACTTTATTGTTTAATTTTAAGTGATTTACGGAATGAGAGGGCAGAAATTTATATTAAGATAAGATTGGCAAGTTTCGGCCATGGCTAATTACAGCAATGAGTCATTAACATCTCCTTTTAAGAAACATGGAAATAAGTCTAGAAGGATGTGGCATTATCTTTTTGTGAAAATGCCATTTCATGATTAGACCACAAATTTGTGAAAATAGCAGTGACATGGGCATATTTCTTTTGAACTTTGCCCAAAATTTACTCTCGAGAGATCCTCAAACTTTTGTCTTCGTGCATCCATCACCCAAAATTTGAACAATAAAAAAGCATTTTCACAAAAAGATAATACGATTGTGCCCATTAGAGCCATTACAACATAATGTTTCAACCATCTATTTGTCTATGGACAAGTAGTCCTAATAAAATAACAAATAATAGACAAACAAAAAGTAGCAAGACCTTCACCTTCTCATAAGTGATCTTGAGTTTATCCTCAAGCAAATACTTAACGTTTCTCATGTCATCTTCAAGTATTGCAGGTGGAGTCTTCGTGATAGAATAAGGCACATCGCTTGTAGGCAAACACTAAGAAAAGAAACCACAAGTTTTATCCTCATTATTATAGTAGAGCTTCTGTTTGTTTCTTGAATATTTTGATATTCTCACGGTAGCACACTCACCACACTTACACAATTTATTTTGAAAGGTCAATCCACTCCAAATAGTCTCATTCACACTCGATGAAGACATTGTATACTTGCATGATAACAATTTTATTTCTCATCCGATTGTTAAGACGAAAATGCAGGTGAAAATACTCAACAAGAAATAAGTCTGGCCACACTAAAAAAAACATGTAATTTGCGACGGTGTTTTATTTCCGTCGCAAATTTGCGACGGAATAAAACACCGTCGCCAAATCCGTCGCAAATTTTGCGACGGAATAAAAATCCGTCACAAAAAAAGTTCGTCACAAAATTGCGACGGAAAAAAAACCGTCGCTAAATTTGTCGCAAATTTGCGACGAAAAGAACGTCCGTCGCAAATTTATAATTTACATCCCCTGTTATTTATTCCAACTCTATCTCTCTCTCTCTCGCTCTCTTTCTCGCTCTCTCTCGCTTTTCTCCCTCTTTCATATGTCTTAAATCAGCAAAATCCGCACACACACATATTAATCTCGGTGAAGCTTTTGTACGGGTAAGTATCATAGCTAGCTTCGTGACTATTTATCGTTGGATTGTAATTTATATATATATTTATGTTTATGTTTGTTTTTTTTCGTATCTGCATCACCGGTTTAACGACCGGCGACACCTCGCCGGACTTAGGACGAAGCCGAAAGCCCATGCCGTTTTGCGACAGAATCCCAAGTTCCGTTGCAAATTTGCGACGGAATCCCAATTTCCGTCGCAAAGTTGCGACGGAATTAGTTTTCCGTTGCAAATTTGCGACGGAATCCCAATTTCCGTCGCAAAGTTGCGACGGAATTAGTTTTCCGTTGCAAATTTGCGACGGAATAAAGTGTCCGTCGCAAATTTGCGACGGAATCAGTTTTTCGTCGCAAATTTGCGACGGAATCAAGTGTCCGTCGCAAATTTGCGACGGAAAACCAATTCCGTCGCAAATTCGCGACGGATGAATTCCGTTTCCATCTCACATTAGAAATTATTAAAAAATAATTCTTAGGTGCTTATTCTTTTTGGATATGTGTTTAATTGAAGGTCTCGCAATCCAAGTGGACGTTGCAATTCTCATCAAATTGACCACTTTCTCCTACCAATATTTCAGTCAAATATTTGGGTAAGTCTTCTTTACATGGCAATTTTTTCTATTTTTGCAATTTCATATTAATTGTTGCGTGAATAACAAAAATTATAATTTCCAAAAATTTATGGTTTTAATTAAGAACAATAGATTTGATATTTTAAATATTTTACCAGAATTTTTTATTTTAATACAGACACAATGCAAAGAGAAAGGTCTTAAATGTATAATAAGAACTTACCTGGACGTCAAGGATTGACAGATGAGTTTCGTACTGGGTTGGAAATATTTTTAGACTTTGCTAGTAGCAAATATGATTTCATGGATGGAAATAAATTAAGGTGTCCGTGTAAAAAGTGCGGTAATGGTAAATTTCTTGTGTGTGATCAAGTTAGAGAACACCTTACTAGATTTGGGTTTACTCCGAACTATTATAATTGGACTTCCCATGGTGAACCATTTATATCTGATGAAAGATATGGAAGAGGTGACCAATTTTCAGTTAGGGAAGAATGTGGCTATTATGAGCAATTGAACCTATACGAGAGGATGGTGATTGATGCAGCTAGTTATAATTTTGTCACAGAATCAAATCATGCAAGTACTAGTTTTACTCCTACACGTGAACAAGTGGGTACTAGTCATGCTTCACAATTGGAAGATATAGGAGTAACGGGTTTTGATGAGAATGTGTATAATGAAACTTTTGAATCTAATCAGTTCTAGGATGTGTTGAAAGCAGCAGATGAACCTTTATGGGCAGGTTGTGAGGACCACACTAAGTTATCGGTGACAGCCCGACTATTAAATATCAAGGCAAAGCATAATGTGTCTGCGGATTGCTTCAACTCTTTTGTTGAAGTAATGCGGGAATCATTGCCTCGTGATAACATCATGCCAAGTGATTTTTATGATATGAAAAAGCTAGTGGATAACTTAGGTCTTTCGGTTGTAAGGATTGATGTATGTAATAGAGGTTGTATGATATATTGGAGAGATGATGAAAATGGAGAATCTTGCAAATTCTGTAGCCAACCTAGGTATAAGATTAACAGGAGGCTGGGTCGTAATCAGAAGCGTAGACCATGGAAGCAAATGTTTTATCTGCCCTTAATCCCCAGATTGCAAAGGCTTTATGCATCTAAAGCCACTGCTGAACACATGACTTGACATGCAAATCATGAAACAGAAGAGGGTCTAATGTGTCATCCTTAAGATGCGGAGGCATGGCAACATTTTGATAGAACTTACCCTGAATTTGCGATGGAGCCTCGGAACATCAGGTTAGGTCTCTGTGCCGATGGATTTGCTCCATTTGGGAAAACAGGAAAAAGTTATTCATGTTGGCCAGTTATCTTAACGCCGTACAATTTTCCACCTGGTATGTGCATGAAGACACCTTATATGTTTTTGACATTGATCGTGCCAGGGCCGCAAAATTCGAAAAAGTTGATAGATGTTTATATGCAACCATTGATTGAGGAGTTACAACGGTTATGGGTTGAGGGTGTCCCTACGTATGACGTTTGTACCGATCAAATATTTGTAATGAAGGCTGCCCTTCTTTGGACGATAAATGACTTTTCAGCTTACGGAATGTTATCTGGATGGAGTACAGCTGGGATATTAGGATGTCCGACATGTTCGGAGAGGTCAAAGTCATTTAGATTAAAACATGGAAAGAAGCCCAGCTATTTTGACTGTCACAGATAATTTTTACCGCTAAGTCATCCTTTCAGAAGGAATAAGAAAGAGTTCATCAAGAATAGGACTGAAAGAACGCGTCCACCATTGAGGTTGACCGGCAATCAAATTTGGGAGCGTGTGTAGGACTTGCCAACTGTTGTTGAGAACCCGCACGGCATGACTTTTGCATAGGGAATTACACATAAGTGGACAAAACGCAGTATATTTTGGAATCTAACATATTGGAAGGCCCATCTTATTCATCATAATCTTGACGTCATGCACATAGAAAAGAATGTATTCGACAATGTCATAAAAACTGTGATGGATGTCGCCGGAAAAACAAAAGACAACTTGAACGCAAGAAAAGATATGACAGATATTTGCGATCGGCCAATACTAGCTGTGGATGCAAACAGCAGGGGACCAAAATCGAAAGCAGTTTATACATTGGATAAGGAGTAGAGGCGAGTTGTTTGTCAATGGTTGAAATCTGTGCGGTTTCCTGATGGATATGCTTCGAACCTCGGGAGATGTGTTGATTTGAATGAATGCAAGTTCACAGGTTTGAAGAGTCATGATTGTCACATCCTGATGGAAAGACTAATTCCAATAGCTTTGAAGGAAGTTCTACCGAACTTTGTATGGGGCGCCATTACAGAGTTAAGCAATTTCCTCCATGATATTTGCTCCACAGTGTTAAAAGCATTGCACATGGAAAAACTAGAGAGAGATATTCCAATTATTATTTGCAACTTAGAAAGGATATTTCCTCTATCTTTTTTTGATTCGATGGAGCATCTCTTAGTTCACTTGCCTTATGAGGCCAAAATTGCAGGTTCCGTTCAATTTCGATGGATGTATCCATTTGAGAGGTAATGTTTTTTTTTAAAATACAGTTCAAACTAGTTTATCATATAATATGTTCCGATAAGCTTCTTTCCATTTCAACTAGATTCTTATATCATTTGAAGAAAAAAGTGAAGAATAAGGCACGGGTTGAAGCTTCAATTTGTAATGCATATATTGTGGAAGAAGTGACAACATTTGCATCATACTATTTTGAGCCGCACGTTCAGTGCAAGAGGCGGAGAGCAGGCAGAAATGATGAGGGCCCCATTGATCCCAATTGCACAGCATTCTCTATTTTCAATTATCTGGGTCGACCAAGTGGCGCTTGTAAGTTTCGTTACTTATCAGGCGAAGAATTTCATGCAGCCCATACTTATATTTTACTGAACTGCCCAGAAGTCGAGCCATACTTCAAGTAAGTGTAAATTTGCAAATATATGTTTTGTGTGTCAAATATTTGCTAATATTTAAATGGTTTTTAATATTAGGATTTTTCAAACTTCAATGTCTGGACTACAACCAAATGAGTTTGATCGTTTGTGCGATGAACAATTTGCAGCATGGTTCAAGACATATGTAAGTTGCCTATGGACCAAAACCAAGTTATTAAAATTGTATACATCATTTAGTAAAATATATATTATTGACTTTGCATGTGTAACCTTAGGTTCACAGTAATTATAATGAAATTGGAGGGCAAGGATTGCTATATCATCTGTCATGGGGTCCACAGTTAAGAGTTCGAAGTTGGCCAACATATTTCATAAATGGATATAATTTTCATACTCAAGAATATGGAATGGGAAAATCCACAATGAATAGTGGTGTGTCTGTTCGATCATCCAATGGTGGCAGTGCAGAAGATGATTTTTATGGCTTGTTGGATGAAATCATCGAGATAGAGTACCCTGGACCATTAAGGATGCGGGTTGTGTTATTTAAGTGCACGTGGTTCGACCCCGTCAAAGGAATGAAGGTGCATACGAAGTTCAATTTGGTTGAAATAAATCACAAGAAAAGGTATATGAAGTATGAACCATTTGTGTTGGCACAACAAGCAATTCAAGTATGTTATGCATCATATCCTAGTTTGAAACGTGACAAAACTGATTGGTGGGCTGTATGTAAAATCAAAGCACGGAGGAAAATTGAGGAACATTGGAAGGATAGAGCCTACCAACAAGAGGAAGTGTGTAATACGGTTGAAATTGAGGAATATAACATACCAACTTTACGAGATCCGTGTGGAGCAATGATAGATGTGGATACAACTGAAATTTGCGAATTAAATGTACAAGAATGTTCAGAATCTGATTTTCTGACGGATGACGAAGACGAGGAGGAAGACGAAGACGAAGATGAAGACGAGGATGAGGACGAGGACGAGGACGAGGACGAGAACGAAGACGAAGACGAAGATTAAAATTTTTGTCACAAAACACTACAAATGTGTAATTATTAATGCGACAAGTGCTATTTTGGTTGTTATCATTATTATTCTTGTTATTATTGTTATAGTGCTTTTTTAATTATCGATTATTCTTTTTATTTTAATTGATCGTCCGAAATTTTGTCCTCAAATGCCGACAAGTCAAATATTAGTAACGTCCCCTAACATTTCCGATATTCTAATTTCCATTGCAAAATTTGAGATGCCAAAATTTTGGACTGAAAAAAAGACGTCACAAATTTATGACCTAAATAAATGAGATGCTAAATTTTTAGACGAAAAAAGGACGTCACAAATTTACAACGATCATTTAGTATGTGCATATTTGCGAGTGAATTTTTACCGTTCGAAATTTGTGACGGATATTTATTTCCGTCGCAAATTTGCAACGGATTTTTTTTAACGTCGCATATTTGTGACAGATTTTAATTTCCGTTGGAATTTTTTTGATACATGTGGAAAATTTGCGACGGAATCCGCCGTCCGTCGCAAAATTTGCGACGGAATACACCGTCCGTCGCAAATTTGAGACGGAATACACCGTCCGTCGCAAATTTGCGACGGCCACCAAGGTCCGTCGCAAATTGCGACGGAATCCGCTTTCCGTCGCAAATTTGCGACGGAATCCGCTGTCCGTCGCAAATTTGCGACGGACGGCGGATTCCGTCGCAAATTTTCGCCCGGGAAAAAATTTCCCACCATTTTTAGCATGAAAAATCAAAAATTTGCGACGGACTAAAATGTTCCGTCGCAAATTTGCGACGGATTAAAGCCTTCCATCACAAATTTGCGACGGGACAGCGGAGTTCCGTCGCAAATTTTCGACCAGGAAAAAATTTCCCATCATTTTTCGAGCCGGAAAAATCAAATTTTGCGACGGACTGTATATGTCCGTCGCAAATTTCGAACCGAAAAAAAATTTTCGACGGATTTTTTTTACGTCGCAAATTTGCGACGGATTTTAATTTCCGTCGAAAATTTTTGTCGGTAGAAAATTTGCGACGGATTTTTTATGTTCGGTCGCAAAATTGCGACCGAATTGGTTCCGTCCGTCGCAAATTTGCGACGGACAGTTGTGTCCGTCGCAAATTTGCGACATGTACTCCCCCCCTCCTTCTCCTCCGCCTTCCCCGACGCCGCAGATCTGCAGATCTGCGCAGCTCCCCCGCCGCCGTCGCCGTCGCAGTCGTGGCCGTCATCGCCGTCGCCGCCCAGCCTCGCAGCCGCCCCGCAGCTCCCCCGCCCGTCGCCGGTCGCCCCGCAGGCCCCCCCGCCCGTCGCCGGTCGCGGGCCAGGCGCCCCGCAGCCCCCCGCCCATCCCCCGCCCCCCGCCGGTCGCGCCCTCGCCCCCGCCCCGCCTCGCCGCCCTCGCCGCGTCCGACCAGCGGACCGAAGCCTCGCCGCCGCCGACCAGCAGACCGAGGCCGTCGCCGCCCAGCCTCGCCGCCCAGTCGCCCGCCCGCCAGGAGCCGCCTGACGCCGTCCGCCCGCAGCCGCTGCCGTCGCCGTCGCCGCCCACCTGCAGCCGGCCGAGGCTCTCGCCGGAGCAGCCCCCTGCCCGTTGCCGCCCTCGCCGGAGCACAGCCACCGTCGCCGCCGGCCAGCTGCCGCCGCTGCCGTCGTCCAGCGGCCGGTGCCGGCTACGCCAACCATCCACCTCCCAGTTGCCGGCCGACGCCGTCGCCGCCGCCCGACGCCGCCGCCGCCGCCGCGCGACGCCGCCGCCGCCGCCGCCCGACACCGCCGCCGCCGCCGCGCGACGCCGTCGCCGCCGCCCGATGCCGTCGCCGCCGCCGTCGCCGCCGCCCGACACCGTCGTTCGCCCCGTTGTGGCCGAGCACCTAGCGGACTAGTCACCATTTGGGCCCACACTCGCGCCGGGACCGCCACTGTCCGATCGACCGGTTTTTGTTGTCCTTGAACCAAGTAAGCAACTCTCTAAACCCTAGTTAGTATAATTAGGTAATTAGTCGGACTTGTTTAGGGATTATTTATGATCACTTTTCGTTGGCTAAGTTACGGGTCGATTTCAGGATTGCATGTGGCTTTGATCGATGGTCGACTGATTAATTTGTCTATTATGTGGATGATTAAGCGTTAAATGATGATTACCTGATTGATTAAGCGCTTTCATAGAAAATGCATAAAAATTGAAAAATTCTATACAAAATCATGACAAATTACGGAAAATTATAAAAACGGTATATGTTGGCAACAAATATGAAATTTGACCGTAAAAATTTTTAAAAATTTTTACGAAACTAAAATTTCATAATATCACAAAATGGCAAAAATTAATAGTGACCACCCATTTTGAGTGAAATTTATATTTTTTAACGTTCCGGGAAAAAAATACTAAAAAATTAAAAATTTTCATAACCTTATAAAATTGCTTAAAATAAATGTGGCCACCCATTGTGAAGGAAATTTTTATTTTTTTTGGGAAAAAAAATTTTGAAAAAATTTAAAAAATATAAAATTTCAAAATTGCACAGAATTGCCTAGAAAACATGTGGCCATCAATTTGCAGTGAAATTTAAATTTTTTAAGGTGGCAAAAAAAATTAGAATTTAAAAATTTTCAAAGTTTAACGGAATGACTTATAATACCTGTGGCCATCCATTTTTAGATATACTTAAATTTTTTAACGTGCCCTAAAAATTATTAAAATAAAGAAGGACAAAAATTTTGGAAACTTGATCTAATAGCTTAGACTACTTGTGACCACCCAATTTTAGGACTGAAAACTTTTTTTATTTCACGGAAAAAAATTTATATTAAAAAATAATAATGTAACATTTCTAAAAATTTTTATTTTTCAAAACTTTACAGAATATCTTAGAATATCGGTGGCCACAAACTTTTAGTGAAATTTTTTTTTAGCTCCCAAAAAATATTTAACAATAATAACAATTTTTCTCTTACAAAACCTTACAAAATGACTTAGAATATCTGTGGCCACCCACTTTCAATGAAATTTAAATTTTTGTATGTGGTAAAAAAAATGTAATCAAAATGAATGCGATTTATATTGTGATGTTTGATACTTGTTGCCACCCATATCGTGCTCATATACTGATGTTTCATATGAAAATGAATGGGATTCATAATATATTTATTCGTAGGAAATTGCACGTTATAAACACTCGACATTGGCTCATTTCAAGGAAACATTTTCTCAGTCTTTCCATCACAATGGTAAGTTTCGTCATGTACATCATTATGTGTTCGTAATACGTGTCAATAGTTCTTTACATATTCGCATAACCTTCATACTTGTCAGTATAAATGTGGAGGTCACATGCATAGAAGACAAGCTTCTTCCTCGTCCTCGTCCCCGGCCCTTTCCTCTTCCCCTGTCCCGTCAACTAACCCTCAACCACAATATGGTCCGTCACAATATGGACACGTTGGCCCTTCCTCCAATTTTCAACAACATGTTACGGGACTTGGCCACATGGAAACTGAATATCCTCAAGTTCAATCTCCTGTAGCTGCCTCTCCTTCCGTTCCACCGCATTATTCGGCGGAACAATCGAATAATGACGGAAACACAGGTCAAGAAGATAACCGATTCTTCATATGCCCATTTGGAGATTCGTAAGTACTTCATTTTTTTTTTGTATATGTTATATTTAGGGCTTTAGATATAAATGTCAACTGAATTGTCGATGTTGCACAATATCCGTATGATTGCAGATTCACGGATGCTCCGTCTGTTGTGAGGGAATTAAACAAAATAGTAAGAAACTTTTGGATGGGAGAGTATATTACTTACAGAAGTGTTCCACAAGAAGTGAAAGAAATGTGGTAGAATGAGTTCAAGGTAAGTTTTACATATTTTATTTTCTCACCAATTAAGTTTGGTGTAGTATATTCATGGTCAAGAATGAAGTAAAAGGACTAGAACAACTCTGTAGTTTTCGATACCTAAAGGACAAGATATTTTTCCCGACATGAACTTTACAAAATCTGTCTATATTTGTCTGGTGCATGGTTATGGATATGTGATCATCAAAATAACTTTCCATTTGTGTTTTTATTCATTGCAGCGGAAGTTCAAGTGGGAGGAAGCGGAAAATAATGAAGTGAGAAGAATTTTCGATAAGAAAATCAGTGATTTTATGCGAAATGTCATGAATAGAGCGAAGATCAAGCAAGCGAAGCCGTCTTTCATTACAGCTGATAATTGGGCGGCAATTAACAGATTTTGGGCATCTGAACAGAGTCGGCAACTCTGTGAGCAGAATAAGAAGAATCGATCTTCTAGTTCTAGTGAAGGGTCAGCCACATATGCTGGGGGCTCTATCAATATTGCGGAGCATCGCAAACGACTGGTAAGTCTGTTAAATGAGCTATAAGTTAATTTAATTCGATTACTCATGTTTACATTTTGTAGGCACATGAATTGGGGACGGAACCGACATTTGCAGCTACATTTGAACGCACGTTTCAAAAGAAAGATAAGACATGGACCGGCAATCGAGCAAAAGCTGTTAAGGTATGTAAGGTTATACTTTGGCTTATATGTAAACTATACTATAATTAAAACCGTGAATGCTTTCAATATTTATGGTTGATATATATATATATATATATATATATATATATATATATATACACACACACATATATACATATATATAGTGATTTTATTTTCATCTACATTGTTAATGTAGGAAAAATATGATGAACTTTTAATGAGCAGTGCTAGTGGTAGTGATGATTGTCCTGAGTCTAGGCCATCAGCTGAAAATATGGCATTGTGGATGGAGGCAACGGGTGGGGTGAAAAAAGGGAAAATATTTGGGATGGGATCGTTGTCAAGGATGTACATGCCGAAGAATCCTGGAAGTTCATCATCCACTGCGACTGGTCAAAGGAGGTCACGACAAGAAGAGCTATTGATCCAAGAAGTGGATCAGCTGAAAAATGTACTTGTTCATAAGGACGAACGAATACATAACTTGGAACAACAAATGGCACTCGTTATGCAACACCTTAACCTCAATCGCTATAACGATCCTTTTGTACCTCCAGCCAATCCAATAGGTCATGGGCACAATGATGACCAACCCATTGATGCCGAGAATGCTGCTGCTGCTGATGATGATGATGAAGATGATTTTCTCTAGACTTTCTAGTTAAACTTCTCAAAATCGAGGGTAAGCTTGCTTCATAATCTTGGTTTTTCATAATTTCACTCATATTCATATGTAAGAACATTTATGTTCGTCCTGAAACGTTTTTTTGTTAACCCTCTTGTTATTTTATACCTAGTTCCACATCCATGCATAAACGCTTCTTTTATATTCTGGACTGATTTATGTATCGACATTTTCTCAGGTCTCGACAAAAGTGATTACTTTTGGTGTCTTGCCATCGTACCAAAGCTGCGTCTTCTTGTGTATGGTTTTTCTGCGTCTTATATGGTTGTCTCGCCTCTTAGTTCATGTTTTGAATGTATTGTAAGCTTGGATCTCAAATAACATCACGTCAGACTCTGCAACTTTTCTTCAGTTATTTGTTTCAATTATATGTCATTGTGGCTGGTTTGTCAGAATTTATGGTTTGTGTGTTTTCCTGTTTCAATTATATGTTATATGTTATTGTCTCATTTGTTTGATATGAACAATAATTTATGGCCGAAATGCTGTAAAAATAGCCAAATTTTGCGATCATTACAGTTCGTCGCTAATTTGCGACGAAAATTGCGACGAAAATTGAGACGAATTTTGCGACGAAATTTGCGACTAAATTTTCGACGGATTTGCGACTAAATTTGCGACGGATTCATGGCTACTTTGTGACGAATTTTGCGACGAAATTTGCGACGAAATTTGCGACGGATTGAGATCGTCGCAAATTTGCGACGAAATATTTGCGACGAATTTTGCGACGAAATTTTAAATTTTCCGTCGCAAAAATTTGCGACGGCCTAGTAGCGACGGAATTTTTTCCGTCGCAAATTTCGTCGCAAATTCGATTTGCGACGAATTTTTCCACATTTTCCGTCGCAAATTTCGTCGCTAATCCGGTATTTTTTTGTAGTGCCACTCCAGTACCATATGTCTAGACAATGAGTTTTCTCTCCAACAAGAGACTTGAAATGAGAATCTAATTTAGGTACATAGTGAGTGAGGACAACCACACAACATTTATTTTCTTTCAGATATCCTTTAAGGCAACAACCTAATTTTAGCACCTTGTGGGTGCATCACAGCACCGAAACTCTACCATTTTCATTTGAAATTCGATTTCAGTCTCTTGTAATATAGCAAGACATATACATGAAGGCCATTATGCCAACAAAGTAAAAACTCACTAATGAATAGATGGTTCGACAATGTTTTGTAATTTATGTGGAGAAATCGACATGCTTTTGGTCTGACAATGTTAAAACCTCAATCATTCTTTTTCTTCGGATAGAAAAATGTCATAACCTCGGTCATACCTAGCTTGGTCATACGTGCTTCGGTCTAGCACTACCCTGTCCATTTGGCAAAGGAACGGTAAATCAAGTTCAGTGCCACTATGGCAAGCATCTATTATCGCATGAAGCTAGATCCAAATTGAAGGGTTTTTTTAAGCTAAATCATTCTTTTGAAGGGAGTTTTTTTTTTTCTACCAATGATAGTTCCAAATATATTTCTATTCTGCACACTGTAAAACTATAATGGTTCCCAGTGTCTTCGTGTCAATCTCACTCTATAAACTAGATAATAAGCATACATTAAACAATAGACATCAGCCACGCATCACGCATAAGAAATGTAGGCACTAATAATTTATATCACAATGTAGTTCATATTAACTCTTCAAAACTTACACTAAATCTAGAGCAAATATGCACTTCTTGAGGCTTCAGCGGAGGCAGTGTCATGGTACAGCTTCGTCGGAGGCGGTGATGGCGAGAATTACAGAGCATCGGGGTGGAGGCGGAGGCATCAGTGTCGGCTAGGGCAGAGGTGTTGGCATTGAGAGGTACAGAGTGAGTCAAGGTGGAGGCATCGCATCGGCTAGGGCGGAGGCATTGGCATCGGCGTCGGCATTGGCGTCGAGAGGTACAAAGCGAGTCAAGACGGAGGTGGAGGTGTCAACTAGGGCGTGGCAGAGGCGTTGGTGTCGGCATGGGCCGTCAGAGGTGACGGCGTGGTTCATTGGAGACGTGAGTCGAGAGGGAGAGTGAGCAGAGTGTGAGTGCAAATCTAGTCGTGGAAGGGCTAAGTAGAGAGAGGAGAGAAAGTCTTGTTTTTTTGAAAAATTTCTCCATTTTCTTGTCTGACGCGGTGGGGCCCGTGAGAATGTGTTGCCCGGTGAGGGACTCGGAATTTGCTAGCGTGGAATCATAAGCTCTATACAATATTTTCTCCTTCGTTATTGGTCATAGTAGCATTCGTTGTATCAAAAAAAGGTCTATTGCTTACATTTGCCTCACCTTATGTTCCTGGAACATGTGGCACAATTGATCCTTCTGAGCGTACATTGCTGATAGACTTGTTAAACGAGCGGGTTAGGTCATAAATAGTTCGACCCAAATTGACTCATTAACCCATTTATAACGCATTTATTTGTAATGTAAATATCCCGACCCATACCCGATCTGACCCATACTCGACACATATCCGACCCGACCCAACTCATATAGCTAAGCACTTCTATATTTAACTAAATATAGGAAAACTTGTTTCTTATGACCTTTTTTAAAAATTATACTACTAAAATATTTTCATACAATACAATTTTTAATTTTTAATTTTATTAATTTTAATTTTATTAAAATTCAATTTTAAATTATTTTAATTCTTCCTTTATTTTTGGCCGATGGCTGGCCACGACGATGGCTGGCGTTTGGCCACGACGATGGCTGGCGTCTGGCCACGACGATGGCTGGCGTCTGGCCACAAGCAAGGACAAGCTCGCCGATCTGACGAGGTCGAGGCCTCGCTGACCTAAGGCAAGCCTCGAGCTCACCCGATTCCGGCGAGCCGAGCCTTGCCAGCCTCGGGCAAGCTTGACCTCATCGAATTTGGTGAGATCGAGCTCGCCCGCTCAGGTCTCGCCAGATCGGCGACCTCGAGTCTCGCCAGATTGGCGATGTCAAGCTTGCTCGATTTCGGCAAGCCCGAGGCCTTGCCGACCTGTGTTGAGGTCCTTCTCCCTTGTGGTAGGTGGCCAGTCGCCAGCCGTCACCGTGGCCGGCCATTGGCCAAAAAGAGAAAGAGAAAAAAATAAAAGAAAATAAAAAAAATTTGATTTTTTAAATATATATTTTTATAAAGAGGGAGTGGGCTTAATAAGTGAGTTGAAAATGGATTCCACACTCAACCCATTAAGACCCATTTATGATAGGCTTAAAATTTTAAGACCTATTTAAGATGGGCTCTTCAATATTGTATTGACTCATTTATAATCGATTTATTTTTTAAATAGGTCATATATGGGTTTTAAGACTCATTTAACAGGTCTAGTTGCTGATTACACTATTCATGAGGAGATTTACACATATTTACATATCCAGTCACAACCTCATGACTTTAATTGATTCACAACTCCTGAGACAGGGTCAAAGTAACGAATATTCTGGGCAAAGAAATAGTGAAGTTCTCATACTCGACAAACATTCACACGTTACTAAAACCGTCATTGCTGGCCGGCTACTAAGGCAATGGACGCGTCCCAATATACGTCCAGCTAACCGCGAAAGACTTGCCGCAAAGCCAATTAGGGAAATTGCGGACCTAATCAGGAAGAGCAAGCGCACTGCAAGCAATGAGCACGTGCGATCATACATTGACTTTCAAGAAACGCATCGAGGAGAAGGACCCTCGGCTGGTAAGAAGGAGACGCGTTTGTCATTTTTAAGATTTACATGCTATATATATATAATGTGGAGACTATAGGAATGACAGTGATTGCTAATTTAGCACAAATGCATTTAAGAACACTAACGAATGGCAATAAATAGTCGATCCCCAGGAAATCTTCATTAAGGATCAGCAAATTGTCTTTACGAGCATGTTTTGGGTTTTCTTTCCTCTTTCAGGTGCTTAAGCTATGTTGATGAGATCCAAGAACAATCTTTGGGCTATGACGCACGGTGCAACTCTTTTCGAAGTTTAGATCCATGTCCACCCCCACTTATAAATCCACACTTTTGCAGGGAAAATAAAAGGATCATGTAGTAAACTTCAATGAAGAAACCAAAACTTTCCACCAAGCAAATGCAATCTGTTTAGATATATAAAAAAAGCAATCTAGTGCTATGATCAGAATTTAGAGGAAGGGGAAGGAAAAGTGTCGTGCGAGACTTTCACATGACTTGAATATGAACTTTTACATCAGCATCGTCGATATGAAGCTCACACGGAGACCATTTTCCTTGAATCTGTAGCTTGTCCTAAGCACAAACCCAAGTGAAAGACATCATCATGTTCAATCTATAATATAAAAAAAATAAAATAATAGATCACATTTTCTTTGGGTCTCATAAATAGAGCTCTTATCAAGAACAAGAAATGTCAGGCATTCACAAGCAAGATCGACATAAAGTTTCTAGGAAACTCCATTAAGCAAATGGGTTCAAATGAAAATCCCGACCTGCTTCTTGATGACGCTAGATTGTTCCTCTCTCAAGTGCTTTTCACATGCCTCAACATCATCGACAAACAAGCTAGAATCGGATTGGAATAGCTCGCGGTCGCTAAGTGTACAGAAAAATTCCACGAAATTAGCATTTAGAGTATCTCGATCTTCAATCAGACACAAAACAGATACCCATGCTGATGCACATGAGCACACAGTGCCAGCACAAGAAAAGAATGACAACAAAACAAGAAATCGACCATTGGGGCAAACCCAGAACCAATCATATTGTTTCTTCTCCACTACTTCCAAAAAGTATTTGCACACCTTTACGTGTTACCGAAAAAGAACTATGTCATAATCTAACGGGACCAACAACAGAGTCAAGAGCTCACTCCTCCATTGTACCTCAAATCATGTTACTTGACAAAGAATTCATGAAACTCTTACGCTACCTGTGGACTTGTTCTGCTTATACTCCTTGTTCATTGACTCGACAACCTTCTCCAAAGTCTCTCGATCCCACTCCTCCATTGTATCTGATATCTTGCCACCAGAACCACATAGTAAGCAACTTAATATTACCGATGGTCAGTCTGGCAAAATAGGAAGACCAAGTTCTTTCTGCAAAGCTATCTTGCATTGGACCTAGAGTTCATGAAAAAGCTGGTTAACGTAACAGTGTAACAAAATTCCCAAGTCACAAATTGAGAGGCTATCACCTTCTCAGAATGATCACTGACAGAGTAATGGTAAGCAATATGCTCATCTGTAGAAAGGTCCCATTCAGTAATATCAATGCCATTGGTAATATCTGTCAAAATTAGCATTAAAGTCTCAAGAAATATTTCAATGCAAGGATGCTAAGAAAAGCAACAGTGAAGGGAACTAAAATATTTTAGTAACAGGAAAATTTATCAAATATGCACAGAATAACATCTAAAATGCTAGCTAAAATCATTGAAGGTTTATGATAACTCTATAAAAATAGAGTTATTTTACCTACTTTAGGCAACAAATAATGCAATATTTATTAGAATATATTTGGATTTCATTTTCTGAGATATGAAGAAAATAAGGAAAAATGGAAAAAAGGAAGGAAATGAATATGCTATCCAAAGAAGAGCTAGAAGGTGAATATCATATCGGGAATTACACTATTTATTCTCTAGTTTTATGCGAAAAGAAGCAATTTCCTTGTGATAAGAGTCTTAGATGTTATCTTCTTTATAGGATAACATTGAGAGCATGGAGGAACAACTAATTTTCTATATATATATATATATATATATATATATATATATATCGTTTTTTATTGTTATGAGAGTTTTTCAAGTATTTTGAAGAGAAGACAAAAGTGGTGACAAAATTTTTATTCCTTGATTCAAGATGTAGGGTTTAATTTCTATTTTTGTTTCTTATTCTATTATGTTCTAATTTTCTTTTGTTAGGTCTACGATGTAGCCTAACCATGATGATATGAATTTCATACTTTTTATATTTTGCAAGTGATTTCATTCATGTGAGTTATATATTATTGTGTTTAATGCCTTTAAGTAACTGGCCACTATTTGAATGATCTTATGTGCATGTTTGAGACTGAAAAGTGATAATATATAATTGCTCCTTATAATATATAACCATGAATTAAATGTGAAAAAAGATATACCATGTTTTTTTTGTAGCTTTTGATGATAAAGTGGTCCAAAAGATTCATTGTAAATTGGGAATATTCACAGATTTTAATGCACTTATGTTTATTTAAGTTCACATAGAAATATAGTGGATTGATAAACTAACTTGGTTTGTTATACCTAGAGATAGGATAGTAAATAGATTAGGAAATTTCGCTTCCACATGTTTGATATTGTTTTTATATGCAAAATGATTTGAAATTCATTCTAGTGGTTATGATGAAATTGGATACTCTAACATATTTTATTTGATTGATTATCTACCTTTAGTTTCTAAAATTTCGTTTTTAAAATTGTCAATTTTTATTTATTTTCAATTCTATTTTGATCTATTAGATAAGTTTTAGAATTAGTCTGTTTTTGATATTTAATCGGTTTATTAATCATCAATTTCTGTGGGACGATACTCTTCTTATCATTATATTATTTGTTCATTGACATGTTAAGAATTTTACGAATAGTTTAGGATCAATTTTTAAGTAACAACTAAACTAGAAGTGAACATCTTAAAATTAAGTGAATTACACCACACTGCAGTTCCAACATCCTATAACTAAAAGATAGTTTAATCATCAAGAATGATATATAACTTTGAATACAAGCTAACGCACCACTTAGAACAGATTTTCGACTGCTTAACAATTTATTGAGACCATATCCGCCTTCAGTGGTTGTTATCTCCGTGGAATAACCCTGTAATTGCAAAGAAGAAAAATGAACTACGTGATATTGAAAGACATAGAAGGCAAATGAATTGTGCTTACGATGCTATAAAATAGAATAGAGATGTGTTACCAGGAATATACGATCGGCTTCCAAAACTCAAAATAAAACTCATGTCTCACCAAATGCTTGATCTCAAAGTCTTCATAAACCTTCCCACAGCGCCAAACCAAAAAAATCATAGATTTCCTTCTTCAAGAATGAGTGAACCGTGACCATTAGATAGTGACAGGATCACTGTTTCAGAGTATGGCAAAGGGTGAAGTGAGAAACGCAAGCATTATTCCAAGAATTTCTTCTTCAAGAATGAGCGAATTGGGACCATTCGGAGTATACCAAGAAAATGGACAAAGTGGCAATTGGTGAGGATTCGTCCTTTTCCAAGAATTATGTGTTACTTCGGCCAATTGGTATGTGTTCCTTCATAATTGTTCAACTCATTCACTGAGATTCTGAAAAGAGTTTGATGACCCCTGCACAAAGAATAACCAATTTATTTACATTTTACTAAACAAATGCCAAGATAAATATGTTCTAAATAATCCCATAAGTAAAAAAAAGCAAGTTGTACCTGACTCAAAATGGTTCCATGAGATCTATTATGGTATTCCAACATCTATCCAGGAGAAACCATTAACAATAAATATTACAATGATCACAATAAGATGAAATAACACTATGTTATAAAATGATTTCATAATAAGCACCTAACTAGTGAATGGAGAAATTCCATTCATAGTCCCTGGCGGCATGATGTATGGTGATTGCATCTACATATAATAAATTTGTCACTACTAATTTACTTTCCAAGATTATTCTCATTCATGTGTGTAATAAGTTCAGTCATTCGTATGGTAATACACCAAACTATTAACTACCTGATTAGGGACTGGGAAAAATCCACTCATGATCCTAGCGGCATGATATATGGTGGTTACTGCATCTATATTAAAAAATTGATCAAATTAGTAAAGTGTAAATATAAATGGAAGACTAAGAGCGACATACCTGATTATAAAAATTTAGATTCACTGTAGAACCACCAATGTTGCTAGGATAAAAGGCACTTTGAAACTTATTGAAATTATTCGAATAATATGGAAAATGAATTTCATCATGTGTCGTTTGAATAACCAACTCTACGTTACAAAGTAATAAATATGTTAATTGTCAACATGTAACATAAGCAAAAAATTTAACTAATCATATTAATAAGAATAATATGTCACTCATCTCGATTTTTTATTCGTGTTGGAGGTGTTCCTTTCTTAGATTTTTTTCTTCTTTTCCCCACTTGAGCTTTTAAGCTTTTTCATAACTTATTCCCTTTGCTTTCCTTCAAAATGGATCCAATACTGAAATCTCTCACAAAGAAGCCTCATTATCATCATCATTGCTAGTATCATCAGTCACAACCATACTTGATTTGTATAAAAAAATTTTAGCCTTCGCTTTTTCCATGTTCTTCGTCACTATTCTCATAGTATTTACATTTTCGGCTCCCAAACTCATCAGTTCATAAGATTGATGCATTGACGTGGAAAATCGATGAAATTTAGATGAACTCAGTGCCATTTCATGAGATTCATCATTCATAATCCCTTGTTTGGCATCTTTAGTCCATCTCTTCAAATTATAGGTAAATGGAATACCCGAAACCGATGATTTGTCACTCAACACTTTCAAGCTAGGCATGGCGACACACCTACCCTTTCAATTCAAATAATTTACATTCACAAAAAACCGAAGAGTCTGCAAGGTCAAATTTGACAGCATATTCACTCCCCTTATACTTGAGAGTAAATAAATAAACCAATCCGTCAAATGCAATACTTGAAATACATTGAGAGACACTTTGCAATAATTATTTATTGAACCTTTTAAAAATGGGACGGGTATATATGGAAGCTACATGCATCAAGCTGCCATTATCCGAAATCACCAATTTGGGATTCTCTCGAGAACTGTAATCATCTTGACTTTCAATTTCTCTCATGTGCTTCACTTGTACTCTACATAAGTCAATGTCCTTGTCGACATACGTTGGAAACATTATTGGTGCTCTCACTCCTTTAGCTAGATGTTATACCACATGTAAAAGTATCACGACCAAAAAGCTCAACTCCATTTATGTCTAATGTCGTATAATCTCCAAAGCCAATTGTCCTCACTACTCTTCCATTTCCTCCAAGTAGATTCAAATTCTTCCTCCAATCTACATCTATACATAAGCGCTAAGAAATATTTATCCTTAAAACCCGGCTTATGGTAAAGATGTGGAATGTTTTGGTTGGCATTTTTCCCGATGTGCCAAGTGCATAAACGGTGTTGTGTATCCGGAAACACTATTCTAATGGCTTTTGCCATGGCTTGGTCTAGATCAGTGAACATAGTTTTCGGAGCCTTATTCCCCATAGACCTAAAAAAAAAAGCCTCAAATAACCAAATAAATGATTCTACAATCTCGTCCAACAAAAATGCACAGTCAAAGAAAACATTCTTCCAATGATGATTATTCCTGACAAAAGGTGCACATATCATGTTATATTTGTTGGTACGATATATGGTATCAAACACTAGCACATCACCAAAACAATCATAATCAAATTTCGACAAGCTATCTCTCCTAAATAAATTTGTCCTTTTACTATCTTGATCTACCTGTGTAGCATATGAAAACATTGGATTTTGTATTTGCACGAAATGAAAATGATTTAGAATACTTTGACAATCTCCCCCACTTATACCATCAGATCTTTCCGTTTGAAATTTTTTTTGACAATCACGGAAGTTAAAACCCAAGTTTTTACTTCCTCTTGCTTCATTTTCTAAAAACTTATATGTTGTAGTCCCCCTAATGCCGGCTTTAATCATGTCAACTAAACCACCCTTGCAAGTATTAGACATGATTCTTTCATATCTAATCAAATGCCTTTGATCTTCCGAAATAAATGCATGATTATGCTCCGAAATATACTCCATGACTTCACAGACACCATTATCAACCTTAAATTTGATACGAGTAAGCAAGCCACATCTAACTTCATACCTCTCATATTTCTTTTTTTGATAAGATAAGCAGACAGAATGCCCCTCACAATTGCACATAAAAATCCATCAAGTTAATTCTCCTTTACTATTTCTAAACATATTACCCTTTCTTACTACAAATACATTGTTGATTGCATAGGCCACATACTTACAGTATGCTTCAAGTTCATTTGAAAAAATCATTCCTACTGCAAACTCGTAATCTTTTTCCATATCACGCATTACATGTGTAAGATGAGAAGTTTCATGCTACAACTAAAAGAACAAAAAGTAATCAACGTAGTGCTTTTACAAGAAAAATAACATCTCATCCGTTACTTATTAAAGCAAAATATATTTCACATAGTTTGAGTGAAGAATTACCTTTGATTCAACCATCTGATAAATTTGCACCCATATTGATACTAAATTGGGATTAAAATGACGCCATAACAGTCCCGTCTAGCAAGCTTCAAAGATAATTCCAGTAGGTTTAAATTCAGTAATGATCCTATTTGACGAGAAATAGATGTATATCAATTATTATGGATGTCCATACTCAGGTATATGGTCACAAAACTATAATGGTTCACATTCGTCATGTCAATCTCACTCTATAAACTAGAAAATAGGCATACAGTAAACAATAGACGTCAGCCAGGCATCACACATCAGCAATCTAAGCACTAAAAGTTTATACCACAATGTAGTTCATATTAACCCTTAAAAAATTACACTAAATATGAAGCAAATATGTACCTCTTAAGGCTTCGTTGGAGGTAGCTACGTGGTTCGTCAGACGGCGGAGATGGCAAGAACTGCAAAGCATTAAGGCAGAGGCAGAGGCGTTAGATAGGGCGGAGGCATTGGCGTCAGCTAGGGCAGAGGCGTCGAGAAGGTACAGAGTGAGTTGAGGTGGAGCGCATCGGCTAAGGTGTCTGCTAGGGCGAAGGCAGAGGCAAAGGCTGAGGCGTTGGCATCAGTGTTGATGTCGGCTAGGACGGAGGCATTGGCGTTGAGAGGTACAGAGCGAGTCGCGGTGGGGGCGAAGGCATCGGCTAGGGCGGAGGCGAAGACAGTGAGAATGACAGATCGAGTCGAGGCGTCGTTGTCAGCTAGGGCGATGGTGTCGGCGTCGGCTAGAGCGAAGGCATCGACGTCGCGAGATACAAAGTGAGTCGAGGCAGAGGTGAAGGCGGAGGCTAAGGCATTGGCTAGGGCCGAGGCAGAGGCGAAGGTGTCTGCTAGGGTGGAGGCATCGGCGTCGGCGTCTGCTAGGGCGGAGGCATTGGCGTCGAGAGGTATAAAGCGAGTCAATGTGGAGGCGTTGGCGTGGGCCGTTGAAGGCATGAGTCGGGAGGGAGAGTGAGTAGTGCGTGAGTGCAGATCTAGAAGTGAAAGCAAGAGGAGGGAGAGTCTTGCTTTTTTGAAAAATTTCTCCGTTCCCTTGTCTAACACGGTGAGGCCCGGGAGACACGCGTCGCCTGGTGAGGGACTCAGATTTTGCCACCGTGGAATCACAACTCTATGCAAAAAGTGACATGAATCAAAGGAAGATGAATTCCAAAGGCTAACACAAATTTGGAGAAACCTACAGGCAAGATATTCAATGCTCATTTCATCTAATCTTAGTTAACAACCGAAAATATTAAGTAAGCCAGTCTTGCCACGTAAATAGAAATATGCAGAAAGACACATTATTTGATGCTCCCACATGTCCAAGTGAGCCCCACTAATTAGTCTCTTTTGTCTTCTTCATCATTTCCTTCTTCTTTTTTTATTTTCCTTTTTTTCCCTTTGGCCTATGGCCTGTACTTGGCCAGAACCGGCAACTAGTCACAGGCAAAAGTAGCTCTTGTCGAATCTAGCGAGAGCTCGACCCTCATGACCTAGGCAAGGTAAAGGGCAACGGCTAAAAATCAACGAGTGGACTGAGGACGAAAGAGCTGTCAGGGAACAGTATATCGAACAGCCAAGTGGTATTGAAGGCATTAGCAGCAGTCGATCGATGTGGAAACAGACAGCTGCGCGAAGAAGCGGGTAGGAGGAGGCGAGAGGGAGAGAGATGGAAAGACAAAATCTGAAACGTGAGCCCCATTTGGACACATGATGATTATGAGTGAAGTGTCCTGCCCACATGCCAAGACTGAACTACCTGCTATCCATATTAACAAAATCCAGAATCGGTATGACGCAAATTCGGTAATCATTTTGAACATAAAAAAGGTTATACAATTCAAAAAAAAAACAGAAAAGATCAATACACCGACAAAAAGCAACAAATGAAGACAAAAGCTGCGTCGTGAAAGCAAAATCAAGCAGGACATCAATTTGCACGGCAATAAATAGAAGGAACCAGACAAAAGAATCTGTCGGCAACCGTTTTCTCGGGCAAAGGCAATGTACACACCCAGTATCATCTCTAGTACAAGCAGAACCCGCTAATGTCTGTGTAATCCTTCATGGATTCATTTATTGGCAAGCAGCATCTGGCAGTGCTTAACACTCGCATCCTGTTGACCTCGGCTGACTGCTGTTCACAACGTCGATGGTGTCTGGCAAGTATCTGCATTTTGCGGAGTATTCGAAGAGCAATACAAACAAGACTATGTTAGCATTATCATTGGTACTCAACTGATCCAGACACATCGAAAATAACCCACATCCACATCCATGGCTTCATCCATTTGATATCTAGCCATCTTGCATAAACAAATAAAAGAAAACCATCCATGAGATAAGGCGCAAAAAATTTATGAGAAATCTCTTAGAACTAGACAGCAAATGAAACAGTACACTATAGAGATAGATTTTAGTGTACCGGATCTATTCGTGCAGGTGTAACTGGGACAATCAAGGAAGCCCGACACATTTATCAACAGGCTCAGAATTATAGACAAAAATTATAAGTTTGAGTTACAGCTCAGCTACTGAAAGATGCACATTTATAGATGAAATGCCAACTATAACATAATAGTGGAGCAACTAGGTGTCATGGCTAGACAAGAATATAATCTGCCCTAAGGCCAACCAGGATAAAATAAATCATATTCTGGTTCAAAAGAGAACTAACAAAATGAGGATAATGTATCAAAGGATCCACTGGCAGACACAAACACGGTTCATGAGATTCTGAATATGCTAGTCAACAGGAGCAAGGTTCATATAGGAACTTACATCTCTTCTTCTTCACCACTTTTCAAGGCATTCTTAGCTATGCACTGAAAAGCTTCCTCCACGTTGACACCTTCCTTGGCAGAGGTCTCAAAATATGGTATATTCCCCTTTGAGGCACACCAAGCTCGAGCTTTTTTCTCTGATACCTGAAATCACACATCAGAATGCTTACGTCAACCCAACTTCCATATACAGCTACTTGAGAAAAGAGGGCTCTAAAGAGAGAAGGAAAGCAAGCAAACTTAGAAAGTACCACTCTGTTGTTTCCCCCATCCACATCAATTTTGTTTCCTATGACTATGAACGGGAAATTCTCTGGATCTGATGGACTTGCCTGCACAAGGTTTGAAGCTCATTTCAATTTCAAGGTTGTCAGGTCTGCAGACAATTGTTAGGGAAGTGAAAGAGAAGCAAATCACACTCAGATTTTAGCTTAAAGAAAAACCTGGATGAGGAACTCCTCCCTCCAATTGTTAAGATTGTCAAATGACTTCATAACGTTAACATCATACACAAGAACACAGCAGTCAGCACCTCGATAGAAAGCCACTCCAAGACTTTGGAATCTTTCTTGACCAGCTGTATCCCAAATCTTCTCAGACAAAAGAAGATATACATGACACCAATCAGTAAATGTGAAAAATTGGCAGGAAAAATAGATAATCACAGTGTTGAACAAAAAATCAACTGATTATGTAAAAAATAATTGGTTGCAATACCAAGCATTGCTGATTGGCAGAAGCCACAATGCAGACCTATTCTAGTGCTCAACAATCAAACAAAAATTGTGTTCTCTCTCAATCCCTGTGATATGAATCTGCAATTTTGCTGTCATCTCTAACCACAAAAATGGAAATGAAAGACAAAGGAACAAACACACAACAAGTTCATGTTTGTAACTGCATTTGTGCATATAAATAGCACCACAGGACTATTTGCAGCAGCAACCGTATGCACATGTTCTCATGTACCATTGGCCTATTCATCTCATTGTAGTTGTGGCTAGTGTCTGAGTGACATTAGGTGGGTTAACACTGTTAAAGATAACTCTGAAGCATGGGCAATAGCACCTCGAGCCCCGGAATTCAGAACATGTTCCTAAATAGGACATACATGCTTGTCTTACAGGCCTACTGTGCTCTCACCTTTTCTGCTGAACCACACCACAACAGGTCTGGAAATGGGACAGCACTTACTACTAAGACACTCAGCAACATTCTAGTAATATATGATATTTCTCATGCACAAATTCTACCCACGCAGGTGCTTGTGCAAAGTCTACAAACCAACTCTGCAGAGAGCATTACATGAAAATAACTCAATAAGAGGCTCCGGCATGTCTTTTGCCAACAAAGAGGTTCAAGTTTATGGTTCCATCCTCACTATTTGCGCACTTGTTGCCCCGAGGTTTATCCTGAAGCAACAGAAAATTGCCCTACATTCCGTCATAAACTCTTGATTTAGATAGATAGCTTCACAGTAAAAGCTAATCCTTGCAGCCTTGCTCAAAAGAAACTGAAGATAAGATCTCTTTGACTAACTTTGTAGCTGAAACTTGGGGATTCAATCTCTCCAATTAAACTTTTGCTCCACATTTTTTGAAAGAAAAGGACAAGAAGGCACACGTCCAGGGATGACACCTCTCGCTAACTAGATGTAGTGCATAGGAACATCAATTTTCTCAGGCACATATCCTCTCTCATGTGCAGGTTACGGAACATGAACTAGTCTATACAAAAGAAGAAAGTAAAACGCCTCAAGAAAATTTTTTATCCATAGTTTTACAATGATGGAAGAACAGTGTTTGGCTGAAAATGACCCCCTCCCGCCCACAATTACCACCTCCGGTCTTCTCTTCTCTTCTCCCCAAATTTTCATGCATGCCATACTAACATGTGTAATTTAAAAGGCAACACTTAATCATCTGTCTTTGGTGACAATCACAATAAACGATGTGAGCATGACAAATAATGCGTGAAATTGTTTGTAGTCAAAATGAAATTAAGCATGTTATAGTAGTATCGCAGCTGTCTGTCACTGACCTGTAAGGTGAAGAGCCTATCTTCGAGCTGAACTTCCTTAGTCAAGAAATCAGCTCCAATAGTTGCTTTATACTGATTACTGAACTTCTTATTTACATATCTTAGAAGCAACAGATTAAGGCAAACATCCTCAAAAAGAAATGAGACCGGGATAGCTGGCTACAAGTAACTATTCTTTCGATAAACAAAATAATCGTGATGAAGAAAATTAAAGAAAACCAATGTTTAGACACTAACGGAAGCAGGAGGAACAGGATACTGGTTCATCAACGAGGTCTTACCGACCCTGCAAATCACAGGAAAACCAAACTCAAAGTTGATTCCACATGAAACTCAACGTGTAATTGGCAAAAGAAAGACGAAAGCAAGCCGCTCGAATGGAGCAGAGCACATTCACCTTGGGAAATCTGGCTGATCTAAACTAACATAAGCATAGCTCCTTATCAAGAACGACACTCTTTCCACAGAGAAGCTGACCCCAACAGAACCAGATAAGGGAACTGTTTCTCAATCCCTAAGCTAGAACGTTCATCCATAAAAGCTCCGGCAGAAGACAAACAGAGCTTTCTCCGACGCAATTCTCATCCCCCCCTGCACCCTGCCGACACCGGGACCATCTCAACACGCACCCACAATTCCCCCCGCGATTGTCTAACCAAACCCAAGTCCATCTCACCTCGGAGTCCAAGATCCGTCTAGACAAACAATCAACAGCCCCGCCCTACATTCACGAGACACAGGCAAGCACGGCATCTGGGTGCACGCGCGCGTGTGCGTCCCCCCCACGACCGCAGACGAACCGCACGTCAGACGCATCGATCGCGCGAAGCGAACACGATACGATCAGGATGCAGAGCAACCCAACAAGACACCCTATCAGATACAATCAAGAATGCAGAGCGCAACGGCGCACGAGACAGAAGCGAGCGAGCGAGCGAGGGAGGGAGGGAGGGAGGGAGGGGACTCACCCGCTGTCCCCGAGGATGATGACCTTGAGGAGCGTTCTCCTGCGGGACGGCATCACACGGTCTCACAGTAGAGAGAGAGAGAGAGAGAGAGAGAGAGAGAGAGGGGGGGATGTAAGCTTTCGCGGTCGGAGAGACACCACTTCGTACTTCTCGCAGCCTGCTTCGCGGCGGAGAGAGAGAGAGAGAGAGAGAGAGAGGGGCTCTGCAGTTTCTCTCACTAGCTGCTGTTCCTCGGATCTTTCTAGGAGCCGCACGTGAAAATTTTAGCGGAAGGTGGCGGACGGTGGCATTAGGTCGAACGATTCCAAATTTCTTACGGATTTTATATAAAATATGAAATCTATCATCGGATACATATTTTTTATTTTTTGAAATTTGAAACCTACTCGTTAAAATCTAGAACTTACCTGTCACAAGTTCTAGAATCTAAGAAGTTCTTTTTTTTATTTCATTTTTAGTTAAACAAAATGAAAATGAACGCAACAATATTAAACAAGCTTATCATTCACCAAAGAAAATACAAAAGACTAATTTTTCTGACATTACGATTCAAATAAATATAATTAAAAATAAAAAGTCATTGCGTGAATCAATATTACGGGTGAGCGATTCTATGTTCCATATAGGTTCCACCCATGATAATAGATTCCTCATTTTTTTAGAACTTAAAATATACTCTATTATAGGTTCGAGGGTCGGTTCCAGGTTTTACCAACATTCTACCTATATTATTAATTGAACAATTGTAACAAATTATCATATTTAATAACCATCATTTGCTGCTATGATCCACTAACCATAACCTATATTTAGACACATGAAGAATATGAAACATTAACAAGTCATAAAATGAAAATTCAAACTAGTGGTTTCATATTATAAACTCATTATCTAATATCATGAAACGTTATAGGATCACGCGAAGACATAAATCAAGAAAAAACACAAAAAACTTGTTTAGATTTCAGGTTCCAAGTTCTATCTACCAAAAATCTGGAACTTACTTGTTGAAACAGGTTTTCTAATTTTTGGAACCTAAAACCTACCATACATACCTTGAAACCTGAAACCTACAAGTTCCTCCTAGGGATATGCAAAAGAACTGGGAACCATCCAAACAACCAGGGACCACTCGGAACTGTACTAGAACCGGTGGTTCCTAAGGGAATTGATCCAGTTTCAGGATCAAATTTTTGGGAACCAGTGGATACCGGTCCGGTTCCCGGTTCAAGGTGTAAAACTGCCTGCTCGTCCATCTGGACCGAACTGGTAATATAATAATAAATATAATATATTTATTTAATTTTTTTAAATAAAGAAAAATCCTAAATCTCCAAACTAAATCTAGCTCACTCGACACTCATAGCCTCACATTTAGCCGAAAAACATATTCTTTCGCTTTCGCCTCACGCTCACGCTTTCTTTCACTCTTCTCGGTTGATGCTCATCTCTTTGTCTCTGACTCTCCATCTTCGTCTCTATCTCCGTCTTTCCGTCTCCGTTCTTGGCTGGTGGGACCAGTTCCATGGACCCACCCGAGAATCAGACCGCTGGCGATTTCCGATTCTAATTTTTCGGAACCAGTCTTTAGTGGGCAGTTCCCAGATCCAATTTTTCGGAACCGGTCCTTAGTGGGCAGTTTACAGTTCTAAGGTGGGAACCGTCCACTGGAACCATGCTCACCCTTAGTCCGGGAATCGCCCATCCGGATGATGCTCACCCCTAGGTGGCACACCTGTAAAATTGTCGTGATTTTTTGCAGCAAGGAGCAAGCTCTATTTTTATTTTATTTTATTTTATTTATAGGCTTCTACAAACTTCTTCAACATATTTTTTTAAAAAATTAATTGGCTCGATTTGACTTTCATAATGCACCACGCCTGAAATATTCCACAGATTATACAAATATGCGAAATCGCGTTTTTTTTTAATCCCTTGTTAGCCTTTTAAGAATATTTTTATTTTAACGAGAAGTCGATGAATAACTTTTCAATAGAAAGCCCGAGCAAACAAACCCCATATACAGTTTAGTTAATTATATATGTACATATATATAAGCATAGCTCGAAGTTGAATCTTATTTGATCTCAATAAAAAGAAAAGCAAAAGGAGCATTAGATATCATAAATTACAAAAATTTAGAATTTTTGGGCGGTTCCTCAATAAATCTTCTAATTTTATGGAGCACATATTCTTACATTTGAAATATACATACATATATATGTAATATTTTACTAAAAATCATCTAGATCCATCTCGAATTAGCGTATAGCGCGAAGAAAGCAGTATCTTATAATAAGAACTTGGCTACTACTTCTTAACTACCTTGTATCTGTCAAGGAACAAAAAGAATAATAAAGAAAAATATTATAAAACCTGAAGTTTTCTTAGACTTATCCATGATAAAATTGACTTAGAAAACGAGGCTTTTCTTTTAGACAATTCACATGGATAAAGAATACAACCATTTAAAGATAAATATGGATGATCGCAAACGGTAGTCTTGCCCACTGTCCTTTGATTGATTATGTTTTGCAAAGTTAATGCCATATGTACGAGTTTAAAATAATTAAGTTTCTGTTTGTTTCGCTGAAAATAAATGATTTAAAAAATATTTTTAAATTAATTATCACTAAAAAAGGCCTTGTTAGATCGTGCGAGCTCACCCTGGCCTAAGAGAGTATGGCCAGCCTTTGCTCGGCGAGGACCCCCTGGCCTAGGCAAGGCTTAGTCTCGCCAGATTTGGTGAGGGGAGCCCTCGTCGAGGCTCACCTTTGCCTACCCAGGCCTCGCCTATGGCAACGACGGGCAACTCTTGCCTAGGTGGCCTGGCCAGGCCGCCTGACGATGCCTGTGACTAGTATGCCGGTCACCAGCAAAAGGAGGAAGAAGAAGGGCAAAAATTAAGAAAGAAATTTTTTTAAAAATATTTATTTAAATTTATCCACGTCAATATCGGTCGTGCCAAGTAAGATGATCGGCTTCCATGCCAACAAATTCCAGCCAAATTTGCCTTGATGGACTCAATTAATAAAATGTGAAAATGTTTAACACTCGATTGACAAAATTAAAAAGTTTAGAACTGATTTAGTAAAAGCACAGTAGGTTTAGGACTTTTTAGATAATTTTCTCGAAGAATTTTATAATCTGATATATTTCATGATGGCCGTGCTAGCATTATTAAAGGGTGTGTTTTTTTCGGGAGAAATTCGCGGTATCACGGAATGAAGAAAACACTGTCCATTAATATTCGGAAAAAATAGAGCAATACATTCGATCCCGTTTATGAAGAAACTTTTGAGATACGTCGAACAACATGGCATTAGCAAAGCTGTGCAACATTGGAGGACTGTCTGATTTCCTGACAATCGTAAAAAAGGGAGAGAGCTCAGCGATCTTGCTCTCTCTGTCCATCGAAATCCAACTAGAAACCATGTCGGTTTGGGCTCGGTTATTCCAAGTCATTATGCTCGTAGCAACTCCCGTCGCGACCGATCACTGCTTTTCGGTTGCTCGTCGCGCAATTTCGGAGCAGAAACACGAAACAAATCGACCAAAAATAGAACTGCCTTGGACCATTAACAAATCCAGAGAAGATTCACCTGATTTGTAGGGAGGAGGACATAAGCGAACACGCCCTCCTCCTCCTCCCCTTTGAAAGTGCCATCACAAATCGATTCCACTGCTCGTTTCCTGCAGAATTTGACCTTCTCCGGCAGGTATTCTCTCTCTCTCTCTCTCTCTCTCTCTCTCTCTCTCTCTGTGGCAGATGGAAATTTGCTGATGAAAAGTTGCTTTTCTTTTCCTGCTAAATTCTATTACCATTTGACTCATGAATGATTCGTGCGTGTTCGTTATGTTATGGAAATTTATGATGGTTCGTTGCTTATTTGTTTTCCCATTTCCCTTCCTCAAAACTCACCTCAGGAGGGAGTCTTGGAAAGGGTGTTGGGGTTTCTCTCTTCGTCCGAGCCACCGTGAGGCCGGTTCGGCCTCGGTGCGCCATAAATGGAACCATCTCCGCCGGCGGACTCTCCATCGTCGCCAACCCCTCCATCCCCTCCGTCGGATTTGTCGCCGCCTCTGCCGTCGTTGCCGCCTCTGCCGTCTTTGCTGCCGCCGCCGCCGTCATCGCCCCCTCCCACCACATCGAATTCAACCACATCGCCACCGCCATCAGCCTTGCCCCCACCGTCAACCTCGCCTCCCCCGGCTTCAACGCCGCCGCCGTCACCACCTTCAGAGGCGACTCCGTCTCCGCCACCTCCATCGAGTAATTCGAATCCCCCGCCCTCACCTCCGAAAGCTGTCCCTAGCCCTATTCCGCAACAACCATCGCCGCCACCGCCGAAGACATCAAGTTCACCGCCATTATCTTCTCCACCGCCTCCTCAACCAACGAACTCTCCTCCTCTAATTCTGCCTCCAAGCGGCTCCTCTGGTAGCACATTATCACCGCCTCCTCCATTCACAGAGGCATCGAATTTTCCACCGCCTCCAAGTTCTCTCACGCCGCCGCCAAATGGGACAACATCTCCTCAGTCGCCTCCGACGGGCTCCTCGACAACTAGCGGCTCACCAACATCTCATAGCTCCTCGACAACTAGCGGCTCACCAACATCTCATAGCTCCTCATCGGTCGCTGTCATGCCTCTCATGATCGGAGTCGCAATAGGAATAGGATTGTTATTGGTCGTGCTCTTGGTGTGGTTTATCTTGTCATGCACCAAGAAGAAGAACAAGAACTCGCAAGCTCAGATGAACCATTACGCTGGCTCAAAAGGTACGTACACGAACTAAACTTAGCTCATACTAAAGGGAAGGAAACAGTACGTCCTGCATAAATAAAAATGATTTTATCTTTGTCGAATAGACTCTAACATTTGCAATCTTTCATTGAAATTACAATTTTATCGTTTAAACTTTACAATTTTGTCTCAATTTCAACCTTCTTCGTTTATTCTAATAGCGGGTTTATTGTATTATCAAGTTCATTGATCAAGCTTTTTCTACTTTTTTTTGTAGCTGGCAAAAGCTACTTCAATAGCTCTAATAGTTCCTATTCGAGTAGGCGTAACACTCAACAACCTACAGCAGATCATGTCGTTCAAATCCCTCCCCCGCCGAGGGCAATAGTGAATACTCTACCTTCAGGTTGGCCGAAGCGGTCGCCGCTGCCGCCCCCGAGCAGCACCAACATGAACTCGAGCTTGCCGAGTCTGCACGGCCCAGACTCTTCCATCACGATTGGGTTCAACAAAAGCACCTTCACCTACAATGAATTAGCAACTGCTACAAATGGATTCGCGTTCGATACCATAATTGGCCAAGGGGGTTTCGGGTACGTGCACAAAGGGGTGTTGCCGAACGGACAGGAGGTGGCCGTGAAGTGCTTGAAAGCGGGGAGCGGACAAGGAGATCGGGAGTTTCAGGCGGAGGTCGAGATCATCAGCCGTGTTCATCACCGACACCTGGTGTCACTGGTAGGGTATTGTATCGCCGGAAGCCAGAGAATGCTGGTTTACGAGTTCTTGCCGAACAAAACCCTAGAGCATCACCTTCATGGTATGGTTCTACAATCCCTAGTTTGATGAGAGAGTATCACCTCCATAGACTACTAACAATCACACCCAATTCACAGGGAAAGATTGTCCGCCCATGGATTGGTCCACGAGGCTTCGAATTGCATTGGGATCTGCAAAAGGGCTCGCTTATTTGCATGAAGATTGTGAGCATCTCCATCTCTCTCTCTCTCTCTCTCTCTCTCTCTCTCTCTCTCTCTCTCTCTCTCTCTCTCTCTCTCTCTCTCTCTACAATGATAAATTGATCATTCCAACTTAAATCAATAGGTCACCCTCGTATAATCCATCGAGACATCAAAGGTGCGAATATCCTTCTTGATTTCAACTTCGAGGCCAAGGTCGGTAACGTGTTTCTCTTCTGGTTTTTTCGGCGCCAAAAGTTGCATCAAAGCCGTCTGAATTTGGTAACTATGACGATGGATCGTGTAGGTGGCGGACTTTGGACTAGCTAAGCTTACTTCGGACAATTACTCTTACGTCTCAACACGTATCATGGGAACATTCGGGTAAGAAATATGAATGCTCGATTTCATGCAATTTGGTTTTTCCTCGTTCATTTCATATAGGGGTGAGCAGCCGGTCCAATTCAATCTGGAAAACCAAACCAAACCGGTCTTATCCGACTTAATCCGGGCCATTTCATACATGGACCGAATAGGTTTCTAGGTATAAAAATAACCAGTTCACAGTGTAAATATTAGGAAACCGACCTTGACCGTTTCAATTCCCGATTTTACACTGTGAAATGCTTCTGAATCGATTTTTAGATTTTTATTTTTATTTAGAAAAAAAAAGATAGGTACATTGGAGATATGTTTTAAACTAGGAAGCCTAGGAAATCCATCAATGCCTTATTCACTATACCACAGAACGTTCACTATGATATGCTTTCTTAAATTAGCAGTCGACTTACCTAAATTTTAGGCCCGGTTCTGGATTCAACCTTGAAATTAGCTTGGAACCGCCTGGTCCAGTCCACGAAACCAAAAATTGAGAACCGACTCTGATAGGATAGATTCCAGATCAAGAACCTAGAACTCATCCACCCTGAAAACAGTCCCTCATAATTATTGACCAACTAATGATGGTATTGTTTATAATTAGATCAAATCAACGTTGTTATTTATTATTTTTTTTTTGCAGGTACTTGGCCCCGGAGTATGCGGCGAGCGGTAAACTGACCGACAAGTCCGACGTTTTCTCCTTCGGGGTTATGCTCTTGGAGCTGATAACGGGACGGCGTCCGGTCGACCACACCGGCGAGCTGATGGAGGACAGCCTCGTGGATTGGGTTTGGCTCTTACCTTTCGTTCTATTCTAAGGAAATAGATGACCAATAATATCTAAATGACCAATAAATCCAAACGGAAATACATATAGTCGAGAATAATTGCACACTTATTCAATATGATTTCTTTTCTTCTTCTCTTTTTACTTTACCACGAATAAGCCATGCATGCAATTATCATTCTTCAAAATCTTTGCATTTTAGCCGCTTAAATTCAAATTTTCGGTTAAATTCATGTTGCTCTTGGATGAGCAGGCTAGGCCCCGGATCGGGCGTGCCTTGGAAGAGAGCAGCTTCAACGAGTTAGCTGACCCGCGGCTGGAAGCCGGTTATGTCCACCACGAGATGGCGTGCATGGTGGCGTGCGCCGGCGCGTGTATCCGGCACTCCGCTAGGAGGAGACCGAAAATGAGCCAGGTACATGTTTTTTTGCTTATTGAACTACGGCATCTCTAGGAAAGATTACACAACTCGCACCATATTTCTTATGCATGGTATTAGTTGAATGGTAAATCCCGCTAGCTACCGATATGTATCAATGGATGGACCTGGTGGGTCGGTCCGGATATCGAGTCTAAAATTCCTCGTATGAGGTTGCTCGTCATTTGAGAAACATTAACTTTATTCATTAAATGAACGGGCTCGGGCCCCGGAGCAAAATCAGTTATTGGCTCAGTTGGTCCTAGGTTAATCTACGAGATCGCTGGATCCATGATCTGGTCTACTAGCATGGATAAAGAGTCGAGAAAGTTGGTACTTTAGTTTTTCAATCTCATGTTATGTTTTCATTTACTCACAATTTTTGACATGACCTTTACCTGAATGATCCCACACAGCAATTGCTCAAGCCACCGATATAAATCATAGACCATACCACATTATGAAACTCGGCACTAACTAGCTGTGAATTGACCAGATTGTTCGAGCCCTAGAAGGGGATGCTTCTTTCGACGACTTAAGCGACTGGCCGAAGTCAAACAGCCAAAGCTCGACCAGCCAAAGCTGGACCGCCGGCGGATCGAGCAGCACCGATTACGGATCCGTCTCTTACAGCGAGAACATGAGGCAATTCAAGAAAGTCACGTTTAACAGTCGAGAGTACGTGAGCAGTGAGTACGGTGGCACGAGCGAGTACGGGCTCAACCCTTCTTCGTCGAGCAGCGACTCGGAGGAGACGAGCAAAGGCGGGTCCAGGAGACACGGTCCGTAAAAACATCGTTTCCGATTCGAGAAGACGGATCGACCCGAATCAGATAATAATCTTATAGTTTTTTTTTTCTATTTTTGGTTTTTTTTCTTGAACTTCCTGTGAACAATTGTTATATGCGTTCGTGATGGAAGAAAAAGTAGGAATATATATTGATGCGGTGTTGCGTTGTGTCAATTGCTTTTTATTCGTAATTGATTTCAATGAAATTAAAATTGCGTACGTTATTGTTGAAGGATCGAATTGATGATGTCAGAAATTAAAATTGCTGTTGAGAGCTTTGCATTTCCTCGGCAATTATATGACATTCAGCCAACAATGTTCAGAAACGAAAAGAAAAAAATGTAAAATCATCGACATTTTATATTCATTTTAGAGTTTGGAAAAGTCCATCTTGTTAGCATTTTATAAAATTTCGATTCTTTCTAATTCTCGTTTTCTACATTTCTTCAGCTATCTCAATGTTGTTATAGCAAAACTGAATTTGCAATGATGAAGAATACTTAATACCAAGCGAGAAAATCACATTTTTTCAACATTTTTCACCGAATTTAAATTCAATTTTAAGTGTGATTATTAATAATTGGTCCAAGGTGACACCACGTTGGATTTTAGGCATTTTGACACTCGAGTGACTTATTAAAAAGTTATATGACACTCAAGTAATTAAAAAATAGTTGTGACACTCAAGTAATTGAAAAAATAGTCACTACAAAAAAACACGTTTTTTCCGACGAAATTTCCAACGAAAAATTTGGAAAAATTCGTTGGAAATTCCAACGAATTTTCCAACGAAAAAAAATTCATTGGTAATAGGTCGTCGGAAATTTTTCCAACGAAAAATTTCAATTTTCGTTGGAAATTTGCGACGAATTTTATTTCGTTGGAAAATTCGTTGGAAAACTCGTGGCTAAATTCGTTAGAAAAACTACAAATTTTTTTTCTGGTCGAAAAATCATGGAAATTTTTTTTCCAATGAAAAATTTTTCGTTGGTAAAATTACAAATGTTTTTTTTTTGGTCGAAAAATCGTGGAAATTTTTTTTCCAACGAAAAATTTTTGTTGAGGTGGTTGAGGTGGCGGGCGAGGTGGCGGCCCATGGTGGCGTCGGGGGCGCCGACCGCCGCGGGGGCCTGGCCCTGGATGGCCGTGGCGGTGAGGGAGCCGATGTCGCCCTGGATGGCCGCGGGGGAGGGAGCCGACGTCGCCCAGATCTGGGCGCGGAGGAGTTGAGGGCCCCGATCTTGGTGTCCATGGCACCGGAGCCGGAGCCGGAGCCGGAGGAGGAGGGGGGGCGGCGGGGGGGCAGCGGGGGAGGAGGCGGAGCTGGAGGCGGAGCGAGAAGGTGAAGGAGAGAGAGAGAGAGAGAGAGAGAGAGAGAGAGAGAGAGAGAGAGAATGTGGAATTGTTGCAGGAATTGAGCGCGAAAATATGAATAAAGAAGAAGTAGTGTTTTCGTTGCAAAATTCGTGGGAAATTTCTCACGAATTTTGCAACGAAAATTGTACACACTAAAATAATTGTCCGGAAAATTCAAATTCGTTGGAAAATTCGTTGGAAATTTCCAACAAATTTTCCAACGAACATTGTACACACTGAAATAATTGCCCGGAAATATGAAATTTGTTGGAAAATTCGTTGGAAATTTCCAACGAATTTTCCAACGAATATAAAAAAATGCCGAATAGTACCGGTTTTTTGGAATTCGTTGGAAATTTCCAACGAATTTTCCAACCAAAATTGTGCACACTGAAATAATTGCCCGAAAAATTGAAATTCGTTGGAAAATTCGTTGGAAATTTCCAACGAATTTTCTAACGAATATAAAAATGCCGAATAGTACCGGTTTTTTTGGAACTCGTTGGAAATTTCCAACGAATTTTCCAACGAAAATTGTACACACTGAAATAAGTGCCCGAAAAATTGAAATTCGTTAGAAAATTCGTTGGAAATTTCCAACGAATTTTCCAACGAATATAAAAAATGCCGAATAGGACCGGTTTTTTTGGAACTCGTTGGAAATTTCGTTGGAAATTTCCAACGACAAAAAATTCGTTGGAAATTTCGTTGGAAATTTCCAACGAAAATTGTACACACTGAAATAATTGCCCGAAAAATTCAAATTCGTTGGAAAATTCGTTGGAAATTTCCAACGAATTTTCCAACGAATATAAAAATGCCGAATAGTACCGGTTTTTTTGAATTTGTGGCAAAATTCATTGGAAATTTCCGACGAAAAATTTTTCGTTGGAAATTTACAAGGAATTTTGTGACGAAAAATTTTTCGTTGGAAATTTCTAACGAATTTTGTGACGAAAAATTTTTCGTTGGAAATTTCCAACGAATTTTGCTTTTCGTTGGAAAATTTGTCGAAAATTTGCGACGAAAATTTTTTCGTCGCAAATTTTCGTGGCAAAAATCCGGTTTTTTTGTAGTGAGTTATGTCACTCAAATGAGCGTCCCACGAAAGTTATGATACTCAAGTAATTAAAAAAAACATTATAAAGCTCAAGTAAGTGCTGAGTGAAAATTACGATACTTATGGTGCATTTTTCCCAAGATGTGTTGTATCCTCTTTTCAAAGTCAAAAAATGAGTTTAGACCGAGACACGGTTTTTTAACTCCGTTCGTGCCCCCGCGCTGCCCCCACTGAAACGGACAAAGAATGTTCATGTCCGGGCATTTGTCGCCCTGTTTTTTTTTTTTTCCAAATCCTATTTCACTCAATCAAACTCAACCTCTTTGTCCTCCCTTCGAATTTATAAAAGTTACTTCTTCTTTGACCACCGTGCCATTCAAGTTCTACGTAACTGATGATCACTCATTCGTCTAACCTTTGTTTTACTTATGTTAGTCTAATACAGTCCTTCGAGCCTTCTGAGCATTTTCTTAACGTTTTCGTGTTCGTTCCGTGAGACCTACACCTATCAATAGAGATGCATCTTAATTAGTTATTCGACATGGACGCTTCGAGGGGCACTCAAGTTCGCTCGGCGTGTATCTAGTTCAGACACTTAAGTCTTTGTAGCTACGCCGGTGCGGAAATCATGGAAGCAATGTAAGTTAAGTTCACGGTAGAAAAGTTGACCTAGCAAATTATGCATGACCAATTTTTTAGATAATGTATTTTGGCCCAAAGGAAAAGTTAGAATGACTACATTGAGGCTGACTTTGATTTGCTTTGGGGAAAGGCTTTGGGGAAGTGCAAATAACTTTAAGGTTTCGCTCGTTTCGTGAAAAATATTTTCCATAATTTCCAGTATTCGGGGGCGGAAATTGAGTGGTCAAAGAAAATATTTTCCGATCAATGGAAAATATCATTTGAAAATTGAAGAAGAAAAGGAAATCATTTTCCAATCTCCTCTCTTCTCATGTGTCCTCTCCTCCTCTCTCTCCTTTTCCCCATCGTTCTCACGCAACCTAGGGTTTTCATCTCCAGAGCTGCTCCTCCTCCGCTGCTGCCTTGCGCGTCCTCTTGTCCCTCGTCTCGTCCCTTGGCCGACAAGCTCAAGTGAGGCCGAGCCTAGCCTGGCCTAGCCTTGCCAGATCCGGCGATGCTCAGTAGAGCTTGAGACCAGCAAGGCAAGGCTGAGCCTTGCTAGACCTGGTGAGGCCTTGCTTGCGCTCGACCAAGGCCGGTGAGCTCAAGCGAGGCCGAGCCCAACCTCGCCTCACCAGATCCGGCGATGCTCAACGGAGCTTGAGACCAATGAGGCAAGGCCAAGCCTTACTAGATCTAGCGAGGTGAGGCAATGCCTCGCTCGCGCTAGCCCAAGGCCGATGATGCTCGGCCGAGCTCGAGACCGACGAAGTGAGGCTGAGCTTTGCCAAATCTGGTGAGGCTAGGCTAGGCTAGGCTCGGCCTCGCTCGAGCTGGCCAGCCTTGGACGAGCAAGGCCTCGCCTTGCCTTGCCAAATCCGGCGATGCTCGGCCGAGCTCGAGACTAGCAAGGCTCAGCCTCACCTTGCCAGATCTGGCGAGGCGAGGCGAGGCGAGGCAAGGCCTCGCTTGCCCGAGGCCAATCGCCGGCCATGGCGAGCCTCGCCGGCGTTGGGCGAGCGAGGCCAAGCCTCGCCTGTGACCAGTCACCATGGCTAGTGCTCAGCAGAGGAAGAAAGAAAGGGAAATAAAAAAGAGAAAAAAAAGAAAAGAAAAAAAAATTAAAATACAAAATAAAAAATTATTAAAAATAGTGCATGAAGGAAAATATTTTCCATATCGAATGGTGGAAAATATTTTCCGAGACTTTTTTAGATTTGAGCCGAACACCGAAAAATTGTGTCATTTTTTAGGAAAATGGCTTCCCAAAAAATATTTTCAAGAAACATAACATTTTCTACAAAACAAATGGAGCCTAAGTTAAAGGGGTGTTTCGAAATGCAACTTGCGTTTGGTAAAAAAAAAATTGTAGGGCAACTTTGGGTTAAATTGTGTATGGAAAAATTCTTCTTGCAAAGAACTTTAGCTGCGTTTTTTTCTATTTTTTGTTTTAAAAAACCCAAATATTTCGCCGGCTTTGGCAAAGGGAGGAAGCCACTGGCGAGCCAAATTTGGCGCCGGCAACCTTTGTTTGAAGTGGCATGACCTCAAGCAACCCTCACCGGGGTCACATGACCCTCACTAGGGGTGGCGAGGGCTGCCTAGGGTTGCGCAACCCTAGGCTATGGTCACCTAGGTCGTGCTACCTCCCTGGCGCCAGACCTTTTCAGCTAGATTTGACCTCATCGGCCGCCCTTTCCAAAGAAGATGAATAGTAACAATGAGGGCAAAACCAAAAAAAAAATTGGTGAGGGTAGTTTTGAAAGGAAAAAAAATTATTTAACCCTAGGAATAGCCTTTTGCAAATGCTGAAAGCCCAAGGCAGGTCCTAAATCAATCCCAAATGAGTTAGAGGAAGAAGTAGAAAATCAAGAGAATAGGCTCCGTTTTTTTCTCGAAAAATGAACGATCGAGAAAATATTTTCCTAAAAATGACTAATCGTATAGTTGCAATAATTAGTCAGTGACAATAATTTATATCGAAACATTTTTGTGGATAATGAAAAAAATTTCATACTTTCATTTTTACAAGCGATACATCTAATGATTTTTAGAAAAATATTTTACAAATCTTTCATTTTCAGCGAAATAAACGTAAGTTAGAGAATTCACTTCATGTCTAGATGTATATCGAAATCTTAACATCTATTATGGTCGACCTTAACCACTTAGGATGTATTTGTTTCGCGAAAAATAAATAATTTAAAAATATTTTCCTTAAATTGATCGCTTGTATCTCTAAAAAAAATGAATGAATGTAAATTGTCAATAGTTAAGTTCCAAAGCTTGACCACCTATTCAAATCCCGTCCCCAACCCAATTCCTCTGTCTCTCCAACCTCCGATAAAGTCTACGACTTCGAGTCAAGGTTTCTTGACCTCAAATTTGGGAATCAGGACCACATATCTGAGGCGCAACCTCAACTTACAGTGGAGGTCGACCCCGAGACACGGGCAATATAGAATTTTTCATGGTGGTGACAGTGAGAAAAAAAACAGTGCATGGTATAAAAACCCCTCCTCAATCCATCCAGACAAATATAGATTCAGGAAAAGTATCAAAACAGTCCAAAAGATGCACTTATGCCAATTCAGTCATAAACTTTTCAACCGTACTAACTGAGTCTTATACCTTTGGATGATTTTATCAATGTAATCTGTCCAGCTAATTTTGGTTGAAATTGTTAGCGTGGACGACGATTGTTCAACGTGGCATGATCAGCGCTAACGTGAACAATTTTTTTAAAATTTTTCTAAATTTTTTTATTACTTTTTTGTTTTCGGTTTATTTTTGCTTTTTTATTTTTTTTTATTTTTTTGTTCCCAGCCGCCAACCATAGGCCCTCATTGGCCACAAGCGAGGGCGGCAAGGGGTGTGAAGGCCCTCACCCAAACCAGGCGAGGGTCGTTGGCTCTCACTGGCCAACAGCTGGAAAAAAAAAAGAAAGAAAAGAAAAGAAAAGAGAAAAAATATTAAATAATTCAAAAAAATATTACAAAATTCAAAAGAATTACAAAATTGTAAATTTTATCCACATCAACGCCAGTCGCCGGTCGTGCCATGTAGGATAAATGGTGTCTACGTCAGAGATTTTCGGCCAAAATTGGCCGAATGGACTATATTGGCAAATGATCAAAAAGTTTGAGACTCAATTAGCGCAAGTGCAATAAGTTTAGGATTTTGTTGATACTTTTCCCATATAAACTCCATTAAACTTGAATTGTTCCTAACATTATTCGATCTTGATTACACATGTGATTCTTGAGCTGACATCAAGAAGTGCTTGCAATAGCTCCTAAGCATTCAAAATTTCTCTTCCTCATTTCTTGTGATCATACTCATTGTTGTATTCGTAGCTCTGTAGACCATCGTTCTCGCCATTTTCAAAATATTCTCAGACTCTAGTGTTTTCATTGAAACACCGGATCACGTGTAATTGTTCGTCAACCTATCACAATACTTGCTTAGCTATTAAGCGATTACTTGAGGCACATAATTGGCGGCGTGGTCACGAGCTTCCTTCTCAAGGGGAGGCCAACATGCCTGGACAAACCCTATTAGAAATGTCAGCAAATGGTACTGCACCAGCGCTGGGCATGGCCACAACCCTCCTGTCCTTTTCCCTAGTTCATTTAATTTTACAAGCTTCTAATATCTACATCGTGTTTATTAAAAACTAAATTGGTAAACCATTTGTATAACAAGGAAGCTAACTGGATCTTACAATTAAATTAATGTGAATTCACCAAAGAAATAAACTAACAGCAATTAAAAACGCAAGATATCTACATGGTTCGATCCGAGTATGGATACCTAATTTGCGGGGGGTGTCAGCCGCAAGAAATTCACTATAATTCTGAAGAATACATAATTACAACTGTTCACACGCTTAAGTATTTCCCATATCTAGATTAGGCGGAAAGCAAACCCATAAGTATTATCTCACAATCTGTTTCACTCAAAATGCATAGAGAGAAAATCCAATATTCCTCTTGTTTGTTAAATATTTTATATGTAAAATATACATATATATTCTCGACACCAATTACGTCTCACCGTGATAAAATCACCGCACCGGCACTTTTAATAGTTATAAATAAAGATAGCTTGAGGAATTTATTACATAAAAGAAAATATAAAGGACCATATTTCATGAATGATATTACGGTTAAAATTCTGGGTTTTATTTAATATGGACACTATAAATATAGCTTTGGGGAAGAGAATGTTTCTAAAAAGAAATTGGCGATAAGGACACTATAGGTGCCAAGTGCCATAACTTCTAAAAACACGTTCATTTAAATGCTATAATTTTCAATCGATCACTTGAGCGTTAAAACTTTTTTTAAAATATTCACTCAAGTGCCTAAATCCTACGTGACATAGCACTTGTGGTAAATGTTTATAAAAATTTTCGACACTTAAGTGATTGATTCAAAAGTTATATGGCACTCAAGTAATCGAAAAAATAGTTATAGCACTCAAAGTGATCGAAAAAAAAGTTATAGTATTCAAGTAAGCGCTCTACGAAAATTATGACACTTGCAGTGTTCTTTTCCCGAGAAGTCGTTATGTCCTCTTTTCAAAGTCGAAAAGGGAGTTTAGACCAAGACACGGTTTTTTAACTCCATTGGTGCCAGCCCCCTTGAAACGGACGAAGAATGTTCACACAATCAAACTCAACCTCTATATCCTCCCTTTCGAATTTGTAAAAATTACTCCTTCTTTGACCACCGTGCCATTCAAGTTTTACGTAACTCGTGATCACTCATTCGTCTAACCTTTGTTTTGCGCATGTTAGTCTAATACCTTCGAGCCTTCTGAGCATTTTCTTAACGTTTTCGTGTTCCTTCCGTGAGACCTACACCCGTCGACGGAGACACGTCCGACATGGCTGCTTCGAGTGGCACTTGAATTCGGTCGGTGCGTATCTAGTTCAAAGACTCAAGTCTTTATAGCCACGCCGGTGCATAAAGCATGGAAGCGATGTAAGTTAAGTTCACGGTACGAAAGGTGCATAGCAAATTTTGCATGACCAATATATTAGATAATGTATTTTGATCCAAAGGAAAAAGTTAGAATGACTACACTAAATCCATCCAAAAGTAGCTGGAGAAAGAAGCAGAAAATCCGGAGGATAGGCTCCGTTTGTTTCGTGAAAAATGAATGATTTAAAAAATATTTCCTTAAAAGAGATTGCTCGTCATTTGCAATAACTAGTGAATGAAAAATGTTTTTATTATCGATAATAATTTATGTCTAAAGATTTTCGTGGATGAAGAAAATATTTTTCGTACATTCATTCTTGTAAGCGATAAATACAATCATTTTTAGGAAAATATTTTCAAAATCATTCATTTTTCGCAAAATAAACGTAAGTTAGAGAATTTACTTCATGTCTAGATTTATATCGAAATCTTAACATCCATTATGATCAACCTTAACTACTTGGGGTGCATTCATTTCATAAAAAATAAATGATTTGAAAAGTATTTTCCTTAAATTGATCGCTTGTAACTCGAAAAATGAATGAATGTAAATTGTCAAAAGTTCCAAAGCTTGATCACCAATTCAAATCCCTCCTTTTCTTCTTCTTCTTCTTCTTCTTCCCTCTCTATGGCCAGTGAAGTCAAGCACCACTGCGGCAGTCAAAAGTTCAAAAATCTCAGGCCCGTTCAACAGCTTTGATCAAGAGAAGAAGAAATAGAAGCAGTTGCTGGGTCGTTCACGTTATAAATACGAGACATCCTCAGACACATTCTCTTCATCCTATAGACACACAACTGGCAGCTGCCAAAAGAAGAAGATAAGCTGGAAACTGTTCAGAGATCAGCCAAGGATGAAGAACATCCTAACTTCAAAAGTCACGGTCTGCCTGGCGATTTTGCTGTTCTTGATCGGGACATCGATGCGAAGGAGCGACGCGTGCCAGGTTCTAATTGAGGGCCGCGAAGGAGCGCGGGCTAATAATAAGGAGCCGAGTCTAATCGTTCTCCAGACCCTGAAAAAGGGTCCGCCTACCCCCACGTGCCCTGGGGACTGCAGCGGCTACACTCCTGGGAGCGAGCACCATCGTTAGCACCACCAGCACCATGGCCTTTGCAGGTGGACCAGCGGTGGTCGGGCCTCCGCGTCATTATGTAGTTCGCGTCCCTCAGTACACAGTTTACGTTAGCAATTTCTCGGATGGATAATTTCCGTTCGCTATAGAATGTATAACTTGGGGAAACATGTTTAATTTGCTTGATTTAAACTTCCAGGCCTAATAAAATTGTTAGCAATTTTTCGTAAGTGCAAAAGGTAGGAAGCGACTATGCGATTTTGTTAGCAATTTCATTTTTGATTGTTTTGTCAATTTGGGATTGACGATAAAACCCGTGTTGTTGAAATGATACCGCAACGAATGTTGCGTCAAGTGAATTTCTTGGTGTGTACCAAGGATTAAGCTAGAGAAATCCGACGGCACGACAACTTTTGCGTGTGATGAGTTAAGACATGGGCTTCCTAATTGACTCAAGGATTTGGCACGGAAGATTAATTCGTATTCACATGTCATAACTAGATTTTGTACTCGTATAATTGAGAAACATTAATTTTTATTTATTATGTTATAAACGTTATTTATATTACATTCGTATTCAATGCGTCGCTTTTAGGTTTGTCATATAATTGTGTTTAAACGTGCTAATTTGTGTCAGAAATTGTCACTCCTGAATCGCTTTAGTTAATAATGGAAAGTCGGGAACAAGCAAAATTCTATTGTTCCGTGCCAAAAAAAATACTAACTCTTTTTCTCTACCGATGAATTTTAATAAGTATTGGTAAGTGTCAAAATATTATTGGTAAAAAAGACTCTTTTTTTTCAGATAACTTGTTGATATGGTACATACACCATTCTTTTGGGGTTAATACCATGAAAGATCCCAAATTGGTACCCTTGTGACAAATTTACCTTCCATTAGTTTCCGTTAAATTTTACCATCAAATTGCTAAGTTGGATGAAATGTGACAGTTGATGATTATACCAGTTTAGAGTTTTACCCATCTATCCGTCACAAGTTTACCAATTTATGGTATTTCGTGGTATTAATCCAAGTTAACGGATGGTAAATTGGTTACAAGTGTACAAATTTAGGGTTTCTGGTGGTAAGAAATTAGTTCAAAGTAAATTGTCACAAGTGTATTAGTTTTGGATCTTTCGTAGTATTAACCCCTTTTTTTATTGCCAACATTTTGTTATAATTCACAAATTAGCAATTTTCCCATTAACTTATCAGCTCTTCTTTCTTTGCATGGCGTACAATTTCACCAATCTCAAAATTGGAAAATTTGGACAACAACAAAATCAACTAAATTCAATCACCTTAACATATTTTCAAGTAATTTTTTGGGTCGAACATATTTTCAGGTTTAAATCCTCCATTTGTGGTGAGGGATGTCATCACCATGTCATGCCTAACACAAATGCTAATATAAGAGGTAAAATCGCGATGCTCGTGGTGGCTCTAGGAATTGCTATATACGTGAAAAAATTAAGAACAACTGCTTTTGATGATGGCAGGCTTCATGCAATGTACTACAAAACAAGAACCGGTGGATTGGTTGTCAACGACAAAACCTGTGCCATGAAAAGCAAAACGAAAATGGTAAAAAGTTGCAAAAAATGAAGCACGACTGGCATGTTGGAACTGCGACTGAGCATATCCAATTAGAAGATGCACGGCGGATGCCACTTGCCATTAGGAAATGCAACTCACATGCATCAATTCGCATAAACGGAGACAGATTGCACCCACAAATCCAACTAAACGAGCCAAAGCAACACTAAAGAAAAAATTCGTTCTACCATCAATGTCTTTGCTTCAACAAGCTGGAACCGCCTTATCTAATCAGTTGCACCAATTTAGGAAACTGACTATGGTTGAAATGAAGGAAATTAGATAACACTAAATTTAGATGGAATCGACACTCCTCCGACTGAGGATCGTGTCTTTGAAAGCAACGAACAAATTCTTCAATTCAGGGGACTTCGAGGTTCAGAAGCTGCGTGAGTTGCACGGGTATTTTTTGGAGGAAAATTTCGATCAGAAGAACCCTTAACTTCTCCAATTGAGAGCTTCATTGGGGATTCAAATTGGGTCAAAACGGATATTCTTTTTTTTTTTAAATCAACCCTGCTCTAGCCTCCGGAACAAGCCGGCTGGCAAAGATTTAACCGACCAGTGAGCTCGGGCTCTTATTCGAAACAAGGTCCCACTCCAAACCCTCTTTCCAGAAAACGGCCCCATTTCAAGGACTTGCTTGAAATTTATATACAATACATGACTAGATTGCAAAATTACTTCCCAATCCTCCTTCCCAAGAGAAACTCCAGATCCTGAGTTTTTTCTTTGCCATATCAACCAATAGACGTAGGAATCTTTGTAATACCAATGTAATCTAAGGTAAGCACTTCTAAATCTTTTAATTCGCCCACTTCCTCAGGTAGCTCCTTGAGACTTCGACATTCACTCAAGTCCAAGGAAACGAGGCTCATGAGTTTGCCAACAGAAGGGTGGAGATGCTCCAGTTCGGAACAATGTATCGAGGTAAGGATCTTCAACTACGTGAAAGCTAAGAGATCAGGAGTACATCTTAAACAATAGCAACAGCTAAGGTCAAGAACTTGTAGCCGCTTTGCCGACCACACAAAAAAGAGGAGAATAAAGCCGTCAAAAGAATGAGTGGGGGATCGGCTAAACAAAACAAAACCCAAAAAATCACAGAGAGGATGTCTTCTTTTCCCCCATCTTACCGTGATCAAACTCCATCCTTCCCAATCCTCTGTGATCCAGATCCATGATAATTCCAGCACCGATAAGTTCGGTAGATGCAAATTGGTCGTCGGAAGACACGGATAGCTTTCATAGACCCCCCACTGAAGTCATCTTATTTCAAAAAGGAGTTTGTTAGAGTCTCTGCTTGAAGCTACTCGAATCAAGTCATCGAACCAGGTTATGCGAAACTCCCACTGTATCAAATCAATATGTAGAGCGTGTAAATTGACTTTTTAACTTTTAAGTTTTCGTTTCTTTTTTTAAATCTTGGATTTGCACGATCTGTTGTCATTCTATCCTTCCCATATATAAATATGGACACGTGAACTCACATTTAATATTTCTTTTTCGATGACCTTTTGAAAATTTTGAAAATAAAGAAAAAAATAGTTATTGCTTTAAAACAAGAGAAAACACCATAAAAAATCTCAAACTATGCCACTTATGACAAATTTACCCTGAACTTTTTCTTATGACACGAAAAATCTCAAATTATGCCACTTGTGACACATTTACCCCACAATACATTTGTCCAAGGGCATTTTCATCTATCTCTTTTTTCTGTTTTTTTTTAGGGGTGAGCGGTTCCCAGTCCGGTCCGGTCCCACCCAAGAACTGGGAACAAAACCGGGAGGACCGGTTCCCAGTTTCTAGGACCGGGGACCGAACTGGCTAATCTTGGGACCGTGGACCAGTTTCAATGGGACCAATTGGTAAAGGCAAGAGGGAACCGGGAAGCATTTTCGAGACCAATATATGAAAGCGTTTTTGAGTTGGTCCCATTGGAACCAAATAAAAATGAACTATCAAATTTCTCTTTTGTTATTTAAATATATATATGAAAAAATTAGAAAAATATATTTATTTATCGGTCCGATCCGGCTCCCACCCTAGAACCGGGAACCGGACCGCCTGAAAATCGGTTCCACTTTTAGGAACTGGGAACCGGACCGATATTCCCAAGAATTGGACCAAATCGGTCAGTCCGATCAGGTCCCGGTTTGAGCGGTCCATTTTGCTCACCCCTATTTTTTTTTCTTTTTTTTTTTTTCTTTCTTCTCTTCCCTTCCGCCATGGCCTGCGGAGGGAAGCCGACGAGGGTCACCCTCGCCAGCGTGGGGCGAGGGCCGCCCTCGCCTAGGCAAGCGAGGGTCGCCCTCACCAGATCCGGCGAGGGTGGCGAGGGCTGCCCTCGCCCAACGCTAGCAAGGGTCACCCTTGCCGGCTTCCCTCCACCGACCATGGGGGAGGGGAAGAGAAGAAAGAAAAAAAAAATAAAAAAAAATAAAAAAAAAGGGAAAGACAAAAATTCCCTTGGACAAATGTATTGTAGGGTAAATATGTCACAAGTGGCATAGTTTGGAGTTTTTCTTGTCACAAAAAAAGTTCAGGGTAAATTTATCACAAGTGACATAATTTGGGATTTTTGGTATTGTTTTCCCTTAAAACAGCTAAGGCAAATGCAACTCAATGTTTTATCTTTTGCTTTTTTTCAAATTTTGTAGCTCGTGCACTTTGACTTTTATCTAAGACGAAATACCTAAAACCATTTTACAACGTACGAATGTTTACTTGTAAATTTTCATATGACTTGTGTATAATTTTTCAAAAGAACTTGTCAAAGAGTGCTAGTGGGCCACTATAAGAAGCTAATGAAGCACCCGATTTTCATTTTATTAACAATATTTTTTGAGTGTTTAATCATTTTTTTGAAAACCGTTTTTTTTTTGTAAAGTATGTTTAAAAAGAGATGTGGTGACATCGGTTAGCAGTACACTTTTTAGTTTATAAGCAATATCTTTAAGCCAAGCCTGCCATATGTAAGTTTCTGGAGAAATATCACTTATTTTTATGTACCAAAAAGACACTAACGATACATATGTCCATTTGCATAAGAATGGCACTGTTTCTTTTTGCATCTTATAAGTCGAAACATACTGTTATAATTTCCTGCTAAAACGGATCATTTAATTAGTTGAACATGCCCTCAAAAGTTCAATTGGTTAGAATTGTTTTTTTGGTGGGTTCGATTTACTTTTACTGTTTTACTCGTTTGTCATTATCTCTGCTTAAAATTGTGAAAAGCCTGCAATAGGTATAATTTCTCTTGATTTTATTCATAGGAAAAGTCACTAAATTGTTGTAATCATCACCTCACGCTATCTATCATAATTTTCGCTTGTACATCTATCTATATGGTATATTACGTTAAAAAGTCTACTAAATGGAAAGGGGGTTTCAAACCTCAAACTTTCGTCAAAAGTTTATACACAATTCACATATATTTCACCAAAATGAGCTGAAGAAATAGGATACAACAAAATAGACAGAATTATATTTTAAATGGTCAAGAAAATTGGAAATTAGTCCCATAAGTATTTCATTTTCCAAAGTTAAATCAAAATCTTTCCATCTTACAATCATTTAATTTTTTTCCTACACTAATTATCATCTTTCAACATGTCTGTCTGTTCAAAATAGATTTGACTTTTTTTCCTTTTTCCAAAGACCCGTACAGTGTACTCTTTTTGCTAATATTAAGAAGTTATTGGATCAATAAAAAGTGTGATATCGAATCATAGGAACGAACTATTTCAAATTATATCAAGAATAAAAAGTTGTTTCCTTTGCCCATCATCTCTTAGTTAATTGCTAGGGTTAATTCCTTGCCATTGATCAGTCATGAGCCTATGAGGCATCAAGATGGACAAATATATAATGATAAAATGACATGAACATCGATAATTTAAGTAAAAGAGAAACATAGTTGAAAAAATTTGCTTGGTGCTGAAAATCATATATAATGAATTCAAAGATATGAATATAATAATAAGCACGACATTTCCTCTAATTAGTCAAGTTTTCTTTTTTTTTTAAATAGTCTAGTTAGTCTAGCAGTTTTTGGCACAAAAGAGGCATTGTCCCAAAAAATATAAATAATATAAAACAACTTATAGCGGATAGAAATGTTTGTTATAAGAAATGAGCAAAGTGAATGTGATAAAACCTTAAAAAACAGTAAGCACCTCAACTTAAATTTGAGGATAGAAATGTTGCAATCCCATGGCCCATTACGTTTGTCAAGCGGTGGTCCTTGACAAAAAATGCTCCTTCCAAGATTTCTCAGTTGATCATGCATCTTAAACTCACCATATTTTCCAATTTTAATTAAGCACCTCAACTTCAACTCTTCAATTCCTTGACTTGGATAAAACCCATAGTCCTCCCATATGAACATGGCCTAAGTGTTATCTTCACCAATAACGAAACAAACAATATTGAGAAAAATCTGCTTATGTCCATTTTCTAATGCATCGTAACTTATTCGCAATATCTTTTGGATATCTCTATGTGGTTGGCTTCTTAATTGCTTCTGCACATCTTCCCATATTTTTCAATTCGTTTTTTTGTACAAGTATGAACCTACAACCTGAAATGCCAAGGGAAGCCCACCCATGATGGATATGATATCATGAGATAAACCCTTAAAGTCCCTCGGAGAATGGTCCATACAAAATGCGTGTCTATTAAACAGAAGCAAAGCATGCTTCTCATCCAATTTATTCAATTCAATTGTAGTCTACCTCGAATTTAGATTGATCAAGAATGACTTCATTTCTTGTTGTAACAATCATCATACTTCTTGGCATAAACCAATTACGTTCCCTAGCCAACACATCTAGTTGATTCTTGTCATCCATATCATCTAGAAGAATGAGAACCTCTTTTCCTCTGAATCTGGATTTGATTATATTAATTCCATCGTCAACATTCAAAACTTTAGGTTCGATTTGCAGAATTTCCTTAATTAGTTGCTTTTGTAAATAAGGAATACTGTTGCGGCAAGCTATTTCTCGAATATCTGCAAGGAAAATGCAATGCACAAAGTCATTCGATAGCCAGTTATAGGGGAAAAGTGCCAAAAAAGTCCTAAACCTTTTGCATTAGTGCCAATTTAGTCTAAAATCTTTTTTTTGTGCCAATTCAGTCCTAAACCTTTTGTATTGGTGCCAATTTAGTCATAAACCTTTTTTTTATGCCAATTCAGTCCTAAACCTTTTAAATTGGTGCCAATTGAGTCCTAAACCTTTTGTTTTTTGTCAATTTAGTCTTTTCGGCTAATTTTGATCAGAATTTGCTGACGTGGATGCCTACCGGCCAACGGCCGGTCACCGGCGCCGACGTGGCGCTGACGTGGACAACTTAAATAATATTTTAATATTTTTTGAATTTTTCTTTTTTTCCTTTTTTTTCTTTTTTTTCCACTTTTTTTGGTCTCTTCCCCTTTCTCTGGCTAGTCGCCGGTCCGGCGACCGGCCAAAGGCCAGAGGCCGGTGAGCTCGACCTCGCCGGCCACTAGTGAGGGCAGGTTCGCCCTCACCGGCCACCGGCGAGGGCGAGTCTCACCTTGGTCGGGCGAGGCTCGACCTTGCCAGATTCGGCGAGGCCCGACCTCGCCGGATCTGGCGAGGTCGAGCCTCTCCTGACCAAGGCGAGGCTCAACCTCGCCGGGCGAGGCCGCCCTCGCCAGTGGCCGGCGAGGACGAGCTTGCCGGCCGGACCAGCGACCGACCAGAGGAAGGGGGAGAGACAAAAAAAAGTGGAAAAAAAAGAAAATTTCAAAAAATATTAAAATATTATTTAAGTTGTCCACATCAGCGCCACATCGGCGCCAGTGATCGGCCGCCGGCCGGCAGGCGTCCACGTCGGTAAATTTCGGTCAAAATTGGCCGGAAGGACTAAATTGGCACAAAAACAAAAGGTTTGTTGACACCTAAATTTTGGCGCATCACTTAGTGTAATTTACATAGAAAATTAGGGATTAAATTTTTAACCCCTAAACAAAAAAAAATTTTAATTGCATAACATATAGTTTAAATTCATTAATTGCATTTTTGCATCGGACTGGTGGTGACGAACGAGCTTAAATTTCATCGAATGGGACTCGGCTCGCTTGAAATGCAAAGGCCGGGAATTATAAGTCAAACGGGCTCGGTTGTTTTAATTTGAACTTAATTCAACCCATTGTCATTAATTAATTCAGCCCATTGTCATTAATTAATTCAGCCCATTTAAATTAAAGCCCAAGACTAAGCCCATTAGGACTAGAAAGCCCATCTAATTGACCTAGATTAATACTATATATACATTATTAGGTCAGAATTTTTGGGGGGGACACACAATTTTCAGATCAGAAAATTTTTAGAGTGTGAGAGTGAGAAAGAGAGAGAGAGGAGGAAGACATCGCGCGACGCGCCCGCTGCCGCGCCCGCTCCCGCGCCCGCTCCCGCGCCCGCGCCCGCTCCCGCGCCCGCTCCCGCGCCCGCGCCCGCTCCCGCGCCCGCGCCCGCTGCCGCGCCCGCTCCCGCGCCCGCTCCCGCGCCCGCGCCCGCTGCCGCGCCCGCTGCCGAGCGTTGCTGCCTCCCGCGCCCGTTGCTGCCGCTCCTCACGCCGTCGCCGCTGCTGCTGCTTGCTGCTGCCGCCTCACGCCGACGCCGCTGCTGCCGCCGCTTCCGAACGATCACGCCATTGCCCCGCCGTCATCCCGACACCGCGCCGCCGAATCCACCGTTCGCCGCTCATCCCGATCCGCAAGTTCGAATTTGGAAATTATCCGCAAATTAGGTAATTGAACATTATCCAATATTTTTAGAATATTTCGTTTCTTAATTTTTGGATGTTTGAATATTCTGTGAATATTGCGTGGATTGCTAGATATCTTAGGATAATGTTTGCCTTGTTCGCAATATTTGAAAATATTCAAAATTAGGAATCTTTCCTAATTCAGCAACGTATCTGGACAACTATCCGACCTTATCCCTAAGGTATGATACGTGGCGATACGGAAAATCATTATCCTATCCATAATCACTTGGGTACGATAATGATTTTTATCTGCTTTCCAAATTTGAATGATCGACTTTCTGTCAATATCTATGACCCTATAGATATGACTGATAGTTCGATTTTTGTGCCTAATCCGAGTTTGAAACGAATCTTGTGGATCGCGTGGTTGTTTTAAATGTGGATGCCATCTTTGTTTAAATTGTCTTTCCCTTTTCAAATAAAAAAGAAAATTCAAAAAATATCAGTTAGGATTTGAATTTGAATTTTGCATGTTTAGGAATCCTAAATATATCTAGACGATAGAGTAATTATTTAATTTAAATTAGGACTTGAGATAATCTATTTCCTAGTTTAAATTAAGTAATTTTCTAATCTTAATAGATTATTTAGGTTATTTTTTTATTCCGAATTTTCATGAAAATCCCAAAAAAGAATGAATTGTTTTATGGTAGATTAGGATAGATTGCATTCTTAATTTAGGTAATTTATTATTTCGAATTTTAACAAAAATCCCAAAAATAAATCATGTTAGGATATGTTAAGTCATTATAGGTTGCACGTTAATTTAGGCATATTTTTATTCCGAATTTCACCAGAAAACACCAAAAATAAATCATTTGCCCGTCATCAGAATTAGGTCACGTTGTCGCATGACATATAATTTGCATGTTAGGTTGCATTATTCGCGTGTCATTTTTGCACGTCATTACATATAGGTTAGTTTTCATTTAAATAAGCGAAAATCCAAAAATTGAGTGAATTCCTTGTTAATTAGAAATCATATTAGGTTGTTGATGTGATTTTCTAGCTAACAATGCAGATGCTTACGTTGCTTCGAGGTAAGTAATTCTTCCAAACTTGTAATTTATTCAATGCTTTCTTGGGTGTTAAATTGGTGGTTTGCGCACCCGCATGAACACTTCACATGTTAGTGATTAAGTTAAAATGGATCCAAATTGCTTGCCAAAACATTTTTGAAAAGAAAAGGTACCGAAAGGGCGTTAGACTAGATCTAGCGTAATCAAGTCCCCGGGCTTAGAATCTCTGGTTCGTAGAAATAAAACATATCTCCCTATGTTTTATTTAGGTTTCTAATCGACCTACCACAAATAGATTAGTGGCGACTCCGAGCATGAAAACGTTTGCATGTTAAGAACTTAAACCCTAAGTTGCGAATTGGTAGGGCTTGAGAGGGCCCGAGTTAGGTTTAGTCCTAATAATCCATTAGCCTAAGAGGAATTTTTAGGTCGCGACAGCTTGGCGACTCCACTGGGGACTTGATTTAAAACTCTTAGTGGACTTAGGCCAGTTTTTCTTTTCAAAAAATATTTTTTGCTTGGCAGCGAGGATCCCAGGTACGTCCCTAACATTTTAGGTGTTAAATGTTTTTGCAGTATGGGAGGTATAAGGGGAGGCGTGATTGTTAACCCTTGTTTTGCAGGGAGATGTTTGGATGAATGATTTATTTTATGCATGAAGCGCTGTATGATATAACCTGCTGTGCATGCCTTGCATTTACACTACACCGCACACACTACCCGCTGCCGGACCTGGGCGGCACAGGTTTAGGATGGTACTGAGACAGTGGACACCCCGACCACACCCGCGTGGTATGGGTCGCCTTTCTTGGTCCCGAAAGTTCTTTCATGGTGTCATTGAATACCTGCCACGGTTGCACCCTTTGCAACCCGGGTCGGCTCTTTGACTAAGCCGGAGTCAGGGGAATCCCAGCCTAACCACCACCATGACTGGTTTAGCTCGGTAATCCTCATGTCTCCATTTTGCAAGCCAGAGTCTAGGTAGAAATCGAACCTCACATTTCATGCGCATGTCTATGTGATTGCCAGTATTCTACCCGGTGAAGTAAGATTTCTAAACCTTTATCTCGCAGTTTATTTATGTTTTGTCTTTTTCTTTGGTCGGTCCATGACATTAGGTCGGTCGTGAGTCTTGGTCTATACACTATGGGAGGGGCAGACATCCGGATTCTTGATGCTCCTAAGGACGAGCTCCGTGCCTGGTGGAATCTACTCAATCCGACCAACCGCAAGCTAGTTGAAGGCCACATCGGGAGGCTGCTCCCCCTACTGGAGGTCAAAGTCCGTACCGGCCTCGTTCGAGCATTAGCGCACTTCTGGTGTCCCGAAACCTCTACCTTTATATTCGGTAAGCATGAGCTCACCCCGACATTGGAAGAATATAGCGTGCTCATTGGAAAACCATTGGAGTCGGAGTTAGTCACACCACCTTTGGGAATTGATTCTACTTTAATGTTGGCTGAGTTTTTGAATGTCAGAAAAGATGAATTGGGAAAAGTTTTAAAAGCAAATCGTGGCACATATCCTTTTTCATTCCTGAGTCAGTGTTTTGAAAAAGCCACATCTTTTCAAAAAGGCAGAATCTTTTTACTAGCATTTTTCGGGTTCGTGATTTTTCCTTACTGTAAGAATGCATGTAATCCGTCAATCGCGTGGTTGGTCCAACAGGTCTGTCTTGAAAAGAATTTTGTCAACACCATTTTAGCCGAGACTTTCATTTCCCTCACTAAATTTAAGCAACATGTTGACAAAACTTTTCATGCCCCCCTCGAACTTTTGCAAATTTGGTTTTTGTCTCACATAAAAGGGTGTGGCGATTTACTCACAATATCCGAGCTTAGTGACTCTAGCCATCCTGTCTTGAGGTATAAAGAAAAACAAGGGGGTGCACCCGATTATCATTACTCTGAATGGATCATTTTCATGAAAAACGCTAGACCCCAAGGTTTCCAATGGCATGCTAACTGGTTCAAAGTCGAGGAAGCTCGGCTTACATGTAATGGTATTGGGCCGGTTCCACTATTGGGTTTCACCGGCGCGATCGAATACTACCCCGCCAGAGTGTCTCGTCAGTATCAGATTCTCCAAGGGCTCCCTCCAGCGTTACAACCAGAACTCCTCCAAGTTGACTTCGCCGATGATGATAAAGATCACGAAGCGACCATAGCTCAGCTCAATAAGATGTGGAGGAAATGCCGTGTGTTAAAGATAGCTCGGCCCGAAGGAGAACTAAAGGGAGAGCAGAAGTCCTATTTCGCGACGACCCAGTACATTCGTCGGCACAGAATCCCGCAGGATTTGCTCCCGAAGATACCCAAGGTGCCTCTCAAGTCCGCCAATCGCTCAGAGAACAATCGCCTCAAAAGGAAGGCCGAAGAAGCTGAAGAAAAGGCATCCAAGATAGCTCGAGCTTATGAGCAATTGAAGAAGGAAGTCGCCTCCCATATGTCTATAGATCAAGCTAAATAAAAAGCTCGAAGTTCTTTTCTCATTTCAGTTTCAGTTTTCAAAATTTGTTTAGGAATTGAGTCAGTTGTCTTTATATTCAGTTCAATTTCAAGTCATTAATTGGTGTAAAAAATTTTCGCCATTTCAATAAAGAGGTCCTTTCAATTCAAAGCGGTTAGACCAATGTCATGGATTAGCGTATGATTTTGCTTAACACTCATGAATGCCTGTTTCGTTCCGAAATTAGGTAGCTACGGACCGATCACGATCGCCCATTCGTACACGGTCGAGAGCCAGAATGGCCGATCAAACCGACTTGCAAGAGCGTGTTGTTGGTGTGGAAGACCAGATCAAGCAACTTGTCATCGCGATGCAACAAATGTCCGCTGAGATCAAAGCTCTCCGGTCGATTCCTGTTTCGGCATCCCTCGAAACATCAGTCCCAAAGCAGAAAATCAGAAAAAGTGTCGATGTTGACGGAGATGACGATATTCCTGATTTAGAAGATGACCCCGTCCAGATTATCGTCAACAAAGACAAACCTGATGAACGGGTCAACAAACTTGAAGAAATAGTGAAGCAGCTGGAAGGTTCGCAGGATTCACCTTCGATCGATCTGTCCCTGTACTCACAGATCAAAATTCCAAAGAAGTTCAAAATGCCAGATTTCGACAAGTACAATGGCACTACATGTCCAAAAGCCCACCTACAGCTCTATCACGTACAGATGACTTCGTACGTTGATAACGAACTCCTGATGATCCATGCCTTTCAAGCAAGTTTGACGGGTCCTGCTTTGAACTGGTATCTCATGAAGAAGATAAATGGCCTCAAAACTTGGAAAGAAGCCAGTGAAGCATTCTTGAAGCAGTACAGATTCATAACGGACATCATTCCTACCCGTGATGATCTCGAACGTGCTCAGATGAAAAAGACTGAGTCCTTCAAAGACTATGCTATCAGATGGAGGAATTTAGCTGCTCAGATTGTCCCAGAACCCATAGACAGCGAGTTAAAGAGGATGTTCGTGAAAACTCTCCCGTTCGAATACCGTAATCAGATGGTTGCCATTCCGGCTGACAACTTCAACCAACTCATCCCCATAGGCGAACAAATTAAGATAGGGCTGAAAGATGGATGGTTTGTCGAGCCGTCCTCCTCGACCAGAAGATTTGGTGCGAGAAAAGAGAAAGAACCGGCAGCTGAAGTGAATGTGGCTTATAACCAACCGAGCCGGCGGAATGCTAACTCCACCCCAGCAATCCAAGTAGCAGAAGCTCAGCAACAAAACTCGGGTCGTCAACATTTTCAGAGGAGGAACAACAGGAGGCAATTCACCCCCCTCCCCGGATCGTTGTCTCAAATATTAACAGTGCTTCAGAAGAAAGGCTTGCTTACTACTGAGCCAAAGCGGCCCAATCCTAAGCGGTTCTATAACTTCGACCCGTCAAAGAAATGTGATTATCACATGGGTGAGCTGGGACACTCAACCGATGATTGCTATGCCCTCAAGCACCGAATCCAGAACCTCCTAGATACGAAGGCTTTCTCATTTCAACCTGCTAAGCCGAATGTTCAGAGCAACCCACTCCCTGATCACGCAGGCAATGTGAATGCCATATTTAGCTTCGATGCTGGTCGAATCAAGAATGTTAAGGTGTATACCACCGACGTCTACGGTGAGTTAGTGAAAGCCGGTTGTTACCCGAGTAATGAGGACCTTCCCCTCGCCATCATGAGAGAAAGAATTTCAAAAATGGTGGAAGCTGGGATGATCGTTTATGCTGACCACACTGGCATCGTTTCCACTATTTCTGAAGTGGTTATTAATTGGGAGGAGGAGTTTGCTACATTGAACACCAGGAGCGACAAGGGCGACCCTCTGCCTGAAGATATGCCTCCGCTTGAAGACGCGTCTGATAATGAAGAGATCATTGTAAGCACGCCTACAACTAATGAAGGGATAGTGATCGAGATACCTCAACCGTATGAGTACAGTGATAATAAGGCAGTTCCTTGGTCCTACAGTCTCGATGTCGACTTAGTTACCAGATCTGGGCGTTCCTACGGCCAAGCTAATGCCCAACCTGCAAAACCTGTTATTGATGAAGAAGCCAAGGAGTTCCTAGCCGTGATTAAGGCTAGCGAATACAACGTAATTGAACAATTGCGCAAGATGCCCGCGCAAATCTCTCTGCTTGAACTACTCCAGACATCTGTCAAACATCAGAAGGCCCTAATAAAGGTGTTAAGTGAAGTCCACGTGCCAGATACGATCGATCATGACAAATTAGAGGAATTTGTGGGTTCTATACTCCTCAAAGACCTCATAGCCTTTTCAGATGAAGAGTTTCCTCTGGAAGGGAGGGGGCATACCAAGGCACTCTACATTTCTGTCAAATACAAGGCCTCGCATGTAGCTCGGGTACTCATTAACAATGGATCAGCTTTGAACATCTGTCCTCTGGCAACTTTATACCGCCTGAAGATAGATCCTTCTAAGATAAATTCTGCAAAGACCTCCGTTCGAGCTTTTGACGGAACGAAGAAAGAAGTGATGGGAGAAATCCACCTTGACATACAGATCGGACCAACGGTGTTTAATGTCCTATTTCAAGTGATGGACATTCCCACTGCATTCAATTTTCTATTAGGTCGTCCATGGATTCATACTGCCGGAGCTGTGCCATCCAGTCTACATCAGAAGGTGAAGTTTGTTGTGGAGAGAAAGTTAGTCACAGTCCACGGTGAAGAAGAGCACCCAATTTACCACACAACGGCTATCCCCTATGTTGAGCCGGATTGCAAAATAGAATCGAGCTATCAGTCGCTCGAGCTCGTATCAACCATACATGCGTCTAGAGGATCATCACCGCCCATTCCTGAGGTGTCAAATGCTGCTGTCATGATTGGAAGAATAATGGTCTCCCACGGCTTTACTCCGGGTGAAGGCCTCGGTAGAAATGGTCAAGGTATTCGCCAACCGGTGGAAGTCTCTCGCAGGCCCCGCATTACTGGGTTGGGATACCTGGGGTCAAGCGAGCCGAATAATGGGGGACGTGGACATGGACGTGGACGCGTTCAAGGTCGAGGTCGAGGAAATGGACAGAATATATCGCGATCCGAAGAGGAGCCGAATGGTGAAGAACGTGGGCGTGGTAGGTTGCTTCCACACATCCGCACCACATTCCCGGGCCCTGCAAGAATGATGCATGAAGAAAAGGAGGTGATCGACACTTTGGGGCAACCAAGCGGCAAGTTCGATTATTATGTGAAATACTCAGCACCCCCGAGCTTCTATGTTGACCCCCGTGACATTGTCCCGGATGGATGGGGAGGTATGGATGATCCAACACCTCTAGTGACAGAAGATCCTGATGATGCAATGGAGGGAATCACTGTCCTGTTCGATGATTTCTTCATTGGAGCTATCGAGGAAGGACCGTTGGAGGAAATGGGCACTGGCCCGCAAGAGTAACACATTTACTTTTTTCGCACACTCCCCTACGCGGGAATTTTTACTGCTTTTTAGGACTTGCCCTGTCTCGGGAGCTACTTTTTAGGACTTTTTATTTCTAGGATTTAATTGTTGCAATTTCCATTCCAATAAATGTAATTCATTTGGTGATAATCAATGAAATTACAAGTTATTTTCGTTTTTGAGGGCATGTTGAGGTACATCAAACCAGCCTGGTGATGATATCCAACCGATAAAAGAAAATATAGTCCAAGGAGAATTCTGAGGCCTGGGCTTCTTCATGCTTCCTCATGTTAAAACTTCTTTTTTGAAAAAAGATTTTGAAAAAAAAAATCAAAAGAAATAGAAATATACTGTTTAGCCCTGTTTGTCTTACTGAACCCCCTATTTTATGTTTCAGGGGCAATTTTGTGACATGTAAGGGTATGGGAACGGTCCAATCTGATGAATTATGTGCCACCGAACCCGATCTCGATGACGCCGATGAACTCGAAGATTCCTCGAACCTTCAGCGTGATCTAGAGCATCATGAAAGACCTAAAGTCCTAACGGTAGACCAAACTATCACCGTCAACTTGAGTGATTCCGGAGAACCCAAAGAGGTGAAGATAGGGGCAACCCTTCCCGAAGGTGAAGCTAAACGCCTGGTCCAACTGCTGAAGGATTACCAGGATATCTTTGTCTGGTCGTATGTCGATATGCCAGGTTTAGACCCTTCTATCTTGGAGCATAGCCTACCTATTAATCCGGACATGCCGCCCAAGAAACAGAAGCTGCAAAGAACCAAGCCCGAACTTTCCAAGAAAATAGAGGAGGAGGTCATGAAGCTCTTGAAAGCAGGATTCATTGAAGTCACCCAATACCCCAGCTGGGTAGCTAATATTGTGCCAGTCATCAAGAAAGATGGTCGAGTTCGGGTTTGCATCGACTATCGCGATCTAAACAAGGCTAGCCCTAAAGACGATTTCCCATTGCCACATATAGACGTTTTGGTGGACAGTACTGTTGGGTTCGAGCTGTTTTCCTTCATGGATGGTTTCTCAGGTTATAATCAGATAAAAATGAAGAACGATGATAAGGAGAAAACGGTGTTCATCACTCCTTGGGGGACATTTCACTATAAGGTCATGCCCTTCGGCCTTAAAAATGCCGGGGCAACATATCAACGGGCAATGGTGACACTCTTCCATGATATGATGCATAAGGAGATCGAGGTCTATGTCGATGACATGATCGCCAAGTCTCGATCTGGAAAGAGTCACGTCGATACCTTGAAGAAATTATTCGAGAGACTTCGTGAGTTTAAGCTCCGTCTCAACCCAGCAAAGTGCATATTTAGAGCAACCTCGGGCAAATTACTTGGGTTCATAGTAAGCAGTAAAGGCATTGAAGTTGACCCCTCCAAAGTGAAGGCTATATGTGAGTTATAACCCCCATCGACCGTGAAAGAAGTGCGAAGCCTCTTGGGTAGATTGAACTACATAGCCCGTTTTATTTCCCAGCTCTCTGTAACTGCTAAGCCCTTCTTCAAACTTCTAAAGAAGAATGCTCAAGTTGAATGGGACGATGATTGTCGTGAAGCGTTTAACGAACTAAAGCGGTACCTAATGAAATCACCAGTGCTGGTTCCACCAATGCCGGGCTAACCTTTGATCCTTTACCTCACGATTTATAGTGAGTCTTTAGGTGTGATGCTAGCTCAGAAAAGTCCTGAAGATGGAAAAGAGCGAGCCATTTATTACCTAAGCAAGAAGTTTACCGTCTCGGAGTTGAATTATTCTGAAGCCGAGAAGACTTGCGCTGCGCTAGTATGGGTGCTCCATAGGCTGCGACAATATACACTGCATCACCAGACTTTACTTGTGACTGAGAACGATCCCATTAAGTATTTACTTGATCAGCCAGCTTTGGTAGGGAAGTTAGCCAAGTGGCAGATTTTAATTTCAGAGTTTGATATCCAGATGAAGCCACAGAAGTCAATTAAAGGTCGAGTAATTGCTGATGTGTTAGTTGAAAATCCTGGAGTCTCTGATGATGATAGATATTCTCCAGAAGATCGCATTTTGGTAATAAAGGAAGACACATGGACCATGTTTTTCGATGGAGCTGTAAACTTGACCGGTTCCGGCACTGGGGCAGTTTTAATATCCCCAGATGGGCAACATTATCCAGTAGCAGCAAAGTTGGTATTCCCCTGTACCAACAACATAGCCGAATACGAAGCTTGCATCCTCGGGCTCCAAGCCACAGTGGAAATAGGGATAATCAAGTTGAAAGTGTTTGGTGATTCCGCTCTCATTATTCTTCAAACTGTAGGAGAATGGAAGACGAGAGACACCAAACTAGTGCCGTACCATGAATACCTCGAAGAAATCATAGAGGAATTCGAAAATATTTCTTTTGAGTACTTATCGAGGTCCTATAATCAGTTCGCTAATGCGCTAGCTACGTTATCATCCATGTTGCAAGTGATTGGTGGGTTAGAGGTAGAACCCTTGAAGATTGAAGTCCTGACAAAACCGGCCTACTGTATGGTTGTGACTGGAGAACCTGATGAAAAGTCATGGTATTATGATATCATGAGTTACATCCAGAGACAAGAATTTCCTAAGGGAAGCACCCCGACCGACAGGAAGTACATAATGAAAATGGCTTCAAAATTCTTTGTTAGTGGTGAGAAGCTGTACAAAAGATCATATGATTCGATCCTATTAAGGTGTGTGGATGCGGCTGAAGCTACCAGAATCATGCAAGAAATACACGAGGGGATATGTGGTCCACACATGAATGGCCACATGTTAGCTAAGAAGATCATGAGGTTAGGTTATTATTGGCTCAGTCTTGAAAGTGACTGCATCTAACATGTTCGAAGATGTCATCGCTGTCAGGTTCACGGGGATAAAATAAATGTTCCCCTGATAGAATTACATCAGTTGTCTGAGCCGTGGCCCTTTTCAATGTGGGGCATCGATGTGATTAGCCCAATTAATCCCAAGGCATCGAATGGACATCGATTTATCTTGGTCGCGATTGATTATTTCTCTAAGTGGATTGAGGCGGCATCTTATGCAAACGTCACTGCAATGAATGTTGTAAAATTCATCAGACGAGACATAGTCGCTCATTATGGTGTCCCTGAGGCTATCGTCACTGACAATGGGACAAATTTGAACAACAAGTTCATTGATCAGTTATTCAACGAGTTCAAAATCCGGCACCTGAATTCATCTCCTTATCGTCCACAGATGAATGGAGCAGTTGAAGCCGCTAACAAGAACATCAAGAAGATCTTGGCCAAAACGGCTGAAAACTATCGTGACTGGCATGAAAGGTTACCATTTGCACTAATGGCGTATCGAACTTCGATCCGAACCTCTGTCGGAGCAACCCCTTTTTCCTTGGTGTATGGCATGGAAGCAGTCCTACCCGTCGAAGTAGAGATCCCTTCCTTGCGAGTCTTGTCTCAAGTGGAGTTGTCCGAGACAGAATGGATGCGACAAAGGCATGAGCAGTTAAACCTAATTGATGAGAAGCGATTGAGAGCCATTTGCCACGGTCAAACCTATCAGCAGAGAATAGCTAGATCCTTCAATCAAAAGGTGCGTCCAAGACACTTCGAGGTAAATGATCTAGTCCTAAGGAAGGTACTGCCAGTCTTTCCTGTTCCTGAAGGAAAATTTGCCCCAAACTACATTGGTCCGTATGTGGTTAAAAAGGTGCTTCCTGGAGGTGCCCTGATTCTCGCAGAAATGGATGGTCGTGAGTTTTCCACTCCTGTTAATTCTGATGCTATGAAGATATATTATCCCTAATAAGATCTAACGTTTTTGCGGCGAAAGTTTTCAAGTGTTTGGTTTTATATTCCGAATTGCAAACATTTTACTTATGAATAAATGGGTTCAATCAATTTAAAGATGGAATGTGTGCCTTGGCTTTAAATTGTGCTTGATCATTTTGTCAGTCTACATTATCGATTTCAAAAAGGGAATCTATTTAGACAATATGATAACTCACGTGGAATGAATTGAATGTGTTGAATGAGGTACATCGGGATGATGAAAGGCAAGCCATATCCTATACACAGTCCCGTGCGCTAATCCCCAGTGAGTTGAGTAAAAAAATTCCATGTCTGCAAGGCAAAGGGTTATCTCGCAAAAGGTACGGCAACTGAAATGACGAGAGGCGGTTCATTTCTCTATCCCAAACACTACAGGTTATCCATTGTTTTGCCACTTTGAGCCTAAACGTTTGAAGAAATTCATTCAAATTACCCCTGTCGAGAACCACCCCACATCGGGGCAAACTGGAGGTAAGTCAGCGTCATAAGGTGAAAAATGAGTAGAAGTTTTCATGCTCTCACTTGCATCAATCTTCGAGTGTTGCTTTTTCAGATGAATTCACGTGAAGTTCAAGTGCCTTAGGATGACGAAGAGCATTTCTTTCTCTATCCTATACACATTTTATCCTTTGCTAAGCCCAATTGAGCCCGCAAATTCGTTTCATATAAACCCAGTTGGTGATCATCCCCCACACTGGGGCAAGGCAAAAAGTCATCATTGCTCAAGCAGCATATCCGAAGCGTCGATAGAAGACAAGAATCCTTGAAAGTTTAAATGGCGAATCATTCAGTCAGATATAGCTGGCCAGTGTTTACATTGTAAAAAAAAAAGGGCAAGAAAAAAAAAAGCAGTGTGCCTAGTAAAAGCAAGGCCAATGCCCAATAAAAAATGTCAGGATATGACATGTCAAAATCATCCCCAGTAGAGCAGTAGTCCTACAAGTCTCAAAGAAATCAAGTGATGATCTCTCGAAGCCAATGGAGCATCTACCGAGAAGACAATCCCTGACGGAAAAGAGCATCGGTGATAATGCCGAGATGATCACCAACTCTCACCCTAATTATACACATTTTGAGCCTAACGATCCATTCATTTCTCAACCCATGAGCCTAGCCTGCGTTACGTCCTTTACAAAGTCTCTTCAGATTATGGCACTTGAACTAACGTAGGATTTGGATGTTATAAGCTTAGCTCGAAGAAGTGCGAGCAAGTCCATTTCTATCTCATTTTGCAGGGTTCTTGACTTGTAAACCCGGAGACAATTGCAGAGTATTTTCTTTCAATAGCCTTGACTCGAAGAGTCTCTTTTGCTAAGCCATTGACCAAGCCTATGTTACGGTCCTAACAAAGACCTCTCAGATTGGTAAAGTCGTACTGCTTGCGAGAATACTCAGACCCTTGTCAACATGATAATGGTGAGATAGAGTGATTTTCGTAAATTAGCCACTTCTCGACGAGAGTGAGTGAAAGCCCTTTTGGACCGGAAGTCTCTCATTCGACATTTTCAAGATAGCCGCTTGTGAGTTCGGATTGTCTTGTCATGATTTTCCCCAGCGAAGTTTGTAATGCTGATTTGACAAAACCATCGTGCATGAAAATCAGTTGAAATCATAGTGCATGTGTATATGTGTTCTTGACAGTATGCGAATGCATATTACAATCGTGTCTAACAGGAGACACACCTTCAGAGTTGGAGATGTCACCAGGTAAGTATATCTCTATCCCTAGGATGTCTATGACTATCTAGGTATCCCTAACCTGTTCAAGCAATTGTCGGGTCCCACATTTGATCATTTTTGTGATCTGTAGATGCCTTTGATTGTGTTTAGGTGTCTGTTGATCAAACCTTTTCAGGTACTTCTGATGATATCCAGGTACTTTATCAAGGAACTCTTGAACACTTGGGCTAGCCCCTTTGTTCGTCAAATCACAGATTTTTATACAATCTCGAGAAGATTCCCCCGTTACATGACTATGAGCAGGTATAGCCATGGCAGCCAAATCTTTACATATGAGCAGGTATATGTAAAGGTCGGAATGTTCTCCCCAAATTTCAGGTATTCCCCCGCTACTCACCTATGAGCAGGTATAGGTAAGGCGGCTAAATCTTTGCATATGAGCAGGTATATGTAAAGGTCGGAATACTCTCTTTATCTCAGATGTTCCCCCGCTACTCGCCTATGAGCAGGTATAGGTGAAGCGGCCAAATCTTTGCATATGAGCAGGTATATGTAAAGGTCGGAATATTCTCTCAATCCCAGGTGTTCTCCCGCAGTTCACTTATGAGCAGGTATAAGTGAGGCGGCCAAATCTTTGCATATGAGCAGGTATATGTAAAGGTCAGAATATCCTCTTGATTTCAAAAGTTTCCCCCGCAATTCACTTATGAGCAGGTATAAGTGAAGCGGCCAAATCTTTGTAAACACCTATAGAGATGTATAGGTAGTTCGTAAAGATCGGAACTGTTCTCACGAATCCAGATGATGATTGGATACGTCGAGCTTTCTTCGTGTGTTTTGACTTAACTACAGATCACCGAAGTTCATCAACGTATATCAGGCAAGACCTATGGGACTAAGCCCATACATTTGCCAAAACAACATACAAGTTAAGGTTGTGCCTCGAATTGCGCTATCGTCAGGTAAGTAATTCCAGGTATGTTTTCTATTCAAGTCAGCATTGCATCATTTCTTAATGCATTGTAAAATGGGACTCATAATCCCGACAAAAACAACATTCATGGCATCTGCATGGTTGAAATTTAGGTATCATTTAGTCTTTGAATGCAACCTCTACGAGCTCACCTTCAAAGAGGGGCAGCTGTTGACACCTAAATTTTGGCGCATCACTTAGTGTAATTTACATAGAAAATTAGGGATTAAATTTTTAACCCCTAAACAAAAAAAAAATTTTAATTGCATAACATATAGTTTAAATTCATTAATTACATTTTTGCATCAGACTGGTGGTGACGAACGAGCTTAAATTTCATCGAATGGGACTCGGCTCGCTTGAAATGCAAAGGCCGGGAATTGTAAGTCAAACGGGCTCGGTTGTTTTAATTTGAACTTAATTCAACCCATTGTCATTAATTAATTCAGCCCATTGTCATTAATTAATTCAGCCCATTTAAATTAAAGCCCAAGCCTAAGCCCATTAGGACTAGAAAGCCCATCTAATTGACCTAGATTAATACTATATATACATTATTAGGTCAGAATTTTTGGGGGGGACACACAATTTTCAGATCAGAAAATTTTTAGAGTGTGAGAGTGAGAAAGAGAGAGAGAGGAGGAAGACATCGCGCGACGCGCCCGCTGCCGCGCCCGCTCCCGCGCCCGCTGCCGCGCCCGCTCCCGCGCCCGCGCCCGCGCCCGCGCCCGCTCCCGCGCCCGCTGCCGCTCCCGCGCCCGCTGCCGCGCCCGCTCCCGCGCCCGCGCCCGCTGCCGCGCCCGCTCCCGCGCCCGCGCCCGCTGCCGAGCGTTGCTGCCTCCCGCGCCCGTTGCTGCCGCTCCTCACGCCGTCGCCGCCGCTGCTGCTTGCTGCTGCCGCCTCACGCCGACGCCGCTGCTGCCGCCGCTTCCGAACGATCACGCCATTGCCCCGCCGTCATCCCGACACCGCGCCGCCGAATCCACCGTTCGCCGCTCATCCCGATCCGCAAGTTCGAATTTGGAAATTATCCGCAAATTAGGTAATTGAACATTATCCAATATTTTTAGAATATTTCGTTTCTTAATTTTTGGATGTTTGAATATTCTGTGAATATTGCGTGGATTGCTAGATATCTTAGGATAATGTTTGCCTTGTTCGTAATATTTGAAAATATTCAAAATTAGGAATCTTTCCTAATTCAGCAACGTATCTGGACAACTATCCGACCTTATCCCTAAGGTATGATACGTGGCGATACGGAAAATCATTATCCTATCCATAATCACTTGGGTACGATAATGATTTTTATCTGCTTTCCAAATTTGAATGATCGACTTTCTGTCAATATCTATGACCCTATAGATATGACTGATAATTCGATTTTTGTGCCTAATCCGAGTTTGAAACGAATCTTGTGGATCGCGTGGTTGTTTTAAATGTGGATGCCATCTTTGTTTAAATTGTCTTTCCCTTTTCAAATAAAAAAAGAAAATTCAAAAAATATCAGTTAGAATTTGAATTTGAATTTTGCATGTTTAGGAATCCTAAATATATCTAGACGATAGAGTAATTATTTAATTTAAATTAGGACTTGAGATAATCTATTTCCTAGTTTAAATTAAGTAATTTTCTAATCTTAATAGATTATTTAGGTTATTTTTTTATTCCGAATTTTCATGAAAATCCCAAAAAAGAATGAATTGTTTTATGGTAGATTAGGATAGATTGCATTCTTAATTTAGGTAATTTATTATTTCGAATTTTAACAAAAATCCCAAAAATAAATCATGTTAGGATATGTTAAGTCATTATAGGTTGCACGTTAATTTAGGCATATTTTTATTCCGAATTTCACCAGAAAACACCAAAAATAAATCATTTGCCCGTCATCAGAATTAGGTCACGTTGTCGCATGACATATAATTTGCATGTTAGGTTGCATTATTCGCGTGTCATTTTTGCACGTCATTACATATAGGTTAGTTTTCATTTAAATAAGCGAAAATCCAAAAATTGAGTGAATTCCTTGTTAATTAGAAATCATATTAGGTTGTTGATGTGATTTTCTAGCTAACAATGCAGATGCTTACGTTGCTTCGAGGTAAGTAATTCTTCCAAACTTGCAATTTATTCAATGCTTTCTTGGGTGTTAAATTGGTGGTTTGCGCACCCGCATGAACACTTCACATGTTAGTGATTAAGTTAAAATGGATCCAAATTGCTTGCCAAAACATTTTTGAAAAGAAAAGGTACCGAAAGGGCGTTAGACTAGATCTAGCGTAATCAAGTCCCCGGGCTTAGAATCTCTGGTTCGTAGAAATAAAACATATCTCCCTATGTTTTATTTAGGTTTCTAATCGACCTACCACAAATAGATTAGTGGCGACTCCGAGCATGAAAACGTTTGCATGTTAAGAACTTAAACCCTAAGTTGCGAATTGGTAGGGCTTGGGAGGGCCCGAGTTAGGTTTAGTCCTAATAATCCATTAGCCTAAGAGGAATTTTTAGGTCGCGACAAGGTTTATGATTGAATTGGCACCAAAAAAAGGTTTAGGACTAAATTAGCACCAATGCAAAAGGTTTAGGACTGAATTGGCACCAAAAAAAGGTTTAGGACTAAATTGGCACTAATACAAAAGGTTTAGGACTTTTTTAGCACTTTTCCCACCAGTTATAGATTACCTTGGCAAGTGTCGTTTTTCCGATCCCGCCCATGCCATAGATTCCAATCATTCAAGCTTTAGTGGCAGGAGTATCTACCCAATTCCTGATTTTGTTCACATGATCACCAATTCCAACTAAGTGCTTACTAACATCAAGCTGAAAATCTTGTAGCAACTCGCTCAGAACCTTTTTCTTAACTTTTTCCACTAATTATCCTTCATGCCTGTCCAACAACAAAACTCAATTGATAATTTCATAATTATACTTAATCTCATAAAAAGACACGGGCATACATGTGACGGATGGATAAGGCCAATTAACATACATGATGTTTTGGTTTCACAAATAGCAATGGGGAATGATAGCTAGCGGCCGTTTCATTTTTTTCCCTTTCGTTAGATGGATCTTGTTGAAATAGAATAAGACATTCACCTGGATCGTTAAGAGCCTTTAGAAGTATAATATCTGTTATAAGGCTTAAGATTGCTGCTAGTTGAAGGATACGAGATCCATTTTTTTATTAAAAAAAGTTTAGGAGAAAAGGAGGTTACTCCACTCTAAGGCTAGGGCGGCACACACGTCTAAATTGAGGACCTATAGTTGATTTACATATCGCTACCAATAGGGTTTACTGATAGTGGAAATCAAACCTAGTCATGGTAAATGTGAAGTGTCAGGTCCGTTTCAAGTGAGCCGACTTTCATTGAGATGAGGAGGTCTATTGTATCCGGGGGTGATAAAGCTTCGGAAGACTGAGCATTCGAGTCCTTTCTAAGCGTATTGTTTGGTGAATGATACTATTGACCGGAGGGGTTGTCATTTCTTTGATTTTTGCTCCGTTGGAAACCATTGTGATTCATTTGTTTCGCGTGAACAAGAAAACTCACTTATCAAAAAAGAAAAGTTCAGGCGGAAGCAAAGTACCCGTTAGCAACTTTCTCGGATTCCCATCCATGTAAGTCACTCACTTCTCTATGTGCATGGTCGCCGCCCTTCCTGGATATCCTTCTCATTGTTAACACCTAAATTTTGGCCAGTCATGTAAGGATAATTGCGTAAAAATTAGGGACTAAACTTTAGCCCCTGACATAAATACTAAAATTAGATTGCCTAGCATTTAGTTTTTAGGAGCATTTATCATATAGTTTAATTACATTAATTGCATATTTTTTGGACCGGCGGCGAATGGACTTGAATGAATAGTTCTATGCTTAATTTAATTAATTGAACTAAGCCCGCATGAGTTAAATAGAGAATAGGGCCAAAAACCCTTGCTATGGCCGAAAGTTTGGTAGACTTGGAGATTTTTTTCCACGGCATGATCAGGTAAATGAAGAAGGTAGGATTTGGGCGCAAGATAACACTATTCACGTGAAAGAGTGGACCAAGTTGGAATTTGGACAGGATGGGATGGAAATATTCGATAAGGGACGAGGTTGCATGCGGTGATATATACTCGATCTTATTATATCTTCACCGAGGGCACGTGGATTTGTAATATATGAGGGGAAGGAAGATGAAAGAGAAAGAGAAAGAGAAAGATTGGACGCATAAAAAGATATATTTCCCCCTAACGAAGAAGAATTCTGTCAATGAAGAAAAGAGGAAAGAAATTTTGTCTCTTTTCTTGGTGGGTTCCGTGCCATTGCATATAAAAGGGGAGACAAGAAAGAACAATAAAAAAAAGAGGAGAAAACAGGAGAGAGTAAAATAGGGAGAGAAGAGTCGTCCCCTTTCTTGGGCGTGCGTCTTCATCGCCACTACCGAATTCCTCCACCTCCACGACTCGGTGCTGCTTCCTTGGCGACAATCCAACGTAGCCGAGCTCCCTGTTCCGGTGACGACATTGCTGTTCTCTGCTGCTGATCCGTGATGCCCCCAGTTGAAGAGTCTCGCCTTTGTTGTTGCACCAGCGCCGACGAACCCGCACTTGATCGTGAAGACAACCGCTGTTCTGATTTTCACCACTGTGACGTCAGCTGCTCACCCGTCTAGCCCCGATTCACAATGCTTGTACCCAGCCGCAACGACAAGCCGTTGTTGTTAGCTCGACGACACTGCTGTCCCGAAGCCCTGCTGATGACCAGCTACCTCAATCCGACGATTCCCTTTTGCTGTTGCTGTTCTTCGTGAGTCGTCCAGATCGTGGGCATCCCGCGCTGCACTACCTAGCCAAAACTTCTGTAGGCTTGGCGAGAGACCAGTCACTGGGTCCTTGTTCAGCAGGTTCAGTAACGCCCTGCTCCTCACCGACACGTCAAGCAAGCCCTGACATTCCACGGTCAATATCCAAGGAGTCAACCTATACAAAAATAATTCAGCAAGTTTCCCAGAGAAATCAAGCGACCCACGCCACCTCGAGCTTTGGCCGAAACCCTACTGAGCCGAGTCCCGTTAGTGATCCGCGGGCCACCATCCTCCGGTTCAAACTTGAAAAGCAAATATTCGAATTAGATAAAGATCTCATCTAATTTGATTTTCAAGTATATTATTTTCTTGTTTGAAATATTATAATCTTGTGTGAATCTTTGAACGATACTGTCGTATCCATGAAATTCTCAAGTAAACTTTAAATTAGGAATTATTTCCTGATTTTATAACGTGCATATGATCAACAGTCCGATTTCATGCCTGAAATATGACTCTCGATCGCATGGAAATCGTCAGTCAATCCGATCTCCCGCCTGAGATATGATTCGTGATTGCGTGAAAAATTGGCCAATCCGATCCTCATGCCCGGGATACGATTCGTCAATCTATTGTTTATAAATCTAAATGGATATGGATACTATTAATTTGGTGTCGTGTTAATTTGATCGCTATTTCTTTCCATTTTTTTTGTTGTTTGAATTGAATTGATTGTGTTTCCATAAAAAAAAATAAAATATTAGTCAATAATTCGAAATCTATTTTTTATATAATATTGTATATTTAGAGTAATTTTCTCATTCCGAATTTAATAAAATACCAAAAATATATTTTTAGAATAAATTAGATTTTCATTTCTAGGATAGATCGTAGGTTTAAATTAAAGTATTTAATTAATTTCGAATTTCATGAAAAATACAAAAATATCATATGCATGTCATATAGATTAATTGCATCATGTTTGCATGTCATCTTGCCACGTCATTCATACCTTGCCATGTGTCATTGCTCGCGTGTCATTAGAAATCGTACGTCTAGGTTCATTTGCGTGCCATATTAGAGATAGTGCATTTAATTATTGTTGGAATTATGACATTTAAATAAATCGTATGTCGCATGTCATACTAGACGTAGAATGCATTGCATAAAGTTTAGTTTTTATTAAATCAGAGAAAACCCTAAAAAAAGATTTGAGTGAATTCGTGTGTTGAATAGAAATCATAATAGGGTTGTCAATGTGATTTTATAACTAACATTACACGTGCTGTGGCATTTCAAATTTCCACCCACTTGGTATTTATGAAATGCATGATTTCAATAACGCACTTATAACAAATCTCGCCCGGACTTGATCACGCACGGGATACTAACCAGTAGGGAAACACTAATTAGGGAATTTAATTCGCGCGGCCATAGAACTTGATCATGGACCGACTTTCAACCATAAGGATTATCGAGGTGATATTTTGGGCTAATATAGACCGATCTAAGGTTGGTCATGGATCGATTTATGAATGCCATATAACTGGATCACAGGTGATTCCGTCTCGCCGGGATATGAAATTGCGAACGATCCCAAACTTATTTCAAACAATCGTGATCTTTAGAACTAGTGATTGATCCTCGTAATTATATGACAATCGAGGTAGCCATAACTCAAGTGAGCTTAAACGTGGTTCGATTTAGTATCGACCACGGGTCAAATATACGAATTTTTCTGGAAGCCGCCCGTTAGTTTGAGATAAGCTCAAGTTGTGTTTATTTGAGTTTGGCTATTAAATAGAGACCGAGTTTGGGCATCGAAAATTTTGATAGTCATGATACAATATTTGGACGATGTCAGAAGTACCATGGTCAGTTTTGAATTTGCTCGAATTCATCATAAAATTGGAATTTTGGAAAAAAAAAATGGGAAATGACTGTTTTGCCCTTGAGATTTTATGAAGGCCAAGTATAAATGAGAGGGGCATTTTGGTCATTTCACACCAACTTTAGAGATAAACTTTTTTGGACAGTTTTACCCCTGCACTTTTTGTGAAATTCCAACTTTGCCCTTGGATATTTTTTATGGGATTCGATCTTGGCCGTCGATTTTTAGATAAGACCGAATCGTGGCCGTCGGATTAATAGTAGAGAGAGGGGTAGGATGGTAATTTTACCTTGGGGGTAGACTAGGTTTTCTTTTCTTTTCTTTCTTTTCTCTCTCTCTTCCCTCATTTTTTCACGATCACTCTGTCCCTCTCCTCCCTCTCTGGCCGTGAGTTCCTCAGCCCCCTCTCCTTCATGTGAGTTGGCCAACCAGCCAGCCGATCGCCGTCCGTTCGTCGCCGTTTCGTCGAATCGTCGCTCGCCCTTTCGTCGTGTCGCACTACTACCGCAACCACTCTCTCTCTCTCTCTCTCTCTCTCTCTCTCTCTCTCTCTCTCTCTCTCTCTCTCTCTCTCTCTCTCTCTCTCTCTCTCTCTCTCTCTCTCTCTCTCTCTCTCTCTCTCTCTCTCGTTTCCCACCGTGAAACACCATCACCAACCACCACTTTTTAGCCAAGAATAGCCAAGAAACCAGCAGCCCATCGCCGCCGCTCGTGGACTTCGGTGAATCGCCGGTGCCCCTTTTTGTGGGATGCCGCCGCTACCGCTGTTTGCTCTCTGTCCAGCCACCTTTGAGGGCTTGATTTTGCGTGGAATCACAAGTAAGTGATACCCTAACCCTCGCCTAGGATAACGAGTAATTCGGGTTAGTTCGGGCCCGTTTTAGCAAGTTTTAGGGGTTATTCGTAGAGAAATGGTTGGGCTGCTTTGGCTGAGCTGTTTGGATGAAATTGTGATGATTTTTGAGGTCGATTGGAGGTTAGAATTGATTGATTTTGTGATTGGAATAATTACGAGTGATAATTGTGACTTATTGCGTGAAAAACAGGCCTAAATGTGCCATTATAGTGATTTTTCTGTGGTGGCCGAATCACTGTTCATTCTGTGGCTGAATTGATGCATATTGGTGTTTGAGACATAGTGCATGTTGGTTTGGGGGTTTTCGGTAGGAGTACGACGCCCGTGAGTGGTGAAATTTGGCTTAAAATGCAAAAATTCGCGTTAAATTGTGCACGTGCGAATTGAATTGGTAAAATTGTGAGTTGGCATGGCTTACTGGTAGCCTGTATATGTTGGATGGCATGTGCGAATTGGTCTTATGAAATTGGCATGAGATTGGATGCCAATGTGTTACATGGCTATTAAATACCCTAAAGCGTTTTTACGCGTGGTCCAGATAATAATTAAAAAATGTGTGCACGTGTAATAACATAATCCCTGAGGCATGTTGACACGGGGAATTGAACCCATCCTGAGGCGTGTTACGCAGGATGATGCCCGGTTATACCGGAAGACTGCTAACTTGAGGCGTGTTCGTTTACGCCGGTTGTGCAGTAAGAGGAGATGGTGTTGCACCTGATGTGTGTTACGCAGGCTAGAAACACTGAACCTGAGGTGTTTTGACGCGGGCTGTAGAAGTGTTGTTCAACCTGATACGTGTTACGCGAGTTGTGTTATAAAAGTGGAGATCGGTGTTGCACTTGAGGCGTTTTGACCCGGGCTGTAGAAGTGTTGTTGAATCTGAGGCATGATTACGTGGTTCGAGATCGATGGCTAGTTTTGGACCTGAGGCGTGTTTACGAAGGTCAAAAATGAATTGGATGCGTGTGCCTAAGTGAAATGATGAAAGTATGATGTGTCTATTATGCGAATATTGGTGTGGTTTTGGTTTGATTGGCATCTTTGAGTGTGGCATGTTTTTGGTTGTTAATGGTAACGCTTGATTTAGCATGTGAAGTTTCGTGTGTATCAAGTTGAGATGTTTGTGCCTGCTATTGCTTTGGCTTGATAGTTGTGTGATTTGTGTGCGCGAACATGCCCAGAGATGCGTGTTAGCCTAGGTTGGGTTAAGGGTTTCGCTTGCTAAAAAGTGTTCTCATGGTTTTATGTAAAACCATTTAGTTGATTGAAGTTTCAGCAAAGTCGGGAAACAAGGATAATCCGATTGAGATCAATGCTGAGTCCAAGTCTTCAGAGGAACAGACTGGCATCGACGAGACTGATTCTGAGTGGACCCCCTCTAGGGCGAATAGGGGTTAGTTAGGAGTTTTAGGGGTTGGACCTGTTTTTGGTGAGGAGCCTTTTTGACAAAGGGTTAGTCTACCGGGCCGTTAGTCCCTTTTTGTTGGTGCAGAGGTTGCTGGTTGTGCTGGCTTGTAATGGATATTGTATATATCGTGGTGTAATATAGTGGTTGGTTGTTTGGTTAATTATCTCTCCCTATTACCCCTTTTCAAATTCTTGTCCGAGAGTTATTCTCGTTTCTGCCGTGTCCGAACTCTGATGTGTTGGTTTGGGTCGGCGGCATTTCCTAGGACGTCGTACTATTTCAACCGAGCTTGGGGTGTCGCGGGCTCGTTGGGGTTCGGGACGTGACAGATGCTTTCGTTGCTTTGAGTTAAGTCCTTATCTTACAATTTATTTATTGCTTTTGTATTATTGAGTGTTATATTATTGGTTGCGCACCCGTATGATCACCTCGTATATTAGTGGATAGGTTTAAAATCAATCCAAACTGCCTGCAAATATTTTTTTGAAATAAAAGAAAAAAGATATCAAAAGGGCATTAGAGTAATCTATTATAATCAAGTCCCCAAATCCATAATCTCTTCTTCGTAGGAGTAAAGTAATTCTCCTGATAGTTTACTTAGGTTTCTAATCGACCCACCAAAAAATAGATTAGTGGTGACTCCTGATTAAAATGATTTGCATGTTAAGAACTTAAATCTTAAGTCGTAAATTGGTAAGGGCTTGGGAGAGCCCAAGTTAGACCTAGACTTAATAATTCATTAGCCAAACCCCTAGGTGGTGCACCCAAGGGTGGGTCACGACACTCATCAAAATGCTTTTTACGCGAATGGAATGCCTTCCCAAAACTTTCTTTTAGATACCGCATATCCAATGGGTCCACTTTGTAAAAGATGGGCAACACTATATGTGATGTGCTCTTCTTACGGTCCATGATATGAATAAGCTTGTGGAGGCACCGTTTGCTCGAAATATAATTTTCAGAGATGACGAGGATCGAAATCTTAGACCATCTTATGGCATCAAGAATCTCTGAACCAAAATTCTGACCAATTGGTATGTTGTTATCGTCTCTGAACATGCAAATCGGTAGAGTCCCTCCCTACCGTGATCAAACTATTGAAGAGGTGATCGGTGAATGCCTTGCGAGTATCTGAGCCTCTAAAGCTCAAGAACACGTCGTATTGACCGCTACCTACATCTGTGGGTATCGGAGAGATGAATGAAGAAGTGGATGCTCCCTCAATGCTCTCTTCCTCTGCTCTCTTTCTCTGACTTTGCCCTTTGTCCGTGGTGATCTGAGGGGGAAAGTTGAACGAAAAGATGCTTTTTTGCTGCTTAAAAGGATTGACGAAAAACGAAATATGCTTTTAGGATGCTTTTCTGCAAATGCTTGTTGGCTTGGTCCACTCTGGATAACGTGGACGTCAATTTCTCCCCTAGGCAATGCTGAAGAAGGTTCGTGTTCTTGAGAAAGGCCTTCAGTTGAGTTAGCTGACGTTGTTTCACTGCGGAATATTAGGTGGCCCTGAAAAGGCCCCCAAAAAGCCCACATCATTTACGTCTACAGAAACACATATTTGAAGTTAATCATATTGAAGTGTAATTAGTTGACTTCCTTAAAACACATTTGAACAACTACATGACTTCTCGCACATCTATGATATTTAAAGACCGATTCTTTCAGTTCACACCTAAGATATTGAAATTATGTAGGAAACTCCATGGAAGCATCTTCCTCTGAATATAAGCTCACACGATGCCTAATCCTTATCATAATCTTCGACCTTACTCTTACTATTTTTAGCCTAATATATAAACAACCTAACTATCTCCACCACCTCATTTTCACAACCCCTTCTGTCTTATCCCATTTCCACTGGCCAAACTCATGTAGTGCCTTGTAATTGTTGCCCAATAAACATCATCCTCTAGATGCGTGCGCTTTCTTAATTGGAGAAAACTTCCATCGATCATGTTTTTAATTGGCGGGTTTCAATTTTTAGGCATTGCTCATATGTAAAATTAACTAAAGCTAAAATAGTAATCTAGGAAAAAATTTCAATTGCTCAACTGTTTAAATTATGAAGCAAGTCGATGAAAATGATTCTAAATGAAAGCTGAAATACATCCTTTTGGGGCCACATTTTATATCTTTCTAAAAGTGCATAGAAATGAGAGGTAATGCAAAAATTGCACTTTTCTTCCTAAATTGGCCTTACTTCCTTTTGAAGATGAATACAATGAAGGATAATTAAGTCTATCAAAGAAATTAAGTTCCATTTACATCATTTCCACCCAACATGTATCCCAGCATTTTTTGATTTTAACTTTACCTCTCTTCTTTCGTGGTCTGCTTGTTTGTTTGTTCTTAATTTTTAGAATTTGAAATTTATGGCTTTAGTATGTTCGAAATTTGGGGCTTTTTGCATGACAAAATTTTATTGCTCTTAAATAGGATTAATGTTAATACAAAAGGTTGCGTCTCACTTGTAATTAGAATATCACGAGAAGCAATTTTGCTCTTAGCTTTAGATGTAATGCAATGCGTTGCATCTTTTTGCATGTATATAGGTTAGCATACCGCACGGTGTCGTGTTGACATTTCATATGGTGACACGTTTAACAATCGCATTTATCGTGTCGTGTCGTTTGACCTGTTTTATTAAAAGTGTCGTGTCCGTATTGTGGCAGTTCAACGCATTTACCAAACACGTCTTTTTGCCATATTTATGTTATATCCTAACTCGACATGACACAATATGACACAACACAAATTGTCAATTGAATCTTTAGTAACATGATTGCTCACAAAAACAATGAAAAAAAAGAATGTCCAAAGTCTCTAAATTTTCACGTTTCACTTGATTTTTTTTTTTTTGGTTCTTGCTCTCTCTCTCTCCTTCCCCCCCGCCATGTTCTTTTCTCTTTTTTTGTGAATGTTGCTTCTCTATTCGTTTCGGGTTGTTTGCTTCACTTCTTTTATGTTTTGGTTCAAATTCGGCGATTTAATATTTTAATTTTATTTAAAATTGTCATATTCTTAACAAAATTGGAAATGCGAGGTAGAGATGAACAAATGGTCGTTATCATTTCTCTCTTATTTATTTCGTGCTGGCCCCACATGCCAATAATTTTATATAGGACAAATTTATGATACCATGTTAGCAAGCTGTTCACTTCAAACTTTCAAATTCAAATTATCGATTGAAATATTGTTTGCAAAATAGAGCCATAATTTGTTAAATGAGACCAAATGAGCGTAAGGCGTTAGTATTAAGTTACTAATGATATATGAAATACTTGTACACTATCCTTGAGTTCTTGTCTGGGCCATTTTTTTATTACGATTTTGTTGGCATATCATTCAGCTCTTGAAAAGTCAGTAAACCAATGAAAATAGAAGAATGCAAAATATTCAAAAAATTAAAAGTGATTCAGGGAAAAAACATAGAAAGAAGGGAATGAAGCGCCTGGGCTTACTTTTAGAGGTAACGTCCAAAAAGCTTTTGAATTATGAATTCATGACACATAGAAACCTTCGTGAACATGAATTGAAAGTGAAAAAAGGGAATGAAGTTGGAAAGTAAGATGCTATTCTGCTGCAGAAAAGGATCGATGAACTAATATCTACTAACAAGTATGAACAAGAATCTGTTACCACGAAAGAAAAAAATGAACAAGAAATCTTTGATTAATTAGTAATTGATTGACTAGGAGTAGTTGCAGATGCTTGTTGTCCTCGCCTCATCTTCTTTCGGACCTCACCCTATTCAAGTCAGACCTGTTGGCTTGATCCACTCACGAGTAATGTGTGCGTTAAATTTTCAATTGGGCTATAAGAATATGCGTACAAGTGCATTGCATTCAATTAAAAATATAAAGCATGCATTCAGTTACTAATTTGGTTATTGAAAATCAGAATTCGATAAATCACTTAAAAGATAATAATTGAGTTGAAACGAAATTAGATACGTGTGAAAGACATCGAGAGAGGACCGAGCTAGTAATTGTGGATGTGATTTTATATTCTAATTTTGTTTAAAATTGCCATATTCTTAAGGAAGTTGGATATGTGAGGTAGAGATAAACAAAATGCCTGTTGTTATTTATCTTTTATCTATTCCACGCCGGCACCACATGGTACAATTCCATGTAAAATGAATTTATTTTGAACTGGTATTTTATCACTGAGCCTTTCATTTCAAATTTTAAAATCTAAAAAGTTGATTGATATTTTATCTGTAAAAGGAAGCTGCTGAGGAAAATTCAAAGACGACCAAGGTTTGAAACAATGGCGTCGAATGCTTGTCCCCATTTTTGTTGGAGTGCCCACCTTGAGAATATCACCGCAAAGATTCTTTATCAAATTAAATGGAAATAGAATAGGATTATCAGCTAAATTCGTGCTAAGCCAGGTTAAAATTGATAAATCACTTTTGGAAGAACAAATTTGTTTGTAACAAAAGAGGTGTAAGAAATGAGTGATGTAAAGCTAGGTGAATCTCCTAATATTCGCGTATGGCTCGATTTATTTGATTGTTTTCATGAATGTCATAAGATCAACTAGGTTTTTTTTTTACTGTTGGATATCATGTAAAAGGACTTAAGAAGTATCTTGCTATGGATTTTGGTATGTTTTATATTGTGATGATTGAAACCATCATGAGTTGAGAGCAGGTAAAAAGTAGCAATACAGTTAAAATGCTCAAACTTTCACCATACTGTTTTTATTGCTCATTTACTTTTCTTCTTTTCAAGTAAAGACTCCATCAATTTTTAAAGCTTTGAAGGGAAAAAATGAGTTTTTTTTTTCTTTTTTTTTTTTACTAAAGAAGGGAGAAAATGAGTTAGAGGTCCTTACCAAAAAAAAAATGAGTTAGAGGTGAAAGGGAATATACTTTCTAGGATTAATGGTCCAACAATTCAAGGAAAACATAATATTTCTCATTTGGAATTTTTACAGGGAGGTAAAATTGTCGAATGAAATCTCCTTAAGAGAAGACTTACTCTTAGGATGATCGATTTCAGGATGCGGAGGTCTTAAACTAAGCATCAAGAACTTATCCTGTAATAATACATTCTCCGTGTTTGTAATCGAGAACCAAACTAGTTTACCCTCAAACCAGCTTACTTTTATTTTTCTGATTTATTTTTCTATAAATTAATCTAGGACCTTCAAACACAAAGAAACCTCATAACGCATAAGAAATAATGGTCTTTGGATTCAATAATTTTATGTGGAAAATTATCTTTTTTAATGCGTGTCGCTTTTAGGTTTGCCATATAATCGTGTTTAAACATGTTAATTTGTGTCAAAAATTGCCACCCCTGAATTGCTTTAGTTAATAATGGAAAGTCGGAAACAAGTGAAATTCAATTGTTCCTTGCCAAAAAAAATTACTAACTCTTTTTCTATACCGATGAATTTTAATAAGTATTGGTAAGTGTCAAAATATTATTGGTCAAAAAAACTTTTTTTTTCAGATAATTTGTTGATATGGTACATACACCCTTTTTTTAGGGTTAATGCCACAAAAAACCCTAAATTAATGCATTTGTGATAAATTTACCATCCGTTAGTTTCCGTTAAATTTTACCATCAAATTGCTAAGTTGGATGACACATTTACGAGTTTGGAGTTTAATCCCTCTGTCTGTCACAAGTTTATCAATTTATGGTATTTCGTGATATTAATCTAATTTAACGGATAGTAAATTTGTCACAAGTGTACCAATTTGGGGTTTTTTGTAGTAAAAAATTAGTTCAGGGTAAATTTGTCGCAAGTATATCAGTTTGGGGTTTTTCGTGATATTAACCCCTTTTTTTTATTACCAACATTTTGTTATAATTCACAAATTAGCAATTTTCCTGTTAACTTATCAGCTCTTCTTTCTTTGCATGGCGTCCAATTTCTCCAATCTCAAAATTGGAAAATTTGGACAACAACAAAATCAATTAAATTCAGTCAGCTTACATATTTCCAAGTTTTTTTTTTCGGTCGAACATATTTTCAAGCTTTAAATCCTCCATTTGTGGTGAGGGATGCCATCACCATGTCATGACTAACACAAATGCTAATATAAGAGGTAAAATCGCGATGCTCGGGGTGGCTCTTGGAATTGCTATGTGCGTGAAAAAATTAAGAACAACTAATTTTGATGATGGCAGGCTTCATGCAATGCACTACAAAACAAGAACCGGTGGATTGGTTGCTAACGACACAACATATGCGCCGTAAACAGCAAAACGAAAATGGTAAAAAGTTGCAAAGAATGAACCACGGCTGGCATGTAGGAGCTGCGACGTGGCATATCCAATTAGAAAATGCACGGCGGATGCCACTTGCCATTAGGTTGCACATTAGGAAGTGCAACTCACATTGCATCGATTCGCATAAAAGGAGACAGAATGCACCCGCGAATCCAACTAAACAAGCCAAAGCGGCACTTAAGAAAACATTCCTTCTACCATCAATGCCTTTTGCTTCGACAAAGCTGCAATCGCCTTATCTAATCAGTTACACCAATTTGGGAAACTGGCCATGATTGCAATGAAGGGAATTAGATAGCACTAAATTTAGATGGAACCGACGCTCCTCCAACTGAGGACCGTGTCTTTGAAAGCAGCAAGCAAATTCTTCAATTCACGAGGCTTCGAGGTTCGGAAGCTGCATGAGTCGCACGTGTAATTTTTTGGAGGAAAATTTCGATCAGAAGAACCCTTGACTTCTCCGATTGAGAGCTTCGTTTGGGATTCAAATTGGGTCGAAACGGATTTTTCCTTCTTTTTTTTTCTAAATCGACCGGTGAAGATTTAACCGACCAGTGAGCTCGTGCTCTCTAGACCTGTCAAAATGGGTCATAAATCCATTTCTTAACCCATTTATTAGTAAATAGGTCATAAATGGATTAGTTATATTTAGTAAATGGATCATAAATGGGTAGAAGTCTTATATTAGTGTTAAATGGATCATAAATGGATCGCAAATGGATTATAAATGAGTTTACAGCTGATTTAAACTCAACGCATTTCTCTCACCCTCACTCAATCTTGCACTCACTCATTCCGCACTCTCATTTCAGCTTGGGTATGAATTTTCCTATATTTAATTAAATATGGACGTATTTTAGCAATATGGGTCTAATCGGGTATGGGTTGGGTATGGGTCAGGTCGGGTATAGGTCAACAAAATTGCATTGCGCATAAATGGGTCATAAACGTGTTAATGGGTCAATTTGGGTCGGACCATTTATGACCCGATTCAAACCCAACCCGACCCACCCATTTGACAGGTCTAGTGCTCTCATTCGAGACTGGATCGGCCACTTCACCTCTCCTTATTTAAGACAGGGTCCCGCTCCGATCCCTCTTTCCAAGAAAACGGCCACATTTCAGGGACTCGTTTGAAATTTATGTACAATTACAGGACTAGATTGCAAAGTTACTTTCCCAAGAGAAACTCCAGATCCTGAGCTTTTCCCTTCGCCACATCAACCGACCGCTCAACGAGCTTCGCCCCAAGTAGCGCGTCGAGGCGAGATTCAGAGCACCGCAAATGGCTCAGCCGCTCGTGAAGAAGGACGATGACGACGAAGAAGGTAACGCCTCCGCTTGTGCATCATCTGCCCGCGCGATGCTGGCGCGGGGCCGTGAGCGACCTTCTTCTAGATCCGTTTGTTCCTGGTCGGGGCGTGTGTGGGCCTCTCTGATCGGACGGGCTGTGGCTGGTTTGCTTTCCTCGGCTCGATCAGGTTTCGCGAATGGAGCATCCCCGCTGAGCGGTGGCGATGTTGAGTTGCGCCGAATCCTGCTCGGTCTCGATGGGGCGTGATCCGTTGTTTTGGTCGGGGCGGTGGCCTGATCTGATGGGCTGTATGGGTTGTGTTTTCTCGGATTGATCCGGTTTCGCAGCCGCCCGATCCGAGTGTGGATTCCCGTGTTTGTTTCTGTGTCGTCGGCGGAGATGGTCGTGAATGCAGCTCCCGACGAGCGATGGCGATGTTGGAATTGCGCGAATCTACTCGGTCTCGATGGGCCGTGATCCGCCGTTGTAGTCAGGGTTTAGGTCCGGTTGGATGGGCTATATGGTTGTTTTCTCGACTTGATTTGGTTTCCCGTTCGCTCGATCCGAGTGGATTTCCGTGTTGTTTCGTATTATCGGCGTCGGTAATCGTGAATGCAGCTCCTGACGAGCAATGGCAATGTTGGAATTGCGCGAATCTACTCTGTCTTGATGGGCGTGATCCGCCGTTTTAGTCAGAATATAGGTCTGATTGGATGGGCTATATGGTTGTTTTCTCGACTTGATTTGGTTTCCCGTTCGCTCGATCCGAGTGGATTTCCGTGTTGTTCCGTATTATCGGCGTCGGTAATCGTGAATGCAGCTCCACTGAGAAATGTGGATGTTAAATTGCGCGAATCTACTCGGTCTTGATGGGCGTGATCCGCCGTTTTAGTCAGGGTATAGGTCTGATTGGATGGGCTATATGGTTGTTTTCTCGACTTGATTTGGTTTCCCATTCGCTCCATCTGAGTGGGTTTCCGTGTTGTTTCGTATTATCGGCGTCGGTAATCATGAATGCAGCTCCACTGAGAAATGTGGATGTTAAATTGCGCGAATCTACTCGGTCTTGATGGACAATGATCTGGGTTTTTTCCTTTCAGTATCGCTATTTAATGTTCATCAGATGCTAATGATTGCAGACTTCTGGTTCTTTTTGTGTGAAATGTGATGGCATAGACCTCCGTATGTGGGTCGTTTATTTCACCTGATTTTGCGATTCGAATGCTATGCAGCTGAATACTCTCCGTTTCTCGGGATTGAGAAGGGGGCAGTTCTTCAGGAAGCTAGAGTTTTCAATGACCCTCAGCTTGATCCTAGGCGTTGCTCTCAGGTCTCACTTTGTGTTATTTAATTTTGAACCTACATTTTGCACGAAGTTCTTTTATCGATGACTGAGTTTTCTGACGTTTGTTCACTCGATTGCAGGTCATCACAAAGCTACTCTATCTGCTGAATCAGGGGGAAACATTCACCAAGGTCAAATTTTTTGGCTGATTATAATGCTGTTATTTTTCTAATAATTGTTCCAAATCATTACCCCTTATACTCCATTGGCCTTTATGCACAAGATTATGGAGAATTTGACTAAATGCGTCTCCTTTTGAGTTCTACATGTGACTGGATCTCCATTCAATCATGCAGATAGAAGCAACAGAAGTCTTTTTTGCGGTGACAAAACTTTTCCAATCCAAAGATATAGGATTAAGGAGAATGGTCTATTTGATGATAAAGGAGCTCTCTCCTTCTGCAGATGAGGTTATATGGTGTATTGGAATATGTTAATCCTGACTTCCTTTATATGAATGAGCCTTGGTTTTATTTACCAAATTCTGACTTGTTAAATTTTCTTTGCTTTGCTAGGTAATTATTGTGACAAGCTCCCTAATGAAGGATATGAATAGCAAGACTGACATGTATCGTGCCAATGCAATTCGAGTTTTATGTCGGATCATAGATGGAACCCTGCTCACCCAAATCGAACGCTACTTGAAACAAGCTATTGTTGACAAGAATCCAGTGGTTGCTAGTGCAGCGTTAGTTAGCGGGATCCATATACTTCAGGTTCTTTTAAATTCTTTCTGCTGACGGTCACTAGTTCCTTCTTTATGTCAAAACCTGCCTCTTTATATTTGTCTTATGTTTACAGTCGAACCCAGAGATTGTAAAAAGGTGGAGCAATGAGATTCAGGAAGCTGTGCAATCAAGACTAGCCCTTGTACAGTTTCACGCACTTGCCTTACTCCATCAGGTTTGTCAAAGTGTTTTTTGTCTAGATGGTTGGACTTACCATTTAAAGGCAATTTTTTGGAAAAACTGCAGTCTTATATCTCAGTATTATTTCAGCTGCATGGCTATTTACATTTCCATTGATTATTTTAGACTTGATCATGTTTTGTATGTTTCATGTCTATGGACACCAGACTGCCCATCCCAAGGGGAAGGCTAATGCCATGGCAATAATATGATTTACTATCTGAGGCTAAACATGAAGAGATCCTTTTTGTTGACCTCTCTAAAAAATCTGTGCTTTATGAATAAGATGAACTGTTAGCTTCTGGAATTTGCATTCAGGAAGAGAAGTTGTCTCATTTTCCGAAATAGAAACTAGCTAGTGGATTCTGAAGTGTTATTCACTGTTCTTTCTGTGTCCTCTATTTCTTTTACCTTAAGGAATTGCTTGCTTGTCAATTGGTTCTTTCCTGTTATTGTTCCGAACTAATGCAAGTTCATAAGTAGCCTCGTAGGAGGAATCCTATCACTTTTAGTTGATGAAAAGTCTAGAGAGAGAGAGATCTTTGACACCGTCATACCAGCTTTCCATGTGGTCAACAATCTCTGATCTAAAATAGACATAATTTATCCTTAGTTGGTCATAATCAAGCAAGCTATTAGCAGCACTTGATTTTTTTTTAAGGAAGGAAATAAGTGGCTCAATGATTAGTCTTGTGGTTGAGGTGTCAATGGCTCTAGATGAAAATGCATTGTTGATAAGAGACAGGAAGGATGCAGATTTTTTATATTTCCTCTTTTATTATGGTGGGTAAATGTAAATACTTAGTCTTCCCTTTTCTTCAATACCTAGAATAACTTAAATTTAACAGTTCAGTCTATACTGTAAACTGGCTTATTCATGTTGTGTCATGACACATCACCTTTCTTTTCTTTTGATCTCCTTTTCTTTTCAAAAAACAAATCTGAATTTGTCCTCTGCATTGACTGGTCATAGTCTAGCACGTTGCCTTGTGCTGCTGGACATAATACTGTCTTGTATCATGCTATTTTTTCGCTTTTTGCTGTGGACAGAGGCGTTCCTTTTTGGCCATAAAGAAAGAAAAGAGCCTCTGATTATACTCTAATGTACACAATGCCACACAATAACGAGACTGTCCTTTTTACTGTATGCTTAAATTGTATATGAATTACTTATTAGCATTAAGGTGCTGACATCACATCTTATTCAAAACTCGCAGATTCGGCAAAATGATAGACTTGCTGTGAGCAAGCTTGTAACAAGCTTGACAAGGGGGTCTGTTCGATCACCTTTGGCCCAGTGCCTTTTAATACGCTATACGAGTCAGGTACTTGTAGCTACTTAGCTGGAAGAAGTCCTTTTCAATATGACACAACTAATTTGCATGACATTATCCTTGATTAAACAACATATGCAGGTTATCCATGAGTCAGCCAGTAATTCACAAACTGGTGAAAGACCATTCTTTGATTATCTGGAAACCTGTCTGCGGCACAAGGCTGAAATGGTGATTCTTGAGGCTGCAAGAGCTATCACCGAGCTTAATGGAGTGACAAGCAGGGAATTGACTCCAGCAATAACTGTTCTCCAGCTCTTTTTAAGTTCTTCGAAACCAGTGCTGAGATTTGCAGCCGTTCGCACTCTGAATAAGGTTAGCACCTGCCACCCTACTCCTCCCTAGATTTTCAGTCAATTCTTTTTTAAAACCTTTTTTTATGTGTAGAAGACTAATCAATGTAAATATCTATCCATCATCTAAATGGGTGAGAGCAGTTTCATCATCATCACGATCAGTCTGCATATATTGTTACTTTTGTCTTTCTTCATTAGTTGTATATGTGTATGCGTACATATGTAGCATAGGTGCACGGGCACCCATATATTTGAAGAAAAAGAGCGACTAGTTCAGTCTTTGAACCTTATTTGTAGCCCCAGGAGGACAAAGAAAGAAAGCAACTGGTTGTAGATTGTTGTACTCTATTTATCGCCCAATGAATTGTAAGATGGAAATATTCAGATGACATGCATGTGGACTTTTGTCCAGAATTGAGTTGTGATCAGGCTCTGAAAGGTTGTTTAAGACAGCTACTGGTTTTGGTATTAGAACTGAACTAGTGGTGGAACGAGGAGCTCTTGAGTTGGAATAAGACCTCTCAAGTTTAGATTTCCACATAGTTTGCTTCTCGTTTGTGGTGTTCAATATAGTTAAATTCTTTCATCAAAATTTGACCCAGGCCAAGGATTCCACAAGGCCTCAAAAAAGAGTTTGGTTGACGGACAAGCAATATTTTTCATTAACATTCCTGCAGTCACAGTTCTATTCCGTGTAAATCTCCAAGAATATTCTTTAACAGGTTGCAATGACACATCCAACGGCCGTCACTAATTGCAATATAGATATGGAGAGTCTGATTTCTGACCAAAACAGAAGCATTGCCACACTTGCCATCACCACTCTCCTGAAGACAGGAAATGAATCGAGTGTTGATCGTCTGATGAAGCAGATTACCAACTTTATGTCAGATATTGCTGATGATTTCAAAATTGTAGTGGTGGAAGCCATAAGGTCATTATGTTTGAAGTTTCCTCTGAAATACAGATCCCTGTGAGTTGGCCTCCTTCCATTTTTCTTTTTAGTACAACAAATATATCTTATCATGTGGTTATTCTCTGAAGTAACTGATACGTGGATCTGGATTAGCCTGTGATGATGTTATTTTGGTTTTCATCAGGATGAACTTCCTTAGCAACATTCTTAGGGAAGAAGGTGGATTTGAGTATAAAAAGGCAATTATAGATTCAATTGTGATCCTCATCAGGGATATACCTGAGGCAAAAGAAAGTGGGTTGCTTCATCTGTGCGAGTTTATTGAAGATTGTGAATTTACTTATCTGTCGACACAGGTGCGTGTTTAAGTTACCATTATGTTTAAAGAGTTTCCCAATTTTTAAAATTCAACTTATACATGTGTTGTTACATTTTCATTGTCAGATTCTCCATTTTCTGGGAATCGAAGGGCCGAAAACCTCAGATCCTAGTAAGTACATACGGTACATATACAATCGGGTACATCTTGAGAATGCTACTGTTCGGGCTAGCGCTGTCAGCACCCTGGCAAAGTTCGGTGCCATGGTCGAATCATTGAAGGTGCACCGAGTTTCTTTTTCCTCCTGCTATTTAGCAAATGTTTTATTCACCTTTCAACACTTCTTTGTGATCTGATGAATGCTGGATTAATCACTGACAACTTCCTTGCAGCCCCGTATCTTTGTTCTTCTACGGCGCTGTCTCTTTGACAGTGATGATGAGGTTAGTTGTCTGGGCATACATCATGTTATATGCTTTTAGCTTCGCATATTTTGCTTGTTCATGCAATTTAGATTTTTTTTTCTATAGGAGCCTTCATGTCTTGCCTGGACTTAGTTTATGCACACATGCAGGTTCGCGACAGAGCAACTCTTTACCTGAACACACTTGGGGGTGATGGTTCAGAAGTTGAAACTGGTGAAAACGGGAACGAGTTTCTCTTCGGGTCACTGGAAGTTCCCCTGGTCAACTTAGAGACCAGTCTGAAAAATTATGTCAGTCTTCTCCCCCCCTCTCTCCTTTATCTAAAGACCTTTAACTTTGACCTTACTTGTCCATTGCCAATATAGGAGCCTTCAGATGAGTCCTTTGACATAACCTCTGTGCCCAAGGAGATCAAGTCTCAGCCACTTGCAGAGAAAAAAGCCCCTGGAAAGAAGCCAACTACTGGTCTGGGTGCTCCTCCAAGTGGCCCTGCAACAACTGTTGATGCTTATGAGAGACTTCTTTCTTCAATTGCTGAGTTTTCCAGCTTTGGGAAGCTTTTTAAGGTTCTTTAGTTATATTTTTATCTCAATAATGCTTATGTCCATCTTTTGTTGGTAGAGATTTACTTAAAAGGTTTTCTTTTCTTGGCAGTCGTCTGCTCCAGTTGAGTTGACTGAAGCGGGAACAGAATATGCAGTTAATGTTGTGAAACACATTTTTGATAGCCATGTCGTGTTTCAGTACGACTGCACCAATACGATTCCGGAGGTGTTTTTGGAAAATGTAATGCTTTCTTCAAAACTGCTGTATCGTGCTTTGACACATTGCCTGAGACTGCAATTATAGTTTCTGAATTTGCTTCTAGGTTGCTGTTATAGTGGATTCCTCAGATGCAGAGGAGTTTTCTGAAGTTGCATCCAAACCTCTACAATCTCTTCCTTATGATTCACCTGGACAGACCTTCGTGGCATTTGAAAAGTCTGACGGTGTGCCTGCAGTTGGAAAATTCTGCAATATTTTGAAGTTCATAGTGAAAGAGGTATAAGTTGGCTTTTCACTTAGATGATCCCCTCATTCTACTTCAGCTTATAGTTTAGAGAAGAATGACTTGTCATCTTCAAGATCATGTTTAATGTGATATGACTAAAGATTGTTCAAATAACGGCTTGTCTTTCAGTAACTGGTTCGTTCTAATATCATCTGTTGTCATTGTCAGATATTGTGGATGATATGAAATCCTCTCTCTAACTGCCTCAACATGTGAAAACATTTGGTATGGTAGAAGAACACACGCTACCATATGGTCACATTCTGCTGTGGGATTGATTGCCCATTCTCTACTGACAACTTGTAATTTTAAAAACCCATAAATCTTAATGCTATTACTCTGATCTTTTGGGTAAAATCTCATATTGAACTTGCATAAAGTGGAGAGAATACAATCGACGGACCAATTTTACTCCTTGAGTTTTGAATTACTTTGTTGTTTCATATTTTACCTCCCTATCAGGTTGATCCATCCAGTGGCGAAGCGGAGGAAGATGGCGTTGAAGATGAATATCAGCTTGAGGACCTTGAGGTTGTTGCAGCAGATTACATGCTGAAAGTTGGAGTATCCAATTTCAGAAATGCATGGGAAAGCATGGGTGCAGATTATGAGCGGGTTGATGAATATGGCCTTGGCCCTAGGGAGAGCATGGCTGAAGCTGTCAATGCAGTCATCAACCTTCTTGGCATGCAGCCCTGTGAGGTATTCTTTAGTTGGAAGTACTTTTTTTTGTGGCTTGATGTTGGTTTAAGAACATATATGCCAGAAAATTGATGCTGTGAACCTATCTAATGGATCAATTGGACAACTCCAGTGACGGACTGTAATACCTCCCTTGGGCTTTCTGACATAGTACTATTCCTTTCTATTGAAACTCTATCGACCTGATTAATAAAGATGCAAATGAACAAATTCATGTCAGTATGCTTTGCCTTTGAATCACCTATAACGGTTTGAGGCATGGTTAATACAGATATCAGACGAGCTCTTTCTACTCTTCACTTGCCGTGAAGTCCATTGAATAAGTGAATGGACTTGTGCTTTTTTTTATAGCGATGGAAATTTTGCCGACCATGTTGGACCTATCCTTTCCCTACAAATGGGTGTTCTTTTTTAGACAAATCTTGAACTAAAGTTTGTTAATTTTCATGAATAAAGGACATTGAGACTGACAAGATAACGATGACATAAGAGATGGAAGGACGGAGAGGATTTTCCTTTCTCCAACTCAATGCAGATTGGCAATCGCCATTTTTTTTCATTCTGTTGTTAGATATACTCTCTTATGATGTATTATCGTCCTGTGAAGTGAAAGAGAGTTTGTTGTTTTATGTCTTTAGGGAACAGAAGTGGTCCCAAGCAATTCCAGGTCGCATAGCTGCCTATTGTCTGGTGTATATATTGGGAACGTGAAGGTCCTGGTGCGCTTGTCATTCGGGATAGACAGTAATAGAGAAGTCGCGATGAAGTTGTCCGTGCGCTCCGAGAATGAAAGTGTCAGTGATGCCATACACGAGATTGTTAGCGGTTGATTTGCGTATTCAATTTGTTCTATTCTTTTGCCTTTTAGAAAGGAGAGCTGGAAGTGGAATTTTGCGGAAGAGACCGAAACTTCTCGGCATAGGGTGGGTGGGACATTGATTTGTACGACTCTGCTTCATTCTCTACGTAGATATGATTCAAAGTGAATTAGGGAGAAAAAGAAGATGCTGGATCAGGCTTTCTTTCTTCTGCATATTCTTCTATTGTCTGGCCAACCTCGCTTGGTCGAGCCGGTCTGCCTCGGTGATCCCACGCATATAAGATGAACATGGAGGCATTCTGCTGTATTGGCATTATGAACTATCTAATAATTGTTTCGATCATGCATCTCTCTCTCCCTTTCTTTTCAATTCGAAAACTGGTCAGAGAGCAGGAATGGAATATGGTAGCAACCATCCGTGGCTCTATGTTTTACCATCAAGGATTGCTGTTTGATATGCTGTGAATCACGGTCACGAGGTTTCTATGCACAATAGAAGAAGGCTCGTTCAAATCATAATGGAGCTTTCGCAAAATTTCCAGGGGCGGGTGATAGGATCTTTGTATCGTATTCTAGAGAATTCTCGGCATAAATGCCAATAGTTTGTGGACGGGAGATGCGATATTGGCCACTCGATTGGTAGTCGATCAATGGATGTAATAAGAGATTCTCTACTATATAAAGGGTGTTTTCTTCTTATTTATAGCTATCCAAACAATCTCCTTCTCATTTATATTCATCCAAACAATTAAGTAATACAAAGAGTTCTATGTCAGTGCTTTCTGTCAGAGCTTTTCCTCTCAATTCTCTCTACAATCTGGGTGAGCGAGCGCGTTCCCAAACAACCATATTGTGACAAACATGATGATCCGGGTGAGCGAGCGATTTGTTCCCAAACAACCATACTGTGACAAACATGATGTATTGGAAATTTGATTTGTTACCACGCCAATCTGGTGAAAAAAATTAGTCTCAAGAAAATATGTTAAAAGTTATAGTCTCAAGAAAATATGTTCATCAAGTGAAAAAATGGAAAAAAAATTCCGTTGCCGGGAATCGAACCCGGGTCTCCTGGGTGAAAGCCAGATATCCTAACCGCTGGACGACAACGGAATAATTGTTAGATTCAGCATAATATTTACTATTAAACAACTTATATCTACCTTTCTATTATAATAAAATCATATTTATTTGTTTTAGATTTCGGTGTTATCATTAATATCTTCGAGTACCTGCCTCTTGACCACGTATTTTTATGTAATGTTTGGAAAGGAAATCGCTATCTTTACGGTAGTGCCATGGCTAAGCCTTACCTTGTCTCGCTTTCTTCACTTTTATAATTTACCCCACTTCTTTTGGAATTCCTACGACCGATGGAATCAAAATAATTACGAGTTGTTAAAAATTATTTACAATATCAGAGGACTTTGTAGAAGATGTACGTCATGGCTCCGACTTCTCCTCCCTTTTTCTTTATCCAACTGCGTTTTTCCGACTCGATAACCCGCAAATCCGCCCGAGCAAACAAAGATGAGTGCTTCCTTATTTCTAATCTGTAAAAAGACCGATATAACCCGATCCAACTTGTAAATCTTCTATTAGGTTTGACAAATATATATATATATATCTTAAGACGAAATTCTTGCATATTAAAGGTAAGACTAATTTGTTTAAAGGAAGTAATGCTTAAAAAATGATCGGGTCGGATATTGATCAATAAGATCTCGACCCATTTAAAACAGCCCAATTCATGATCCTGATCGAATTGAGCTGCAAACCCAAAATAAAATTACGAACCCGACCCAATACGCCCAATCCCCGGTTCCCAGTTTTCCCCTTTTGCCGAAGAAATCCCATCGCATCTCGTTCATTCACTTATTGTGCTTCCGAAAGCTAATTTTGTGCTTCGTCCTTATGGTTCAGAAGCTGTGTTTGTAAAGAACGAAACCTCGTGCGTCCTTGGCGAAAGATCGATTTGTATATTCACATGTGTATGTATTTACCTCGTTTATCATCTCGTACGATTAAAAAAAAAATTAGAATACGGTCCGGTACAGCTTCTACGGGGAAAATATCGCATTTGATCAGTAAAGAATCGGATGGGCAAAGAGCAATTATTTGGATCGAAATCAATGCCTGAAAAATCATGTAGTTAACAGTAGATCTTGGAAAGAAGAGGTACATGGCAGAATATTTAGACTCATTCCAACCTAAAACCCCAAGGGAATTTTTTCCCATACTCTTTTAACTTATGGTGAAAAACGAAAGGTGGGAAAAAAAAAGAGGCTAGATATAAATATATTACACCTATATAAATATAAGGAGGAAGGCTTTTACAACTAAATATAAGGACAAGTTCTTCAGCTACACCACCATTCCTTATTCTGCCTTATATATAACACCTAACAATAGAGTTCTACCACACTTCAGGTGCTCCCACCAGGGTAAACACAGCCATTGTAACCTGCAATTCAGACATTCAGTTCAAATAAGCAATAACCCAAAACTGAGATGAACTCATTCCACATGACTAACACAGTAGGGAAATTGACATTCTATCTGTCGAATCGCATGCTATAGATACATTGCTGGCTCTGGCTCGTTTTCTAATAACTCGAGTTTTCGGGATTAATGTTTTATCTCGCATGAATCAGAGCATAGATCATGAGTTCAAACTTGGGCAACCCCCTTGTATTTATTCTATCTGTTAAGTCCATGGCTTGATTCTTAATAGCTTAAAGTTCTGGAGAAAACGATTTGTAGCAAATACACTTGCGAAACGAAGGCCATTTTTAGTGGAGAGAAAAACTTGATTGAGGTCATGCATAATAATTAGGAGAAGTATATGCATCTCGCATGAATATGCACATGTCTAGAAGGGCATAAGATACTAAAGATACATGGATTGGTGTTCATTCGCACATGTTCAGGAATTAGAATGTCTAGGTTAAGTGTGAGTACTCATAGAGTTATGCTACGGAAGACTTACTAGGATTGTTGGTTGTGAGTGCTGCCGTTTGAGAGAAATCGCAGTTCCAAGGGTTCTTGCCAGCGATTTGGTAGTAGAGGTTCATGGCAAAAGCTGCATGTGATGCTACGGTGTTCGGATCGAAGCAAGCGCCCCCCGGCTGGATCGGACTGCAATCAATGTTCTGGCTGCAAGCATAGTCGAGACTTGCTTGCAATTGAGTGTCGGAAACACCAGATTTGGGAACACACCAGCCCATTCCTGTTGGTTTTGGGGTCGGAGTCACTGGTGCTGTTGGAGAAGCTGGGGTCTGAATGACAGGAGAAACTTTGAGAATCAGTAAGTGTTAATTTCCGTGTATAAAAACAAGGCAACCAGGAATGGATTACTCTTTTAAGCACCCAATATCCACCATACTGTCCTTAGAAATAAAGTACTGTATGCATAGATGTCCTTAGAAATAAGTAGGTGGCTCTGAATGTTTGTATTCAAAGGATCTTTATTAAGTGGAATTCAACTCTCCCAAATTCTGAGCCAAAAACCAAATTGAAAAAAGAAAGAAAAACCTCCAAATCCTAAGGATTCTTATTGAAAGTGCCTTGCAGGGTCGACAGAGCACAAATCATGTGTGTGATAGTAGCTTTGTGCCAGACTAGAACAGAGCTAGATGATTTCTGTTAAGTTTTATTTCGCTGCCTATTAATCTCCTGAAAGCCTATTGCACCTTTTTGTCTCCCGTAACAAAGGTCAAGACTCATACTTTCCATTATTTCAGACTTGGATTGCAAAGCAATATGCATACCACACCTCTTATGTCGAATGTTTGATACAGCACGATTCCTATATCGTCTAATAAATCCTGCCAAAATGAATGACCACAATGGCCTAAAGGAACCACAATTACCTGGCTAGTCTTCGAAAGACCAATGTCATATGCCATGGTCAGATCAGGCTTGAACAGTCCAAACGATCGTTCAGAAGTAGGACCTGGTTTCAAATCCTCGTCATAGAGCGCAAAAATGTATGTATCCACGGACTTGCCTGGCATCAGTGGAGTGCCAACCAACGATCTAAGGTGGGCAACCAAATTGCCGTTGTAGGCCTTAGCATTCTCTACGCTAGGACCGACCTCATTGCTGTCGCCATTGTATGGCCATCCTGTCTCCGCGACCACAATTTCAATGTCCTTGTAACCCAATGCCTTTAGGGCAGAGTAAACAGCATCAACCTGCAGATTGTGATTTTGCTCATTTATTAAGTGAAATCACGTTGTTCTTCAGATAAAAGAACGTGGAACATGTCAGATAGCTAGTCGATGAGATCTACCCTATCCCCTTGACTACATTTTTGCCCATATTATCGAAGGGGCTTGACATTGAGTAGTCCATCAGTCAATTTTTTAAGGTCCACTTATGTACATGGCCAAAAGATGTTTGAAGGGTTTTGTCTGACATTGTTCCTCCGGACAGCCTGTCAGCCCGTTACCAGTCGCAACAAATCGCATCAAGTAACTTTCCAAGGTTCCCATCACCTCACGGCACAAGATGATCACCTTTCTAAGGAGATGAGCTAAGCAAAGTGCAGTTATTACTTTATCAATTTGTAGTAGTGCTGGTATGTATGCTAATATATCATGGGCCTTTATACCACCAGAATCAGATGCTTTTTTCAACAGATAAGATGAAAAAGGTTGACGACAAAAATGCCTGAATGGAAGTCTACAGTAACACATAAGCACCACAAATAACCATTTCAAGAAGTTGGAAGGTTTGAGTCATCAGTTCTTCTCAGAAACAAACTTTTTCAGCCAGAACACTCTAACCTCACCGTTAAAACGCCCCAGAATAGGGAAGAGAAAATTAAAGCGTCTCTCTTGCCGCCTTCTGCACCCATATATACAGGAGAAGAAATAAAGCATCTCCTCATTTCATCACAAGTACATCTAAACTACGAAGGAAACTATTATTTCATGGTTAAGGAGTGAAAGATCAATAAGTACTGTGAAATTTGGACACAATAAGGCGGTAAACCGGGCAAGCTATGCACTATGACACCAGCACAGTACATATAGAAGCAACAAATCTCAGTTCTATGGGACCACATTGCTAGTAGAGAACCCAACCTAAACGAAGAACGGGTGGTTGTGGACTCGCTTTTTCTAAGTCTACTCTGAAAGAATTCATTCATTGCTCAGTTGAGGCCCACCATTTCTAAAAGATTGACTAAGACTCCACCTGTAGAAAGTAAATGTCTTAAACAGGCCCCATCTATTTGAGAACAAAGCAGATCGAAAGTTCTTAATTAGCTCGCCCCGAGCCCGAACCACAAATTGGACGAGCATGGACAGATAATTTACTTTGTCGGGTCGAACTCGCCCGCAGATGCTTGCTTGGATCCGCCAAGGCCCAATCATCTTTAAAAAAATTAAAATTTTTGCAAATAGATCGAGCCCGAACTTAAACGAGTTGAACTCGGACTCGGTTTCGGTATCGAGCCGTGGACAACCGAGTCGAGCTCGACTGGACTCGGGCTACACCATCAGGCCATAGCCAGCGGGCATAAGAGAGAGGAAAGAAGAAAGAAAGAATCAAACGTCAATGCATTTGACTGTTCGACGCATACACGCAGCACAGCACAAGTGCAGAAAAAACATACTAAGAAAGAACAAGTGGTGTCAAGCAGAGATGGGCCGAGAGAGAACTCCCTCGCAGCCAGGCCCAGATACCAGGAAGAAAAAACCAAGAAGACAGACAGATATGGAAACCAAACCTCACCTGAGCATCGAACATGTTCATGTACTTGATCCCGGTCCCGGAGTCGACCCGACCCGCGTTGGGCTGGAACAGGCAGAACGCCAGCGTCTCCGGCCTCGGGTCGCTCTGGTACGCGAAGAACGGGTACGGGTTGATGGCGAGGGGCGACCCGTTCTCCCGCTGGAACTCCAGCAGGTCCCTCAGCCGCCCCTCGAACGACGGGTGGAACAGGCCCGACGACGGCGGGTCGGACTGGCTCAGCAGCGACATGGCGTGCACCGACGACACCCTCACCTTGCCCCCCAGCCCGGCGGCGGTGATGGCCCCCTGCATGTTCCGCATCGCCGGCAGGAGCTGCGATATCAAGTTCTCGTCGTTGGACATCAACACCTGCAAAAACAAAAACATAAAAAGAAAATTGCATCCTTTTCAGTCCTTTTCTTGATGCCAGCTCCATCAAAAAGGGAAAAGGAATAGCATCATCCATCACATCGTTCCCACCCACCAACAAAGCCAGGTGAAAAAAACGAAGGGCCTTTACGCCCGTTTGGCTGCATCATTTGCGCCAATTAGGATCAGTGTTCGAGTTTGTGCTCGCGTGTCGTGTCGTGTTGGTGTCAAAATCTTGAAGTGAACTTAAGCTAAATGCATTTCGAATGATGACTTCAATCCATATCAACACTTCTTGAATTACAGCTCTCCTTGAGCCTGTGAATCTTGGAATTGGAAGGGGTTGCGCTTTGGTTTTCGGTTTCATCGGAACAACACAGATTGAAACCGACCCAAGAGAGAGCTGTGCGGGATTCACCTCGTTGCCCACCGTGACGAGGGTGATGTCGCTGGCGGGATAAAACGGGAGGATGTTGGCGCCGACCCACCGGGCGGCCGCGGCGGGATCGGACGCCAGCGACGGTATGTCGCCGTTGGCCGCCCCGATCACGATCCCGATCCCCGTGTTCGCCAGCGCGCTGATGATCCCCGGATCGGCGCCGTACAGCCTGACCTGCCCGATCGTCGTCGACGCCAGGAGCTTCGCCGTGGACTCCGGCGGCGGGAGGTTGTCGGCGGACTGCCCGTAGTTCACCCCGACGAACGACTGCGAAACTGCAGAGACACAAAAAACAGGGGGCGGCAGGAAAGAATTACCACCATAATTAGACACATTCCTCAGCTCCCTCGCTCGACTCCGTCACGACGGGACAGCTCCCAGCAGACACAATCGAATTGCCGGGAGCGGAAACGGGAAGGAACCCGCCTCGAACCCCGCGAATCTGGACACGACGAGCGAGAACCTCCGGCACCCATTTCTCGCAAGGCTCGACTCGCTCCACAAACCAGACAAGATTCAGCTCAAAACGCTTGCAAATTTGGCTACTCAACTAGTGAAGAATCTACCTACCCACCCACCCACACACACACACAGAGATGGTAAGAGAACACTTACAGGCGAAGGGAGAAGCGTGGAGGAGGAGGAGGAGCAGGGCAAAGAGAGAGGAGGGGATGGAGAGAAGTGAAGCCGCCATGGATGCTTTGTTGGATGAGCTGAACTGAGGTTGAGAGAGGTGAGCTGGATACGGGGGAGCTGAGCGTGAGCGTGCGTGCGTGTGCGTCCCAGCGTTTTTTGAAAAGCGGTACAAATAGAGCTCGAGCACGAGAAGTTAATAATTGAGATAATTGCGCGAGTGGCCCCAGCATTTTAGTTGAATATGCAATGTAGTCCTTAAATATTTCATTTGTTTAATACGGTCCCTAAACTTCAGCCCGACATGCAATATCGCTGTAGTCTCTAAAATTTTGTTATATGTACAGTTCAATTCAGTTCATATACTATATGAAAATATCCAATGTTATATTTCAATAGGGTTAATACCACGAAAAACCCTAAACCGGTACACCTATGATAAATTTATCCCAAACTATTTTTTTGACCACAAAAAATCCCAAACTGGTCCACCCGTGACAATTTTACCCGGAACTAATTTTTTTACCACCAAAAACCCCAAACTGATATACCTGTGACAATTTTACCCCGAACGAATTTTTTTACTATAAAAAACTCCAAACTGGTACACCCTTGACAAATTTACCCTCCGTTAGTTTCCATTAAATTTTGCTGTCAAATTGCTAAGTTTGATAACACGTGGTAATTGATGGGTATACCAGTTTGGGGTTTTACCCTTCTGTTTGTTACAAGTTTACCAATTTATGATTTTTCGCGATATTTTTCTAATTTAACGGATACTAACGGAGGGTAAATTTATCATAAATGTACTAGTTTGGAGTTTTTAGTACTCAAAAAAAATTAGTTTGGGATAAAATTGTCACAGGCGGATCAATTTGGGATTTTTGGTGGTAAAAAAATTAGTTCAGGGTAAAATTATCGCAGGTGTATCTGATTGGAGTTTTTCGTGATATTAACCCATTTCAATAAAATAGAGTTCACATAAATTACGTTGAACATTTTCATATAATGTATGGACGAAATTGAACATGTATCGAAAGTTCGTGGCTCATATTGAACAGGTAAATGTTCGGGGACAATATTACATGTTAAGTTAAAGCTCATGGAAAGTTCGGACACTTTTCTTGTCGTTTTCCCCGAATAAATGCACGTGAGATGTTAAAAATAAAAGTAAGAAATTGAGAAGCGAAGACGAGCGAAGTGGAGGAAAGTAATAACGGTAAAGAGAGGAGAAGGCAGATGAGGTGGGGAGCAGTTTCGGTGAGGAAAAGGTGTTAATTTAATTATAGAAATTATTCTTTTTCTATTTTTTTTATCTGACTGTTTTTTTTTTTATTGGGGAGGGGTGTGGGTCAAGGGCAGGTGCCCGTTGACTTTGACGCGGCGGGCGCTAGCGTGGCGTGACCGAAGGGGACGTGTCCGCCGGGGGCAGTTTCGTAATTTAGGACCGAATCTAGGGGTTAGGGGTGTGCATGATCCGAGTGAGTGGTTCCCACCCCGGAACCGTGGACCGTCCGCTACAAGACCGGTTCTAAAAATTGGAACCGAGAACCGCCCATCGGTTCCATGGACCCGCTCGAAAACCAAACCGCCGGTCTGATCCGGTTCTTGGGCACGTCTATGGAACCGATCTCAGCAAATTTTTCTAGACAAATAAAAAAAAATCTGTGGACCAATATCGGATCAACGGAACAAAAGGAAAAGAACATAACTTTTCATACAATTCCGACACTATGATCGATTATATTAACCACATCATCCGTAAATCAGTGGGTACCCATTAATTATTGAGAAAAATGACCAAAGTATCCCAACTACACAAGAGCTTTAGACATGATAACAAATTTTCTTCTTTTTTTTAAATTTTTTTGGTCAAATTTTTAATTAAAAATTAAAAAAATAAAATATATTATTATTATATTACCGGTCCGGTCCCGTCCAGATGGGCAGGTGGGCGGTTCCACACTGAGAACCGGGAACCGGCCCAAACAGTACCGGTTCCAAAAAATTGAAACCGAGAACCGGACCAGTTCCCCTGGGAACCACCAGTTCCGGGCAGTTACGAGCGGTCCGGGTGAGTCTCGATTCTTTTGCACAACCCTACTAGGGTTTGTTTGAAAACCGTGGCTGGTTTTACCGTTTTCGTGCCCCCCCCCCATAATTCTCCTCCAAAATTCCCAAATTTTCAATTAAAAAAAAGAAAAAAAGCGGAAAATTATAAATTTTTTTTGGAGAGTGAGGTGAAATTCGATAAGAAATTAAAAATGGGAGGGAAAGAAAAGAGAGTTTTAACATTTTAAGAAATCGTATACTTTGCATATTCCATTACATGTTTATTATGGAATTTCAAAGGATCTCGCAAAAAAGCTCATAAATTTCACGACGCTCTCGCCCGAAATATGCACTTTCTGTTGTCATCGGTGTTCCGTTCGAAATCGCGGACGAATTTCCTGCATACCGCTCTAAGTTATATGCAGGAAAACACCGTTCGACCCGGGTGGCTTGTCCAGTGGATCCCCGGGCGAATTGCAGGGATTTTCATACGCCGATTCGGATGTCCCGTGCAGCGCGCGCTCCTCGAACCCCGGCTTTTCCCGAAACACCATGAATCCCAAGAATCGAAAGTGCCCTTTTCTTTCTTACAAAGAAAAGGGGGCCCTTTCATTTGGGGAATTTGAATGTACAAAATCAAATTGGTACATGTTCTTCTGTTTCCAAAACATTTTTTTTCCTTGTGTGGGACTGGACAAGATTCCAATGGGAACACAAGACTTTTCGCAGGCCTTTCCCCTATGGGTCGTTTCGTTTCTTGGTCAACCCAGCTTGAGGGTTTCCTAACCAAGGACAAGATCGAGGAAGGTGGGAATTTAAAGCCTCTTTGAATGAAGTTGGTGTGGGGTGTGCGCTTGTGCGGTTCTTTGTCTAGGGACTGTCTTTTCCCATGGTTGTAGTGTTTTGCTCGAGCGCAACATGATGTTCTGCGTAGGTTGGGTGGATTGCATACGTCGAGAAGGGTGGATTGCATACCTAAAGTTCTTCTATGGACATTCGATCGAAATGGACCATACGCAGATGATTTTTCTGCACCCGTTTATTGAGAATGATCCATTTGCTTCGGCGCAAAGAAGAAGAAATATAGAAGGGGAGATGGACCGTAGCCGGTGATTCGGAGGGTTAAAAGTCACACCCATCAAGCTCGAGTTTTGTCCTCGACCCTTTCCCTCTCAAGTGTCGCGGTTTGAATTGAAACGCGTGTACGATCAATCCGTGAACGAGGTAGCAATCGCTAGTAAGACCTTAAAGCCGGAGATTTGACTCTCGATCTCACTTTGCCAAGTCAAGGCGAACGATACCACCTCTAAAATTTCTTCCTTTCTTTCTTTCTTTCTTCATCCCAAAACCTACTTAATTTGATAATCGAGATTTGATGTGTCCACCTTACACGATGGCTGACTAATTGAATCTTAAATCTACCTACTCTAAAGTGTATGATTTGATGTTATCATCGGTGTTCCGGTCAAAATTGATGACGAATTTCCTGCATATCACCCTAAGTTATATGCAGAAAACACCGTTCGACCTAGGTGGCTTGTATGGCCCGTCAATCCACAACGGAACCCCGGGTGATTTGATAGGATTTTCATATGCCGATTCGGACGTTCCACGCCGCACGCGCTCCTTGAACCCGGCTTTTGCGAAACACCAAGAATCGAAAAGTGTCTTTTCTTTAGGGTTAATATCACCAAAAATCTCAAACTGGTACACATGTGATAAATTTATCCTAAACTAATTTTTTAACCATTAAAAATCCCCAAGCTGGTACACCTGTAACAGTTTTACCCTCGATTAATTTCCGTTAAATTTTACTGTCAAATTGCCGAATTGAATGACACGTGACAAATTGACGAGTACGCCGATTCAGGGTTTTATCCCTCTGTTTGTCATAAATTTACCCGTTTGTGATTTTTCGTAGTATTAATCCAACTTAACGGATGGTAAATTTGTCACGAGTGTGTCAATTTAGGGTTTTTGATAATCAAAAAATTAGTTTTGAATAAATTCGTCATATGTGTATCAATTTGGGGTTTTTGGTGATCAAAAAATTAATTTTGAATAAATTTATCATAAATGTATCAGTTTGGGGTTTTTCATGTGAGAAGAAGAAAAGGGACCTCTTTTCGAATTTGAATCTACAAATCAAATTGAGTCCACGTTCTTCCGTTTCCAAAACAGTTTTTTCTTGTGTGTGGGACTGAACAAGATTCTAAATGGGAACACAGACTTTTTGCAGGCCTTTTCACTACCAAGTATAATCCGGTTCTCCTCTGGACCTGCCAAAAGCAAAGAGTTCGATTTCTTGGTCAGCCCTTCTTGAGAGGTTTCCCAACCAAGGACGGATCGAGGAAAGTGTGGGAATTCAAGCTCTCATCGAATGAAGTTGGTGTAGAGACCATCTTTCTCGTGGTTTTCAGTGTGTTTTGCTCGAGTGCAACATGATGTTTTGCATGGATCGGGCGGATTGCGTATGCCTAGAAGGGTGAATGGCGGCCCGAGGGCCGGAAGTTCCGTATGGATATATCATCAGATTACTAATACTGAGCATTTTAATCTAAAGTTCTTCTATGGACATTCGATTGAAACGGATTGTATGCAGGTGATTTTTCTACGTTTGTTTATTGAATATGACCCGCTCGCTTACCTGGCCGAGCCCAAAAAAAAAAAAAAACAAAAGAAGCTTTGCAAAGAAAATGAGCTGTCGGCCATGAATTTACATGGTTCGAGCTTTAACCCATGATCATCGGTTTCGTCTTCTTCCTTCGTTGCCCGTCGATGCCTCCGTTACTTTTTACAAAGCGAAGGACGAAAAACTCTCACATTCGCCCGAGTTAGAAACCCTATCAAACTCGAGTTTCGTCCTCGACCCTTTCTCTCTCTCGCTTGATTGCGCAGCTCGAGAAGCTTAACCATTTCCCTCTCGATTTGAATTGCAACCCGCGTACGATCAATCCGCCGACGAGGCGGTAATCGCCAGTAATGCCATAAAGCTCGAGATCCGACCCTCGATCTCGCCTTGCCACGTCGAGGCGGACAACACCATCTCTAAATTCCCTTTCCTTCTTTCCAGAAAGCCACCTAATATACCGTAATCAAGATCGAGATTTGACGTGTCCACCTAAACGATGCTGACTAATTGAATCCTAAATCTACCTAATCTAAAGTGTGTGATTAGAGGCAAATCTCTTGCCTTGCCTTTTTCCTAGAATCGAGCAGGTCGTGCACTAAATTCGCTGACGTGGCGTCATCCCATTGGCCCGAAAGTTGCGTACGCGTGCTGAGGACGGTGGAAAAAGGGCCGACACATTTTTCTTTTCCCTTTGCACACGTCGTTAGCCTTTTGAAGGACTTCCTTAAACGGGCCGAGCTTTTGGATGGAGACAAACTTTTTGGACCGACAACTTCTTTTGGTAGGTTTACATTAAAGCATGAAATATACATTGTACATCCAAAATATTGCATGAATATGTTAATATGTTGAATTACACGGTATGATGTAGAATTCTGGTAAAATTTAAAATCGATGATTTGAAAAATATTATCCAAAATGTGATCGCTTTTATCGATTATAGAAATGAACGAACGGACGATAACGATTTTCATCGTTCGCGATAATTAAAAAGAAACCACTTTTTCATCGACCGATTATTTCAAGCGATAGTTGTTAGGAAAAAGAATGCTCATGTTATTCATTTTTCCGTGAAATAAATAGAGCCTATAAACAAGAGATGGTTTGTTTGTTTAGATGGCTCGTGTGCTAATTGTCCCGCTCACGCACCGTAATTTGTACCGCTTGTATCATGAAATTAGTGAGTCTTGAGTTATCGGGGCATATTGAAGGACCGTGATAGGTCGTGCCATTTCGCGGAGGACGGTGTTGACTCAATAGAGAGTTTCGCTGAGTAGTCACGCTAGCATTTAAAATTGGGAAAGTGCGCCTTTTTTAATTTAGGAAATCATCTAATATTTGCAAATTAACGGCATAACGAGATATTTTATGAAAATTTCGGGAACTCGAGGTGTTATAAACTGACTTGGGATTTTGTACAATTCAAGACGCTACACCCAAAATTACTCTTTTTTTTTTATAAAACAGAGCGAGCGGGTTTTTATTTTTATCTCCGTAGTAGTAAAATTAGACAATGAATTTGTGAAATTTGCCTTTCTTTGCGATACCCTTTTCACCTTTTCGACTAGTATGTGTCAAAATTTGGAGGGTTGAACTTTTGGAAAGATTAAGGTCCACATGATGATGAGCCGATTGAAAACCTCAATAGTAGCAATCCCTTTCACTCATGTGGATTTTCAATTTGATTTGGTCTCATCTTAATCCATAAAGTTAACGAGGTGTCTCGTCACTTCTAAATCGACTACTCATGCGATTTTTTCTTTTTTTTATTTAGAACAATGGCTCGAAAAAGAAAAAAAAAAAAAGAAAGAAGAGAAGCGGGCCGTAAAATCGGCTTTTTTCTTTTCGCGAAAGTCATAGCAAATCCCGTAACTGCTCGTACCAGAAAATGAGTTATCGTAATTCCTCGTCGTTGAATATGTTGCGACGATGAAAAACATATTCACCGATCACATCATCCACAATTACCCGAATCTCGGGACGTTTTTCCCGATCAATCATAAATTCTTTTTTTACTGAGATAGGTAAATCAATAGTGCTCCTCCCTCATATCACGAGAAGATCTCAAACGAAAGACCCCGAAGTATCGCGTCGGCTGCAAAGGCGTCGGATAGGCCGCGGTTTTCCTCCGGTCGGGATCGCGGGGGGAACTTCTCTTCCGGCGACTCTCCCGATTGACGGGTCGCGCCGCGTACATGGACCGTGCCGGTGTCTGTTTCGTCCGGCACAATAGCGAAGAAGACTAAGAAGAAAAAGGAGCAAAGCAGAGAAAGAAAGGTCAAGCTGGCCAGCGCGAGCGGCATGGCCCGCGGGCGATAATGGGGGGCATCGTGTCCCCATAAAGAAACGAAACGAAAAGCAGAACTTCTCCCACACGTTCACCTTCTTATATGCAAGAAAAAAAAAGGCTCCATCACATGGCCACCCCCATCTCTCTCTCTCTTTCTTTCTTTCCATGCCCCATCGTTTCACACACATTGACATGATTGGAGTCATTTGAATCCTGGTCACTGTGTTGTCGCTTGAAAGAACGCGTTGGACTTAATGGGTACTTTGTCCAAACGGATAATTACCGAGCAAATGCCGAATTTACTGTGCGAATGTCGATTCGGTTTGAAAATTCTTAATTCTATCGACGCGGCCCTCAATTTTTGCGCGGAATTCTTGTGCAGCCAGTCTGACCGGTTGCCGTCGAAAATTGCTGATTTGGGGTCCGGTCGTCGCCCGACCATGGACAACTTGCGGATCGAACGGTTTTTTTTTTCCGACGGCAGTTAATCGAAAGGGTTGCGTAGAAATTTCGCTCGAAGGTTTAGGACCATATTGACAAAATTGGAATTTAAGGCTTAATTGATATCCGTACAATAGATTTATGATTGACTTGGTAATGCGGTCCGAAGCCTTTGCGCGAAGTTCTTATGTAACACTTTCTACGTGACATCCAGACATTGCCAACCATCCTACGTGACATACTAACTTGGCAATCCACTAGCGTGGACAAGGGAGCAATTTCCGAGGACAATTAGCTGGAAGGGTTATACAAAAATTTGACGCAAAGTTTTAGGATCGTATTGGCAAAGTTGGAAAGTTTATAAATGAATTGACATCGTGCAATAGATTTATGATTGAATTGGTAATTTTCCACGGAGAAGCAAACGAGGGGGTCGATCCCTTTCCTTTCTTCCTCATAAAAACTAACAAATAAAAATCACATAAGCGACAAATTCGAAACCGACATAACATTAGTAATTATAACATCTGAATTTGGACAACCCATGTATTAGTTATCATGAATTGCAAATTGCATTATCGTTCAAGTTAAGAAAAGTTATAACAACACACCAGATCAAATTAGCCACGACCAAAAAAGCTGATCATTTTCTATATATTACTCTTGCAATTATCTATCCAACTATCATAGATGTATCATAAATTTTCATATTAAACATGCCGTTGCCCGTCGCTTTCCTTATTTTCCTATGCAAATATCATCATCGCACGGCTGTCAAATCTGTCTCTCTATCTCTATTATCCCATCGTGTTTCAGACGCACGACATGATTGATGTGATTTGAATTCTAGTCTTCGAGTGTTGTCACGTGAAGAGTGCACTTTACCACCACTTAAATAACAGCGTTGGAGTTCTTGGACGCGTAGTTTCCAGGATAATTACCGAATCGATTCGAAGCCTATTAAAAAGACGTCAATTTAAATTTAATTTTTTAAAAATTTTATCGATATGGTTCGAAATCTTTGCGCAAAATTTCTATATAGCCCTTCCGGCCAATCGCAATCTACAGTCGCTCACGTGACATCTAGTCATCACTGGTTGTCGTACACAACACGCTAATGTAGACAACCTGTGGCTCGCCGCGTTAGGGATTTTTTGGCGACGATTGGCTGGAAGGGCTACATAGGAATTTCGCGTAAAAGCTTAGGATCACATTAACAAAATTGAAAGATTTAGGACTCGATTGGCATTCGTAGAAAAAAATTAAGACTAAATTGGTAAATTGTTGTTGTTATTTTGAGAAGCGAAGTGGGGGGGGGGGGCGATTCCTTTCCTTTCTTCCTCATAACAAGCTAATAAATAAAAAATTAAATAAGGATAACTGATATAATACTGGTAATTATAATACATGAATTTGGACAACCTATGTATTAGTTATCATGAATTGCAAATCGCATTAACCTTTCAGCTGACAAAAGTTATAGCAGCACACTAGATTAAATTAATCGTGACCAAAAGCTTATCATTTTTCTATCTATGACTCTTGCGGTTATTTATCTAACCATCATTGATATATACTAAATTTTCGTATTGAATATGCCGTTATAATTAGCCCGTTGCATTCCTATTTTCTTACCGCGAACTTCAATGATCTTATTGCATTCCATTCCCGTTATTCGGCAAACGAAGACAATGGGATTCTCGTTTATTCCATTCCATCGTAGCGAACACAACATAGGTGTACTCGCTCGAGACAACGGCCCGCCCCTAACTCTGCTCGCCATATCGGGCCTTGTCCATTTTGAGGGGCAGCATATCTCGCATGGGCCCAGTCCTTTACTTCAACGAAACTTGGCCCAAAAGGCAAGGGTCAAGTTGTGTTCCTTCAGCGTGGAAATGGAAGTTGATTGAACAGAAAACCAAGAAGGATCTTCCCCGTATGTTGTCTTTGCCATACATTTCATTCAATTTGGATGCACAGCAGGAAATTCCCAGTCTCTTCCGAGCCGACAAAGTTCACAGGGGCTTTGTCGAACGAAAAAGGGAGAATTTTCCAGCATTCACATGTGAAATACATTAGAATCAAGACAAGAGATACAAGATTGGTGTTATATACATGTTGAATTTATCCACGGAATCTGTTTCTTGTATGAATTGGCTTGCGCTCCAAGATGGTGAAACCGTGAGTCCAGCAATATGCATCATCTCTGCCTCGATCTATTAAGATTAATGTCATGTGACACGACCCCCTTCGATGGAAGTGGATCTCTCTCTTGCGATGGCCGGTGTTCCTGCAATCATGTGGAGATAACTCACTGACCGAGATTTTACAATTGAATGAAGATTAGCCAAGGTAAGAGCTTATCAGACAGCAAAGTTTTGCTAGAGGAAATCGATACTGCTATAATGTACTTGAGTTGCCTCTCCTGTGGCAGTGCAGTGAACTCTCAAGCAACCGAGTAAAGTGAATACTTAAAACAATTCAGTCATGATGCGTCACCTTTGTTAGCAAAGGCACATTTTACCCAACAGTATCAGATTCACCATCAACTTCCTCGTACTATTCTCCTATAAAGTGTTTCTCTTTGAGTCGTTAGTGGCTAAGATGCTGCAGAAAGTTCAAATCCCAACAAAGCATACGTGAGGGAACACGATGCAAGATGCGAGGCTTCACGAGGCAATATTGCACCAGAGGAACATGTGCATTATGCATTCATGGTAGGAAATTGGTGACGGCACGAACTTTTAGTGAAGATAAGAACTTACAGCACGGAAAGGGAAATCATCCGTCTCGAGCATGTGAACAATTTGTCCCATCTTCGGTCGTTTGGTGGCGTCTAAGTCTATACAGCGCAGACAGACCAACAAAACCCTCTTCAGAGCTCTAGGAGGGGGCTGAACTGCGATCAAGGGATCAACAAGATCTTCCTCGCGATGACTCGCTACCATTCCCTTAACCCAGTCGACCAAGCTCATCTGTCCAACACGCAACAGAGACCTCCCGAAGTCAAGTAAGGTTTATAGGTCATTACGGAAAATTATCCTAGTGAGCAATATATATTCACCTCTGCTGCTGGTCTGGAATAGTCAATTGGAGTTCTTCCCGTTACTATCTCCATCAGTAAAACCCCAAAACTGTAGACATCACTCCATTCATTAAGCATGCCCGTGCTTGCGTATTCAGGAGAAACGTAACTGCAAAGACAATGAGAAGTCACTCAACTTCTTTACAGTATGAGCTGCAAGGGTAGACCGGAATGTATAATCCTTTAAACTTGATGAAGAAGTGTTTAGAGAAGAACGAACCCGAAAGTGCCCATTACACGCGTAGTCACGTGGCTAGCCTCAGACCCCAACAGTTTCGCGAGGCCAAAATCTGATATCTTGGGATTCCATCCTTTGTCCAGAAGAATGTTGCTAGATTTTATATCCCGGTGCACTACTTTCGGTTCTAAACCTTCATGCAAATAGGCTAGCCTGAGAAGAAAATCAGATCACTGAAGTAAAACAAGAAAGTCAGAAACCAAAGTTGAAGCGGCAAAACGCTCTTTCAAATAAAAATGCCTCGAGTTCTATGCCCATTGGGTTTAAATTTCATTTGCTTTTGCAAATTATAGGTCCGTCCAGAAGACTCTCTGTCTTTGTGCTTTTCAATTGTCACTCCTGATAACTGCCATGGCCTAATACCGAGGGAGTAAAACCAATGAAATGAAAAATACATGATGCAATTGATACAAACACCATGGCTGCTAGCGATTTAAAGCACATCAAAGTGAAGGCAGACTTTCATAAAACCAGTATAACAGAAAGATTCGGAGGTAACAGTAGCACACACCCTTTAGCTGTTCCAACTGCAATTTTCATCCGAATGTCCCATGTCAAAGGGCTAACAGGTCCAACATCACCATGCAACCATTGCTCCAAATTCCCATTATCAATGTATTCATATACGAGCATCCTGAGGTCATGAACACTAGTTTCAATGGGGGCCTCAATATAGAACTCTGCCTCATGGAAAAAGTTTCTGTAACGCAGATTGGCATTACCTTTTAGAACCCTCTGCACAGTAACCAACCAGCCCAACCAAATTCTTATGTCTTACTTTACCTATGGCTTCAACTTCCACCTTGAACTCCTTCTCCGCCTGACCCCTGAAAACAAGTAACTAGGTTTGGCTTTCATTCATTAAATTGCGGTTCTATCACACCATCACAAAACCAAAACGTTGTAAAAGTCGTATGTTGATGAGCTTCAGAAACTATGGTCCTTGGCCTCATGGGTCAAATGCAACATGACTTGCCAAGAAACGGATGCAAGATCCATGATACATGGGGTGGTCAGTCAACATCTCCAGGACTCAAAGATCCATGTGATGACACAGAAGAATTAACTACATTTGCACAGGATCCAAGGACTAAGAAGACTTGCAATAAATTACTCAGCATTCAATCTACTTGGCCTCTCTAATGTCACTACTACAACAAGACAGAGAGAAACTATTAGAAAAGTGTCTGAACGCGTGCTCAACAGTACTGGTTAACTTGTTAAGCTGTCGCGTTAGTGCCTTACCTAATCACCCACTTGACATATGAATTATGTCGAATTAATTATATAGGATGAGCATTCTAAGCATTCGTTAGTACCACCCATTTTAAAATTAAGACAACTTTATCATTTCGATTGTGCAAATTACCAGGATCTTTTGACTAAGAACAGGGCAAATGCAAAAGCACACGCGTATAGGTACAGAAGATGCACATGGTTCTGCCTCTATCTTCTTCTTACGTGCAGAAGAAGTTTCCAGGCTTGAAAAAACACCAACTTTAGGTCTAGATCCAAATTTGCTCTGAATTTATTTTTCGTTTCAGAAAAAATCTCAAACTTTAGATTCAGTCCCAAATTTACCATAAACTTTTTTTTGTCTAAGAAAAAATCTCAAATTTTAGATTTAATCTCAAATCTATCTAGAATTTTTGTTTTGTATAAAAAAATCACAAACTTTTAATCTATTTTCAAATCTACCCTCGTGATTACTTATCAATAACAAAACCACATCGGCAAAGTGACACAAAAAATCATCTTCAAAATGACACTGAGAAAAGACTAACGACGATTTTTGGACAAATGGCTAATGTGAGTAGATTTGGGACTATCACAAACTTTTAATCTATTTTCAAATCTACCCTCGTGATTACTTATCAATAACAAAACCACATCGGCAAAGTGACACAAAAAATCATCTTCAAAATGACACTGAGAAAAGACTAACGACGATTTTTGGACAAATGGCTAATGTGAGTAGATTTGGGACTATCATAAAAATCGATAATTTTTCTCCATAAAAAAAATGTTTGGAGTAGATTTGGGACTACACCTCAAATTTAAAGATTTTTTTTTTCAGACAAAAAAAAAAGTTCGAGACGGAATCGAAAAACCTAAACCGGAGATTTTTTAAGAGAATTAGGGCAGGAAAGTTTTATGTGCTGAAACTTTCACGGAAACTCTTCGTTTCCCGGAAAAGACACAGAAAGCGAGAAACGGAAACCGCGGCGTTGATGGGTATGGATGCGTACTTCTTGTTGAGCAGGTTCTTCACGGCCACCGCGGAGCCGTCGCTCAAGACGCCGCCGTACACGACGCCGTAGCCTCCTTCTCCGACCACGCTCTCCTCCGCGAACCCCCGCGTCGCGATCTCGAGCTCCCTCAACCCGTACCACCGCCCCCACCCCACGTTCCTCCGCGCCTCCCCAGCCGCCGCCGCCGCCGCGGCCGAGCTCCTCCCCCTCCGGCGGCCGGGCGCGTCCGCATCGCTCGCTCTCCTCGCCTTCTCTCCTCCTCCGTATCCGGCCCCATCCCCGCCGATCCCGACCTCCCGCAACTTCGTCGGATCCTCCTCTTCAGAGCCACGCCCGACGCCGTCCCCGCGTGCTCTGAACTCCACCATCGCCTTGGTCACCGCCGGAACGGAGCCGCCGGGCCCGCGCTCCCGCCTCGCTCCGACTTCCCGGCCCTTCGAGCTCCTCGGCTTCGAGCAGATGCAGTGGAAAGCGAGGAAGACGGCGACCACGCAGGCGGCGATGATGACCGCCATGCCGACGAGGACGTAGAGCTTCAGGCCGAAGAAATGCGTCTTCATGGTGAGCATGTGCGGGAGAGAATCGCCGGAGACCGCCATTGTTACCGGCGAGGTGGATCTTCTCGGGAGCTTGACGGAGAAACTCTTGGTGGAGTTGACGGTGATGTAATATAGCAGCGGCGGAGAGAAGCAAAGGAGCTTACAGCTATGCGGAGTGGACTTTCCATTTTTGTTTTGAATTGCCAATTATATAAAATTGATTATACATTATGAAAAACTATACATTAATTACTTCAGATGAATTTAACCTATGGTCACGAACTGTTTAGTAGTTGCGTTTTCGATCGAAACCCGAGGCATCAATTATTAAAATCAAATTTGGATTATCGGACTGAAAATTAAGGCTAGCGATTCATGTCGTGTCATGTCCAACGTCTAATAAAACGAGTCGCACGGCACAATTTAGTTAACACGATTATTAAATGTGTCATCACGACTTGTGCTATCGTAGCACGCTATGATAAACATGTAAAATACATATATTTATACACAATAACCTGTGTTAACACGTTTGATGCGTTTCAACATGTTTCTAGACAACGAGTAATCTAAATCATTTTTATTATACGAGGGTTTTCTATGCCCCTCAATATTTGTTATACCTATTGTTCTTTTTAACATGTGTGTTATTTTTGTGAACTTTGAATCGTAAAGAAATCTTTATATATATATATATATATATATATATATATATATGAATATTTATCATGTTTAACATATATAATTGTGTTGAGTTAAAAAGACGACGTGTTAACTTAAACAAATCAATTCATATCTATACAAGTTAAATGAGTCGATCTACATCCATATATGCCAAATCCAAACCTTCTTTACTACATGTCCGTATTGTATCGTGAAAACGACTCGTCTTCTAGAGAATTACCGCCCTACTAAAAAAGCACACATGTTAGGCTTTGTTTGTTTCCCGAAAAATGAATATTTTAGAGAATATTTTTCAAAAAATTGATCGATTGTGTGGCTTGAAATAATTAGTCGATAAAAAATGTTTCATTAGCGACAATAATTTATGTTTAAGTATTTTCGTAGACGATGAAAATATTTTTTATTCATTCATTTTTATAATCGTACAAGAGGTCATTTTTTGAAAAATATTTTCAAAATCATTTATTTTTCATGAAACAGACGCACCTTTAGGCACAACCAAAATTCAATAAAGTTTCCATGAGTTGATTCTATCAAAAAGAAGAGAAAAATATTGCTTCAACTGAGGGTGGTAGGTTTTAAAATGGGTCAGTTTCTATCCTGGAATGGAAACTAGACCAAACAGGGTCAGTTCCCAATCCGTGGAACCAAGAACTGATCCTGCCTACCTTGGAATCAGATCGGATTGGACTGATTAGTACCGTGCCGGGAACCGGCGGTGTTATTTTTTTAAAAATAAGTTCATCTTTTTCTCAGAGGTTTCTAAATATATAGTGTAGATGAAATTACTAATCACAAGAAGTCATTAGCAAAAGACACTATTACTCCCACAAATAATTTGTACTTTTTGCCTTGATTGGATGAAATATATATGTGTATATATTTTTTAAGCCAGTTCAGTCCGGTCAGGCTCCTCCCTACGAACATGGAACCGGACTAGGTTATTCATGGTTTCAAAATTTTGGAACGGGAGACCGCCCAAAACCGGCCGATCCAGGACCGATGCACACCCCTAGTTTCATCAAGCTTTCAAAGGAAAAACAATAAGTACTCTTTTTTCTGTTCTCTTTTTGGGTTTGACATAAAAGAATTGCAAGTCTCGCCAAAAAAACATTATTGCAAATTGTGGGAAGAAAGAAGAAATTTAAAACCCGTCTCTTCCTCGCCTTCATAGATAAGTAGATACAAGCCCAAAGTCCGTTTGGTCCGTGAAAAATTTCAAATTTTTTATTTAGTTTCATTTCAAAATGAAAATAATTTAGAAAGCATATTTAGCAGCAATATAAAAACACGAAAAACAATAAAAGAAAAGGAAAGGCAATCTATATTAAGTAAATCTACTTATAATAAACGAGAGTAAAGACTTGTTGGAAAGTGGAAAGTTTTCCTTGTGTCAGATTTACTAAATATGTGTTTTTTTAATATGAAAATTCCAATTGATTTTTGTCTGTTCAGTGAGGAAATAATGTTTCGGAACAATTGATTTTTCCATGACCCCCAAAAAAAAAAAGAACAATTGATTTTTTCAGCTTTTGTTTCCAGGATCACTGTCTGCTACAAGTGCTACACAAACAATGATTTCATTTTTACTGTGTAATTTATTTTTCAATTCTTAAAAAGGAAAAAAACTATTCATTTAAATCATACCAAACACCACCTTAAGCTGTTAGAAAAAAATATGGATACTTGTATTTTAATTGTTTTTTTACAGTAAATGAGGTTTATAGTTTGGCTCACTCTCTTATTTTTTCCTCTTTTTGGTGGCCTCATGGCTTCTGCAAAGTAAAACCTTAATAAACTTCAGAGTTTTACCCTTTAACATCATTTCCTAAATCTCTTTTTAATTAAGCAAAGAGGGCAATAGCCCCTGCCTCAATAAAGGAGGTGAAGATGGTGACACATACCCACTTGATCATGTGTTTGATTTTGAGAAAATTGCTCTTATTGGGGGGTGAGATAAAGAAAAGAAAAGAGGACAAAAGGAGTCAAAGCCCACCATCTCTATCATAGATTCCTTGATTAATGACAAAGAATTCTTTGGTATTTTTCAATTAATAAATAGATGAGACAACATTTTGAATTGGGTTTCACAAGTTTAAAACTCATTTTTTTAAAAAAAAATTTAGTAGTCATGGTCAATGGGTTCATGCTTCTAGCACAATTTAGACATCAGACCAACCATTTCATTCTATTTTTTTTACAACTCCCGCTGGTCATTTGTCTCAATCCTACTGAACCTAAGTGACTAAAATGTTACTTCCTACCTAATGATTGAGAATTAGCCAAATAACCCAAGCCTTGAAGATCAACCTGTTTTTTCTATAGTGAAGGTAAATGAAACTTTTTCTATACCCCAGGACATTGAGACCTGATTATCTTGAAATTAATGGACGAAAGACCCCGCAAGCTTCATAAACGGGATGATATTAGGCCTTTTCGTTTGTGCATATAGCTATGATTCAAAGCAGTTTACATGCAATTAATGAAATTTACACAGATGAACTTAAGTTCTCGAGCCGGAAACTCCCTTACGCCCTAATTAGCTGCGATGCGACAATTTTGTGGGTTTAAAGGACTCTTTGTGCAAAAAGAGAAGTGAAATGGGAAGAGTTCAAATACAAACTTTACGTTGTATCAGATGAGATCACGATTTGATAAAATCGAGAATGAGACAAGAAGCCAAGAGGAAAAAAGACAAAATGATTACGAGATAGGAGAAAAGTCTTGGATTGAACTCGAGAGACCCAATGATGTTTGCTTTTGGCATTGGTGTTCTAAACATTCACCAAACATCAAGAGTGCCAAAGACATGTTTTTATGGGAGTCTCGAAGGCAAACCACATCGCAATGATTACTAAATCTTTTGACAGTTCGGGGGTTGTGATTGCTTTGATTTAGGAGAAGTATTTAGGACGTCCAAATCAATTCTAAGATTTTAACATCTCACAGAATTTTTCTTTGAAAGAAACCCTTTTTTTATATAAAAAAAAAGCTTATAATATACTTGAACAATCTGCAATTCCTTTAAAGAAAAGGTTTGTAGAGCTTTTAAAACAGTTAGCAATCGCAAATATAAAACAGGGCACCTCAAATGACTTTTTCTTCATTTTATTTCACATTGACTAACATTTTGTTCTTCTAAATAGATTCATTTCTAGTGATGTCTTTTCGGCGCGACCCTAGATCCGATGCCATTCTCATCTCTATCACCTTCATTCTATCATCCAAAGCCTACAAAAGTTTCTTAAATCAGGCATAGGAGGCTTTGATGATTAACAGATGCATGGCCATTTTTCTCCGGCGCGACTCCTAAAAGCATAGAAATGTGAATAGTTATTATCCGTCGCGTACGGGAAGGAAGGCTGCAACACTCGATGAGGACCGGTCGGACCCATTTTTACCAAAGAGCACAAACATGCGTGCCTCCCACACATACCTGACGTGTGTTGGATTGGTATGATTGCCACACACAATTTGGTATCCGTCGGATGCTCAAAGAGGCCCAAACATGTATAGTTGTGGTAATACCTTTCACATTATAGACCTATTACACATTTAACTGTGCATTACATTGCTTGTTTGATCGTTGCGCTTATGATCTCCATTATAACCAAAACTGAAAAAGCTATAAAATAAGCCTCATATATATTAAAATCATAATTAGGGAATTATAAGGATATACTTAACTTCTGCACATAAAGAATAGTAGAATTATCCACATTACATATTCAGTAAACTTGTAAAATGAATATAATTTATAATCCAATATTAGAAAACTAGAACTTCCATTGCACTATAACTGTGCAATAAATATAATAGACAATGCCAAACATACAAAATAATAGCTTACTAAGACAAACAATATAATAGATATCATCCCCCTGTAGATCTATCACAGCCGCAATGGTTGTTACTTATTGCAATCAAATGCACCATTTCGCGAGTTTGAAAGCCGCAAAGCGAAGCAACTCGGGTAATGCTAACTTTTAAACTTCACAACCCGGCAGAAAGACGGCTCCGTGGCTACAAGCCCATACCACTACAATCAGACAATCTTTTCAAACATTGCACAAAGATCTGTAATGCAACTTTGTCTCTAATTTTAACAGATCCTTGTAGTCTAAGCTAAAAAATTTTACAGATGCCAAAATAGAATGTGTAATTGATTTCCTGTATGAGTTATCAGTCCTAACCTCCAAGTGTAGTACATAGCTGCATTGAAAGCAATTTACAGAATCACCACCAATCCCTTACTAATGTCACATAGGAGGGGTTTCTATGATCTCCTGGAGGACCCAACCGATCCTCCTCAGGGAATTATAGAAGCCTCCTGCCACCTAGAATATTTTTCCAACCTTGAAAGGAGTCAGATAACCCAAAATACCACAATTCATTTTGGCTAATCCAATTGTAGAATATTCCAGTGGCTAATTATAACATCTTCTGGAGAAATGTTGCCAAATCTATGATGAAGATCATTTGCTACAGAGAGTAATAGTCCCTCTTTTCTCATCGTAACAAGTGCTCTTAGAACTTAAAATTAGCCATATGACTAAATTCATCTTAGTTGCACTCTGTAGCACTCCAAACCAAATACCAAAAGAAGATAAAGAAACACCCTAGAAATTTTTTTGAATGTAGCAGACATGATTTTTGGATTTCGTGGGAACATCTAGGCATTAAGACATGGTAGATTATAAGGACAGTACTTGATAAGCAAATTGGTGATGTCCAAATATGGTCAATGGCTTGTGCAGTGCACAGCATGTATAAGAGGTCCCTAAACTTGAACGAATGGACCCTTTGCTAGAAAAAGCACATAGGTACCAAAGATTCAAAGCACATCTGGAAGCAAAAAAGAACAAAATGTAGCAAAGCGGACAGCCAAGTTGAGGAAAACCCAGTTTTCCAAGTACCAAGAACAGTGAACGACATTTACTGAACTGAAGCATGGCAAATCAAATAAATGGTTCACTGTAGTCGACAATTTGTCTCAAAGTGAAACCAAAATCCAAGAAAGAGCATGACATCAATCCGTCGAACAATTGATCTGGTAAAGAAAATTGAGAAAATTAATGTCAAACAAGTAAAGGACCAAGAAATTAACATATCAAAGGACCCATTTAATAAGGAGTACTTCCACCAAATCTGATCTCTAACTTCCTTCTCACTGCTTTGAATAGCACAAGACACTGCCAGTACATGAACTGCAACCGACATTAATGGCCATTAGCCACCAAGTCTTAATTGTGAGATAATGTTCCTCGCCAATTGCATATTATGTAAATTTGATGGCGCACAAGATGAGATCATGAGACAACCCTATAACCAATGCCAGGAAATGAACAACTGCGAGTAATAGCATGATGAATTTTTTTCATTCTTCTTTGCAAATACCACACCTATGTCGGGTCTCACCCCCCGCGTCCCCCCCCCCCCCAAAAAAAAAAAAACACCATTGGTTATGCTTCCCAGGTATCACATCCAGGCAATAACTATGATCTCATAAGCTTGGTGCCACTGCATTAAGCTGCCGGATCAGTATATTGACAGCCGAAGCAGGTTAAGAACTTATCATAGTCTTTTTGCAGGAAGTCCAACAACTAGTTGAGTATTGGCAGCACTAACCACCAACACAATACTTCAATTACAAAGAAAAGGCAATTGAAAACTCGGTCGCATCTGAAAAAAAGAATTTTTTGAGCCAGATAGTATACGAATGCACTTTGTACAATAAGAAAAGTGAGGAATAACATACATCCATTTCAAGGGCATCAAGGTGCTGAAAGACAGAACTATCTTGAGATGGAGAAGCTAAGTGTACTACGAACTTACAAGGAAAAGAAATATGAAAAGCTCCAGGTAGCACAAAAGTATGAAGAACATAGATGCGTCTTTGTTGAAGAAGACCAACGAAAATATACAGACATGGCATCCAAACAGGCATTCGACCTCAAACTATGACAACAGATTACAATCAGTTGTCAAACAAAATCCCAATAAGAAATGAACCAACCTGCTCAACTCTATCAGGAAAAGTATCAAACAAGGAGTTACCTACTGAGCTGCATCTTCGGAGAATCGAGCATCAAAAGGCGCCGTGGAATGAGCATGTGCTGCTCCGCCAGCAGTGCCAGTACCGCTTTGGAGCTCGATGACGAGACACCTGACCGCTTTACTCATCTGCTCCAACCGAACTGCGCTTATGGGGGGCAGGCCAGGTGCGGCAGCCTGCCCGGGCTTCCCCACTGAGGAGCCAGTGGCCTCGTCCACCAGGCACTCCGATCCGATCCTCTGCTTAACCGACTCCACAAACTCCTCCGCCTGATCGCACGCCACCCGGAACAATTCCCAGTGCTGCTTGAAATTCTCCAGGGCAGCATCCGTGGCGGCTATTTTCTGGGCCCCGGACGCTTCCCTGGCCTCGAGAACACTCGCCGCGGCCGCCAGGAACTCCTGGTACGCGCTGCTCAAGGAATCCACAATGTTGTCCATCGCGACAGAACGCCTAATTCCCTACCCTGCTCCCCAATTACAATTCCCCCGTGAATTGCAGTGTCGGGCAAAAGTTCACGCAGCATGCAATTTCAGAGGAAATGAAACAAATGCATTCGACTGAAAGACGTATGTGACCAACCAACTGAGAAATGCATTCAATCGCAGGAACAATGGAAAAAGATTCAAAGAATCACCCAAGTCGACTACTTGTCAGCACTGCAAGACTCCAATCGAAAAACAAATCAAGACCCACCTTCGCAAAGAGCCCAAGACTTTACCTCTATCTCTGTAAACCTTGATGCTGCTGGAGGCGCCGGCCGAGATCGCCGGCGGCGGCGGGTGGTGGGCACGGCGGTCAGGGCTGCAAAACGGGGATGCAGGTCCGCCCGGTCGCTCTCTCCCCTCTTTCCCGACGTGGGTCCTTCGATCTTGTCACTGGATTCTCGAGGCACAGGGCTTGGGTTGGAGAAGACGAAGAAGGTTGTCGTGCGGGCTTCGTGGCTTAAGGTTGTTGGGCTAACGTGTCTTCGATTTCCTTATGTTTCCTGTGCTTACCATGATTCCATTCCTCGTATCAGAAAAAAGGAATTATGGAAATTAAATATTTATGTGATGCACACATTAACAATAGGATTAATACCATAAAAAATCTCTAAATTAATTTACCTCAAATTAATTTTTTTATCACCAAAAATCTTAAATTGGTATATCTATGACAAATTTACCTTCTGTCGATTTTCGTTAAATTTTACCACCAAATTGATAAGTTGGATGATACGTGGCGGTTAACGGGGGTATCAGTTTAGGGTTTTATACTTTTGTTTGTCACAGATTTACTAGTTTGTGATTTTTCGTGGTATTAATCCAATTTAACGAAAGATAAATTTGTCACAAAAGTACCGGTTTGAGATTTTTTATGGTCAAAAAACTAGTGTGGGGTAAACTTATCACATATGTACCAGTTTAAGATTTTTCGTGATATTAACCCTTAACAATATTATTCCCCTCATTAGTGAATAACTGATAAGTTTAAATTATGGTGAATAGATTATAAATAACAAAAGAATATCATTAGTATTAAATAATTCATTATTTTCAGTAAAAATAAAAGTAATTGTTCTACACAATTTAACATTGAAGATAATTTATAATATTATAATAGAGTTGATAGATTCAAACTAATGGACAATATGATCGATACTAAAAAATTAATGATTTGAGTCTTATGTTTAGGAATTGTAGTTGAGTGCAACCAAATAGGGCCAGCAATTCGTATTCACATGCCATAATTGAATTTTATAAATTTGTCGAGAGTTCACTATACACTATGAATCTCATTTATTTCAATTCCACGTCAGAAATCGACAACCCTACAACCAAACACAAGAATTTCTATCCCAAGCGCAACTATTCCAATCTGATTCCATGATTGGAATCGTTGCTCCAATTCTTGTTCATTTCATTCTTGATTCCATTCTATTTTGGCCTACCACGCGAAGAAAACTAAATCTTCTATGTGACACACATTTCAGTTAATAGATTAGTCCTACTCCTACATCATTATCTTTCTTTTAAGAAACAATATTTTGTTGAATTTTAATTTTGTATCATCAAAGTTACGACAATAAGACATATCATCTCAAATGCGTGCTTGTGACAATAAACAATATTTTGTTGATATTATAACTTTGTTTATTGCAAAAGAGAGAATTTAATTATTCAAAGATATTTGAAATAGCATTGAAGTATTTACATTTATAATTTTATGGGATAATGGAACTCTTAAAACTTATAATGAAGAGTAATTGAGTTCTAAAACTTTCAAAAAGTGCTATCAAGTCTTACAACTTGTTAAATTAGTGCAATCAAGTATTTTCATTAACTCCATCCACTTTGACAAATGGAAAATGCTGAGGTGGCATTCTTGATTACTTTTTCTCTCCTACATGGCGGTTTTTATTTTTATTTTTCAAATTTTACTTAAATTAGATTAAATAAAAAAACAAGGGTAACCAAGTACAGAAACAAAAAAAAAATGAGGAACAAGCCCTTGGTTACCAAGTGTCACCCACCCAAAGCAAGGTCTCACGAGCCCTTGCTCAAATCTAGGGTCGGCGAGAATTATTGACGCGAGGACCGTCGACCATCGGCGAGGCCTAGGTGACCTCTGCCAACCCTTTCTAGTAATGAGCGGGGGCGGTGGCCTACGGCTATTTCTTTTTAATTTTTTAATATTTTTCTAATGAGACGCTTGGTGGGCATCACATCATCACCATGTCTTACGAAAGTAATAAAATAAGACATTTCAGTATTTTTTTTAGTCTAGTTAGACGGAGTTAACGAAAAGACTTAATTGAATCAATTTGACAACTTTTAAGACTTTATTGTACTTTTTGAAAGTTTGAAAATTCAATTACACTTTCGTGATAAGTTTTAAAGCTTTCTGTGCAGTTATCCCCAATTTTATATCTTATTAGGTGATAACAAAGTATATTGATTATGCATACACTGATTAATTAGAATGGAAGATGAGTATTGTAACTAAATTAAATTAAATAATATATATTCACATTAAAATTATTGTCGACAAAAAAAATAGAAATGAACTAACTTTCTAAAGGAAATTAATCGTTTATCAAACAATTCGAAAAAGAGTCTATCCATCTCTCAAAGGGAAGTTCGCTCGGCTCATCCGGAGGAAATTAAGGATTAGAAAAAGGACGAGAGAGGGTGGAAGAAATTCGGCCATGAAAATTGTTGACTCCTCAAATTTTGCCCCAATTTTCGATAGATTCTTCAGTTGACCTAGGATTGACCAAAAGTTTAACTAAAAGTTGACAGACAAGAAATAAGGTATAAAATGCATTTTCAACACTCAAAATGGGTTATATTCATCGAAACGAGTTTTTTTCTTTTTAATAAATAGGGGTAGAGTCCGAAAATTACGGCGCTACTCTTTTAACAAAACATGATCCGATTTGATCTCTAACAACAAAGGAACTTATCGGTGGCCTATCTAATGCATAATTATCACCCGCATTGTTGGGTTGAATAGCCCGATTTGCTAGTCATTCTGCACATCCATTTCCCTCCCTAAAATTATAGAGAATCTTGACCCGTTGAAAATACTTTAACACTCTTCTAATTTGAGAAATGAGAGTCTCACTAAAATGAAGGACGAAATTGATTTATGTAATAGAGAAATGGCCTTTTAATACTCGTATTATTGCTCATATTCAATGCCCACTTTACGACCCTTCCAACCAGTCACCCGTTTTCCGTTGTGTCGAGATGTTTGCAATCTCTCAATTTTGAATGACAACGGAACTAGAAGTTGCAAAAGTTCTAATGCAACGAAAATAAGCGAGGAAGACATCCTAATTAAGCTTTAGCCAAACTTTTCCAATACTTGAATTAGGTCCCGTTGCTTGTAACCATACTTAGAGGTCTTAGAATTGATGGTTAATAATATAACAAAAAATTCCAAACTGATATACATGTGACAAATATACCTTAAATTAATTTTTTAACCACAAAAAATCCAAAACTTGTACATTAGTAATAAATTCACCCATCAGTTAGTTTCGGTTAAATTAGATTAATACCATGAAAAATCACAAATTTATACATTATGATAAACGAAGGGTAAAATCCCAAATCAGTACACCCGTCAATTATCACGAGTCATCAAACTCAACAATTTGACAGCAAAATTTAACGAAAGCTAACGGAAAGTAAATTTGTTACATGTATACCAATTTGAGATTTTTGTACCTAAAAAAATTAGTTTTTGTTAAATTTATCATAAATGTACCAGTTTTGGATTTTTAGTTGCATTAACCTTTGAATTGAACATTACTTTTCAAACCTCTGGTTTTTATTTGTCTTCAAACACTTAGTCCATGCCGATCCATTCACCGGAGCCCGTGACCACGATTGGGGTTCGAAAACTCGAATCCGTGATCTTTCGTTTTGCCCTATAATACCGGGCCTGTTGGAAAGCTCTCGTCACAAAGCATTCCTGAGTTAAAGCATAAAAGCATCTCAAAGATGGGAAGAGTACCCAATCCGTTGGCATAGGAATTAGGAAGATTTGTACCTTGGCCTCTCCATGCCCCACTCAAATAAGTGAGAGAGAGAGAGAGAGACATAGAAAGATAAAATTGTTAATTCACACGTTCGTCCTTGATATCACATTCGCAAAAGTAGCTAGCGGAGTTCATTCTAGAAAAAGTAGTGACTGTGATCTTTTCAAGGTAAGAGACTCCATATTTGTGTTATATGATAGTGAAGACAAGTATAAATTATTTATTGCTGTGATGCTTAATTACTATGTTTTTTTTTTGTCAAAGAAACATTTTATTCATTTCAACGGATATACAATAGGGATACGCAATCCAACTGCAAACCAAGACAACAAAATAAGTTTCACATAAAAAAATGAATTATCGAAACAAGATTATGGGTCGCATGTTAAATGACCTGTTTAGGAATTAAAAAAATGACATAAATAATTCTTAAACATTAGTCCAATATGTAATATCATTCTTGAACTTATAATTTATTCAAAATTATCTCTAAATTATTGCTAAATATTCAATGTTGTCCTTCCATTTGCTCAAATGACAATATATTGAATTGAACTATAAATACCATAAATCTACATGTCCATCTTTTCGTTAATCTATTGTTGAAAATAAAAAATAATAGAGGTTAACATATCTATCGTTATTTGATGATATGAATTATATTTTCCATCTTACTTGGATAATTCAAGTATAGCATTTTTTTGTTGCCAATCGTGCTAGCTTAAGAGATTGGAAGCCACACTTAATGGATTGAAAGCACATAAGAGATTCCGTTCACTTAAATTAATGAAATGACCATATTAAGATTTTCATATAATTTAGAGATTAAATTAAACATTTTCTTATAGTTTAGAGATTATATTAAACTGATTTAAAAATCTTGAGATAATACTACGTATTGAATCAAAGTTGATGAACCATTTGTGTCATCTACCCAAAAAAAAGAGAGTAGGAAGGTCTGGAAATTGGAAATACTATGATTGTGTAACCGGAATGATTCTATTCGAGAACCGGACCGAACAGTCTTGTAAATCGATTGAGTTCTAAGTTTCCATCGGAACCAGTCCAATTTTCAGTTCCAAATTTTTAGAATCGATGGAAATTGGTCCGGTTCTCGATTCTAAATGAAGAACCACCCGAGAAGCGGACTAAATTTGAAACGCTTTCATAAAGCCTAAAAACCTTAATTTTTTTCTAGGCATCTTTTTTTCGATCTTTCTTTTTCTCTCTTCTCTCAAACCCCTCTCTCTCTCATGCTTCAGGACTCTCTCTCTCTCTCTCTCGCTCACGAGTCACCCTCCTCCTCGCTCGCTTGAGGCTCGCCCTTGCTCATTCGGGTATCACAACCCTCGCTTGTTCCTTACGTGCATTTGTTCGTTTGCCCCTCGTTCATCTTTTACTTTGAACCATTTTGATGCTCATATCATTTTGCCATAACAAAATAAAACAAAAAAAATGTAACAAAAGAAAAACAAGTTCTCAGATATACTCTATAACCGAACCAAAAGAATAGGGTGGGTTTTGGGGCAAAGGGGATCGGTCCTAGGTTGCAAATGTCGGGAATCGAATCTACTAGGGCGGGTGGGGTCTACTCAATTGGAAATCGATCATTCGGACACAATGGAGAATAAATTTGTCACATATATATCAGTTTGAGGTTTTTGTATGTCAAAAAATTAATTTTGAGTAAATTTATCGCAAGTCTATCAGTTTAGAATATTTGGTTGCATTGACCGTACAACTGAACATAACTTTTCAAACCTATGGTTTTTGTTTGTCTTCAAACACCTAGTCGATGCAGATCCGTTCATCCGAGCCCGCGACCACGATTTGGGTTCGAAAACTCGAATCCGTGATCTTTCGTTTTGCCCTATCAATACCGAGCTCGTTGGAAAACTCTCGTCACAAGGCATTCCTGAGTTAAAGCATAAAAGAAGGGAAGAGTACCCAATCCGTTGGCATAGGAATTAGGAAGATTTGTACCTTGGCCTCTCCAGGCCCCACTCAAATAAGCGAGAGAGAGAGAGATAAAGATAAAATTGTTAATTCACACGTTCGTCCTTGATATCACATTTCCCAAAGTAACTAGCGGAGTTCATTCTAGAAAAAGAAGTGACTGTGATCTTTTCAAAGTAAGAGACTCCATATCTGTGTCATATAGTAGTGAAGATGAGCATAAATTATTTATTGCTGTGATGCTTAGTTACTATGTTAAAGGAACCCGTTCATGAAATTAAAAAATGACAAAAATATTTTTTGAATTTTGATCCAATATGTAATATCGTTCTTGAACTTATAATTTATTCAACGTGGTCTCTAAACTATTGGCAAGTGTTCAATGCAGTCATTCCATTTGTTCAAGCAACAAATCATATGTTATTTTATGAGGTGGATTATTATATATTGAATTGGACTTTTAAATACATTACATCTACATGGCCATCTTTTTGTCAATGTACTGTTGAAAAGAAAAAAATAATAGATGTTAACATGTCCAATGTTATTTGATGACATGAATTATTATATATATATATTTTTTTTCATATGAATATCTTACTTGAATAATTCAAGTATAATATTTTTTTGTTGTCCATTGTGCTAGCTTAATAGATTGGAAGCCACACCGAATAGATTGAAAGCACGTTAACAATTCCATTCACTTAAATTAACGAAAGAACCATATTGAATACTTTCATATAATTTAGGGATTAAATTGAATATTTACTTATAGTTTAAAGACTACAATGAACCGGTTAAAAATCTCGGGACAATATTGCACATTGAATCAAAATTCAGGATCATTTGTATCATCTACCCCCAAAAAAGCGGAGGAAGGTTTGCAACTATTCGAGAACCGGACTGAACCACCTTGAAAAACCGGTCAGCTTCCAGGTTTCCATTGGAACTAGTCCGGTCCTCAGCTCCAAATTTTTAGAACCGATGGGAATCGGTGCGGTTTCTGATTCCTAATGAAGAACCACGTAAGAATCGGACCGAATTTGAAACGGTTTCATAAAGTCTAAAAACCTTAATTTTTTCTTGGCATATTTTTTTATCTTTCTTTTTCTCTCTTCTCTCAAACCTCTCTCTTTGACGCTTGGGGACTCTCTCTCTCTCTCGCGACTCACCCTCCTCCTCGTTTACTCACTCGTGGCTCGCCCACGCTCGTTCGACCCTCACAACCCTCGCTCGTTCTTCACTCGCCTTTGTTCGCTCGCCCTCGTTCATCTTTTACTCTGAACCATTTTGTTGCTCATATCATTTTGCCGTAATAAAATAAAACAAAAAAAAAAGGAAGAAAAGAAAAACAAGGCCTCATGTACACTCTATAACCGGACCAAAAAAATAGGTCGGGTTTCAGGGCAAATAGGATCAGTCCCAGGTTGCAAACATCGGGAATCGAATCTACCGGGGTGGGCGGGGTCTATCCATCCGGAAACCGATCACCCCGAGAAATCGAGGGAGGACAAAAAAAAAAAAAAAAGAAAAGGGAGGAGGGAGACGCGCACGAAGCAGAACGAAAATGTCATAAATATTTCCAGACGCACAGGAGACCGAAGACAGCGACGTCGCGGAGGCTGTTATATCCGATAGCGGATCACCCCCCGATCGCCATTAACGCCGACCTTCGTCCGCCGTCGCGAACCCCCCCCCTCCCCTCCATCTCCGCCGTCCGCCGACGTGCTCGCCGCCGTGCCGTGCCGTGCGATCGCATTGCGCATCCGGCCTCTCCTCTCCGATGACCTGATCGGGGCTCTGCACCCTCCCTCGCGCGCGCCGCCCCGCGCCGCCGACGCCGCTTCCCGCCGTAGACGCTTCCCTTTCCCGAGCCGCCGCCGCCGCCGCGCGGGGGGCGGGGGCGTTGTTTGGGGTGGTGGTGGGGGGGGCGGAAATGGAGGCGCTGATCGAGCTCTGCGACCTCGTCGCGCAGAATCCGGCTCAGTTCGCCGATAAACTGGCGTGGATTTGCGGCAGATGCCCGCAATCCGAGTCCGTGCTCGCCGGATCTCGTAGGGTTTCGCGTTCGCACCTCAATGCGGCCCTCGCCGTCGCCCGCTTCCTCTCCAAGTCCGTGTTCGTGCCCGATAACCGGCCGTACTCGGTCGTGATCGAGTTCCTGCGGTTGATTCCCGCCTCCTTCGACGTTCCGTTCTGGCCGCAGTCCTTCGGCAGCGACGCCATTGCTTCGTTCTTCGCCGATTTCTTCGATTACGTTGCGAAAGCTGCGGAATTGTCGCCGGATTTTGCCGCCGAGGTCGCCGCCTTCACCAGGGACAATGTGGTCGCGGCCGTCGGCCGCGGTGGAGACGGTACCGCCATCTCCAGAGCTTTTCTGGTGGCGATCTCGCAGAATTTCCCGCCCGTCCTGCAGTCGGATGGCGATACGTTGGTGAGATACCTGCTCGAGCAGCTGGCCTTGCCAGTTCTGCTGCCTCCTTCGCCGCGGGAGCCAATGCAGGTGAATTCGGAAACGTCGTCGTCGCAGAGTTCGCCGTTGAGTGTCAATGCGAACCATTATCATGTTGGCGAGATATCGAGTCCGAATGAAGTCAGTGGTTCATCGAGTGGCGTGGCTTCGAGGCTTGTAGATGATGCGGCAAGTGCATCGTCTAGGGCGTCTGCAGCAATGAACGGAGGGAGCATCGTGGGAGGTTACAGTAATGGGGGCGGAGTTACGGCTATGTTCAGGCAGCAAGTTGGTTCATTCGAGGAAGAGTCTGTCGAGAACCTGGAGAAGCAAGAGATTGCATATAGGTTGATTACCCACATTCTAGACAGAGTCCAAATTGATGATTCAAAGTTATTGGAGCAGGTGAGATTACTGGCAAGGAAGCAAGTCCAATCTATGCCTGCATTTTTGAAGGTAAGTTTTGGTGACGCGGCGCCCTTTCTTTCTAGACTTTTCTCTCTTCTTCTGGTAAATGGCAGCCCCCTTGGTCCTTACTATAATCCCATATAAAATTTAACTTCTCTGTGAGAACAATAGAGTGGATTGAAAGATAGATTGTTTGAAGGTTCTGTAGCAGAAGTAGTTGGCGGCCTTTCAGGGTTGAGTTCTTGCTCTAGCTTAAATTTTTTATCTATATTTTGATAGTAGAGGCAGTCAATTGCTGAATTGACGGAAAATTCCGTACGCAGATAAGAAAGCGGGACTGGAATGAACAGGGTCCAACTTTGAAAGCCAGAATAAATGCAAAACTATCAGTTTATCAGGCCATCACAAGATTGAAGATGAAGAGCTTATCATCTCTTGATTTGGATGGTAAAGCTGTGAAGAAGTTTTGGCTTGAGACTCTTGTATTATTCACTGACGCAGCCGAGGCATGTTTACTATCTGTCTGGAGAAAATTGAGGATGTGCGAGGATCTATTTAGTGCATTGCTTACGGGGATGACTCAAATTGCTGTCACTAAGGGTGGACAGCAGCTACGAGTTTTGCTCATTCGCCTCAAGCTCCTTGTGCTGACTGCATGTGCTCAGGTGCGTTGAAGAAAGGAATTATCCCTGTTAGCATCATCCATTCACAATGTTACTCCAGTTGATGTGTTCTTCCATAAAATTCTTTTTCTGGGACTACGATTTGCAGCAGGCTGATGCATGGGCTAGTAGCCATGGAGCCATGGTTGAGAGTGTCATGAAGGCAAGCTGTGAAGTGATTGAATTTGGCTGGAGCAAGGACCGGGCTCCTATAGACACTTTTGTTATGGGATTAGTGGCAAGTGTCCGAGAAAGGAATGACTACAATGAACAGGTTGGATGAATATCTGTGAGTCATTGATGAGAAACTCATAAATGATGGCTGTGGCTGCTGTACATGCTTCTTGTAAATAGTTAGTCAATAATTGCCGGATAATACTTGAATGTAAGATATGACCATGTTCTCCTCGAAATATTTGGATTTCATATTTTGGAGTCCACTTGAGTTTTATTGTGATCTGTTCATCTGTTTTGTGACTGCATAATTCGATGATGTTCTAAGAAGTGCCTAAGTTTTCATCTGTTTTGGTATTTTAAAATTTTCTTTTTTCAACTTTAACTATATCTGTTTACATGCGTATGCAATATTTACTAATTTCAGGATGGAAAGGAGAAGCAGGCGGTTCCTGTTGTGCAACTTAACCTGATACGCTTACTAGCAGATTTGAGTGTTGCTATTAGGAAGTCGGAAGTTGTGGATATGATACTGCCACTTTTTATTGAAAGTTTAGAAGAGGGCGATGCTTCAACTCCTGGCTTATTGCGGATTCGTGTATGGACCTCTCCTTTAGAGTGCTTATTTTCTATTTTTAAAGCTGCAAGGATCCCTCGGTAGTTTAGTTTCTCAAATATTTCTTTTGCCTTTTGCTGTAGCTACTTGATGCTGTGTCTCATATAGCAAGTTTAGGCTTTGAGAAGTCATTTCGCGAGACCGTGGTTTTGATGACAAGAAGCTACTTGAACAAGCTTTCGAGTTTGGGGTCTGCTGAAAGCAAAACATTGGCCCCAGAAGCCACAACAGAACGTGTTGAGGTGCACTGTTTCCCTTAGTCTTCTTTGCAAGTTGTGCTAGGATAATCTGTCGAGTTTGTGACGTTAGGATGTGATTTACTACATGGATTTTGACTTATTCCATGGTGTTGTAGACTCTTCCTGCTGGGTTTCTTCTGATTGCTAGCCGTCTTACAAGTAGTAAATTGCGTTCAGATTACCGTCACCGTCTGCTATCTTTGTGCTCAGATGTAGGCTTGGCGGCAGAGAGCAAAAGTGGAAGGTATCATTTTCTTCAAAATATATATGCCAGTAGCATACCACAAATAGTTTAGGCTTTGTAGCACAAATAGTTGAGGCAATGCTATACTTTTGATCCTTGTTGTATAATATTGTTCTGTAAAAAATGTACCGATGTGCTTTACCTTAAAATTATGGAGAGAAATAGTTCTCAATTGCATGTTAAGGAAGTATAAGTTTTTGTCACAAATGATATATTTAGACATTCGTCTTTGCTTTATTTTGCTTTTATTTTTTTTTTTTTGGAGGGGATAGGTTTTTCTGATGAACCTTTCACATAATTTTTTGGGTCTATGGACCACCCAAAAGTGAAAAACCAACATTAACAACAACAAACTGAGATCAGCTATATCAATCCATTTGTCCCATTGTGCTTGATTTTGAATTTTTTCTTTTATAAGTTATGGAAGCTTTATATCATTCCTTTGTCTGCCCCCATGACTTTTTAGGCCTTTCTCTACTCCTTAATTGGGTCTCTTATCTCCTAAAATCACCTTCTCAATGGAGCCTCTGAGGTATTCATTTAATGTGACCAAACCAGGTTAAACAACCTTCTCTCGACTTATCCTTGATCGGAGCCAGGTCTTCATTTCTAGTTTTGTCTTTCCTGGTGTACAGGCACATCCATCGGAGTGTTCTTTTCTTCACTACAGTTATCGTGTACACATGTTGGCGCTTATGGCTTCGTCCCATAATGAATAATTGTTGTCTATAGGATATTTCTGTAAGCTTAACTAGCATTTAGCGCACAAAATATTTTACTCACTTCTCCGCTTCAGCCATTCCTGTTTGTATTCTATGCACGAGATGTCCATCAGTTACTTCATTGTTTTTTTCCGTAAAATATAGAAGAGGGTGCAGCAGAGGATTTCCCAGGAGATCACTCATTCTACTAGCTTGATAGAAGTAGGCTTAAGCTTAGCTTGAGAGCTCTAATGAGATTTAGTGCATTGGTGCTAGACTTGTGGAGTCCCTAATGAACTAATGTAGCCAAAGTAGTGAGCATGATTTGATGGAGAAACTGGAGAGAAATCAACGATACCTCAAACGAGTGAATGCTGTTAGGCGACACAAGCAAAGCTTCCTAAGCATCATACTTAGGGTTCCTTAAGGATCCGACTTAAGAATAGAATTGCATAAGAGAATTCAAAGAAAAAACTTGCTGAATTTCCATAATTTTTGTGAAGTCTATTAAATTGAAAGAGTCACAATCATATAAATAGACTATAAAGAAAATCCTAAGCTTGGTTGAACAAAGAACTTTTAAACAAGAAAGATGGTTGTATTGGAAAATGAGAAACATAATTATATGGGAAATTTCTATCCTAACTTATACTCCTTTCGTCAAAGAAAAGAACTTTAATTATCAGCTAAGATTCTATTCCCAACTTAATCGTTCTGTAGATCTTCAAACCATGTATTAAGCATTTTGTATCATTTCTCCTTGTCTTGATGGAACTCCATTCCATCAAGTTTGCTTGCTTCTGCGCAAGAAATGTTTTGGCCTTTTTGAAACCTTGACTTGTCTCTGGTCATTTGTGAATCTTTTATTTTGGAGATCTTCTTTTAAGTCTGTGCCTTTCTTTATCACTTTATTCTTGTTTGAACCGATTCTTGAATTTTAGCAAGTCTTTGCTTTTGATTGTGTGCTGCAGACTTCTTAGGTGTGATGCTTAGAAACCCTAAATGTGATTCCTAGAAAGCTTCAAGGTGATGTCTAAATGAGCTTACTCTTTTTCATTTATCATTTGTCACGAGCTCTCCTTGAATTCTCAATCGAAGATGTGCTCACTGCTTTGGGACTTTTTTCCCTATATTGGGTGGCTGAAACAGAATATCAGGATGGCGATTCTAGCATGATTACAGGTAGAAATGTCAGATATCTCCGTAGAAAGATGAAAGCTAAGAGTACATCTGGTCAATAATAAAATTAGGCAGAGTAGCTATTCCTCAAAATTAGAATACAGATTAAATAGCACTAGAATAGCTATACAACAGTTTTGTTTGTATAATTAAATGACTATTTCAGGACCATGCTTGGCTTGCAAGATTTTGGAAAGGAATAATCCAACTATTTTTCATCAATATGATAATTTAAAAGCCCAGTTCCATCTATTCTAACCATAATTTTAAAAACTTTTACTTTAGAAGTTATGAAAAAAAAAAAAAAAAAACTTAGAGGTACTTGTTTATAGTAGCCACAATATACATTTGCATAATTTTACAAAGGAAAGGCGGGGGGGGGGTGGTGGAGGCAGCGGTCGTTGGTGGTAATGTTTCCAAAACTGGAAGAGATTGGCGATTCCATTAGTTGGACTGGATAACATAGGTCCAGTCTGATTATGATTGTGAAGGCATCTGTGGTCAAAATTGGGATCACACTGGTGTCAACCCTGTTGAGCTGACCAAACCCGGTGGTTCAATTGGGTAAAAGACTTGGGGAATTTCTCCCCTTGTTCATCCTCCTCTAAAGCAATCTGGCAGCCCCATATACCATATAACATCTCTTTCTCTTGTTTTATGGTAGCTTGGAAAAATATTTTTTCACTATTGAGGATCCCAGGAAAGGGAATTTCATTCTCATGATCGGTGTATACGCATTCTGGGTAATCTTTTTATTACTCTCTTCCTACGTTGACTTTGCTCTTAACCTTTGAATCATATCCTTAGCTTGTCTAAGGTGGCACGGGTTATGCCAAGTCATGTCAGTCTGCTTTTCCGTTTCTGGAATGCTTATGGAGGAGGCTCAATTCTAAGAAGTCTTGGGTTGCTGCACCAGTTTGTGTCATTTTGTGCATAGGGAAGGAAGACAACAAAAGAGTCTTTGGGGGTTTAAAATCTTGGGTTGCTTATGTATTGTGCTCGATTATGTGGATTCGGACGTCTAGTTCTGACTTCGCCTTAGTCTTGTGATGTTTTCCTTTGTCTTTTGCTTTTCTTTCTTTCATGTACTCGAATTTATAGTTTAACAATATCCTTTATTATCTATCCAAAATAAAGAAATATTGGTGGGTCAACCGGTTCTGGAACCTGTCGGACATTAATAAAGGCGCAAAGCTGCACTTGCAACTATTTGAGCTGGGGTCCTGCATGTGGAGTCACTATGGACCCACCACTAGTCCATACAATGTTCTCTAGTCAGTGCTTACCAATGATTGTATTTTGAGAGAAGCAACTAAACCGATGAAGCAAACTTATTCTGTCAAAGACTTGGACTTGGATGCAATCCTGTGCTTGTCTGAATTATACGCCCACCACTCAACCATCTGCTCCCATGTGTTTCAAATTGAAGATAAACTATTTAATACTTAAGTAGAAATGCGTCAACTCGTGTTCAGGTGGTCGAACTGGTTGAACCACATACTGATCACTTGACCAGTTTTCTCACTGGTACAGTTTTTAAAGTATTGGTTGTTGGTGAAATTGGCGAAATAATTAGGGTTTGATTGAGTCACTAGTGATGGAGTGGTGAGGGCCTCAGGAGGAAGAGGGGAGGTGGTGATGATGATGGTAAGGGTGCGCATGGCAACGATTCTGTGCCCGAGAACTGATTCTGCTCAGAGATGATTCTTTTTGATTCTGTGCCCGGGAACAATTTTTAAGCATTTGAAAGCGTTTGGTAACTGTCCAAAATTTTTATTCTTAAAATAGAAAAAGAATAGAAATGCGTTTGGTAACTATACAAAGTTTCTTTTTATTAATAATATTTTGAATATTTTAATATTTCTTTCTCTTTTTTTCCTTTTTTTTCTTTTTTTTCCTTCCTTTCCTTGGCCATGGCCGGTCGCCGGCGAGAGCGTCGTGGCCCTCGCCGCCGCCCTCGACACCGTCCTCGCCGGTCGCGATGGTGAGGTCGGCCTCGCGGGTTGTGACGGCGAGGTCGGCCTCGCCAGATGACAGCGAGGTCGAGTCTTGCCCAACCATGGCGAGGCCGACCTCACTGTCGCCGGGGGCGGCAAGGGCCGCCCTTGCTGGCACTGGCTGGTCGCCGGTGGTCGTCGGCAGGCCGGTGGCGGAACGGGAAGAAGATGAATAAATAAAAAAGGAAGAAGAAAATCAAGAAGAATCAGAAATGGAAAAATTGTTTCAGAATCAAGAAGCTACTTTTTTTTGCTTCTTGATTTTGTTCCAAAATTGATTCTGGGAACAATTTTTTGCAAATTTGTGCTCGGGCACAAAAATTTTAACAAACGGATTTCTGTTCCCAAACTGATTCTGGGAACAAAAGAACATAAATTATCACTATTTGGCAAGTTGCTAAACGCCCCCTAAGTGGCTGGGGGTTGAGGCAGTAAGAGTGGCGGCGGCGGCATGAGAATTGTAAGTTCGTTTGTGGAGTAAGAAAATTCAAGTCATTCTTGGTTGGCCCTGGAATGAAAGCTATGCCCATGGGACCAAGGGTAGGCATAGCTATTCTGGTTAGTTGTTCTTGGTGAGCTTTTCAATGAGTTGTTGGATAAACTATTCCATCAGGAATGGATGGAGAATAGAATAGCTTCTACTATGTATCTAACATGCTGTAAGATATGCTTGTTTTCTTGCTTTTCCTCATTTGTATATATGATCAGAATTAGTTATTACTGCAACTCTTAAGAGTTAAATTGCTAGACACCACTGTGATTAACTTCACAGCATTGTGATAAAAGAAAGAAGCCATTGTCAGAATTGAGTCTGTCTTTGTATGTTAAGTTCAATCTTTTCCTGGTGGCTAAAATGGTGAAACTAGGTGAAACCATTGTTATGGTGCTCCTGAAAAAGGCTTTCTTTTTTATCCTTAAAGCAACAGTATGGCTGATAGAATTAGACACTTGTTCTTATGTGTTTAAAATGTAGAGGAGTTGTTGATGCTAATTGCGATATTGCAGGAGCGGAGCAGATTTTTTGGGTCCTCTACTTCCTGCTGTTTCTGAGATATGTTCTGACTTCAATCCATCGATAGATGTGGAGCCATCTCTTTTGAAGTTATTTCGGAACTTATGGTTCTATATAGCTCTTTTTGGTCTAGCACCTCCCCTGCAAAATACTCAAGTGCCCTACAAATCAATGTCTAGTACATTGAATAGTATGGGAAGCATAAGTTCAATTCCTCTACAGGCTGTGGGTGGACCGTACATGTGGAACGCACAATGGTCTGCTGCCGTTCAGAAAATTGCTCGAGGGACTCCTCCCCTTGTAAGTTAATCTTACAAAATTTGTTACCTCACCTGCACAACCTTTCTTGTGATCCACAGTTTTTCTTGATAAATTTGGGCATTACCAAAAACATTTCCAGATTTTTCTTTTATCATCACAAGAAATAATCATGCTTACAGATGCCCAAAAATAGATCCTATTATGTCATTGACTGAAATTGGGAGCTATTTAATGAAGGAACCTGCATGATAATGCTGCAATTAGGTTGCAGATGGATGCTGGTTCTTGGTTTTTTGTAATGTCCATCTTGTTTGATGCATTTGCCATGTGTCAGATGTTGCAGCCTTGATGTGGTAGCATTTCCTTCTTTCTTGTGGAAACTTTGAAGTTGTAACTTTGATAAGGGGACTAAAACGTGGGATATTCATTTTTTTTTAGTCATTCTTTTATTTACAATGATGAAATGGTTCAGAGCCAACAATATCTTGTAGAGGACTCAGGTGAAAAGGTTAGAGCACTATGAGAGTTTCAAAATCAAATGATGGTTTGACCCTTTTAATCACACAAATTTTGCAATGTGTGCTTTTCAAAGATAATTAATCATCTCCATGGAACAACCATCAAGCTTATTACTTTTGTTGGCCTTTTCTTCATTGAGACCTCTACTTTTGCTTTAGATATTTTGGTGAACGAGAGAGAGGAGTATAAGGAGAGTTTTGAAGCTTGCAATTTGGTCATGAAGTTTTTTCTCCTGGGGTGCTTATCTATCTATCTCGATATGTCTTCAGAAATTGCTATTTATGAACAAGCAGTTACTCGATAAATGAAGATGCCAATTTTACATTCCTGAAACACTGGTTTTATATGTGACAAATTATGCTTTGCAATTATAGACTGATTTTCGTTCCATTATCAAATCTCACAATAGAAAAAGATTTTCATAGCAAGAATTTCAATTACTATAGAGAACTTAACAACTTCCATTTTTATATGTAATTTGCTTTTGCTGTTAATAAGGCTATGCAAAAAAGTAGCAAAGCTAAGTTCTTTTTTTGCATGATCAAGTACTTAGAACTGACAACTTTCAAAAGAGAGGTTTCAGCTCATAAATAGGTGCTTTATGTGTAAAAACACATCTAAGTTGAAACACTGTAGACAACTGGTGAATCTGCATTGGGACTTGTAAGCATTTATTGGGTTTACACTTCTTGAACTCCTCGTTATGAGAGGAATTTATTTTGTAATTGACTAAGGGAAAAGACTGATACTTGCTGCCACCCCTCTATCAAATTTTTGGCTATAATAAACTTAAGGACTTTTGAGAGTCTAGAGTCTAATTTCTTTGATGTAAAATTGTTGTTACCAGAAAGGGATATAATGCTGGAGATTGGGATGAGCATGGGCTGGGCCAGGCGGGCTTTTGCCAAAATTGTGGCCCAGCCTGAACTCTCAGGTATGGGCCTTTCGGTGGAGGCGCTGGCCTGGTGGCTGGCCCGATGTTGAATATTTAACTGCAATCCTATGATACTGAATATGGCAGGTCACTTTTTTCTCATGTTTTTAGGACCACGGAGTATTTGCTTGAATGCAAAGTTTTATGAGTAATGCTATCTGCAAGAATATTATGATGTGAGGTGATTAATTGTAGACTTGTAGGACCTTTATCAAATCTATAGGCTAAGCTTTTCAGAAGTGTAAAGTTTAGTGTTTCTGGTTTCCTTGGATAAATGCATTTTCTGGTCTTTTCTTACTAAGATCAACTGCTTGATCTGATTGAAATTTTTTTCATTCAAGTAATTTTGGTAATTCAACAAAATTTAAAATTTTGACTCCACTTACTTTGCTCTCCAGGTTGTCAGTTCTGTGAAATGGCTTGAAGATGAGTTGGAACTTAATGCTCTCCACAACCCTGGTAGTCGTAGAGGGAGTGGCAATGAGAAAGCTGCTGTAACCCACAGGGCTGCTCTTTCTGCTGCTTTGGGAGGGCGAGTAGATGTTGGAGGAATGAGCACAATTTCAGGTTAGGATAGTCTGCCTGTTACATTTTGCAGATAACTTTGTGTCTGTAATTTAGGAACGTGTGATTTTTGTTCCTCAGCTTCAACATTTTGGTTGGTACCTTGTAAAATTTTCTCAATCTGAAACTTTTTTCTCACTTATTTTGCAGGTGTAAAAGCCACATATCTTCTTGCTGTGGCATTTTTAGAAATCATACGTTTTAGTAGCAATGGTGGCATTCTCAATGGAAGCGAAGCCTTGACCTATTCTAGAAGTGCATTCCGTTGTGTCTTTGAATACTTGAAAACACCAAATCTTATGCCTGCAGTCTCCCAGTGTCTGACAGCAATTGTCCATCGGGCATTTGAAACAGCAGTGTCATGGCTGGTATACTTACTTTTTCTGGAAATGAGACTCCCTTCAAAATTATTTACCTATGCAATTTAATTGTGTGAGGAGATCTTGTTGCTGCTTTTCAATAGATTGTTCCATTATGTTTTTGCTTTCTTCTTGTGGAATTAGAAGTACCTAATAAATTTGTTGGTAGTTCCGATAGATTCATTTATTTTGTAGTTGCAACTTGCTTGTAGGCTCTAGACTTGTAATTTTCTGCAAGATTGTCATCTACAAAAAATTACTTGCACTGCTACCTGGGTGAGGTCTTAGAATTACTTTGGAAAAAGCAGGTTGGTTATGCTGAGGAATTAGAGTGACAAAGGTGAAGTAGAGATCACCATGGTGTTAGGTATCTTAGGATCAGAGGGGATGCCATGTTTGATGGGGCTGTGTAGCCATGGACTGCCTTCTAAGTGAAGTGTTTTCTCACATCTTCAGGTCTCACATTCCAGAGGAAGATTCTCATGAAGCCTAATCTAATTAGAAAGGCTCAATAGACTAGCTTATTACTCTGAATGATGCGTTTGCCTTCTTGAGCTAATAAATCGAGGATCAATATTCAGTATGATTTTGGGATATCTTAGCAAAAGGCTGGGTGATCTGTTTGAAATTCTGTAATTATTTAGTGTGATGAAAATTCTTCCATGTTAGTCAAAGTAGTGCTGCCCCTCTCACTAAACATGTACACACACATGCAGGTTTATGCAGATGTAAATGCACTTTGTCTATCCATCTGTCTGTTTGTTTCCTATCTATGTATGTCTGCCTGTTTATTTGTCGATCCGTAGGTGAAAATTACTGATCCTTTACTTTGGGTTCAGGAAGATCGGATATCTGACACAGGCCTTGGGGCAGTGACACGAGATTTGACTCTTTGTGTGCATGCCTCGTTTCTCATAAAAAGTATGTCTGATAGGGACGAGTGCATTCGGGAGATAGCTGTTAACTTGTTAATTCAGCTTAGAGACAAGTTTCCACAGGTAGGCTGGTGCCATGGAACTTTCTTTAATCTTTAAGTTCTATTATGTTTGATTCTCTCTTTGTTTGCTTGTATAGTTTAACAAACAAAATTACACACATGTAGGTTCTCTGGAATTCGTCTTGTCTAGATTCCCTGTTATTTTCGGTTGACGATGGCTCATCCTCTGCTCTTGTGAATGATCCTGCGTGGATAGCAGCAGTTCGGTCATTGTACCAACGAGTTGTTCGGGAGTGGATAATTAAATCTCTTTCGTATGCTCCATGTACTACCCAGGGCCTTCTTCAGGTTGATCTTCTCATTACAAGAGCTACTCACTTTCATTTTTGTTGGTGGTATTTATCGTAATTATTAAATAAAATGGTTCGAAATTTAGGTCTGCTGGTGCTTAATGAGCTAATCTGGCATAAAGAATCTTTATTGTTTTTATTGGTGGTAGGGTGGGGAGTGGGTGGATTTTCTGTGCAAAACGGTTATTTCTAAATCATGTGAAGTACTGCTTAACAATGCTCTTTTAGTGGGTTGAGTTGTCTGACCATGCCGAAGGTTGTAGTTTGTTCTGACTGGAGCAGACGGTATTAAGGCATTAAATTTTATGCAGAAAATTTTGAATCTCCATTAAGCTTGCCTCCATATATGAAGTTTTTTTGTGTGTTGGGCTTAAGCTGTGAAACTTAATCGCATTGCATAAAGAAAGTGCCCAGCTCTTGTTTCTGTTTGATCCCAAAAAAAGTGTGCTCTAGTGGACTTCCTTTGAAGACGATCTTCATTTGCGGTAGGAAGTTGTCCTTATTTAGTTAGCAGTTGTGTGAATGAGGTGGCTCCACATTTCGACTGTATCTATATCTAATCTACTGTAGTCCCAATTTCTTCACCCCTTGAATAAGTTTCACTGTATTGATACAAAGCCTGAGTATGTCTGACTGGTTAAATAGCAAAATCTCCTATTTTACTTGGAAATTAGAGGGTACTTCTTATTATTATCCGGGAACGTTGAAAGATTCTTTTTGGTTTTACTAAGGCAGAACCTCTATGCCCATTGTTCTGTTTCAGACATAAATCATAAAAGTTAAATCTTGCTGCTGTAATATGGATGAAGATACAAGGCATGGACTTTAAAATTGAGATTACGAAAGCTACCTGGCAGTTTAATCTTGTTGCTGTAATATGGATGACATATATAGCATGGACACTGGCATTGAGATTACGAAGTTACCTGGCCATTACATTATCACAGGCTCCAAAGTCTCATGATCACTATAAAAAACTGTCAAATATGAAAATAAAGGGCTCTAGCTTGGCATGTTTGGAAATATAATTCTTTGAGTAAGTAAATATCTTCGCACACGAGATACTCTCCTTGTGTATGTCTGATGGCAAGGTAAAACTAAGTCTTTGGATCTATTGCTAATGGATTTTCAATTTGGCTTAGCGAGAAAAACTTATGCGGACCCACTAAAATCATAGGGTGATATATATAAAAATATAAAATATTAGATATGTCTGGCATTCAAAATAAATTTTTCAGGGAAGAAAGTGAGAGTCTAAATGATAATAAACCAAACATAGCAAAATCAATTGGCCAGATTTTGCTCTCAAAAGACAAAATTTACTGGTCTCATGCCTCACACCTTTTGCTGCTCCTCATACCAATTATCCCTGTCTGGGTCTAGAGAAGTCGAAGAATGGTTATCCTGATAATTTCATTAATGATGATGTGTATTGAATAGAAAAGTTAAAGGATGCAAATTCTTACGGTAACTAACCATTATCATGATATGTACAGGTTAACAATGTTGAAATCATTCAAAAGAATAAAAGCTTTCAAGAGTATTCAAATGAAAATTAATGGTATACTTGATTAGGAAAAAGCATTTTAGTGCCCTTGGTAGTCTAATTCTGTCAAATGTGGGAACACTTATGGTTTTTCACAATCCATACAAAACCATCTGAATAGGAGTAGCATTTGCGTAGAGTGAATACTTAAAGAGAGTGAGCATACCTATCGAGCCAGTAATGGTTGTCCCTTTTTGATCTCGAAGACTTGTTTCCGCTGTTTTGAGTTTTCTTTCCTTATGTTATCCTAGGCACTTTATTAGGCTATGTAGTTGCATATCTTGATATCTTCTGTCTGGTCTTTATTAAACTTTTCCCTTTGTTTTCATGTCCACTTTAGGAGAGGCTTTGTAAAGCAAACACATGGCAGAGATCAAGGCCTGCAACTGATGTCATATCTCTTTTATCTGAGATAAGGATTGGAACGGGTAAGAATGACTGTTGGACTGGCATACGAACTGCAAACATCCCTTCAGTCATGGCAGCTGCTGCAGCAGCATCTGGAGCAAACTTGAAGTTGACCGAACCCTTCAATTTCGAAGTGCTCAGTACTGGCATAGTCAGTGCAACAGCGAAGTGCAATCATGCAGGGGAAATCACTGGCATGAGAAATTTCTTTAACAGCATCGGTGGATTTCAAACTGGCAGTGCATCTCAAGGATTTGGATTGGGCATTGGGATGCAGAGGTTGAAGTCAGGAGTGTTTACTCAGCAGATGCCAGCTGAGAATGATTCGTTTGACAAGGTAGTACTTACAAAATTCATTCAGCAACTGCAGCAATTTGTGAATGTTGCTGAGAAAGGTGGGCAAGTGGACAAGACCTCGTTTCGCCAAACTTGTTCACAGGCAACAGCCTTCCTATTGTCAAATATGGTACAGATATACTCCTCATTTTTCTCTGGGATTTTGCATAACCTGAATTCCTCCTTGTGCAAGATAATCTTAAAATTAAGAATAGAGAATCAGTGATTTCAGAAATGAGGAGAAGTAACGAGATAGCTTTTGATTGCTTCATGTTTGTCTGCAGGATCTTGACTCAAAATCAAACATAGACGGTTTCTCTCAACTTTTGCGCCTTCTCTGCTGGTGTCCTGCCTATATCTCAACTGCTGATGCCATGGAGACTGGTGTTTTCATTTGGACTTGGTTGGTCTCTGCTGCACCTAAATTGGGATCTCTTGTTTTGGCTGAGCTTGTTGATGCATGGTTGTGGACAATCGATACGAAACGTGGCCTTTTTGCATCTGAAGAGAGGTACAGTGGACCTGCTGCCAGACTTAGGCCTCAACTTGCACCAGGGGAACCAGAAGCACAACCTGACAGTGATCCTGTTGAACAGATTGTTGCTCATAGACTGTGGCTCGGATTTTTTCTTGACCGCTTTGAGGTAGGATGATTTAATCTGTTGCTCAGATGCTCTTTGTGTCCCATTCCCCCCAGTTGCCTGTTATCCAGGTTTTAAATTGCAGTCGTGGTCGTAGAAGTGGTTGTGCTGCAGCAGTGGCGGATACGGGCATAGTGGCTTTCCAATAGCTGATGGCATTCATAACAGTCATAGATGCACAAATATGATAGGATGAATTAACTTTTGTTGCTTTAATAGAGTTGATTTTTTAATTTTATAGCACTCTATTGTAGTGGTTTCAAAAGTATCTACGGGTGTCAGAAAGTTTACCTATATGAATCTATGGATCTTGTTAGAATATCCCACATCCATTGCTTATCTATGAGGTTTTAATGAGCCCCATATTCATGTAGTGTCCCTATATAGCTTGAGTTTTTGTGTTAGTTATTCTAACATGGCATTAGAGCCAGGTTTTGCCCTAGGTTTAGTTTGTGTGAGGCTCCCCCTTTGTCAGTTTTTATAGTATTATATTTTTCTCAAGGTGGTTAACTGCCTTACCTATTCTACTGTATACTTCAAATATTCTTTTTACTTATCCAAAAACAAGAGAAAAAAGAAAATGTAATTATTGTAAAGGGGCAGGGGATATTGCACTACCAAATCTCTAAATTATCTACAATTGAAAACTCTTAGGGTATGCTGGTTTGCTAATTGTGAATCCAACTTTTGACGTTGGCGAAAACTTCCAAGCTTGTCAACGATTTGCTTTGGGTTGAGCAGCTGTGGACTTCTATAACATTTAGTGACAAATGCTTAGGTGATGTATATCATTCAAAAGAAAAGTTTTAGTTTCCTGGACTTGATACTTCTATTGATCCACTGATACGTCTTCATTATGAAGGAGATAATAGACAGGATCTTGAATCAATTCTTCTTTGCCTTTTGTATCTGTTACTGCAGTGATTGCTTCCAATAAAGCGCGACCCCTTGTACACTTACTTTCAGAAGAAATTGATATTCACAAGATTCTTGTTTCCAAAAGTCAAAGTTAACGTCTTTTTTGGTCACTGTTTCTTTCTTGTGAAGTTTACAGCACTGAAAATTGTAGTTTTGCATTATAATTTAAAGACTGTTATTTCTTAATTGTGGAGCCAGACATTGCATGTACAATTATTATTTTTGCAAGTTCAACGAGGATCGTCTTTTTTTCCTTGTCAATTAATGACTAAATGAGGAAAAAATAAATTAACGACTCAATAGTCAGTCAAAAGAACAGCACCAAGGCCCACCTACCACAGAAAAATTCTAACTACGGTTTTTTGTACTATCAATAATTGTGACAATGATTTTGTTGTAGTAACTGGGTTTCCATTCTACTGTGAACTCGTGACAGTCTGCTGTTTAGTAAGGTGGGATGTTTTTGTATTCCTTCCACCAAGAACCAACAGTAAAGTGCAAAAATAAATCAAGGAACAAAGTTATTAAAGTTGTTAGTTCTTCTACTTTTATGCTAGCTTACTCAAATTGCTAGAAAAATGATTCAGGTAGTTTCTCACTACTAATTTGGCCATAGTCCAGTGCTCTGTCATGGTTGTGCCTTCCTAGTGGATGGCCTGTCCTGTAGAAAGAGTTGGATGGTGGCATGCAATCTCTGAATACACAATAGCATCCTTTTTGCTGGTGATGCTTATTTGTAATATTCTCTACTTTGGGTTCCGCCAGGGAAACGCTATAATTTGATTACACATAAAGGCTTTTATTTCACCATAGTAAGATGGTAGCATCGTGGTAGGTCAAGGACATGTAGCAGGTCTACATGGACAAATGTTAATTCATGTGGGCTGATTAACAATTCAATAATCGTATAGCCATTCTATGGAGAATGCACACATATTGCGTTTCCATATCAAAGCTAGAGAGAACATTACTTTTGCAAATTAACCAATTGTTAGGCCTGCATTGCAGTTGTTAAAATATCCCACATCACCTATTTACTGGGTTTGCTTGTGCAGCATATACTTGTAGTCGCACTCTACTTAACAACTTAATCTTTTGCATTGGAAATACTATCATGGTATCAAAATAGAGTCTAAATTCTTCACGCTCGATTTAGTACTTCATCTTGTGTGCAGTTCTTATCTATCTTGTTTCCTGTCTGTCAATTTCACGTCGCTTGGATATGGAATATATCTATCTATCTATCTTGTTCGTTGTATATATAGGCCTAACATACACATATTCTCTCCCCACTTAATAATTGTAAGGTTTAATGGTTGGAAATTCTGATAACAGCTATTTATCATAGTGCTTTGCTGATGCAATTTTGATTTTGTTGTTTGATGTTTTGTCTTCTTTCTAGTTGTTACAATTCTGTCTGAGTATTATTTTGACATTTAAAAAAGTGGTCTCTAGGTACTTGGAAGCTCTTAGTATGCTAGTCACTTTGGGTATAAGTATATAGTCATTCGTATGAGCACTTTTTTGGGCTTGAGCTCTTTTTTAGCTTGTGGCTCTTCTTCTGAAAGGGTTAGCACCCGCTTGGTGCCTCATAGTGAAGTTCGCTTTACTTATCTACAAAAAGAATGGACATCTGTAACTTACTCTTTGAGAATAGAGCATTTATTTCCTTCTCATTCATTGTTGTTTGTTTTGTAGGTTATTCGCCACAGCAATTTGGAACAGCTCTTGCTCCTGGGTCGGATGTTGCAAGGAACTACAAAACTTCCGTGGAACTTTTCGCGACATCCTGCAGCCACTGGTACTTTCTTCACTGTCATGCTTCTTGGGCTCAAGTTCTGCTCGTGCCAGTCTCAGGGTAATCTATTCAAGTTTAGAGCAGGACTTCAGTTACTAGAAGACCGGATTTTCAGGTGAACAAATTTTCCTCTACTGTGATATTTCTTTATTTAACTGAGACAGGATTTTCAAACTGTGCTGTATAAAGTAGGACATTCTAGTCTCTACCTGAATTTACTCTCTGAAGGAGTTCCTTCCATGCCTCCCTTTATGCGCGGTTGTATGGCTGAGAGAGAGACACCCTAATATACCATACGCCGATGTGCATGCTTAATGCATCTGTACTTCTACTTGAATGTCTACTTTTGAAACATAGGACAGAGTCTGGTGGTGGTCCTAGACTCAATTAGATTGGACGTAATAATTTGTCACGACTATCAATTGCGATTTATGGTGAATAGGAATCTGAAGATCAAATACAAGTGGCTGACACACATAATTTACCGATGTTCTATTTTTAGTATGTAAGTTTTCTAGAACAGTTAGTGTTATGTCTAGTAAAGATTTTTATCCACCTCTTTTGCTTGAGCATCGTAATATAAAATGACCTGAGATTTTCTATGGTTTCACACAAAAGTGTATGTATGTGGGTCTATCTGTGTATATACATGCATACAAGCGAAAACTATATGAATTATTGTGCATGGCGTGCCTATTTGGGTTGGTTTTCTCCTTAAAGTACCTCGTCTCAAGTTGGAATTGAAATGGACCTTGTTATTTCTTCCAGGGCTTCTTTGGGATGGTTTGCTTATGAGCCCGAATGGTATGAAATGAAGGATATGAATTTTTCCCAGAGTGAGGCTCAATCTGTATCCATATTTGTTCACTACTTACAAAATGAGCGAGTAGATTCTCCTCAATCTGACTTAAAGGGATCAGGACGTGAAAATGGGAGCTCTTTATTTAATGGGGTAGGTTACTCTACTTAACCGTGTGGAGAATCTTAATAATTGGTCCAATGCCATTTTTATACTCTTCCCTTTTTCCCATCGATGGAGTTGGGGGCTGATCTCATAAGTATAGAGTGTGCAGAATGATAAATACCATCCTGTCTGGGGTGCCATGGAGAATTATGCTGTTGGAAGAGAGAAGAGGAAGCAGCTCCTTCTGATGTTATGTCAGCATGAGACTGACAGGCTTGAAGTTTGGGCACAGCCCACCAACTCAAAGTATTCCTCTGTATTTTGCATATGTTTATAGGTAAAATTGCTTGAAGTTGATCTTGTTCTCACAATCATGTTTGCACTCAATTTCAGGGAAGGTGGTTTTCGGCTCAAGATAAGCTCTGATAGATGGATTGAATATGCAAGAACTGCCTTTTCTGTGGATCCTCGTATTGCTTTGTCCTTAGTCTCAAGATTCAGGACAAACCCTCATCTAAGGGCAGAAGTAACTCAGCTGATTCAGGTTTGTGAAGTTTATCTTGCTGTAAATAGGCTATAGTCAGACCTTATATATGCTGCAAAAAATGTTAGACATTGGCTACATTGGACTTATCTTTCTTGAATCCTAAGCATGAGATGACTTAAATAGCAAGTTTTCTCAAAGTGAGGGAGCCATCTTGTGTGGGTGCTTACATCTGTTAGTCAGCGTGGAACATTATGGGATATTGCACTTGGGGGTGTAAGTGGACCATGATAATCTCTATTTGGAAGGCGACTCCAGCTTGACCCAGTATCAGTATTATTGCTTGAACTCAACTTCAAATGATTTTCGACATGCTCGAGATTGATCCCGCTATTTTCGGGTTTTCTGTCAATATTGAGCCCAAGCTCGAGCTTTAACTTGCCTATTAATACAATAATTATCAACTTAAAGGAAAAGTTAAATCTACAGATATTTTTTCTACAATTTGAAGATAGATGAGAAGGTAATATCACTATTTCAATCACTATCTTTCATTAATTTAATTTGAAATTGAAATTACAAAGTCTAAGTAAACTGAAACAGCATCGTGAAGGGATCTCTTATTATGCTACTATTTTAGTGCACATAAGCTATTCATAGAATTTCATGATATAGGAAAGCCTGACTGCAACCATATTGTAGACAACTGCAACTGAACCACACTTAAGCATTAAATCCCTTCAGGACTGCAAATTCAGAAGGAGCTGGACCTCAATAAACAGATTCTCCTTTGAGAATGTGCTGCCGAATGAGGAAAAGTAATGAAAAATAGAGGTGATATATGACTACTAACTTGCAGGAGTCATGAGATAATGATCTCATTATGTTATCCTGAGTATCTTAATTTTCTCACAGAAAAAAAAATGAGTACTGGAGTATTTGATTAGGTCACAACCTGCACAAGTCATGCATCAGCAAGCTCGACCTTGGCTAATATATGATGAGTCATCACCTTGCTGCCTCAAGTTTTTTGGCTCATTTATAGTGGACATGACTTATTTGGGCTGGCTATATGGGTCCATTTTTTATTACTCGTGTCTAGTTAGATCATGACTTGTTTGTTGATTGTGTTAGGCGGGTTGGACATGAGTTTGACATGAACACGATTAACATGAACTCACCATGCTAATTTGTATTGTTTTATTGAATCTATCTAGGAATTGCCATTCCTAACTCTATTTCAGAAGCCTAACTGTGGACATGAATTCCTTGCGGTTGATGCATTAACCTTGTTACGGCCTTGTAGAACCTCTAGAAACTTATGAATCCCTGTACTTTTCCCTCTTAATCTTTACCAATCAAAACAGATTTTGAAATACGTATGAATCACACATATTAGTGTTGTCTAGTTTCTAATCAAAAGTGTAAAGCAACTCACGGGAGAACTGCATGCCACGGATAACTTAAGTTGGCAAAAAAGTCCACTATGACATGATGGGCTTCACTTCTCACTCTCTCTATATGACACACACACACCGAGACTTGCACATCCAAAGCTTGAGGTGGGCAAGGTTTGTGTAAAAGAGAGACTTGATGACAGAGAATACAAGGAATGATTAAAAGTGAGGGAGTGGTAAAGTCATTTGATACCATACTGAAGCATATAAACAGTCTCTTTTGGTTTTCAGGATTGGGTAGGAGACTTAGTTCTTAGACATGGATGGATTTTAAATCTTTAGCTTAAGTCTGTTATGACAACGTGACTGCTAATATGTACATCAAAATCTCTACTATTGAAAGGGACCTTTAAAAGTGTGAAATCCTAGGACTCAAAGGTTCATTCTTCCACCTAATTTCTAGCCCTAGGTAGTAAGTAAAGTGGGATTCCATATTTTTGCTTCTACCACTTGTTTGCTCTGGACTTTAAAGAAGAGAAAGGAGGCATTTGTCTGCTTAGGAAGGCCAAGTGAGATTCTATTGTATGGAAGGGAGGATGGTGAACTTCCAACTTTAGGAGCTCATCCGAATCCTAATCTGTAGAATCTATGGAGAATGTCCATCTATTGTGGATGTTCTCTGATGTCAAATTTGTGGAATATATCTTCAGTTGGCCTTTTCCAATTTTGGTGGATTGGCCATAATTACTCTTTTTCTAGCCGTCTGTAGGTTTCCATGGATATTCTAATGTAGGGATCTGAGAGAATAAGATGCTGCTCCCACTCCCTCTGTCCCTCCGGACTTTACTAATCTTCCCCTCAAAGATAGGCCGGAGGTGGCAGGTGCAAAAGGAAGAAACCTAAGAGAAGTGTGTCATGTTTTTTCTTAGGTCCTTTATCTTTTAATTTCAACACAGGGAAGTGCCCTCATTTTTTCATCCCTGCAGCCTGGAATAATTTCAGTCCATGCTGTATTAGTACCCTAGTTGATCTTGAACCGACATTTGATACATTCAATAGCAAATGTATGTTATGACGTACACTAGGAGTCTAACCTTCATGAGGAGTCTATCTTGTAGTCTTTTGTTTAGAAATCATAGATCGAAACTTGCACTGTGTTAGTTAATATCTCTCTGACCTATATAGCCACGTCAATTTGGCATGTTCAGACCAAAATTTTTTTTGGCATGTTTCACAGATTTAGCAAGTTTCTAGATACTCCTATTGTTGCATATCAAAGTGCATTTACATGTGGCTCTTAGTGCATCAGCCAATATGCACGCACTTATAACATGCATCAAGTATTTCAATACGTATGCCAACCAGGTACTAGAAAATTTCGGAGCACATGTATTTTGAGATAGTCATAATTAATCTTGTTTATTCCTTTAGCACAAAGTATGTTCTACCAAATTAAAGAGATGTACGAATAAGTCATTTTCTTGTCACATTAGTTTATGTGAAAGTGTTGCCTCCAATTAGTGGAGCCTCATGAGTAAAATGATTGGAGATACAAACACCCTCCGCACATCCTTCAATAAAAATATAGATGCTTTTAGTGAGCATTTTAATAGATAATTACATTTGATAGAATTGATAATTGCATTTGATACGGTGACATGCATGCATAAAGTAGCTGTTTTTCCCAGCATATGACCAAAGCAAGATATTCATTAATAAATTGAAAGATGTTTAACTCGTGTCACACGCATGTTACTTGATTTTTTTTTCAAATAAAAATTAATTAATCTTAATTAATTAGTCTTACAATCTCATTATGAAAAAGTAAGCCAATTATGTTAGCCAATAGCCGCACTATTAGTGAAATGAATTATGTCCATCTGATAAATCTCAAATGCAACTTAGTTGGCTGTCCTTTAATATGGTGCCAGAGCTGGACATTTTCAGGCACTTAAGTATCTTTGTGGAAACTTCACTTATTTTACTAATATATTATACATAATGCCAGTCTAGTCACCAATTTTGTGGCAATGTTTACTCTGGTTGGTTGTCGTTTCAAGCATTGTGGAGAACTAGGAGGAACAAGTGTAGTTGGGCAGAATTTCTCCACATTTTCTTTCCTTTATAGATGGCCTTTGCATTGCCAGAGATTACGTTTATGCTTTGTAGTTTCCCATTAAAGTCATGTATTTAATCATGTCTATTGAGTAAGTTGATAGGTGCTAGGATTGTTGGCTTCACTGTCAAAATAATCTTTACTTCTTAAAATAATGATTAACTCAATTTATTACTGGCCCGTATTTCTATGTTTATATATCTAATGGTTTTTCTCTTGATTTGCTGCCTTGCATACCGCAATGGTTACCTTGCAGTCACATATATTGGATGTGCGGACCTTACCTGAAGCGTTGCCATATTTTGTCACTCCAAAGGCAGTTGATGAAAATTCAGTGCTTTTGCAACAATTACCCCATTGGGCTGCTTGTTCAATTACACAAGCTCTTGAATTTCTTACTCCTGCATATAAGGGTCATCCACGTGTCATGGCCTATGTACTCAGAGTTCTAGAGTCCTACCCCCCTGAGAGAGTGACGTTCTTCATGCCACAGCTGGTCCAAGCACTGCGATACGATGAAGGGGTAAGCAGAAAATAGCATATCACTTTGTTGGTCCTCACATTGGGTTGGATTTGGCAGATCAGCCCGAACATCACAGTAGGTGATCTAATTGAATTATCGTGTTGTTTTAGACCTGACTTAGTATATTGGATAGGATAAGAAGTTTTCAGATTCCCTGCCACATAGACTATCCTGTTTCACATAATAACTGCAACAGGGGGAAGGATCATCTTATTGACTATTTTGAGTTGAGCTAAACTTTATAGTGTTTTACTTTATATGCTCATTACTTAGCTCTGATGCTCATTACTTAGCTCTGAATTTTGCAATTGGAAATTCAGTAAATTTATCTTTATGTGCCCTAGATAATGGAAGCTGAGGGCTTGTCTGGAAATGTTATTAAAAATATTGTTTTGAATGAATGCACCAGAAGTCCCAAAGTTTGTATCCGAAGTGCAATTGAGCCTTAAAACTTTTAGATCATGCAATTGAGTCCTAAATTTCGTAAAAGTTGTGCAATTAAGTATCTCCATTAAATCTGTTAATTTACAAATGTGGTCTATGGACTATTTATTCTCTCCTACTGTATCCTTTTGAGGAAACTTGACTCTGCTGTGGCGCCAGGTAGGTGCCAATGTATAGAACAGGTAAAGGCTTCAAGAATTGGGATAAACCTGTAAGCAAATATAAGGTGGGACGAAATGATTCAGAATTAACATAAAATGTTTAATAAATTATACAAGAAGAAAAGCCAAGAGTTCCTTTTGGCAAATAAAAGCAGAAGGGAGAGAGAATCAGAGAACAGAATAGAAAGTCCAGTCTTTTCCCTTTGGCTTTTCTTTGCAACGCACCTACTACTACCATGGACGATGGTGGCGTCAATTTTGAGTTGCACCACACAGATTTGCTACCACTGTCCATGGTGAGTCGGCGACAGCGAGTGGTGGAGTCTCGGCTAGAGGAGTAGCTTTGGTGGTTATGGTAGTGATAGTGGATGGTGGCATGTTAATGATAGGTTGTGGCAGCGACAACGGGTGGCCGTGGCTGCTTTATTCAAGTTGATCATAAGAGAACGGAAAAGAATAAAATGGGAAATCGTGCAAATCACTCCATTGTTTTTTCTTCTTTAAAGTTTTCTGTAGGCTGATTTAACTCCTTTTTAGCCCCACATCGGTGCTAAATGTCCTTAAATTGTTCAATAAAAAAGTTGAAATAATAGACATGGTCACACCAGATATTTCATTACCTAAAACCAATGGAATTACCAAAGATACTTGATTGCACTCTTTGACTAGTTCTGGGACTCAATGGCATGATGTAAAACTTTAGGACTCAATTGGAAAATGGTGAACCCCATTTGTGTAGATTGTCACTTAAACTGTTTACTGAGGCTGGCCTGCTTTTGAGCTACTGATGTCTAATGTTATTTGCGCTGAAAACTGTGAGAAAACCTTTGTAAAGACAAGTGCTAAAGGTTGGAGATGGAAAGCAGCAGAATGGAAACCATATTACTTTGGAATAGAAAAACAATTTTCAAATCACAATCCGTGGCTTGTATTTCTTAACTTAAATGCAATTGACATTAGCTGGAAGTATTGAGAGCAAGCTAATGAGAATATCTCCAAGCAACTGCTGAGGTCTCTATTTTCTCTTAAAATGGGCAGATTTATCTTGGTGTGAATATTAAAACCTGCAGTTTTTTTTGTTATTTTTTTAATTTTTGTCTAAGCTGGCTGAAGTGCAGACTATAACTTGAACCACACCCATCACAAGGGATTTGCATTTGGTTTGGTGAACTTCATACTAACTATTTTATGTGTGATTAACTGCTATTCTGCAGAGATTAGTGGAGGGATATCTACTAAGAGCTGCTCAGAGAAGTGACATATTTGCCCATATATTAATATGGCATCTGCAGGTTTCCAAATATTAATGTTTTCTTTTCCGAAATTGTGTAATGGAATCAATGAAATATTTATTGTCGTGCTTAATATTTTTTATAAGCTGTGATCATCCTACTGGCAGGGCGAGACTTTTGCATCAGAACCAGGGAAAGAAACTGTTGTTTCTGTGAAGGTGAAGCCAAGCCTCCTTCCTTTTATATATGTTTACCATGAAACTCTGAGTTATGAAATTGTCGATTAGGATTCTCTTCTGTCTTTGCTCCCACAGCTTTTATTGAAGAATCTCTGGAAAAAGAGGTTTGGCTGTTAATAACTTATTTAAACATTGGACGGTCCATTATTTATTTCAAACATTCTAAAGTAAGTTAAAATTATGAGAATTGATGAGAAGCATGATGAAGATATCATAAGAAATACTCTATTCCTTTTATTTCTGGGAAATGAGGAATTTTTCGGCATTTCTAAAGCATTAGATTCACTAGAATTGAGTGCATGACTGACTTTCAGACTGTAATGCTTTTCTTTGTTTTCCAAGTGAGGCATGATGATCTTGTATATGGCATTTTAATCATTTGTGGTTGCAAAAACTCTGTATGATATTGTTTAGTTTGTAGCATCTTATCGCACTGCTGACATTTATATTTGCACATCCTAACAATCAAGAAGACAAAATTAAAATTTTTATGCTATCCTGTACATGATTGATGAAAATAGTACAGGCTTTTAGGTGTTTAAGAGGGATTGGTGAGATTTCAAATTTAAGTGCACGTTTTAGAGTAATTATCATTTCTTCCTTACTAACACTCCGTTGGAATAATCTTCTGTATGACGATTGATTCAGATGATTAGCTTTTCTCTGAGGATGTCCTAATATCAGATCTAATTACTTCGGTTCAAGTGACTGGGTTTCTACTGATAACTTGCATCTTTGTGCTAATTATTTCAAGCATGAAATCATATGGGATATTGGCAATTCGTTTGATTTGTCTTAAGCAGTTTTCCATTCCATGCAAACATCAAAGTTACATTAGGTGCCAATGCATTCTTTTTTCCACAAAAGTAGGTGAGCAGCCTCCCACTTGAATGATCTCATTATCCGTTTGCCTTCTTTTCAAGTCTCGTGTCATTATGATTCAAGCAGGAAAATGTAAAAGCAACCAAATTTCAGCTAGCCAAGCTCTCTCATAACTCGACACAATTAAATGAATTATGAAAAGCTCATTCATAACAAGTATGAAGTAAACTTGTCCATCGCATGTACAAGGACCACTGCTTTTTCTGTGATCATAATTTTCATAATCCTAATGTTGTATACAAAATAACTCATTTGGTTGTTTCAGAATAATAATTTTCAAGCAATGTTGCCGGTTGTGAAGGACCATATAATTGATGGTTTCACTCCTAAGGCCCTTGATTTATTTAAAAGAGAGTTCGATTTCTTCGACAAAGTTACATCTATCTCTGGTGTGCTCTATCCACTACCCAAGGAAGAGCGTAGAGCTGGCATCCGGAGGTATTCTTCCCTTTGACAGATAAAATCCTGTCCTATGGTAGTTATTTAGCATGTATTGGTTGAAGTTGATGCTCATGGATGTTAATGGCAGGGAGTTGGAGCAAATTGAAATGGAGGGATATGACCTCTATTTACCAACTGCTCCTAATAAACTTGTCAGAGGTATTCAGGTGGACAGTGGAATACCTCTACAATCGGCTGCAAAAGTTCCTATCATGATCACTTTTAATGTGGTTGATCGTGAGGGTGACCTGAATGATATAAAGCCTCAAGCTTGTATATTTAAGGTGAGTATGCCACACATCATGTGCTTTTAGACCCTGTATTTCTTGGCTTTTGATTCCATTGGACTTTTCAAATTGCCTAGCTGAATATATTTGTATCCATGAACTCACTGCATGGTTTATTGCTCTACCATAAAAAACCCAACCCCTAGGACAAATTATACTGAACTATTTTCTGTGGGGTTTCTGGATTTTCAGTTTGTCCTCTTGTGGCCGGGTCAGAAAATAGTTTTGTAATTTACAATGGATTGCAGGGGATTCTTCCACATGCACGATGTTGTTTCTATGTTTTCACATGAGCACAGCACTCAAGAAGCTTACTTGAGTCCCTGTGCCAAAAGTGATTTCAGCTCTTTTTTTCATTTTCTTAAATGTACTAAAAAGCAATGGATTTTGTAGTGAATGTCTGAAAATTGATCTATGTCATGTTAAGAGTGAGAATTAGGTTGATCTTGATCGGTTTAAATATCTACAAATCGTCAAAAGGTAAGAGCTACTGAATTTGGTGGACAGAAACTATTCGACTAGATAGCTAGATCAAACTCCTAACTGACATGTTAACATCTTGCTAAGTATGAAACCGCTTCATCGGCATCCTAGTTTTTGCATTATGGTGAGGATGGCAGAGGTACCCAGGCTGTTTCTGTCTCACTAGCTCTAAAAACTGTTAGCTGGCCCGACTCGGTGAAAATGCTAAATGCTTGCTTTTCTGGTTACTTGTCTGATATTGAATTTGGGGAATTAGCTGATCACTCTGATCATCAAATATCTCTGTAGGACATCTTAATATGGCAGCAGTTCATTTAATATCAACATTTTTGTGTGGCTAAGCAACGTTTGACTTCATTGGGGTAGGTTTTGGCATATCAAGTATGACAGGCTTTACACCAACTCTGGTAATCACATAGGTTTTTGTAATTAGATGAATCAAGATTTTAATGACTAATAAAGTAGTTGGACACCAAAGTTGACATGTAAGTAATTGCAGTTGAACTTAGTGAGCCCTTTTTTTCGTGAAGCTGGTCAATTGGACACTTAAAGTATTCTGTACATCAATGAAATTATTAATTTATTAGTTCTGATCAAGTGAACATCCTCTGTTTGGAAAAAGGAGAAAAAGAGGGGAATGAAAATGAGTGTGGGAAACGAGTGAGATTTTTAAATTTTTGTGAGAGGGAAATGGAGTGCAAATTTTGAACTTGTGGCATTTTCTCTCCAAATTCTGTAACTCTTATGCTCCAAACATAGCAAAAGGAAAATAGTGTAGAAAATGTTTAAAGCTTGTTAAGGCTAATTTTGTTCTCTATCTGAAAATAGGATCTAGAATCACTAAACTGTTGCCTCTGGGATGAATAACTTGAATTTAATGAGGCCAAATTCAAGGTCTGAGTAATGTTTCTTCTCCTGTGCAAAGCAGATGTCATGAGAATGGTATTCAGTTCTGTTAGGTTGTTCCATTCCATAAATGCTTTTTTTTGGATTTTATTGTTGTTCTGGTCAATTTGACAGCAAAATCCACTCCTGTCATTAAGCTAACTATGTCATCAATTTTTGCCAGGTTGGAGATGATTGCCGGCAAGATGTCCTTGCTCTTCAAGTGATATCACTTCTTCGAGACATATTTGAAGCAGTTGGGCTTAACTTATATCTCTTCCCTTATGGTGTTCTCCCGACAGGCCCAGAAAGAGGAATCATTGAGGTGATTATGTTTCCATGCCTTGATATAGTATGGGTAGAACTGTTGGTTTTTAGTTGATTCCTTTGTAATCATTTGTCTAAAATCCTTTCCCTTTTGGGTATATTTTTATAAAGTCTTGTCAATCTTTTGTTATCTGGTCCCAGCAATCTCATCATTTGAGCTTCCAATGTGTCCTTATGACCCTCTTTGTTCCCCTCTCAGAGTGTAATATTTTAGTGCGTTCATAGATTAAGAGAGAGTGAGAGTCCTTGCTATCTTATTTTGGCTGCTTATGATACGTAAAACAACTGGTTATTAACAGTTTTTTCCCTGACATATTTACTTTGTTTTGATGTTGGGTTCTTGATATTGGTTTTGTTGTTACCAGCAAACACATGGCTTTAGAAAGCATGAGATTTGCTTTAATAAGTCAGCTATCTAGTTGCTTATTCTTTGGTCATCTATGGCTTAATTCAGTTGGTTTTAAGAAAGGTAAAATGTGTAACATGACACAGAAGGCATCTAATCATAAGTAGGTTACGTGTGAAAAAAATTGAAAGTTCAGTTTTATTTCTTTACAGGGATGATGTTGAATGATTGATTTTGTAATTCTTATTTGTTTTTTTTGGGATAAATTTTGGTTTCGTACATTTTAGCGGTCATTCTTTTAGATTTAGGGAGGTCTCTTTTGTGACTTTGACATTAATATTTCGTTTCTTTTTCTTCTTTTCTTGTCAATTAAAGGAGGGGGCCAGGTAGATTTACATTGTCCTAATTGTTTTTTTGGTCAAACATTGTCCTAATTTAATATGCATGTTTTTCTCAATTATAGAATAGATGAGATAAACTCGGGATAACATTATATTTAGATCCTATTGCAATAATTGTGTTTTTTTGACGTACTTTTTAAAAAAATGACTATATTTCCATCCTAACCCATTAGATTCTTTTACTTGTCACGTATATTACTATTAGAGCTATAGTTGGGCGAAAGGAAAATTTGATAAATGTAGATTCATTTTTACTAAAGTGACTATATTTCGAATAGTTAGCTCAAGAAAAAGAAAACGAGAGCCTTCAGAGGAGAGGAAATACTATCCATGTTGAACTTAGATGGCCTTCCGAGATTCGGCATGTGTACTGTGGAGTCTTGATATTTACAAGAACACTTAAAATTTACATGCTACATTACTCTTCATTAGAATGTTTTCTTCTGCCTGTAGGTTGTGCCTAACACTCGAAGCAGGAGTCAAATGGGTGAAACGACTGATGGGGGTTTATATGAAATATTCCAACAGGACTATGGGCCTGTTGGTTCTCCCAGTTTTGAAGCTGCTCGCGAAAATTTCATCATTAGTAGTGCTGGTTATGCAGTTGCTAGTCTTCTGCTTCAACCAAAAGATAGGCATAATGGCAATCTTCTTTTTGACAAGTACATCTCTGTCTCTCCCACCTCTTTTGCTCTCCTGTACATACATTTACTTGTGCCAAGTTAGCAATGTCATCAGGCTTACTTCTGTCTAGAAACATAAGAAAATGCCATCGGACATGCCTTTTGAGCACCACTTTGGTCATATAGTATTGAGGATAAAATAGTGCATCTGGTTTTTCATGGGGAGAGGTTTCATTTTCTGTTGACTGGTGATACTATTCACTCAAGTAAAACTTCTTTTATATTGCTGAAAAGTTCTGTAGAAAAATCAAGGAGCCCTAACAATATGATTAATGCAGCATGGGACGGCTTGTGCATATCGATTTTGGTTTCATCCTAGAAACGTCGCCCGGTGGAAATATGCGGTTTGAAAGTGCACACTTCAAGCTGAGTCATGAAATGACTCAACTGCTTGACCCTTCCGGAGTCATGAAGAGTGAGACTTGGAATCGCTTCGTGAGGTAACCTAGATTTAATAGAGTCAACCATGGTATCTTTTATAGGCTGGCAATTAGGGACTCGACTTGTTCAAATGACACGAACCTGGCACATAGTCAAGTGTATCCTAGTTGGACTTAATGCCTTTTGTCTCGTAATTTTGGTAAACTAATCAATAAAAGGCGAAGGCGAAGAATTAGCTTTTTCTGGTGTGTGAGTTGATCTGCATAACCTACTTAAATACATTTAAGCATGTTTGACTAAGCAGCTTAACATTTATTGATACTTAATGATATATTTTGTTTACCAAATGTTCAAGCATTTGTATCTGTTTATATGCTTTTAAACTTATTCAAACATGTTTTAACACTTTCACATATGAAAATTGCTTTTTAAAATGTGCTAAACATGTTATTCACGGGCCCTGCATAATTGGATAAGGCTTAGTTTATTGTTGTTGTGGCCGTTCTTGAATGATGTAGGTTGCAAAGATGCATTGTGATCAATGAACTTGCCATTTTCAGGTCGACGAATGTTATGTTATACTTCAAATTTGATGCGAGAAAACACAAATTGCTAGTCATTATCTTTCGTTATTGGAACTTTTACTGTCCAATACCTTTTGACTTTGGTTAAGTTATAAGGGCGCCTCCTGCTTACTATGCTTATAATTAGCTTAATGAATTCCCTTGTTTGCTAATCAGTCATCGTATCAAAAGTTGACATTTGTCTTGTTCCTTTTAGATTGTGTGTGAAGGGCTATCTTGCTGCTCGTCGTCACATGGATGGTATCATCAACACGGTGTTATTAATGGTGGACAGTGGATTGCCTTGTTTTAGCCGGGGCGATCCCATCGGCAATCTGCGGAAGAGATTTCATCCTGAAATGAGTGAGCGTGAGGCAGCTAATTTCATGATCCGCACTTGCACAGATGCATACAACAAGTGGACTACTGCTGGATATGACCTAATACAGTATCTACAGCAAGGCATAGAGAAATGATTTTGTTATTAACCCTTCTCCTCTTTCCCTCTTCGATTCTTAGCGAAGCTCGTGTTTTCCATTGTAAATTAACGTTTCTATTATAGGTATCATTTTGTAGTCGCAATTGTGACAGGGAACCCCCCCGCTTACATTAACTGGAAAATCCGAGTGACCTCTCTCATGTGCAATTGAGTTATTGGCGACCATGGGGGGTTTTCCTGATGAGCTTTTCAAACAGGCTGTCTTCACATTGCATTTGTGTAAAGATGCTGAGCTTATATAAGTTATATCTTTGGTTTGATTGGCACTTCGATCCTCACTCCTGGACAAAGACGTACTGCTTTTCGAGCATTGTTTTCGATGCTTATGCGATGGTGATGCAGTGAATGTATCCTTCAAGGCCAAGATTTCTATCATTAGCAACATTTTATGCGACAGGTCCGATCCACGTGATGGTGTGGTGATTCTAAGGGACTAGTTAATTTTTCGAAAGTTGCAGTAGGTATATCTGTCAGCTATAATGCTTCAATTGTGTAATGGAAGCGGATCTTGTCATTTGTGTCTCGGGCATTGCTGGAGGAACTTGTTACTCTATATGGAGATGTTTAGAGGAGACAATTTCCCGGCTTGAATGCTCAATGTGGTTCCTCGAGAATGTGCTTCTTGCCTTGCTTTGTCAAAGTGTGCCTTTTTAATCAATTTCCATTTTGGTATAATGTTTGATCATTCAAGTTTACGAAAAATTAAGGAAGTTTGATATTCGCTTTGTATCCCCCAAGTTCTTCTGTTTTCCTTATATTTTATGCTCGGATATCATGAAATGGTTGGAGGGATGCGTGTAAATAATTGTGGTCAATACCTGATGCATTGAGTTGATGGAAGGAATTCCTGCCCATTCGCAAACCCTAATGTCAATAACTTCAACCTCAAGTGACGAAATCTAAAAGCATTCTCAGTCGTGCCTTGGTGAAAATGACATTGCGTAAAAAATTCCGAAGACTGCAGTCTTCCGATCCTCAATTGATTCAGTTTATGGGCAACTTAAAATATCAACATGCAAGAAATATATAATTATTGTCAATGAGGGACGTACATTTTTCACTTAAAATTTCCGGATAAGGAGACATTACACATCACGAAATCTGACTTATTCTGCGAAGCTAATCAGTTGACGGTGTCATCAAAATGACTTTTTCCCCGCTAGTTGCACCCGATAACATTAAGCTTAGTCTCTGGTTCTATACACATTTGCGAATTCACTCCATTTAAGTTAATTTTGATGCACTTCTTCTGAAATTCCTTGTTAGCTGGTTGTCTTAAAACTCTGTAGCTGACAACTCAGAAGGAACTTTGGACCACCTGATGTACGATTGATAAGAACATGAACTTGCATGACAGCTGAAGCCATTCCTATTGAAGAAATCTGGTACAGCTTTGCCATGTACACTTCAAGTAGTCAGCACTAGTTTGACATAGTTCACTCTCCTTGATGTGCCCTAAGAATTCTGTGCCGCATCTTGAATCTTTTTCGTTTTTTGGCCCTGCTTGTTAATCTGTGCAATATAAAATTCTTGTGAGTGGGAAATTTTGGTGGTCTTACTATTTTGAGAACTAGGAATCTCAAATTAAAGAATGGAAATCAAGACATAAGACAAAAAACAAGGATAGGTTGATGACTGAGTGGCACACACAGTGACTAGAGCAAGAAATTCAGTCCGTCACCCACATCAATGATTAGGGGGACAAGTACATCAATTGAAATGTTCATGCTTTCTTTGTATCTTCTCCATAAGCAATCCTCCCACCATTTCAATCACTAAGCAATGGACCCTTTACTTAGAGGCACAAATACCACATAATCTTCTATACTGCTGCTGAAAGAATTTTTTTTTAATTTTAATATTTTGGAAGGAGCAACATGACCTCTTATCAATGAAGCGGGATGCTCTGCAGAATGAGGGTCGCCATATCGAATGTAGCGACACCATCTTCATGCCTATTCCTACATGTTCCCGTTAGCCAAGTCAATTACCATTGTGTTATCCATAAGCAAATTATAAGATGCCACGTTGTGAATCAAATTTTTTAAAGTGTTAGTGAAAGGTGTGGAAATACAAAATCTAAGATATTGTAACATGTCATCCACACACGCTTTCCAAATAATAGGATCTTGAAAGGTGTGGAAATACAAAATCTAAGATACTGTAACATGTCATCCACACTTCCCAAATAATTGGATCATGAAAGGTGTGGAAATATAAAATCTAAGATATTGTAATATGCCATCAACACTTCCCAAATAATGGGATGTTGATCCTTTATTATCTGGATGTATATTAATAATCTCTTTTAAGTAAGATCGAGATCTGAATCATGAAAAGATTGTGACTCGAAGTCGTAAAATTAATAAGATCGGGCAAAACCATAAACTCTTACTAATTTTGCCTTTGTCCATTTTACGATGGAAAATCGAACCAAATAAATTTGGCCTCTTACTTAACAAAGAAAAATAAGCAAATTTATGATGTGTTTTTGCCCCCAGCTACACTAATTAAAGTCAAACTTAGGCTTTCTTGTATGGACACTTGAGAGTTGTGACCAGTGAGAGTCTGACCTGTGAGTGTCCGCTACTCTGCTCCTTGGCGAGTCTAACAACGACAGAGGAGCAACTCAGATGACGATGTACTATTTGATAAAATTTAAGATTTATAGTGCGTTTTATTTTACGAAAAATTAAAATTTTAAAAATATTTTCAAAAAATGACCGTTTGTATCACTTTTAAAAATAAATTAATGAAAAATATTTCATTACCCACAAAAAAAAGTTAGTCGTAAATTATTATCGATGCTAAAAATATTTTCCATTTCTATTTTTTCCAAGTGATATGACAAATTATTTTTCATAAAATATTTTTTAAATCTTGAGTTTTCCGTAAAATAAGTGTACTCTTAGAATTCGGTTTGCTTATCCTCCTAACTCAATCTCTCACTAATACTTTATTTTTTTTTAATTTCATTTGTTTATGAACGGATATGAAGTTAAAGTTGGGTGTGACATAGCCTTCCTTTGAAAATAACCTAGTTTCAATATTAAATTTGAAATTGCATGAGTGAATTCACTTAACTATGGAAAAAAGAAAAGTAGGCTTCCATTGAAGGGAAGCCACAACACAGTCAATGGCTTATAAATTCAATGAGAAAGATAGTGGCACCAAGTTGCATACATAAGAACCACCCAAGTTCCAAGCATGAGATACCGAGGCTAGTAATGAATATTAAATGAAATTAGCGGGAAGTTGATGTTGTTCCATTGGATCCATCGATTCATGATTGATTCGATTTCGACGGAAGAAGTTCAGACGATAGCCTTCGTAATATTTCGAAGTAAAGATCAAAATTGTACGTGAAATCAAAAGTCGCAGCCACGGTATCAAAGGGAAAAAGAGAAGACTTCTCATTCCAAAGGCGATTGAATTTTCTGAGGAATTTCTCTCGGTGACTTCTTTCAAAATTCATTAGAGTAATTCTTTTGTGTTTCTTATGCTTTCAATGTCAAACAAGAAGCAACCCTTGTCGGGATTGTCCACGTTAGCAACCACCACCCGGTTCTTATTATCTATAATTAATCTAAAAACCCTAACAAAGGCATCCATATTTACCAAATATCCCCGTCTTGTGATCAGTTCTCTGACTGCCCCTCCCTGTTGCCTCCGCCGCTGTTGACCACCACTTTGTTCCTTTGAAGATCCACCTTCTTTGCCGCGGACCTCCATTTAGTGTATTTGCCGAAAAACTGCTCCATCTCCTCCAGTGTCCGCCCTTGAGTCTCCGGCAACAGCAGGTAGAAGAACACCCATGCGACACTCGCAATTGCCGCGTACAAGAAGAATGCCCCGCCGATGGTGATTGCCTTGTATAGCGATAAGAAAGTCATCGACAGCACTCCACTCACCACGCGGTTCAAGCCGACACCGATCGCGCACCCCTGTGCACGCAGCCTCAACGGGAAAATCTCCGAGCTATACACCCATGTGATTGGCCCCAAACCGATGGAGAACAAAGCCACGTAGCACAACACTGACGCGATGCACATGGCCACCGCCCATGTGAGATTCTTGTGACTGTGATCGATAATGGTGAGACATATCGCAAGGCTGGTGACTGAGAAGATCATCCCACCCACGCTCGTCAGCAGCAATGACCGCCGCCCGACCCGATCGAGGAGGAAGGTGGCGATGAGAATGAATGTTGTTTTTATGAAGCCAACTGCGATGGTCGCAAGGAGCAATTTGTCGTGGGAGGTGATGCCGGCCTCCTTGAAGATGCGAGGGCTGTAGAGGACAACGGCGTCGATGCCAGAGGCTTGTTGGAAGAAATGGATTCCTATGGCGCAGATGAAGACGTGGCGAACGGATGGGGTTGGGTGGAGAAGGAGATCGCGCCACACACCCTTACCAGTGCTCTGCTTAGTGACTTTGATGACGTCGTCATGGCATTCCTCAGGGATGCCAGCTGCCACTTTGATGTCGGCGAGCCGGAGCACAGCCTCATCCTTGGAGTCAGAGGTCTTGTCAAGGACGCGCTTTGCATCGCCCAGGCGACCCCGCATGATGAGCCACCGAGGGGACTCCGGCATGGCAAGGACACCGAATGCGAGCACGACCGAGGGGATTGCTCCCACACCGAGCATGACTCGCCACCCGAGGTCGAGGGGGAGCTTGGAGAAGGCATAATTGGAGATGTAGCCAAGGAGGATGCCGCCGTTGATGAACACCTGAACCACCAAATGGACGTTGATTCATACCCATAGGCTCCACGTTGGCAGCGTTACAATAAAAAATTATTTACCCCAACACATTTTCTAAATGAGAAAAATAAGCCTCTCTATATGTACAATGACGAGGTATAGAATAACAATCACCTTTCAAACTAAGAAGAATGCACGTTGAACATGAAGAGGACATATTTTGATAAACAATTAAAAAATTAAAAAGATGCTACAAAACAAGGGAAAAAAAACGAATAAAAGAGAGAGTACCTCAGGGAAGGAGGTGAGGAAGCCGCGGGAGGAGGCAGGGGAGACCTCGGCGGTATAGACTGGGGCGATCATGAGGGCATAGCCGACACCGATGCCGGCGACAAAACGGCCAAACATGAGGAAGGGGTAGTTGGGGGCCAAGCCCATGAGGAGGGCTCCGGCGAAGAAGATGGCGCCCGCCAACACGATGGTGTAGCGGCGACCGATCCAATCGGAGGTCCATCCGGCCAATGCCGACCCGACGAGCGAGTAGACGTTGAGGATCCCCGTCAGGATCTCTAAGTGCACATCGCTTACCTTTAGGTCCTCCTTTATGTATATCATTGCCCCACTCATCACTCCAATGTCTGTTAAATTTAGAAAAAAATTATTTATAAGAAATTGAAAAAAAATTCTCGTGCTCTTTTCTTCCTCCCTTTTTCTTCTCTCTTTTTTTGGTCAGACTTCCCTTTTCTTCAAATCGATTTTCCTTGTTTATATCCTTTATAAGATGAGAATAATGAGAAATCATAATTGCAATCGACTTTATTTGAAATTAACTTGCTTGGTTCAAACAAACAGAAAAAGTGGATGATATTATCCCAAAACCATTAATTTCAAAAGATGCGAACTTCCCATTTATGTGGAGTATTTACCAATTAAAGTCCAAATATTTACCCAAAAAAATCATAAATGAAAATAATAAAGAATGTCGTCGGTCTATTTTCTTCCTTTTCCTGAGAAAATTTCTATCTCTTTCTTTTCTTTTTTTTGGGTTTTTTCTTTTTTCCATTTCCTATCCATCGGAAAAAATGACCTTTGGCCATAGATCTATTATTTTTTTCAATAATAAAGCTAGACAAATAAATGCAATGACTAAGATATAATCTGATTTTGTGTAGAACCAGAGTTCATTTTTTGGTTAAACATACAAGCAGAGTTGAGTTGCAAGAAATCGATTCCATCGAGAGAGAGAGAGGGGTCTGACCGTATCCCAGCAAAATGGAGGTCATGGAGGCCAAGATGGCGCAGGCGATGGCATACTTGTTCCGGCGCGGCTTCACCGGAGGATCGAAGTCCTTGATCAACTTTCGCTGGTCGCCATTGTTGGAGACGGCATCTTTAGCCACGGTGTTCTGGTCAGCCATCTCCATCTTCTTCCCCACAGAGAGAGAGAGAGAGACCAACTTTTTTTGGGCGTGATTATATGAAGGGATTGAAAACGAGAGGAGAAGAAATGAGAGGAGCAAGGGAAGCAGGTGCACGAATGGGGAGTGTATATATATAGGCCAAACCTCGCGTCGCTTGTCTTTAGAAAGAGATCACTTGACTCATGCGAAAAAAAAGAAAAAGAAATCTCTTCGCCACGATTGTCATTAGTATAATTCCAAAAAAATATTATCTTTTCCATACAAGCCGAACACGCGAAACTAGAGAAGGAACATTAGTCGATAAGAATTTCCTAAAAAATTATAAGAAGGTAAAATCCACGCGCTAAGCAAGGCTTACATTCAATGAAGGTCGTCAAAGTGGAAGTGTATAATATTTGATATGGATTCTATAAGTGCGGATTAATTACCATATGTAGAAACTTTATCCTCTAATCTAATCAGAGTAACCAATGCTTATCCTCTAATCTAATCAGAGTAATCAATGCTTTGGCACTTATTGAACTGAATTTGGATTTCTGACCAAAAAAAGAACTGAATTTGGATGAAATTTTCCCTAAATAAGAGTTTTTCCCCGTTTAATGTCATCAAAGACAAGATATCGTTATCCATTTTTCCATGTTTGGTATCCTTCACTTGTGGATTATTACCGGAAGTAATTAAATTGTCGATATGAACCATTTATAATTCTCAATTTATAGCAACGACTTATTGGAAAAAAACCCTAATTGTTTTCGACCATGAAAAGGCATATGAGGAAGTGATTTCTAGCAAGTGTCCTAATTTTGACTTTGCCGGCTTTCGTTTTGGTCAAATCAAAAGGTGGATTTAGTTTGATGCCTTGGGGCTAATCCAAAACTCAAAAGCAAGGGAACAAAAAGGAAAAAAAGAAAAGGGGGCTTTGCGAGGGGGGGATAGGCTTGCAAGATTTGGTTGACAAGTCTCCATCCTTTAAATTAATTATTTATCTATTTAATATTCATTGCTGCTGAGTGATGACTAATTATTTATTTGAAGTATCTATGACACGCAGGACAAAAATAAAATATAAATGTTTACTACAATAAAATATCTTTTACCGAAAACTGTTCTTCGATTTTTATTAGAAGGAACCAGGGTTCTGCACTAACTTTGTATAAAAAGTATCATTGGGAAAATGAATCAATAGCTTTGATTAGAACAAAACTGCACAAATACAAACCGTGCCAAATTTTAATTGATGACAAGGCCCGGAAGATATCGACTCAATGAAGTAACTGGATGTGAACAAACTATGTCGGAATTCAATTCAATCGACGACATAGTTTGACAACATAAATATGCTATGCCGAAATTTAATTGACAATGCAATATCCAGGAAAGAGATTACATGCTATGTCAAGCCCTGAACCCGGTGTGCGCGCAGCATCCCACTTAGGTCGATAATAGTGCAACGTCCCAGGACTCGTTGCCAACCTAGAGAAACTCTAACGATCATGCACAAGCGGAAACGAATTTAAACACCCCATACAATAATTTAATTACACGGGATAGTAGGGAACTCGCTTAATTACATAACAACAAGCATATTCATACACTTGGCATACTTACAATATTTAGTTACACAACCTTACACTAGGCCACTAACATCAAATCACGTTCATCAAAAAGAGGTGGTGGCTGGTTAGCCTAGCTTCTCTACCACAAGGAGTACTCTAAAAGGCGGGATCGCTAAACCTACTAATCATTCCCATGGTACCCTGGCAGCATCCTCGGATCTTCCATATCATCATAAGGCTCGGGGTTCTGAAATGTTTATAATTCAACAATGAGAACGAGTCTCAATAAGTGAACAACCTAAGCCCCACATAGGCCAACGCGTACTCCCGGACAAGTCCAAACACAAGATTCAAACAATCAACATGCCGTGACAAACATAGACATCCTTATCTCATTTCGGAACATGCACAAGCCCTGCATGTTAGTCAAATCGCAAAAATGCAACAATAACTCACGGATACGTACAATCCCGGATATGACTTACACATGCACGTGTGCCAGCAATAATCCGAACATGATCACATCTCAATCTCAATACACTGCATACACCAATGCACAACACACACCCACTCTTCCATTCAAATTATTCACGACCTGCGTAACACGCATCAGGCCCATGGCACAACCCGCGTAAAACGCATCAGGTTGGCGGTCTTCCGGCTTAACCGGGTATCGTCCCGCGTAACACGCCTCAGGACAGGTTTAATCCCCGTGTAAAGATGCATCAGGGCTTAAGTGATCACATGTACACTTCGTTACATAATTTATTGTCTTTTCCCCGCATAAAGACGCATCAAGGCACTTAGGTGATCACACACGCCACATGACCCATTCAATTTCATGTCATTCACGCGCTCGAACATCACTCGAATGTGCTCAGTCACCAGCAATGCAAATCAGTTTACACGCCCACCAAATCAGCGACGGTTCCACCATTTAAAGCCATCAACACACATTTACAATCAGTCACCTATGATGACAACAGCCGGCCATCAATTCGTCACATCTAACACACAAATCGAGCATTAAATCAGTCCACTAAGCAAGCAACAACCACATTGAAAAGTTCTCGAGAGAGAGAAACCAAATTACATAGAATCGGGCTTAAAATTGACAATTGCACAGTAATCGGAACTCTTTTGAAATAAATAGTAATTCAACTCCAAAAATTTTGAATTTTGGATATGTCATTGAAAATATCTTGATAAACATTTTTTTATGAAGGACACGAAATCCATTCCAACTGTAAACACCCATTTTCATCACCCGGAGTCAGATCGAAATTAGTCCACTAGGGCAGACAGTTCGGTCTTCAAAATCTATTTCAATCAGTATCCAAATCTTCTTGGAAAACCTTGAAATTTTTATATATCATAGACACAAGTTTCATTGACAACTTTCATGAAGAAATTTTATGAAAAGAGGTCTGAAAAAATTTATAAAAATTCATAAAGACAGGCCGGTCGGGTGAATAGTAATTTTGGCAGAATGCTGACGGTCCGAAAATGGACTTCCGAATACCCCAAAACCATCACCAAAAATTTCAGATTTAATATATGACATACTTCAAGATGTTAGGGTCAACTTCCATATAACACTTCCTCAAATTCGGTCCACATTGATCTCTACAAAAATAGCAAAATATAGATGCACAATAGCAACGAATCCGAGAATCAACCAACATGAACCATTCAGCAATTCAAGCTCATCTAACCATTAAACCAACTATCCATAGCCATGAATCAGTCCTTAACATGTCCATTAGTAACCCTTTAGCCTAGTCAAGGATTAGGAAGCCACTTACTCAAAGCCTAAGCAAGCAAGACCAAGCAAGAAGGGCAGCACAAGGTCGGTAGAATAGCAGCAGCATAGCAGAAATAGAAGCCAGCGGAGCAAAAACAGAAGTTAGCGGAAGAAGCGGAAGAAGCAGCAGTAGAAGCCAGCGAAAGAAGCAACAGTTGAAGCCAACGGAAGAAGAAGAAGCAGAAGCCAACGGAAGAAGAAGAAGCAGGAGCCAACGGAAGAAGTAGCAGCTGAAGCCAGTGGAAGAAGCAGAAGCACAAGCCAGCGGAAGAAAAGGAAGCAGCAGCAGCAAAGGAAAAGTCAATCATGGGGGGGGGGAAGAGTGGGTGGAGTTAGTGGGGGAAGTCAGCCGAACGATGGAGGGAGAGGGAGGAGAGAGAAGGTCAAATGATGACTCCCACACAAAAATCTCCCAATAATTTATCCTTTTCATTTTATAATTTTCTCAATTTCTTGTCCCCCAAAATTGCCAGCATGTCCTCGGCCCGTGTACCGATTGTGGGCCAACTTAATCTCATTGGGCCTTGATGGCCGGCCCCCTCAGGCACAAGGCCCAACGGGCTTTGCTTGGTTCACTTCCATTTCTCATGTCGAATTTCTGATTCTTCGATCCTTTTCTGAAATTGAAATTTTCTATGGAAAACTGATAAAATTACGAGGTGGCGTCTGATAAATTTTCATGAAATCTTGAAAGTTCGACATCCCATTTTGAATTCTAATTCATGGCTTAAACCAATCAACCGCGATTTTAGTGTATCTCCAACTAACAGGCGACTTTTAGGAGTTACGCGTATCGATTCGTGACCGATTTGATATTGAGCCACATCTAAGTTTACTCGAGCCATGGCGACCTCGATTATCATGTAATTGCGAGGATTAATCACTAGTTTCAATTAACGCGATCGTTTGGGCTAGGTTTAGGATCGTTCGAAATTTATACAATGGTTAAGTGGAATCACCCGTGATCCAATTGTATAACATTTACGAATCGTTTCATAGCTATCTTTGGATCGGTCTATAATGGCCCAAAATATCTCCTTGTCAATCCTTATGGTCGAAGTATTGATTCATGGCCAAGTTCTTAGGTCCATGTACTTGATTCCTAGATAGCCATTCCCTAACGGTTAGTCTTCTCGAGAGTGATCAATTCCGATTGAGATTTAACTAAAGTGCATTGAAGATATAATCATTTCATAAATCCCGAAAATGGGTCGAATTTCAGAATGTCGCCGTTGACACCTAAATTTTGGCGCATCATTTAGTGTTAATTACATAGAAAATTAGGGATTAAATTTTTAACCCCTGAACAAAAATATTAAAATTGCATAGCATATAGTTTAGGTTTATATAGATTAATTGCATTCCGCATCGGATCGGTGGTGGCAAGCAAGCTTAAAATTCATCACGTAAATTGAGCTCGGGCATCGAACGAAACTCGGCTCACTCGGAAGACGGGGGCCGAAAATCACACGCAAAAGGGCTTGGTTGTCTTAATTTGAGCTTAAATTAGCCCATTATGCTTAATTAAAGAAAAATCCAAATTAATTCAGCCCACTTAGAATTAAATTAAAGCCTAAACCTAAGCCCATTAGGACTAGAAAGCCTGGCTAATTGACCTAGGTTTACGTTATAAATATATGTTTATGTCTCATAAAGAAGGGAGACTCTCACAAATTTCAAAAACAGAAATTACACGGCCAGAATTTGAGAGAGAAATCGTGAGGAGCTTTGGAAATTCACGGCCACAGTTTTGAGAAGAATTAGTAAAAAGGTGGCTTTGAGAAAGAAAAGCGCACGAATTGGCCTTGAATAAGGAGAGCCAGAGAATTGTTGGTGGGGGTAAACCGAGAATTGCTGCACATTCATGATCAGATTCTCGGTCAAAGGCCAGAACGATTGACGCCGCAATCAGGAGACCATGTCTCCGCTTAAGCAAAAACGCTCAACACTGCACGCAAAGTCCAGACCATACGAAGAACATACATAATTGAAGCACGTTCAAGTACGAAGGGGGAGAAGACGACAGAGGGTGCGACAAACACTCTCCGACGATTGCCCGACCGTGTTTCCAACAAGTTCGACGATATTCCAGTGGTCCTCGGTGGAGTTCCAAGGTGCCCAGAACAAACCAACACACCTGCATCAATCCAGGCGAGCCTTTGGTGGCATTAGCCCAGCAATCTCATTGAAGCTTTGCAGATCCTTAGCCGTGTTCAGTCAAGTCCAACCGCGAAGCCTCGTGAGTCACCACCGCGACCGTCGTTGAGCGAAGCGCCCCTACAGTGCCAAGCACCACTGCTATAGTCTACCCACGCAAGCTCGTTCAATACCGCAGTTGCTGTCTCGCGGGGAGTCGCTGCCCACCGCTGTGCCAACCACCGCCGCGGCACGTCCGCCGCTATCCCGCCGTTGCCGCTCCCGACGCCGTACCGTCGTTCCCGACGTCGCGCCGCCATTCCCGATGCGCTGATTCGCAATCCCGATCCGCTGCAAATTCAAATTAGGAAAGAAATCTACAAATTAGGTAATTATCTTATCCCGATTTGATTTGAATATTTTGTTGCCTAATTTGTGCTTATTGATATCTAATCTTGCATATTTGAATAATAGGCCTATTTCAATTAGGATTTATTTCTTTTTTTTTTGAAATCTTAGACGTCTATTACTTGTCAAATTTGGATAGAATTTAGAATCTTCAAAATCCTTTGAATATATCCAAGATATTTAAGATATTAGAATTTTTTCAAGATGTGATCGATTAGGAAAATTTCCTAATCCACAACCGCACACGTGGAAATAAATCTATCTATCAGGCTTTAGATAGAGTTATTTTTATAGTGGGAATTTCGAATTTTAGGGTCAATCTGTCAAGCTTCAGATCGAAATTTAATTCGAAAGATCTAGCGGTTATATTTTTTTTTACTTGATTTTAATTTCGAATTTCATAAAAAAAATACTAAAAAAGATTGCTTTAGAATAGGTTAATTTCTTTAGTTTAGAATTGCATGCTTAGATAATTCGCATTTTTAATTCCGAATTTCATTAAAAAAATACAAAAAAAATAATATGCCCGTCATTAGAAATAGGTCACGTCGTCGCATGACATTTAGTTTGCATGTTAGGTTGCATTAGTCGCATGTCAATTTTTGCACGTCATTACATATAAGTTAGCTTTCATTTAAATAAATAAAAATCAAAAAAATTTCTGCACCTTTGAACTCTAAGTCAGAATTTATCAAAATTGTCAAATTGAGTGTTTTTCTCGAAATTGGTACCGAAAGGGCATTAGGGAATCTAGCGTAACCAAGTCCCCGAATTTATGATTTCTGGTTCGTAGAAATAAAATAGTACTCCCGCTATTTTATTTAGGTTTCTAATCAACCTACCTTAAATGATTAGTGGCGACTCCCGTTGAAAATTTTTGCATGCTCACAATTGGACCTAAGTTGCGATTTGGTAGAGTTTGGGAGAACTCGAGCTAGGTTAGTTAATTTAATTGATCTAGTAATCCATTAGCTTAAGATCGAAACCCGATTTTTTTTTAGGTCGCGACAGTCACATACTAGAATTTAATCAATGATGCAGATTAATAAATCACAGTTATGAAAATGAAGTGCAATGCATGAAAGTAAAAATACTGAAAAGATAATAAATTGTTTGATTTGTGTGGGGGCCTCTAGTAGACGACTGGTGGTATTTATAATGGTCTGGTGGTAATTGCCTTCTGACGGTTTCCAGTGGTTGGGTTTCCTCGAATGGTTTTCTGTCGATTTATTCTATTTCCGCAAACTTCGTGCGATGCCATGATTCTGCTCCCAAGCAGTTGCTTTTTCCAGATGGCGCGTTAATTGTCTCGTGATCTTGCTTTTGCACGATTGTTGTCTTGTGTTCTTACTCGAGTAACTGCTCCCTCCAAAATTGCACGTCCATTTCTCTTGGTCTTAGTTGTTTCATTAATTTTGAACTTCATATTTGTGCTTCGATGTTCCTTAAGTGAACACTTATCAGCTAATCCATCGCTTTGTCTTGAGCTGGTAACCATATCCTCATTTCTCTCATGTTTTTAAAAACAATTTGATGGTATGCTGCTTTTCTCTTATCGGTATTCATGCCGATATCCATACCCATGGCTACTGACTATCCATCGACTTATGTTGACATCTAAATATGCATCACCGGTGTGTATCAATGAGTATTAGCTCCTACAGTCGCCAACAGAATGCCATATGCACAGTAATGTTCTCATACAATCGTCCATGTCCAGGTGTCAAGCAAGTGCTTGTTTATGTCAACGACTCAACTATCTTTTTGGTGTAAACAATAAGAAATACAAGAATTATGTGGAGACTTTGTACCTAGCTGGTAGGGTTAGGGATCTCCCCTATAACGCAGCTGTGCCTTCAAATGGGAAAATGCGTTGGATATGAATAAACACCAATTATGCACTCATAAGATACTGATATATTACATTTATGTAGAAACACTATGTCCAAAGTTCAAGGTTTCTTAAGTGTACGTGCTGTCTGCAATGTACAATAAGACAAAAATGGTTAGTTTGTAACATCATATTATTACGTATGTGGATTTGACGACTTAAGAAGTATGCTAATTGTAGGCTGCCAACAGCCAAGAAAAGCTCGTTTAATGTGATGGCTTAATTGTTGAAATTATTTTTTATAGGGTTAATACCACGAAAAATCCCAAACAAACTGATACACTTGTGATAATTTTACCCAAAACTAATTTTTTGATAACAAAAAACCCCAAACTGGTACACCTGTGGCAAATTTACCTCGAACTAATTTTTGATAACCAAAAACTCAACACTAGTACACTTGTGACAATTTTATCCCGAACTAATTTTTTGATCGCCAAAAACCTCAAACTGGTACACCTGTGACAATTTTACCCAAAATTAATTTTTTGACCATTAAAAATCCTAAACTGTTACATTTGTGACAAATCTACTCTCCATTAGTGTCCGTTAAATTGGATTAATATCACAAAAAATCACAAATTGATAAACTTGAGACAAACAGAGGGATAAAACCCCAAATTGGTACATCCGTCAACTAGCACGTGTCATCAAACTTAATAATTTGATGGTAAAATTTAATGGAAACTAACATAGGGTAAATTTATCACAAGTGTATCAATTTGGGGTTTTTAGTGGTAAAAAAATTAGTTCGAGGTAAAATTATCACAGGTGTAGCGGTTTGGGGTTTTTGGTAGTCAAAAAATTAGTTCGGAGTAAAATTATCACAGGTGTACCAACTTGGGGTTTTTTGTGGTAAAAAAAATAGTTTGGGATAAAATTGTCATAAGTGTACCAGTTTGGGGTTTTTTGTGGTATTAACCCTTTTTTATATTATGGACCATTTGATAATTTCATTGATTGGACCAAAATGGTCACTATCTCTAGTAATAGTAACTACTAAGTGCATACTCAGCCCAAGAGTTCTCAAGTATTATTAGGGTGTGTTTGGTAATCATTCTGTTCCCGAAAATAATTTCTACTCAGAAATTTTTCTTTTTTATTTCATTCCTAGAAACAATTTCTAAGCATTTGAAGGCGTTCGGTAACTACGCAAAATTTCTTTTTATTAATAATATTTTGAATTTTTTAATATTTCTTTCTTTTTATTTTTCCTTTTTAATTTTCTTCTTCCTCCCCTTCCTTGGCCCACGGCCAAATTGCTAGCACCAATGACCAGCCATAGGCTAGGGCTGCCGAGGGTGTCGCGGCCCTCGTTGGATTTGGTGAGAGCTGGACCCTCGTCGCTGCCCTTGCCAGATCCGGCAAGGGCGGCTCGCGGCCTGGGTAAGGGCCGCCGAGGGCGAGGGTCGCCCTTGCCAGATTCGGTGAAGGCGGCCCTCGCCCAAGCGGCAACGGTTTAGCCCTCGCTCTCGCCGGCCCTGGCCTGTGGCAGGTTGCCGGTGGCCAGCGATCAGCCATAGGCCAAGAAGAAAACGAAGAAGAGAACCAAAAAGAAGAAGAAGAAAAAAAAAATTCTTTTCTATTTCTGATTCTTGTTTCCAAATCAAGAAGTAACTTTTTTTTTACTTCTTGATTCTATTTTAAAACTGATTCTGGGAATAAATTTGTGTAAATTTGTGCTCGGAAATAAAAAATTTATCAAATAGATTTCTATTCTTTTTTTATTCTCAGGAACAAAAGAATATAATCAGTGACTATTTGATAAGTTACCAAACACACCCTTCGCATGTTTATTTTCCATAGCACAAATCTGTATGCTCAAGTTTAATCGATGAAGATTTATCGGATACTCGAAAAGCTGTAGATGCTCCACTATTATGAGAAAAAGAAGAAGAAAATATCGACTACTTCCTCGGGAATGAAAAAAAATCGATCTAGTTTCATTTGGTATTTTTGCTTAAATTCTTTGATTCCTCAATACTCAATCAAATCCTCTTTTTTAACTATTGAATGAACCCCTACAATTAATTTGCGGATTTTGTCATGATTATGGAGATTAGATTGCCTTTAATGAGTCAAGAAAATTATATATTTCTTTTTATGGAGTTGGATGGAGTCTCAATCTCTATGGAAAGTTAGCAACAACTAGACGAAGACATTTATCCAAACACGGGGGTTTTCAAGAATGACTCCAAGAAAGTTACCTTTAATGGTATTCCCAACTCGCGACCACGTTTTTGGAGAATAGAGTTTTAAGGATATCTATAGACCTGGTCTCTATAAAAGGTTAATCATTTCCAACATTAACCCTTAAGAGTTGGCGTAGTTGGTGCACTCCAAAGGATTATCAACTCTCGATCTCGATGATATCTGTTCAAATCTCATTAACTATGTATAGATTGCTTTGTGTCATGATCACCTTCATAGGCCAGTGGCCTAGATTTAATAATTCATGGGGCTTGTAAAGAGTTTCATAGACCTTTGGATGTTATGACCTCTATGCTCGTGTCCTCGTACTATAATGAAGATCATTTCCAACCTCATCTTATGTATTCTCAATGCGATGACACACATCCTCCTCTAAATAAAGAAAATTTTCATGTTTCGAAATAAATTATTCTAGAGACAGAGACTATTTTCCATAGAAATATATATTCTTCTTGTTAACATACATGCAATATGTATTCACTTTTCATGTGGGGAAATCTTTACTCTCATTTGGGATTGAACTACACATTTTCCATTGAAAGTGCCAAGGACATCTTTATGCTACCAATACTTAATTAAGTGACAAATAATTATCTTATTATAACGTTTCTTTCTCCTCCCCAGTTGTCACTTTCCTTTATGGTTTATTTTTCCTTTTCTACTATTTACTTCGTCCTCCTTGTTTTTTGTTTTTTTTCCCTATCAAATAACAAGAGATTTTTTGTTTGTCTTCATCCATATATTGGGTCAAGATATTTCTTTATTTGTGTTATTATGTGAACTAGTTACAAAATCTTGCCTTCAGCAAATATAAATAATATCACACATATTACCTTACCAAAAAAAATAATAATATCACACATAATCATTTTACTTAAATTGATGGCGGTGCGAAAGTTTGTTTCATTCAAACAATATTAAGAAAAAAATGGGAATCTGAATGCCCAAATTTATGTGTAATGCAATACGTATATAAATTATAATTTTATGATACATTTGGTTTAATTTACTACACCATTCGATCCTAAGTTACTCAGTAATGCGGGCACATATGCATTATACATGATTCCAATCGAGCTTGCATATTTCTCCACATGACCTTGATTGTGGATAATTTCATTATATTCTTGTTGAGATTGAGTGTGTGTTAGAAGTTTACATTTAATTAATTGTATATTAAAAATGAATATGATTGATATATCAAATTCTCTAAATCCATATTTAGATCAAATAAGATTATCGGGGATTATTTTTCATGTCATGCAATGTCATAGAAATTTGGCATATCTAATACTGTGCATTTTTAAATGGTTAAATAAAATTTCGACCAAAAATGGTTAAATAAAATTGAAAAACACAATAAAGATTGAAATATTTGAGAGAAAAAAACTAAATAAACAGAGCAGAGGACAGTATGATTGGAATTGAGAAGTTCAGAGTAAGATTGCTATCATACTCTTTCATTTGTGAGGTCAAAGGAAAGTCATCTATGAAAATGGTTAATGAATGCAATTAGGCTCTTTATTTTAAACAAAAATTCCAGTTGTTTGCATAGAAACACACTTATTATCTAGGACTTATCATGGCCCACGGGTAAATCAGAAAAAAATATTTGGGATAATTTCCGCCCCTATTTTAAATGGAAAGTAAGTGAATTTTTTAAGTAATGCCCCGCCCATTACTTAAAAAATATTTTGGGATAATCAAAATAAAATATTTTAGGTATTTGTGGCATAAGGGTCCTTTTGTCATTTTAAATAAATTGTGTGATTCCATCTAAATTAGGAGTGGAAATTGCGCCATCCATTTTATTTTTGTCTATATGCATATTTTAGAAACTTCAGACAAACAATTAGTCATCACTTAGTAGCAATGAAAATTAAAAAAAAAAAAAATACAAACAAAACGAAATTTTATTGATGTTTTTCAACCAAACCTAGCAAGCCTATATAAGAATTTCCTAATGTGGGTTTCATTAATTGAAATTAACTGAATTAGTTTGGTCTAATAAAGGTAAGATATATGTGTTCTTAATAAGTCTAATATGGGGCTGGCTAGTGTGGGCCGAGTATGGCCCGGATTGTAATGAGAGGGTCCGTGGTCGAAAACTCTATAAATAGCGCTCAAGTCCCTCCCCTAATCTGATGATGCACAATCTCACATATGGATCTAGAGAGAACTTTTTTCTTGTGAGTGGTAATCTCATTAAGCCAGTGTTCTAACGAAGGGTATAGGGGAGAAGCACTTGAGTTTATGTTCGGAAACCGTCGCAAATTTCGCGTCAAGTTCGATGGATTCCAAACCAGGTACGCAAATCTATAATTTCTCCATTAACGTGTTTCGATTTCTGATTATGGTGATCTTGGGCATGTCATTTTCGTGGCCAACATGTGGTATCAGAGCCTGCCATAGATTAGAATTGAAACATGCAGATTAGGACCGTTTTCGTTATGTCCGAGAGGTTTTTACCCATTTTCGAAATTTTTTATCGGATGAATGTAAAATTTTATTACATATGCGGAATCTACTCATCGAGATGAGAAGATTGACGGGCGGCACGTCACCGGACGAGGCTGCATGTGCCCTCACGCACCGTGGGCGCGGCAGCGCGTGACGGCCACGTGCGGCCGTGCCGAACCGGTGCGTTTTCCGCCGATAATAGCCGGATGACATTAGCGGGGGCGCGGATCCGGGTTTACCCGGATCCTGACTCGACCCGATCGTTGACCCGACCCGGATCCTAACCTAACCCGAATTTCGACTAGACCCGACCGTTGACCCGATCGATCAATCGGTCGAACCGGCTGTTCAGACCGGTTTGACCGGCTGAACACGTGCGCACGCGCCGCACTTTCTGGCAGCGTGTGAGGGCGCGTCCGACATCCGTTTGGGACTTCTTGGTACCGACGCGCTCATATCGAGATTCTCTACATTGTGGTGTATTTATTTTACATGTTTGAAGCTTTTACAGATGTGAAAATACATATAAAACCCTATATACGCGTATTTTTAGGGTATTTTTGTGTATTTTCTTGTATTTCTCTATGGTTTCGCAAATGCATATGGTAGCTCACATGTATATCACCACATAAGAACTGTGTAGAGTGTAATTCATTGTCTATCAATGAATGGAACAATATAATTAGCATGACATGTAATTTCAGAGATATACGCCCCTGTCTTTACGTCTTGCATTACATGTATATAGTAAATGCGATACATAAAGCTCATATCCCTAGTAGGAGAGATTTTCAAGGATTCAGTTGGGTAGTGACCGCCAAAGTGGCACACTTGATTAGGTTTGAGAAATATCAGTCTCATATTATGGTGGGATGTCTTCTGTTCTATTGCATGATCATACTCTCAAAGGAGGTGATCTTGTATTGATTCATGGAGGGGTACATGTATAGCATGTGCTTGAGAAATGATCGATCTTAGTGGTTCATATACCCAAAGGTGGTGATTTCACGAAAGATTAGAATATATTCTCATGGCCGCTGTCATGTGGAGAGTGTACAACTGCATGTCATATTTTCTGTCCAAAGGTGATTATGTGATGATGTATATAACTCTCTAGATAAGTACTCACATGATGCTAATTGTATTGTTTGTTTGTTTTTCAGTCACCTTTTCTATAAACGGCAATTCCATTTCCATTGAGGTCCTTACTAGGTTGAACTTTAAGAAATGAAAAAAGGATTTTCTATTTGGAATGGAGTTGGCGGATGTTCACATTGCTCTTACAAAGGATAAGCCGGTAGATATCACGGCAACCAGTATCGAAGCTGAGAAAACGGACTATGCTACCTGGGAAAAGAGCAATCGGATTTGCTTATTGACAATGAAGAAATCTATTCAATAACACTTGAAAAGTGGTTTGCCAGCTAACTGTACTGCTAAGGAAATAATGGCAGCCTTAGAGGTTAGAAACCGTATTTCATCTAATGCTGAGGTTGGTACACTTATTCAAAAGCTCTTCAATATGAAGTATGATGGTACTACTAGGGCTAGAGATTATGTCCTTAGATGGTAGACCTAAAGACGAAGCTTCAAGCTCTTAATGTTTCCATTCCTGATGCTTGCATTGTGCATCAAGCCCTGAACACCCTTTCACCTGATTTTGCGATTATAAAGACAAATTCCAATTCTCAAGATGAAACTTGGTCAGTTAATGGCAAGGGTGGTAGTAGAGGAAGAGAAACTTAAGAAGGAAAAAGGGCATCTAGCCTTCTATGTTTCTGGTTCCACAAAAGGAAGGATAAGAAGTCCAGAAATCGTACTCATAAAGGTTCTCATGACACTACCGATCAATCTGACAATATGGGTCCAAAGAAAACATCATTTAAAAGGGCTTGGTTGTCCAAACGTGAGCCTACAGGTAATGATTCTTTGACACTTGTTTGTGAATCCAACCTATTAGAAGCACCATCCACTTCTTGGTGGCTTGATAGCGGTGCAACTAATCATGTTGCATTTACCATACACGGATTCATAAACCGAAGGAAGCCAAATCGGGATGAGTTAAGACTCATTGTGGGAAACAACAAGAAAACCGATGTTGTGTTTGTGGGAGATGTTATCTTGATTCTAGACTCTGGTTTTAGATTAATGTTGAAAGACACTTTTTATGTACCTTCTTTTAGACGGAACTTAGTTTCCGTATCGTGTTTGGACATGTATGGCTACTCTTTTGAAATCAAGAACAATGTTATTTCTTTGTTTCTTAATTCAAATAAAGTTGGGTGCTGTAATATGTCCAACAGATTGTGTTTGTCTCCTAATGACATATATGTCATTTATACGGATGAAAAGGTTGTTTCCAAGAGACCACTACCTAAGGAATAGTCTTATGCATTGTGGCATAAATGGCTTGGTCATATCTCTAAGGATAGAGTAGAAAGGTTAATAAAGAATAATATCCTGCCTGCTCTTAAAGATGACCTAGAGACATGTGTAGACTGTTGTAGAAGTAAAATGATCAAGATAAGGAAGAAAAATGCAGTATGAAGTTCTGACCTATTGGAGGTCATTCACACTGACATAAGTGGACCTTATACGGCAATCTTGTATAGAAATTTTTATTTTATCACATTTATTGGTGACTATTCTCGATATGACTATCTGTACTTGATTAAAGAAAAGTCTGAGTCTCTTGACAAGTTCAAGATTTTTCAGACTGAAGTCGAGAAACAGTTGGAAAATGTCATAAAAGTTGTTAGATCTGACTGAGGTGGAGAGTATTATGGCAAGCATGGCGATGCTGGATAGCTTAAGGGGCCATTTGCCAAATACTTAGAGGATTTTGGGATAGTGTTTCAGTTTACTATGCTTAGGAGTCCCGAGTAAAATGGTGCAGCCGAAAGGCGCAATCATACCCTTATGAAAATGGTGAGGAGTATGATTAGTAGGACAAATTTACCTAGTTTTCTGTGGGGTGAAACTTTGAAAACAGCTTTGTACATTTTGAATCGTGTACCTACTAAAGCTGTTTCATTGACTCCTTTTGAGTTATGGATTGGATGTAAGTCTAGCTTAAACCATCTTAAGGTTTGGGGATGTCTTGCAGAAATGAAGTTATATAATCCAATAATAAGTAAGTTGGACTCCAGAACCACTCGGTGTTACTTTGTATCTTATCCGGATCATTTGAAGGGATATCGGTTCTATAATCCCAATGGAGGCATAAGAATTGTGGAATCACAGACAGCGAAGTTTTTGGAGTTTGATATGGCCGAAGAAAGTAGCTGCTTACAGACTATTGAGGATAATAGTACGATGGGTAATGTTATATCTTTATCTCCTCCTATACAGATAATTATGGAGACTCCCACACTACATATTGAACCTGTTGAGGCTTAGAATCCCGTTGTCGAGACAGCTTCTAATGAAGTTCCTCAAGGCTCTCAGCTACAAGATGAGGCTGTTGTTGCTCCAGTAAGGAGATCCATTAGGGAGAGACGATCAGCTATATCACCGGACTATTTAGTCTATATAGGAGAGTAAGACTACGATATCGGTTCTGTGGCTGATCCAGTGACTTATACGGAAGCTGTTTCTTGTCCTTAGTCGGAACTATGGTTGGATGCAATGAGAGATGAAATGCAATCTATGAAGTATAATGGTGTTTGGAACTTGTTGAATTACCTGAAGGTTATAGACCCATTAGCTGCAAATGGGTGTATGAGACTAAAAGGAACTCCAAAGGAAAGATTGAGAAGTTTAAAGCCAGACTGGTAGCCAAGGATTTCACTCAGAGAGAAGGAATAGACTATGAAGCAACTTTTTCTTCAGTCTCTTCTAAAGATTCTTTCAGAGTGATCATGGCATTGGTAGCTTATTTCGATATGGAGTTATACCAGATGGATGTTAAAACTACCTTTCTTAATGGAGGCCTTAATGAAGAAGTCTATATAATGCAATTGAAGGTTTTACCGCAGATGATTCGGGTACGCTTGTATGTAGACCGAAAAAGTCTATTTACGATCTCAAGCAAGCTTCTAAACAATGGTACTTGAAGTTTCATAGTGTTGTCGCTTCATTTAGTTTTGTTGAGAACAAAGTAGATCAGTATATATACTGCAAGGTCAATGGGAGAAAATTTATTTTCCTTATACTTTATGCGGATGATATCCTGCTTGCGAGCAGTGACCTTGGTTTACTGCATGAGACAAATCGGATGTTGTCAAAAAACTTTGATATGAAGGACCTCAGTGAGGTGTCTTTTGTACTTGGTATTGAGATTCATAGGAATTGTTCTTGCCGACTATTGGGTTTATCTCAGAGGTCATATGTTGATCGTATCTTAGAAAGATTCAACATGCAGCAATGCAAGCCAGGAATTGCTTCTGTCACTAAGGGTGATAAGTTGAGTCTGTCATAATGTCTTCATTCAGATTTTGAGAAAGCCCAAATGAAGAATGTACCTTATGCTAATGCACTTGAGAGTATTATGTATGCTCAAGTATGTACTAGACCAGATATTGCTTTTGCAACAGGACTTTTAGGAAGATATCAGTCAAATCTAGGACACGATCATTGGGTTGCTGCCAATAAGGTTTTGAGGTACTTAAAAGAGGACAAAAGACTATATGCTGATTTACAAACATATTCAGGACCTACAGCTGATCGGGTATTCGAATTTAGACTTTGCTGGCTATCGGGATGAAAAGAAGTTGACAACGGGTTACATCTTTAAGTTAGCAGGAGGTGCAGTATTATGGAAAAGTGAGAAATAGAAATCAATGACATCCTCTACCATGCAAGCAGAGTTTGTAGCATGCTTTTTGGTCGCTACTCTATAGTGTTGTTTGTTAACAATAACAGATATCTAAAGGGGTCTAAGCATACAGAGGTAAAGTATTTGACTATAAAAGAAAAAGTTTAGAATGGTGACATTACAGTAAAGCATATTTCGACAGATGATATAATCGCAGATCCACTAACTAAAGGCTTTTGCCCTTGTGCTTTGATCGACATGTCATTAACATGGGCTTAGAAGTATCATGGGATATTGTTAATTAGTGGGAGTTATTTAGTCTTGTGTTGCTCTTATGAAATTTGTATATGATTTTATGTTACATTTTGTAGCATTTGGATATGTCTCAACTTTTTGCATTTAATGAGGTTTTTATGAATATAGATTTATCAAGTTGAGTACACATATTTGATGAAAATCTTGAGCTATTGTGTAAATCTTAAGTATAGGCTATGGGGCATTCTAGGTATTAGCCTTAACGATATGTCTTGTTACACATAAAGTACAGTTAACTATCAAGATAAGACATATGCAGGTTCGTTGGAATCATGAAAGATATTCTCTGGTGACACACTAGATTTTGTGACATTTAAGGAGAGAGAATTTGGACTAACAAAATGGACAACACATGAAAGTATCACTCATTATGAGGTATTATCCATTTGACACACTACCATATTGAATTCATATCAGTAAAGTTGAAAGCACTCATGACCATAGAGGGCTTTGCGTGAGTATATGCAGTTACCGTCATAATTCGGTGTTCGAGACTTTATGGGATCAGATTGACTATTAAGAATAATCTCTAGACCAATATAAGGGTGCGCACATAGTTCTGTTTCAATTAATATTGCCAAAGTGGGAGAATGTAAGAATTTCCTAACGTGGGCTTTATTAATTGAAATTAACTGAATTAGTTTGGTCTAATAAAGGTAAGATATATGGGTTCTTAATAAGTCTAATATGAGGCTGGCTGGTGTGGGCCGAGTACGGCCCGGCCCGTGATGAGAGGGCCCGTGGTCGAAAACTCTATAAATAGCGCTTAAGTCCCTCCCCTAACATGATGATGCATAATCTGACTCATATACGGATCTAGAGAGAACTTTCTTCTTGTGAGTGGCAATGTTATTAGGCCAGTATTCTAACGAAGGGTATAGGGGCGAAGCACTTGAGTTCGTGTTCGGAAACCGTTGCAAATTTCGCGTTAAGTTCGATAGATTCCAAACTAGGTACGCGAATCGATAATTTCTCCATTAACATGTTTCGGTTTCTGATTATAGTGATCCCGGGCGTGCCATTTTCGTGGCCAATAGCCTATCCCCTCACTAGGAAAGCCTTTTTTTTTGGTCCTTCTCTTTAGAGTTTGTAACCTCGATGCATCAAACTAAGTTCACCTTTTAATTTGATAAAAAAAAGTTAACAAAGTCAAAATTAAGATACTTGCAAGAAATTACTTCCATCTATGACTTTTCATTGTGGGAAAAATTACGATTTTTTCCATTAATATGTTGCTATAATTTGAGAAATGTGGTCATTTAATATCACCAATTTGATTACTTCCTATAGCAATTCGCAAGTGAACGGATGGCCTAAAATAGATACACCTAGTGTGAAGAAAGGATAACAATATCTAATCTTCGAGGATGTAACATTCCAAATTTCAACCCACTTGGTATTTATGAAATGCATGATTTCAATAATGCACTTGTAGTAAATCTCGCCCGGACTTGATTACTCTCGGGATACTAACCAGTAGGGAAAGGCTAATTAGGGAATTTAATTCGCGCAGCCATAGAACTTGATCATGGACTGACTTTCGACCATAAGGATTGTCGATGTGATATTTTGGGCTAATATAGACCGATCTAAGGTTGGTCATGCATCGATTTGCGAATGCCATATAACTGGATTGCGGGTGATTCCGCCTCGTCAGGATATGAAATTGCAAACGATCCCAGACCTGTTCCAAACAATCGTGATCTTTAAAACTAGCGATTGATCCACGCAATTATATGACAATCAAGGTTGCCTTGACTCAAGTGAGCTTAAATGTGGTTCGATTTAGTATCGACCACGGGTCGAATATATGAATTTTCCCAGAAGCTGCTCGTTAGTTTGAGATAAGCTCAAGTTGTGTTTATTTAAGTTTGGCTATCAAATAGAGACCGAGTTTGGGCATCGAAAAATTTTGATAGTCATGATACAATATTTGAACGACGTCGGAAGTACCGTGGTCAATTTTGAATCTGCTCGAATTCGTTAGAAATTGGAGTTTTGGAAGAAAATGGAAAATGACCGTTTTACCCTTGAAATTTTATGAAGGCCAAGTATAAATGAGAGGCGCATTTTGGTCATTTCACACCAACTTTAGAAATAAAAATTTTTCAATAATTTTGCCCTTGGACTTTTTGTGAAATTCCAATTTTGCACTTGGATATTTTTGGTAAGAGTTGATCTTGGCCGTTGATCTCAAGATAAGGTTTAATTGTGGCTGTCGGATGGAAAGTAGAGAGGAGGGTAGGATGGTAATTTTGCTAGAGGGTAGACATCAATTATTGGCCTATTTAGCTTTTCTTTCTCTCTTTCTCTCTCTCTCACTCTCTTATTTTTCTCCCTCACGCCTACCCCTCTCCCTCTCACTCTCTCTCGGCTGATCTCCCTCCCCCTCCTCCCGTGGCCGTGGCCAGCCGGCTACGCCCTTGGCCGCCGTCGCCGCCATTCCGCTGAGCCATCATTTGCCCATCCGTCTTGCCACACCACCGCCACCACCGTCCCTCTATTTCTCCTATTTTTCCCATCACCGAAACACCATCACTAGCTACCTCTTTTCAGCCAAGAACAACCGAGAAACCAGCACCCCTTTTCGTGGGACGCTGTCGCCGCTACTGTTTGCTCTATGTCCAGCCACCTTTGAGGGCTTGATTTTGCGTGGAATCACAAGTAAGTGATACCCTAACCATCGCCTAGGATAATGGGTAATTTCGGGTTAGTTCGGGCCCGTTTTAGCAAGTTTTAGGCGTTATTTGTAGATAAATGGTTGGACTGCTTTGGCTGAGCTGTTCGGATGAAATTGTTCTGATTTTTGAGGTAGATTGGAGGTTAGAATTGATTGATTTTGTGATTGGAATAATTACGAGTGATTATTGTGACTTATTGCGTGAAAAACGGGCCTAAATGTGTCGTTATAGTGATTTTTCTGTGGTGGCCAAATCACTCTTCATTCTGTGGCTGAATTGATGCATATTAGTGTTTGAGACAAAGTGCGTGTTGGTTTGGGGTTGTCGGTAGGAGTATGACGCCCGTGAGTGATGAAATTTGGCTTAAAATGCAAAAATTCGCGTTAAATTGTGCACGTGTAAATTGAATTGGTAAAATTGTGAGTTGGCATGGCTTACTGGTAGCTTGTATATGTTGGATGACGTGTGCAAATTGGCTGTATGAAATTGGCATGAGATTGGGTACCGATGTGTTACATGGCCATTAAATACCCTAAGGCGTTTTTAAGCGGGGTCCAGATAAAATGTGGTTTGTTGATGTGCTCGCTTGATTACATAATCCTTGAAGCGTGTACTATAACGCGTGGAATTAAACCCGTCCTGAGGCATGTACTGTAATACGGGATGATGCTCGGTATTACTGGAAGACCGCCAACCTGAGGCGTGTACTGTAACGCGAGTTATGCCGTAGGTGGAGGATGTTGAGCCTGATGCATGTACTGTAATGTGGGCAAGAGACATAGCTTGAGGCGTGTACTGTAATGTGAGCTAAGTAGTGTTGTGAAAATGAGACAGTTGTTTATGCCGTAGGTGGAGGATGTTGAGTCTAAGGCGTGTACTGTAACGCGGGCAAGAGACATAGCTTGAGGCATGTACTGTAACACGGGCTAAGGAGTGTTGTGAATACGAGATGGTTGTATGTGGACCGTGGATTGAAAGTGAGCTTGAGGCATGTACTGTAACGCGGGTCAGAAATGAATTGGATGCGTATGCTCGAGTGAAATGGGAATCGTATGATGTTGTGTTTGTTAGTCAAATGTGAGAATGGAAAGTGATCGGTCTATCGATGATACATGTGCATACATTGGCCATGTTATGAGGATGAGTGTGTTTTGTGATGATTGCTTGTTATAATGATTGGACTAATGTGCAGGGTGGTGCATGTGCCGAGGTAAGGCCAGTATGCTTGCGAATGTTATATCATTTCAATTGCCGATTGATTGTGTGCTTGAACATGCCCAGAGATATGTGTTAGCCTAGATAGGATTTAGGGTGTTGCTTACTGAGAAGTGTTCTCACGGTTTTATTTAAAACCATTTAGCCGATCGAAGTTCCAGTGGCGTCGGGAGTGGAGGACAATCCGGTTGAGGTCAATGTTGAGCCCAAGTCTTCATAGGAACAGACTAGTATCGACGAGACTGATTCTGAGTGGACCCCTCTAGGGCGAATAGGGGTTAGTTAGAAGTTTTAGGAGTTAGACAGTTTTGAGAAGTGCCCCTTTTTGGAGTTAGTATATACCCATACTACTGGTCTCTTTTGATGTTGGTGGTGTGAATTTTAGAAGCCGGTTTGCTTGTATAATGTGTATTGTGAATGTAGTGGGTGTATTAAAGTGGTTGGTTGCTGGTGGTGATGGATTGTAATGGATATTGTATATATCGCGGCGTAATATAGTGCTTGGTGGTTTGATGATTTATCTCTCCCTATTACCCCACGATTATATTGTCAGGGTTTATGTTCTCGTTTCCAGCGTGTTCGAACTCTAATATGTTGGTTTGGATCGGCGATGTTCCTGGGACGTCGCGTTATTCGACCGAAGAGGGATATCGCGAGCTCGATAGGGTTCGGGGCGTGACAGATTACATTAGATGAGGACAAACTCTTATTTAGTAAACATAGTGCAAATTTCCACCAAATTTAGTTCCATCCAAAACAGAATAGTGCAAAAGCATTCCATTTATGATAGGATGAGCTATGAGTGTAACAGCCATATTTCGCAAGGAATCTATCTTTTATACTAGGAAATTTGTATTTAACTAAGATTCCTTCTCTAGTTTTGTGCATTCAGCATCTAAGAAGTATTTTGAAATTATAATAGTAACAATAATCATGAAATTTGACGTGCCGGATCAAAGAACAATAAAGAAAATAAAAATACCTTGGGGAACCAATAGACTGATATGTATCATAAACTTGAATCGATTAATCCTTACACATGCATGCAAATTGCCTGTCCATAGTCTGTCACATTGAAGAGAAGTTCACCTTCACGTGTATGCGCTTGGAAAGGGTGGATCTATTTCCAACCCAATTTTGGATGGAACCACACTTTTTTTTATTTAAAGCGACAAAAACACCCTTACGATAGGAAAATTACCAAAACAGTTTTAAATCTATTGTAATTATGCCAATTCCTAAATCTTTTGCATTTGTGTCAATTCAGTCCATCTGATCAATTTTGGCTGGCTAGCGCTAACGTGGAAGCTGGTTGGTCGGCTGACACTGACGTGGCAAATTTCTAATATTAATTTTAATTTTTCGATTTTTTTTTATTTTTTGTTTTCTTTCCTTTTTTGTTTTCTTTTCTTTTTCCCTCTCTTTTTTTTATTCACTTCATCTTCAATCTCTAATTGGCAAGGTAAGCCCCACCAACGCTAGCGAGGCTTGACCTCACAGGTGACGAAGCTCGTCCTCACCAAGCAACTGGTGTCGGCCTCGCTGGTGGTTGGGCAGAGTGAGCCTCACCATATCTAGCAAGTCGAATGGTGAGGACGATCCTCATCAAGGGTGGGTGAGGCTTGCCCTTGCTAGCAGCCTATGACATTCCGAATTTCAGTCCATTTTTGGGATTTATAAAACGTGTAATTCGTCAGTGTGCTTATAGTAAAATCTCGCCCGGGAACTGATCTCTCTTGGTTATTGTTTTTAAAATTGAGATTTTGCTAGAATTGCGCTCGATCCAATTTGGCCGTTATTTAAAGCCCAAACTTTGATGTCGAATTTCTAGGAGTTTCGGGATGAATTTAATTGGACGGTGTCGATATTATTGTGGCCAGCCTTGAGATTGCTCGGAATATGTGAAAAGTGAAATTTTAACCGAGTGCGGATTTGGACTAGTAGACCTCCCTCGTAGTGTATTTTGGGTTATTTTCCTTTGGCCCTTTTTACTATTTATTAATTGGGATTTTTGTGGACCGTTAGATCGTTTTTGAGTTCGAATGTGGGCCGTTGGATCGCGATCATGGCGTTGACTTCTCTTTCTCTCTCTCTCCTCCCCCTCTACCGTGCGCTACCCATTCCTACGCACGTCCCTCTACCCCATGCATGCACATCCCCTCTCCCTTTTCCCTCACGTCCCCTCCCTCCTCTCTCTCTCTTTCTTTTCTTTCTTTTCTTTTTTTTTCCTCTTCCTCTCTTCTTCTTCTTCTCTGGTCTTCTGCCTGATTGTTTTTACGGTTTTGCTTCTTCTTCTTCGCCCAGTCCGACCGTTCGAGCTTGCCCATCCCGCGACGCTCGTCGTGCTCGACCGCTGCCGCGCCGTGCCGCCTCGTCGCCTCCGTCGCCGGTTCGCCCCCCCTCAGCCCCCAGCTCCCCCCCTCTCGCCACCACTGCCCCAGTCTTCTCCCTCTCCTCTCCTATTCGTCACCGCCGTGCGCCGCCGTCGCTCGTTCGGCCGCTGCGCATTACTCGTTCTAGCCTGGAGCTATTCCGTCGCCCTCCTCTTCCCTTTCTTCCCTTGTTCGTGCGACCGTTAGTTGCGCCGGAGTCGTGACTGACCAGATCTGCTGAGTCACCGCCGTCCAGTCTCTGACGTCGCTGCTGCCTTGCCGTCCTCCTTAGCGGCTCGTCGTCGCCGTGTTAACCAGCTCACTGGCCAGCCAGCCGAGCGTGCCTAGCCGTGGCTGGCCAGCTAGCGAGCTTGGCCATGGCCGAGTAGCCGGGCCGTGTGCCCAGACCGTGGCCGAGTTACCCTGGGTTGTGCCCGTTGCCCATGCCGCTGCCCTTGCCCATGGTCGAGTCGCCGGGCCGTGTGCCGAGTCGTGGCCAAGCCCCGTGCCCGTCGCGCCCTCGCCCGTGCTGAGCCAGCACTGTTCACCCGGGCCATTTTGGGCTCGTATGGATTTTTCGCGGGCCAAACTTAGGTAAGTGACTTCCTAATCCCTATTTAGTACAATGGGTATTTTTAGACTTGTTCAGGAGTTAATTAGAATTGGTTTAGTGGCTAAATTAGGGAATGGATTAGTTGGTTAAAATGTGATTAGTATCGGTTTAGGGGCTAAACGTGAATTGTGGGTAATATTTGTATGTGCATAATTGTTAGACTAAATTGTGAAGATTATGGGGCTTAAATTATGGTTGATTTATGTGAGGGTGATGATCGACTTGTCGTAGTGTTTGCGGGTGATTTGATGATTGATTGTGGCCGACTTGAATGTCGGATTGGTGAGCTCGTGGTTTGGAATTGGGATGGTTTTGGGTGTATATTAGTGGCTAATGTTGTGGGTCAATGATTGGCTTGTTGTGGCATTTGTGGCCGGATTTGATGTTTGTATGTGGCCGGCTTGAATGTTGGACTTGTGGGCTAGTGTGATGGGCTTGTGATGTGAATTGGATTCGTACGACGTGTTGAATGGCGAGTTGTGATGTGGTGAGCATGCCTTGAGTTTGATTGGTATGACTTGTGAGAATGGCGAATTGTGTTGTGGTGCATGTGCATGAGAAAAGCCCAGATTAATCGGAGGGTTGAGCCTGAGGCGTGTTTACGCGGGCTGTGGAAGGTGAGTTAGACCTGAGGCGTAGGTTACGCGGGTCATTAGAAAGGGAAAAATGTCCTTAGGCGTGGTTACACGGGACGAAGTCCGGATTGATCGGAGGGCTGAACCTGAGGTGCAGTAGCGCGGGCTGTGAGATTGGGCCTGAGGCACAATAGCGCGGGCAATGAGATTTGGGCCTGAGGCGCAGTGGTGTGGGCAGTGAGAATGGACCTGAGGCGCAGTGGCGCGGGTCGTGAGAAAGATGTTCGGCCACACATGCGAATTGAGTGTGATTGAATTGATTGGTTGAATGTGTGATTGAATTGGTTGGATTGATTGAGTGCAAGTGTGGTTGGTGTTTGAGTGATTGTGATACGTTATTGAGTTATTATTATTGCATTATCACGTTTTGACTAACGTGCAGAGTTGGCATACGTTCTGATGACAAAGGTAAGTATAATGATGTGAGCTCGTTATATTGTTGGCTAGATTGCATGTACGACTTGTCTGGATACGCATTGGCCTATGTGGGGTTTAGGGTGTTGATTATTGAGACTCGTTCTCACGGTTATTACATAACCATTTCAGATCCGCGATCGTGAGTGATTGGAGATGCTGCAAGGGTATCTTGGAGATCAAGGACGGGTCAAGTACCCTGTATTTTGAGTCTTCCTCCTTTTGTAGAGGAGTTAAGTTTACAAACCACTATCCCTTTTTAATGAACGTGGTTCTGTTGTTGTGGCTTAGCTTGGAGATTGTCTTTTTGTGAACGTTGTATGTATCTGCCAAGTGTAGGAATTATGGTTATTGTTTTGTGCTTTCCCTTTGTCATTATTTGTTGTCTGGGTTACTTAATTTCCGCTTCCGCTTGCGTTTGTCTTTGCATGTTTCATTTGGGTTGGCGACACGTCCTAGGACGTCGCAATCAATTCGACCTTTGGACAGGTGTCGCGAGCCCATCGGTGTTCGGGGTGTGACACCCCCGTTGATTTGGTATTAGAGTAAGGTTAGTTCGATCCAAGTTGGTCGAAACTTGGAGTGATAAGGAGCGATGACTTTGGAGTAGTTAGTTAGGGAGACTTGTGTGCCATGCGTACCCCAGACTGTTTGTTTGTGATTGCTGAGTGATTTTTATGCAATAATGTGTGAAGTGCAGATGCGTCTGGACTTGAGGTAAATGCATGAAACCTGTTAGTTGTGATCAAGTGATGTTGGTGATTTGCTGCCTGCTTTGTGAATTGTGGTTGTGATTTGGTGTCATGGATGATTGGCTATCTGCTAAGTGAATTATTGTTGTGATTCACTGCCTAGGGCTTTAGACTGGTATAGTTGGCCTAGGTCTCTAATTCCTGAATGGAATTATAGCAGGTAGGCGAGTGTGAGAACCATGTGAATTTGAGTAGCCGAGGAAGAGGTCGAGGTCGAGATCGTGTAGGTCCGCAAGTTGGAGTTGTGGGGGATTCCGATGGGATGAGATTTTGAGGACACTCGAGGAAGTTAGAATTTTAATGGGAAGGCAGACTGAGGAGCGAAATACTACTGTTGCTGCTGCTGCTGAGGTCGCTGTTGCCACCACTAATAGAAGTAACGGGAATCGCGTGCATAATGAAAATGTTGGGAATCAAGGTCAAGGACAAGTTAACGCAGTCAGATAGATGCGTCAGTTGGTTAGAAAATTTTTGAAATTTAAACCTGCAAAGTTCGATGGGAAGAGGTGACCCTGAGGCTACATTACTTTGGATAGAGGACTTAGAAAAAAAAAAGGCTTTTGAGGTATTCGGGTGCACTGATGAGGAGAAAGTGACCCTGGCTGTATATCAACTCTAAGGAAATGCAAGTGATTGGTAAGAGGACCCCAAAAGTAGGATGTTTCGAAGGGCATAATCCCAAGCTGGGGTGTCATTGTCGAGGCCTTCAATGAGAAGTACATTGAGAGAGTGCGCGAGGATAGAAAATGACATAGTTTCTTCGGCTTCGCTAAAATCGGATGTCAGTCGATCAGTACGAGGTCGAGTTTGTAAGATTGCCTAAATATGCACCAAGGATGGTCAAGGACCATGTGGATAGGACAAGGAGGTTTCAGGATAGATTGGAACCGGAATTCCGCAATTAGTTAGTACTTTTGGGTCTCAAGGGATTACGATGAGTTGTATGAGAGAGCTCGATAGTTGACACGGATATGAGTAAAAGGACTGCCGCTTCTGGATCACGATATGCGCCGGCTAGGGACAATAGAAACTTTGGAAAGAAGCCTATGATAGAAAATCGGAGATTTGTCCCTCTAGTAAGAAAGAACTTTGGGAAGTCGAATTACTACTCCAGTACCGCATGTCGATCTTGTGGAAAGAGGCACGGAAATGGCCCCTGCCCAGGTGGACCTGGAGCGTAAATTGGATGTGGCCAACATGGTCACCAAGTGAGAAACTGTCCGAACCGATAAGCTAGACCGTTAATACAGTAACAACAACCGCAAGTAGGACATTAAGCGGGAGCTGCCCCGCGGAATAACCAGATTAACCGCAGGCACAAGAAAAGATGTACGCGGTGGTTGGGAAGGAATCAGAGGATGTGCCTTGAAAGTCTAGATGCGTTATGAGATGATATTGGATGTGATATGAGATGAGTTTGAAGTTATCGCCGAGTGGTCATGTAAGACTTATAATCAATTTTATGGTGAATAGGCGCAATCGGTTTAAGGATTTATGGATTACTGATGATATTTTTAGACGGGTTTGGAAGGATGAGTGTTGCTTGGAAATTTCAGATTTTGTAAAGAACCGATGTGATTTGTTTTTGGGAGACTGTTGGATTGAAATTGGATGGATTGAACTTTGTCTTTGAGGTATAGAAAGATAATTATTTTGTGGCTGACTAGTTGGTTGAGGAACCAAGGCTAAAGGACATAGCCGAGGTGTGTAATTTCCCCGATGTCTTTTCTCAGGAATTGCCGGGATTGCCACCTGATAAAGAATTGGAGTTGTGATTGAGTTAGCCCTAGAGACAGAATTGATCTCGAAAACGCCCTATAGGATGTCGTTGTTAGAATTGAAGGAATTAAAGGTTCAAATATAAGAGTTATTGGATAAAAGTTTCATTCGTCCGGGTGCGTCTCTATGGGGAGTGCCAGTATTATTCGTGAGGAAGAAGGATGGGTCGTTGAGGTTGTGCATTGATTACAGACAGTTAAATCAAATGACCATTAAGAATAAGTACCCACTACCAAGGATAGATGACCCATTTGATCAGTTGCAAGGAGCATCGATATTTTCAAAGATCGACTTGAGGACGAGGTACCATCAATTGAGGATTAAGAAGGAGGATATACCAAAAACGGCATTCAGGACAAGATATGGGCACTATGAGTTTACGGTAATGCCGTTCGGATTGACTAATGCCCCGGCAGCCTTTATGGATTTGATGAATCGGGTATTCAAGGAATTTCTGGATCAATTTGTAATCGTATTCATAAACGATATCCTGGTATATTCGAAGAGTCCCGCCGAGCATGAGATATATTTGAAAAAGGTTCTACGGACTTTAAGGGAACACGCACTCTACGCTAAGTTTAGTAAGTGCGAATTCTGACTTCATCGAGTGGCATTTTTAGGACATGGGATATCCGGAGAAGGAATTGCAGTGGACCCGATGAAGATTGAAGCCGTCACAAATTGGCCGAGGCTGACAACAGTAATCGAGGTTCGGAGCTTCTTGGGTTTAGCGGGTTATTACCAACGTTTCGTGGAAAGGTTTTTGGCATTGGCAATGCCGCTGACGCGATTACTAAAGAAGGAAATGAGGTTTGAATGGACGGATAAGTACGAAATGAGTTTTCACAAGTTAAAGCAGAGATTAACGGCCGTGCCAGTATTGACAATCCCGTCAGGATCGAGAGGTTGTGAGATCTACAGTGACGCGTCGCTAAGAGGACTCGGATGCGTGTTGATGCAATATGGAAGAATGGTAGCTTACGCATCGCGACAGTTGAGACCGCATGAGCTGAACTATCTGACGCATGACTTGGAATTGGCCGCGATTATTTTCGTCCTCAAGATTTGGAGACACTACCCGTGTGGGGAGAAATTTCAGATTTATACGGACCACCAAAGTTTAAGGTACTTATTCTCCTAAAAAGGAATTAAACATGAGATAGCGCCGTTGAATGGAGCTCCTTAAGGACTACAACTGCGAGATTATGTATCATCCCGAAAAAGCTAACAAAGTAGCGGGTGCACTGAGCTGAAAATCGAGCATCGCACATATGATGTTCAAGGAATGAACTTTGTTGGAGGGAGTTCGAGATTCGGAATTTAAGTTTGAGGTGAGTCAGGTCTCAAGTCTGCTTGCAGCATTAAGGATTGAGCCGGAAATCCAGACTAAGATTAAGGCTTTACAATCGACGGACCTGGAGATTCAGAAGATTTTGGGTATGGAGGTCACAAAAAGGAAATCGGATTTTTAGGTATCTGAGGATGGGATTCTGAAGTTCCTTGGACGGTTATGTGTACCTAGTGATGCAGAACTGAGGGAAGAGATTTTGTCTAAAGCACATCGTAACAATTACAGTATTCACCCGAGTAGTACGAAAATGTATTAGAACTTGCGACAATATTATTGGTAGAACGGCATGAAAGTGGATGTAGCCAAGCACGTGGCCAAGTGTTTAACATGTCAGCAAGTGAAGGCGCAACATTGCAAGCCGGGTGGAATGTTGCAGCCATTGAAAATTCCCGAGTGGAAATGAGAACACATCACGATGGACTTTGTAATGGGATTACCGAGAAGTCAAAGGGGTCATGATTCGATTTGGGTGGTAGTCAACCGATTGACAAAATCAGCACATTTTCTATCAATGCGAAAAGACTTTGCCTTGGAAAGGTATGTCGAGATTTACGTGCGACAAATAGTCCGTCTACACGGAGTGCCAGTGGCAATCACTTCAGACCGTGATCCTAAATTTACTGTCGCCTTTTGGAAAAGTCTTCATACGGCATTAGGAACGAAGTTACAATTTAGCACGGCATATCATCCCCAAACAGATGGCCAGTCTAAGAGGATGATTCAAACTTTGGAAGATATGCTGCGAGCATGCGTATTGGATTTTAAAGCTAGTTGGGAGGAGCAGTTGCATTTGATTGAATTTGCCTACAACAATAGCTACCAGCAGAGTATCAGAATGGCACTATTTGAAGCGCTATATGGCAGAGCTTGCAGAACATCGGTTTGTTGGGATGAAGTTGGTGAGAGGAGCATCACGGGTCCCGAGTTGGTTCAGCAGTTAGTCGAAATGGTCAAGGTGATTCGGGATAGGCTTAAGACCGCTCAGAGCAGCTAAAAGAATTATTCGGACCGGAGACGTAGGCCTTTAGAATTTCAAGTGGGAGACCACGTTTTCCTTAAAGTATCACCGATGAGAGAATTGTCATGGTTTGGCAAGAAAGGAAAGTTGAGCCCAAGGTACGTGGGTCCATTTGAGGTCTTAGAGAGAATTGGCACCTTGGCTTATCGTCTCGCGTTACCGTCGAATTTATCCCAAGTGCACAATGTGTTCCACGTGTCTATGCTAAAGAAATATGAACTGGACCGACCCACGTGCTAAATTATGAGGAAATAGACGTGGACGACAGAGTATCGTACGTGGAAAAGCCAGTAAGAATCGAGGACAAAATGGAGCGAGTGTTACGGAACAAGATAATTCCAATGGTCAAGGTGATTTGGGAGCACTATGGAACCGAAGGTGCGATATGGGAAAGTGAAGAGTTGATGCGATACCAATACCCCTATTTGTTTAAATAGTTGGGTTGGATTGTAAATTTCGAGGACGAAATTTTTGTAAGGAGGGAAGAGTTGTGATATTCCGAATTTTGGCTCATTTTTAGGATTTATAAAACAAGTAATTTGTCAGTGTGCTTATAGTAAGATCTCGTCCGGGAACTGATCACTCTCGGTTATTGTTTTTAAAATTGAGATTTCGCTAGAATCGCGCTCGATCGAATTTGACCGTTATTTAAAGCCCAAACTTCGGTGTCAAATTTCTCGGAGTTTCGGGATGAATTTAATTGGACGGTATCAATATTATTGTGGTCAGTCTCAAGATTGCTCGGAATATGTGAAAAGTGAAATTTTGACCAGGTGCGGATTTGGACTAGTAGACCTCTTTCGTAGTGTGTTTTGGGTTATTTTCTTTTAGCCCTTTTTACTATTTATTAATTGAGATTTTTGTGGACCATTAGATCGTTTTCGAGTTCGAACGTGGGCCGTTGGATCTCGATTATTGCGTTGACTTTTCTCTCTCTCTCTCTCTCTCTCTCTCTCTCTCTCTCCTTCCCCTTTGCCATGCGCCACCCACTCCTGCGCACGTCCCTCTGCCCCATGCATGCACGTCCCTTCCCCCTTTTCCCTCACGTCCCCTCCCTCCTCTCTCTCTCTTTCTTTTCTTTTTTTTTCCTCTTCCTCTCTTCTTCTTCTTCTTTGGTCTTCCGCCCGACTGTTTTTGCGGTTCTGCTTCTTCTTCTTCGCCCAGTCCGATCGCCCGAGCTCGCCCTTCCCGGGTCATTCGCCGCACTCGATCGCCCTGCACCGTGCCGCCTCATCGTCGCCGTCGCCGGTTCGCCCCCCTCAGCCCCCAGCTCCCCCCCTCTCGCCACCACTGCCCTAGCTTTCTCCCTCTCCTCTCTTGTTTGTCGTCGCCGTGCGCCGCCGTCGCTCGTTCGACCGCTGCGCATCGCTCATTATAGCCCGGAGCTGTCGCCGTCACCCTTCTCTTCCCTTTCTTCCCCTGTTCGCGTGACCATTAGTGAGTCGCCACCGTCCAGTCTCCGATGTCGCTGTTGTCTTACCGTTCGCCCCAGCCTCTCATCATCACCGTGTCGACCAGCCAGCTAGCCAGCTCGCCGGCCAGCCAACTGAGCGTGCCCAGCTGTGGCCGGCCAGCCAGCTAGCTAGCTAGCCCGGCCGTGGCCGAGTAGCAGGGCCGTGTGCCTAGGTCGTGGTCGAGTTGCCCTGGGCCATGCCTGTTGCCTAGGCCACTGCCCTTGCTCGTGGCCGAGTCGCCGGGCCATGTACCGAGTCGTGGCCGAGCCCCGCGCCTATCGCACCCTCACCTGTGCCAAGCCAGCATTGTTCACCGGGGCCATTTTGGGCTTGTGTGGATTTTTCCCGAGCCAAACTTAGGTAAGTGACTTCCTAATCCCTATTTAGTACAATGGGTGTTTTTAGACTTGTTTAGGGGTCAATTAGAATTGATTTAGTGGCTAAATTAGGGAATGGATTAGTTGGTTAAAATGTGATCAGTACCGGTTTAGGGGCTAAACGTGGATTGTGGGCAATATTTATATGTGCGTAATTGTTAGACTAAATTGTGAAGATTATGGGGCTTAAATTATGGTTGATTTATGTGAGGGTGATGATCGGCTTGTCGTAGTGTTTGTGGGTGATTTGATGATTGATTGTGGCCGACTTGAATGTTGGATTGGTGAGCTCGTGGTTTGGAATTGGGATGGTTTTGGGTGTATATTAGTGGCTAATGTTGGTGGGTCAATGATTGGCTTGTTGTGGCATTCGTGGGTGGATTTGATGTTTGTATGTGGCCGGCTTGAATGTTGGACTTGTGGGCTAGTGTGATGGGCTTATGATGTGAATTGGATTCGTACAACATGTTGAATGGCGAGTTGTGATATGGTGAGCATGCCATGAGTTTGATTGGTACGACTTGTGAGAATGGCGAATTGTGTTGTGGTGCATGTGCATGAGAAAAGCCCGGATTGATCGGATGGCTGAGCCTGAGGCATGTTTATGCGGGCTGTGGAAGGTGAGTTAGACCTGAGGCATAGGTTACACGGGTCATTGGAAAGGGAAAAATGTCCTGAGGCATGGTTACGCGGGACGAAGCTCGGATTGATCGGAGGGCTGAGCCTGAGGCGCAGTAGCGCAGGCTGTGAGATTGGGCCTGAGGCGCAGTAGCGCGGGCAGTGAGATTTGGGCATGAGGCACAGTGGCGCGGGCAATGAGAATGAACCTGAGGTACAGTGGCGCGGGTCATGAGAAAGATGTTCGGCCACGCATACGAATTGAGTGTGATTGAATTAGCTGGTTGAATGTGGCATCCTAGACACGCCACTTACTAATGTGTTTTTAATCTTTTCACTTTTGGCACAAGCGGAAGACAAAACACAATCAAATTAAGCATTTCTCGATCAGTGGACACATTCACAACAAAATACCACATCTTCATTTCCCACTTTTTATTTATATACAATAGGTGATTTGGATGACATCTTCTTCAAGCATGATAGCAAAATTTCATCTGGGAGGTCAAAATGGGGTCCTACTCTCCTAATGCAGCTACATCCATAACTGCACTTCTCTACTTGTCGCCACCACCTCCATCACTACTGACACTATTAGGATAAGGGGTCGGTGACATGTTCGAAGATCTGTAAAAAATGTATCAACGATAAACAGTGAGCGAAAGCTCAGCCAAGTAAACTCTATTACGTCATACTAAATAGACAACGACATGCATCTCAATAGAGTCAAATAGATAGGTAAATAAACCGATACACATCCAACCATAGCATACATAATTCCCTTTTTCATTCTCACCCAGCCGCCAATATCAAGCAAAAGAACGTTGATCCAAGAACAGCCACTCACATGAGCACACAATGCATATGTTATGTGACAATAATCAACTTCATTCACCACTTCAAGACACATGACCGGTGCACTCCTCGGCCATGCAAGGAGGAAACATCCCGACTAGCAAGATTCGGTGCGCCCAGACCAGACTGCTGCGGTATACGCCGAATTACTCAATGGCCCCGTAGGCTTCGCGGTCCTAATGGCCACGGCATCCCGTTCGTACTCCCGGGGCATCTAGGGCATGGCTCTTCCTAGGCATCGTGAACCACCGGTCCACGGCATCCTGCTTTCCTTACAGGCTCCTCGGGGCATTGTCGTCCGTAGACAGACGGCATCAATCATCTCTCGTCACATATTTACACGCACAAACGATCCGCTTTGGCCCGTCCCATACTGAGCCTCACAGAGTCACAGATCCACACACAAATGATCCTTTCATTTTTATGCGGCACATCTTTCTCATAGAATGATACCATGTCTCAACCAACAAATGAGGCACTTCATTATTGCCCGCAAACTGTTCACAACCAAAATTTCAGATTCTGTGCTCTCAAAGATCACTTGATTTACATAAGCATTCGACATCAAATCAAGGCCAAATAAGCATCGTTGAAAAGCTAATTAAGCGTGGTTACTGTCTCTAGTAGACCAGAAATCAAATATCCATTGTTTTCCAATAGAAAATTCGAGATTTCTAACAATGGATGAAATCGGGCAGTTTTGAGCACTTTGAGAAACCAAAACCAATAATATAGCAAATGACCCCAAAAAATTATGAAATTTAAGTATATCATATAAAAGAGCTTAATACCTATTTTTCATGAAGAAGACAATGCCAAATTCCTTAGGTAAAGGCCACTTTTAATAGCTCGAAGACGGCCCAAAATTAGTCCGTTGGAAAAGGAAAACTGAGTCACGAAGAATGTTGGTTTCGCCAATCAAAATATTTTAAAATACTCTGAAATTTTTATATGTAGTATAAAAGGGTTCGCTTAACAAATCTTAAGAAGGAAGTGTGACCAAATTCGAAGTGAAAAATTTTATAAAAATTGGAGAAGGCACGAAGGTTCCAGATTTAGCGGTAAGAACAGTTCCGAACAACTCGAACAGTTCCAGATTTAAGTATGTTATAAATCAAGATCTTCTGAACAACTTTTATGGGATCACTTCACAAGATTCTGACCACAAAAGGCGCTACAAAAATAGAAAACAGGAAACGTTCAGAAAAGTTAGATCTGGATTCCGTGACACAACTTCAAGAAACGTTTTTTCCAGGTTCAGATCCGCCACTTCCCAACCAAGAAAACATCAACCCAAGAGTTTAAAATACCATGCAACATCTTTCCCAACTTAATCTAGCTATCTAGATCCGCACAAACCGTTCTAGGGGGTTTAGATGCACAAAAACAGAAACTATACCACAGATCGCCCTCTCCTTTCGCCCTTCCAGCCACCTTAACACCTCATCCAAGACCAAAACCAACATGCAACCATTAACGCGGTTAGTATAAGGTGATAGAGAGTACTTGCCGGTGAGAGGAAATGGTGTTGACACTTAATTTTTAGCCGACGCGTCAATAAAAATAGAAAATTCAAGATTATGGTTTCCGATCGCGACGGAGCCCGTTTCTTGAACAAAAAGTGTCGTTTTTTTATTCTGTCTGTTGGCCTAGCTCCTGTAAGCGATTTTCTATTCATTTCATGCAAAAATCCGAAAAGTCAAATAGTTGACTTTCGAGTTGACTTTTTGGTCAACTATTTGACCAAAAGTCAACCCCAGGTCAAATTGGGGCTTTTCGCATAAAAAAATTCCTATCAAGTCCAATTTCACTTTAGAAGTGGAAATTTCAAAAAAATTTAGAGATTTGATCATAAAATCAAGCTCCTAGTGAAAAGTCAACTAGGGTTTGACTTTTGGTCAAACCTTTGATCAAAAAATTTGAAAAATACAAAAATCCCAAAATCATCTTATTTTATATTCAATTTACCTTTGGCATTTGAAATTTTACAAAAATCGATTTGGAATCAGCTTTTTCCCAATTTGCGGAATTTGGTTCAAATCGACCAAAAATGAAATTACTTCATTTCTAGTCATTTTTTAGGATAGTTTTCTTCACGATATTTGATCTAGAGGTCATTTTATATTCAATTTTTGAACCAATTTTGTGATTCCAAGCCAAACACAAAAACCCCCAATTTTGGCCATAATCAGTGATTTGGATCGATTCTTCATGATTTGCGCAATTGAGGCACGAATGAGCCTAATTTCTTATATGAAATCCAAATTCAAAATCAATTTTGGAATATTCACATGAATTTGAGTCAATTTGATCAATTTAGTGATCTAATGATTAAGAAGTCTAAGAGTAATTGGTCCAATTAGTGCAATTCAACTTGACCCACTCTAGACTAATATTCAATTTGATGAATTGAGACTCAATTTGGCTAATTGGACTTCAATTAAATTTGTTGGTCTAGCTTAGCCATGCAATTACTCAAATTCAAGAACAATTGAGCTAATCAAGTTAAATTGAATCAATTCGTACATGAATTTCAAATCGGTTCAATCCAATTTGATCGAATTCAATACTAATGGGATCAATTAATCATGACAGAGATCAAATTGTACAAAATTGGAACAAATGGAATCAAGAATTGAACCAGTTCAATCAGGCCAAATTCGGGGCTAATCGGCTTAACCCAGTTTGATTCAAATTGAACCGGTCCTATCAGACTGGCCATTTTCCGGTTGAAAATCCGGCGATCGACGGTCCATTCCGACTAGCCAAGGCCGGCCACATCCTTTTGAGCCCAAAAATGACGAAAATGCCCCTAAGTGAAAATTACCAAAATACCCTTCATTAAGGATTAAGCAAATTAATTAGGGGATAAGCAAATCAATCGTGGCCATTCATTTAGAATTGATCACGTCCATCCATGATGCCATGTCACTAATCCTTAGCCCTTAAAGAATATTTTTAATCATTAAAAATGCATTTTGGGCCATTGGATTAATCTAAGGGCTGAGATTCAAAGTTGAGGAGGTATATAGTGTTTTTTCCTCCAAAATTTGGGGGGGACACTAATTTTCAGATCTGAATTCTCTCTCTCTCTCTCTCTCTCTCTCTCTCTCTCTCTCTCTCTCGGCCGCCGGCCTTCCGCCTCATTGCCGGCTGTTTTCCGGTGAGCTGCCGCTCCATTGTCGTCCCCCACGGCGGCACAAGGCTGGTCGCAAAACCAGCTATCTTTGCTGGTGGCCGGAGCTTGCTGTTCTGGCCCGATCTTCTTCTCGGCAACATCACCGGCGCTGCTGCTGGTGATGTGAACCGGCTGATCGGCGTCTCCCTTGGTGATCCCGAACCTCCAGCAACGTTCCTCGGCATATTTGTGCGGCTGTGGTGGCCGTTTGCTCGTTGAACAGCCACCGGATCGTGTTTTTTTGATTTGATTCTTCATTACTAGTTCATTAGTGTGAAAACGGATCGATTCTCACTATAGTTTGTGCAATCTATTATCATAGGTTGGCCGAGCTTTCCGAGACTTCTCCGCGCTGTTCTTGATCTGAATACGGAGGCCGGATCGCTCAATTGCGCGTCGGAGCATCGTTAAACAAGGTAAGTGCACTTGAATGTGATTCTGCAAATTCGTATCCTGGAAAACTTGCATGTTTGAAATGCTGATTTGAGCTCGTTAATGTCGAAATCTCACGAAGTGATGAACTAGAGAATCGTAAAACGCGTTTTAAGCTTCGATTTGATATATTGCATGCCTCGATGGAACTTGATTTGCTGTGTCAAAACACTTTTAGAAGTTAGGATCAGAATCTGGAATATGATGTTTAAGTGTGTTCTGATATTTTCCTGATTGATGTTGTGCTGCTTGATGATTTTTTTATGATTTTCTACGATCATTTTTTGAAAAAACTTTCTTCATAAAAGTTGTAGAGCACATCTTAATCTATTTATCATAAAATTTTCATAAAATTCCAAGCAAGTTAGCATTATACTATTTGCAACGTCATGTATGCATGAATCTGGTGACAGACTAGTTTCAGACTGACCTTCGTGTGTTCTTCGATTTTCATAAATTCGTGTGTTCGAAATATGAAAAATTTTTCTTCACAAAAGTTCACACCGAGATCGAGATCTTTCTATTGATACTAAATTTCATCAAAATCGGAGGTCATTTAAATTTTCAAAAGGAATTTTCACAGTCTAATCAGTATCTGTGTCCAGATCTGATTTTCATTCCTTTGGAGTTCAAAAGATGTTTCTCCGAATTTGATAAAGTTAGAGTCCTTTTTTGCAAAAAATCAAAATTACAAAGTTGTTCATTAGGGTCTCATTATATTGACCGGAAATTTTGAGGGTCTAATAGCAATTTTTGGAGGGTCAATTTGCTTAAACTTTCATAAAAGGTCTTCACTGGTTAAAATTTGATTTGCAATTGAGTCCTTCGCGAAAATCGAATTTTATAAAAATTTGGAGGACTTTTTAGCAAAAACTCAAAACATAAAAGTTGTTACACACGGGGAATCCTAAATACAAAAAAATTTTCACGTGGTTTTGATAAGGTTTGTTATTTTTCCCGCCATTATTTTAAAATCCATAACAGAACCGAGTCCAGCCTGTCACTGAGATCAAATTTGATATTTTCGGGAAAATCGGCTAGGATTTAGAACAAATGGTCTTCTTGACTTTTGATCCTCATTTCATAAGCTTTCTAATGACACCTGAATCATTTCATTTGGACGTCATTAGGATAGTTAATCATATCTGAACAGAAGCAATCCGGATTAGATAATAACTGAATAAGTGGTCTCCTTATGAAGCCAACTTCCCATTGTTTGATTGGCTTCGAAATAAGGCCCATGGGCTTGCATGCGTGTTTATTTCATTGCTATGCATGTGTTTGTTAGATGAATGTTAGGCCCGGTGCATGTTCGGCAGGTAGCCTATTGTGGTCATTTAGAACCCGACTTTAGGGGTTAATTGATATGAGTTGCCGTTTTGTGAATGCAAATGGTAGCCCATTATCGTTAACCATTAATCAAATAATATTAGATGATTAGGTGGGTGATGAATCGAAACGCATGAAAAATAAAGGTCGATCCCAAGGCTCGTGTTTGATTAGTGAGTTGTTTACACCATTTTTTTTTTTGGATTATTCTTTCGGATATTGTTTGTCGTGAATGAATGTTATGAATGTAAACACCGACACCCGAGAGGCGGTCCAAGGAGAAGATAATCCAAAATTGGAAAAAGCCAAGGCGATTGATCGCTGTCCAATCCGATCTCAATTTGTATTCATTTAGTGGTGGCGGTAAACCGATATCCGATCCGGTTTCAATTCAATTCATTCATCCCGACTATGTCTCGGGTTTTCAATTCGTGTTGTAATAAACACCCGACGAGTTGCGAGTTTTTACTTTCTCGTACTTAGAATTAGCTTGTCCTTTCAATAATTCGAGTGTTTACTTTACGAAATATCTTTCAATACAATTGATTATTTCTTTCTTTTTTTAGACTAAGATAGGATTAGCTTAGAATCTTAAATGAAAATACAAAAATAAGATGCATGATCACCTAGTGGACTAAGACTTTAAACATGAAAATGATAAAGAACAAATGCATGACAACTTAGATAACAACCATGTTAAGTTTAGCGGTACCGAAAGGGTGTCAATAGAAATATTAACGTAAGCTAATCCCCGAACCTTTGATCTCTGGTTTTCGTGGAAACCGAAACAAAATTCCCACGTTTTGGTTGGGTATTCTAGCCGACCCCCGATCTAGGCTAGTGGCGACTCCTAAAAAAAGATAAAATCGATTCGCTGTCACACGAGACATAGATTTAGGAAAAATCCACGTTCATGATCAATGGGCCATATGGCTAACCAAAAGATTTATGCTTCAGTAAAATCATTTTTATGATGTGCCATATGAACCGTCTCATGAACACTTATCTCTAAACCGGCCTCATCGAGTTCGGCCCTCGAGGGGTAGGTCGCGATAGGCTTGGCGACTCCGCTGGGGACTATGTTACAAACCTAAGTGGATTAAAGCCGTAATAAATTTATTGGTTGTTATCTCACTTGTCTACATTTTGTAGCATCGATTGCATGTCGAAGTCGCGTGGAAAATAAGGTTAGTCCACTAACCATGTGTTAAATGATTTTGTAGGTGGGAGACATAAGGGGTGGAGTGAATGCAAACCCTTTGTTTTGTATGTGGCGTTCGGGTGAATGTCGAATGTATGAGATTATATTGAAGTGTTGTTTGCTTTAGATTTAAATGCATGTTTACTTGTTTTAGCACGACACAATGCACCCACGTCCCGCGGTCTAAAACCCTGGATCGCTTTAGGGCACCATTAAGAGGTATTAAGAGTGTAATCCGCATGTGAATCCATGTGGTAATCCATTCTTCAATACCGCTCATCTTGATTAGTAAGAAGTGCACCGACCGACGATAGTAGCGGTGGGTAAACTCTTCTTATCTAATTAAGATGGGGACCTTAAACCTTTAGAATCCTACCCTTAGATGTCAAAACTCACATGTCCTCATGCGATGTGTCGATGTGTTTGCCATTTTTCCTTCACGGTAAGGTTGATTGTATCATTCTACAATTTCAATTACGCCATTTCAATTCCACGTTGTATTTCTTTCTATAATGCATGGTGATTAATCTCGATGCCCCAAATTAGGGTTAGTCAAAATGGATATGTCGGAGATTCGAATCATCACCGTACCTAGAGCTCTTGTGGCCATGTGGGAAAGTCTCGAGTTAAAGCACAAAAACTACGTGGAAAAGAGGATCGGATATCTTCCCGCACTTTTATATGTCGAGCCTCGTATTGCCATGATTAAGGCATTGTCCCATTTTTGGAACTCAAAGACATCTACTTTTGTGTTTGGTCGAAATGAGTTGACCCCTACAATTGAGGAGTATGATATTGCCATTGGAAGAGTCGGGTCTTTCGGTCTAGTTAGTCCTCCGATAGATATAGATCCAATAACTCTTTTGAGTCAATTCTTAGGATTTGACACCATCCAAATCAAAAGCGTTCTTAGAGGGAATTCCAACGCACTCTCCTTCATATTTTTAGAACGACATTTTTCTAGTTTGCCAAAAGAGGCGGGTAATCAAATCCCTCGAGTCTTTCTCTTAGCATTCTTTGGTTTTGTGGTATTTCCATTCACCAATAAGACCATGGATCCTTTGGTAGTTCATATTGTCAATCAAGTTTGTATGTTCAAAAGATTCTCCAATATGATCCTAGGTGAGACCTTCGTATCACTCAATAGGTTCAAACAAAACAGAAATAGTGTCTTTAGAGCCCCAATAGGTTTACTCCAAATTTGGTTGGTCTCTCATCTCAAAGACTTCGGTTTGAGCTTGAAAATCATAGATGTATCCAAAGATTGTCATCCTATCTCGCTTTTCCGGGAAAAGGAAGAAATCTTTCCTTATTGGTCATTTTCAACTTGGTTTAATTTTTTCAAGAACCTTGTTCCTAATCAAATCCAATGGCATGTTCGTTGGCTTGGAAATCCCGAGGTGCGCCTTAATAACGGATCCGACAACCCAATCCCGCTTTTGGGCCTAACGGGGTCTACGTCATATTACCCTTTTAGGGTGATCCGTCAATATCGCGCGCTTCAAAAGATTCCGCCATTCCTCAAGTTGGGGTTATATCATTTTGACTATCGCAAAGATGTCGTCCAAAAGGACCAAATGGCGGATTTGAAAGAAATGATCAAGTCCATCATTGATATGTGGTACAAATGCCACCCGGAGCTGATTCTCATTACCGACGAGTCAGAGTTGGAAGGAGAGATGAAGATACATCACGCATTGCCGGAGTACATACACCATCGTCTCGAGCCTAAGCTTAAAGTGGATCTTCCTAATGTCCCCGAGAAGCCAACTCAACAACAAGCTATAGCCGCAAGAGCTCTTAGGGAAAAAAATGAGGCTTTAGCTGAGGTTAAACGTTTAACCCAAGAAAACAAACGAATTCGCCTTGCACCTAAAGAAGATCCATTAGGAGTTTGGCTATATTCCATGAGGAAATCTCCTTTCATGTAATTTTCATTTTATAGATTTGACGTATAGGGTTTCCTTTTTACTCATGTTAGTAATGATGTAATAGGATTCTCCTTTTGTTTCTAGATTGATGTATAAGGATTATATTTCACGAATTTCATTGTAATTAGTGAAATTTCCCTTTTATGTGCTTTCTCGAGGATTCCAATGGAATATAGATGGGGCATCTTGATTAATCATCGCGTGTTACCCCTTCAATTGTATAATTTCTTGTGAAGAAATTTTGATAAGAGATCATTCACATGATATTGGGATCATAAGAATATTTCTTATTCCTATTTCATCCAAAGAAAATATAAAATTGAAGGGTTTTACATTTTCGTTTCAATTTATTTCCACGTACTAACTTGATCTTCATTTCGTTTACAAGGTATTTGGAGAATGCCCAACCCCACTTGCGCGAAGGATCTTCAAATGGATATCAAAAAATAGAACGATCGAATTGCCGATCTGGAAAACCGAATTGATGAAATAACTGCCACATCTGCAGACTTTGAAGCGTTCATAGCTCCACTACTTCCGACCAAGATTATGCCTACTCTTGCGGATCTTCAGAGTCAAGTTAACGAAATGTGTGGCATGTTGATACGTCTCATGGATCGTGTAAATCAAATGACTATAGAATTGTCATCCCTTTCCATGCCGGAAACGATTGGTCCTCATTCAAAGGGTAAAGGAAAATGGCCTTATGAAGAACAAGCATTTGAAATTGAACTATCTTCTGGGACTAGAGAATGTAATCAAGGACATCTTGAAAAAATGGACGTAGTTCGTATTCAATCGCGTCATGACTCCAATAAGAAGCCACGTAAGCATGGCCCGCTTCGTCAGTTTGTACCCTTACCAAAACCACTCTCTCAGTTATTGCCTATGCTTTTGGAAAAGAGATTGGTGGCTAAGGAAGATCCGAGAGAAAAGCTTCCAAAGTTTACTGGATTCGATATGTCCAAGACATGCGCGTATCACATGGGAGAAAAAGGACATGATGTTGATAATTGCTTGGTTCTTAAGGTCAAAATTCAAAATCTGCTTGATAAGGGGATTCTGTCTTTTGGGAATGCTGCATCAGAAGTACGAAAGGAGCCTGTCATCCTGGACCTGTGAATATGATTGACGTTGCTAAGCTACATGGGAGCACACTCATTTCTCCCTTGGTGTAGAGTACAACATGCTTAACTAGTTCTCGTTTCATGCATTTTCGTTATTTTGTTCTTTCATTCATGTGTGTGAATACTTGGATCTTGAGCCGTTGATCCAAGGTAGTATATGTTGTAATACGGCCTTATCACTTTCAATTCAATAAAAGCATATGCACGTTTTATTAATAACGTGTGGAAGTACACCAAACCAGTCCTATGATGATGCTTTGAGGATTGGACTTCCGCACGCTTCCTAGTTTCAAAGATTTGTGGAACAAGGATGTCCGAGGATATGAGCACGAGTTCCCCATGAAATTTTCAAAAATCTGGAATTCGAAAAGTTTTTTTTATCACATCTGCATGCATTGCATTTCTTATTTTCATATACTGACCATTTTTTGTTACATCTCAAGCATGACACTTTGCATAATCATGATAGTCATATGCATGGCTTGGATTCGTGTCCAAAAAACTCATACGAACCTGATTATTCTAATCCCGAAAATGAAGAAGATTCCCAGGTTATTAAAAAAGAATGGATCCGACATGAAGAATCCAAACCTCCCACGGAAGACCAAACTGTCATTATAAATTTGGGTGATTCTGAAAATCCCAAAGAAACGAAAATTGGGGCAGGTCTCTCTCGAACAGATACTGATCGACTGATCAAACTCTTGAAGGAATACCGGGATGTCTTTGCCTAGTCTTATACTGATATGCCAGGTCTTGATCCCAACATTGTAGAACACACATTACCACTCGATCCTGCCATTCTGCCTAAGAAACAGAAACTTAGGAGGACAAAGCCAGAATTGTCTAAGAAGATTGAGGAAGAAGTCATGAAGCTGTTAAAGGTTGATTTCATTGAAGTTATTCATTATGCCGACTGGATTGCTAATATTGTCCCAGTTATGAAAAAGGATGGGCGAGTTCGGGTATGTGTTGATTATCGTGACTTGAACAAAGCAAGTCTCAAAGATGATTTTCCATTACCACATATTGACGTCTTGGTCGACAGCACGGCGGGATTCGAATTATTCTCCTTCATGGATGGTTTCTCTAGCTATAATCAAATCCGAATGAAAGAAGAAGACAAGACTAAAACATCTTTCATTACTCCATGGGGAACATTCTGTTACAAGGTTATGCCTTTCGGCTTGAAGAACGCAGGGGCAACCTACCAAAGAGCCATGGTGACACTATTCCATGACATGATGCATAAAGAGATTGAAGTGTACGTCGACGGCATGATTGCTAAATCACGACAAGGTGAAGATCACATTGAAGTCTTGAAGAAACTGTTTGATCGACTTAGAAAGTTCAAGCTAAGGCTTAATCCCGCTAAATGCGTGTTTGGGGCAAAGTCTGGAAAGCTCCTTGGATTTATGGTTAGTAACAAGGGCATCGAGATTGATCCCTTGAAGGTGAAGGCCATTTGCGATTTGAAACCCCCTTCTACTGTTAAGGAGGTTTGAAGCTTATTGGGAAGGTTGAATTATGTTGCAAGATTTATTTCCCAGTTATCTGAAATAGCCAAGCCATTCTTCAAGCTATTGAAAAAAAATGCCAAAGTTGAATGGAACGAAGATTGTCAAAAATCCTTTGAACAATTGAAGCAGTATCTTTCACAACCACCAGTTTTGGTACCGCCTACTTCAGGTATACCTTTGATTTTGTATCTCACCATTCACGATGAGTCTTTAGGAGCTATGTTAGCACAGAAGAGACCGGAGGATCGAATGGAACGCACTATTTACTACCTCAGCAAAAAGTTTACTTCTGGTGAAGCTCGATACCCAGAAGTTGAGAAAGCATGTGTAGCCTTAATTTGGGGATTACACAGATTACGGCAATACACTCTTCACCATCATATCCTGCTTGTGAATGAAAATGATCCTATCAAGTATCTTTTGGAAAAGCCTGCACTGGTTGGAAGGCTTGCCAAACAGCAAATATTGCTCTCTGAATTTGATATCCAAAGCATGTCTCAGAAGTCCGTTAAAGGATGAGCCATAGCTGACATGTTGGCTGAAAGTCCCTTAAAGTCAGACGACTGGGATGAAATTGGTGAAAGAATCCATTTGGTATCACATGACAAATGGACTATGTATTTTGATGGAGCTATTAACCTCTCCGATTTTGGCACTGGAGCAGTCCTAATATCCCCAGCGGGTCAGCATTATCCAGTAGCTGCAAAGTTGATATTTCCTTGTACCAATAACATTTTAGAATATGAAGCTTGCATCCTTGGTCTCCAATTCGCCATCGATATGAAGGTTAAGAGATTACAAGTTTATGGTGATTCCGCACTTATCACTCTCCAAACAGGAGGTGAATGGCAAACTCGTGATTTAAAACTGATTCCTTATCATGAGTATCTTAAAGACTTGGTGGAAGAATTCGAAGAGATCTCATTTGATTATTTGCCAAGATTTCAGAATCAATTTGCTGATGCTTTGGCGACATTATCTTCAATGTTACAAGTAACCGATGGTTTGAATATTGATCCTTTGCAAATCGATATTTTGAAAGAGCCTGCGTATTGTATGGTTATAGAAGAGGAACTCGATGGTCAACCATGGTATTATGACATCATGCATTACCTTCAAGAAGGAAAATTTCCTAAAGGAAGTCAAGCTACTGATCGAAAATACTTGACCAAGTTAGCTTCCAAATTCTTTCTCAGCGGAGATGCTTTATATAAAAGATCTTTTGATTCGGTCTTGTTGAAGTGTGTAGACACCAAAGAGGCCAATTTATTAATGAAAGAGATACATGAAGGAGAATGCGGTCCTCATATGAACGGCCATCTTCTAGCAAGGAAGATCATGAGGCTAAGTTATTACTGGTTAACCATGCAAGCCGATTGTATTCAACATGTTAGATGTTGCCATCAATGTCAAGTTTATGGAGACAAAATCAATGCTCCTCCAAATGAATTGCATCAAATATCCAAAGCATGGCCTTTTTTAATGTGGGGCATTGATATTATCGGACCAATTAATTCTAAAGCATCAAATGGACACCGTTTCATTGTAGTGGCTATCGATTACTTCACCAAATGGATCGAAGCCAATTCTTATGCCCACGTCACTGTGAGAAGTGTGGCAAAATTTATTCGTCGAGACATTATCGCTCGATACGGGGTTCCAGAAGCAATTATCACAGATAATGGGTCAAACCTGAATAACAAAGTAGTGGATGAGCTACTCAATAAGTTTCACATCCGCCACTTGAATTCTTCTCCCTACCGTCCACAAATGAATGGAGTTGTGGAGGCGGCAAATAAGAACATCAAGAAGATTTTGTTCAAGACGGCAGAGAATTATCGAGATTGGCACGATCGGTTGCCGTACGCGTTAATGGCTTACTGAACTTCTATTCGCACTTCGACTGGGACAACACCATTCTCATTAGTGTATGGAATGGAAGCAGTTTTACCTGTCGAAGTAGAAATTCCTTCGTTAAGGGTACTTTCTCAAGTAAAGCTTTCTGAAGCAGAATGGATTCAACAAAGATTTGAACAGCTTAATATGATTGATGAAAAAAGGGTAAAAGCCCTGTGCCATGGGCAAAGCTACCAAAAGCGAGCGGCTAAGTCATTCAACCGTAATGTTCGACCCAAGCATTTTGAGGTCAATGACCTGGTTTTGAGGAAAGTCCTACCCATCATTCCAGATCGTGGGAAGTTCTCTCCCAATTATGAAGGATCGTATGTCATCAAGAAAGTGTTACCCGGCAGAGCATTGATTCTTGTAGAAATGGATGGCCGAGAGTTGCCAAAACCTGTAAATGCTAATGCTGTCAAGAAATATTTTCCCTAAATAAAAAGCCTTTGAGCTGCTTTTGGATTGAATCCAAGTCACTTTAGGACATTTGCATCATGCATCTCATGCATACATGGCATTTTTGCATATTTGTTCATTTTGTAGGTACTCAGCTGTTCCCCAGGGAAGCAATTCCAAATCCCAAGGAGTCAAGCTCTAGCAAGTAGCTACATCAAATCAATCTTCTCCCTAGAGCTTAGGAAGTAGATCCTATTTGTGAGGACCTTTTCTGTCCAAAAGGTTTTTCAAGTTTGAAACATTGTTAAAAAAAAATCCCCAGAGGAGTCATTAAAAAAAATTCAAAAAATTCAAATATTTTTATTTATCAAAATTCCCTACAAATGGGAGATTTAACCAAATGATCCTTTGGAAAAGCAAAAAGAGGATTTCTCAAAAATGCCGAATGGAAATGCCTAGGATGATAAAAGGCAAACTTTTGATCAAACATGTCCTTGTACACATTTTGAGAAGATTGAGCGAAAACCATGTCCTAGGACGTAGGGTTCGTTCACATTGAATACATGGATTGAAATGATAAAATGCATTTCATTTCTCTATCCTAAACACTCATTTTATCCTTTGCTAGCCACTTTGAGCCAAATAGGGAGAATTTTCAAAATACCCCTGTCAAGAATCACCCCACATTGGGGCAAGTTAAGAAGTTGTGGTTGATGATTTTTGGAGCAAAAAGATTAAGAAAGATTTTATTACTTTCACTTATATCAACCTTCTTGTGGTAATTTCATGTGGATCTTTATGGAAGCTCGAATCATCCTAAAGTGAAGAAGAGCATTCTTTTCCTCTACCCAAACACAGTTATCCCTTGCTTAGCCAAGTTGAGCCTTAAGCATGTTCATTTCAAAGCCTAAAATGTTGATTACCTCCCTACATTGGGGCAATGCATATGATTTACCAAGAAAATTTAGAAAATTTGATGAATATGTAGAGAATTGTCTCGAGAGTCCAAAGAGCTCAAAAGATAAATATCAGGGGGCATGAAAAAGTAGTGTGCCTGGTAAAAGCAAGGCCGATGCCCATAAAAAAACATATCAAAAGCAAAAAAAAAAAGAAAAAAAGAAAAAAAGCAAAATGCTTATAATGAAAACGAAATTCCCATTGCAAAAGATGCTTAGAAAGAGCAAAGCTCTTATGTTGCAAGAAAAATGGACTCTCGAGACAATTTGGTTTTCAAGAATCAAATGATGTCAGATTTGAATGATTTGGTAATGATGCCAAGATAATCATCATTTTTCTTTCAAACCCCTTCTACCAAATTTCAAGCCTTTTGAGCCTAACCCGAACCGACATTACAACCCTCCCCGAAGTCTCTTTCGATTGGGATGGTTTGAGTTAATGTAAAGATTTCACAAAGAAGTTACTGCTAGAAGGAGTGAAAGTAATCTTATCTTACCTTATCTTCAAGGTTCTTGACTTGTAAACCTGCTGAAGATGTTGATGGTATATTTCTTTTCTTAGCCTCAAAGCAAATACCCTTTGTATAAGCCCATGACCAAGCCTATATTACGGTCCTTTTGAAAGACCTTTCTGATAAATCAATTTGTATTCAATGTGAATGTTTCCGAAAACCTTTGACATAGGTTCGTGAGGCATCACCAGTGAGAATTGAATAGCTTTCCCACATCAATGGATGGGAATCAAAGCCTTTACGAGAGCCAGTGCGAAAGACCTTTTTGATTAGGTTATTTCCAATTTGGCATTTTTATCTAACCTCTTTAGATGGTTATTCAAAGATCATTTTGTTAAAATTTCCTCTTAAGGATTTTGATAGTCAGTGTCTTTTACCAAAATGTGAATAATTCCGTTTGGTTTGTCGTTAAACAATCTTGGAATTTCTTTCAAAATATCTTTCCCCAGTGGATCGGTTTTTGGTTAGCCTAAACCATATCCCCATTTTTGGTTTTTGGTTAGCCTAAATCATATCCTCATTTTCGGTTTTTGATTAGCCTAAACCATACCCCTCATTTTCGATTTTTGGTTAGCCTAAATCATATCCCCATTTTCGATTTTTGGTTAGCCTAAACCATACCTCTCATTTTTTATTTTTGGTTGGCCTAAACCATACCCCTCATTTTCGGTTTTTGGTGAGCCTAAACCATATCCCCATTTTCGATTTTTGGTCACCCTAAATCATATCCCCATTTTCGATTTTTGGTCAGCCTAAACCATATTACCCCTTAGGTTCCAGGTCATCCTTAAACCTTGCCCCTTAGGTTCCAAGTCATCATTAAACCTCGTCCTTTAGGTTCTTGGTTATCCTTAAACCATAGATTTCCTATAAAACCATTTCTGTTTCTTTTCTTCCTTCATTCCATCACATGAGAGAGAGAAGAGAAAAACACATGAATAAGCTAATAATCTAAATGGTCAATGGTAAGTGCTTCAGGTGAGACTCTGATCAAATGTCTTTGTCTATAGTTTCTTTTATTTTCCAAGTAGAGTCGACTAAAAATTTGCAGGTGCCAATTGGTCTTTGAGCAGAACCTCTTGGAACTCCCACTCAAAGAGGGACAGTTGTTGATACCTAATTTTTAGCCGACGCGTCATTAAAAATAGAAAATTCAAGATTATGGTTTCCGATCGCGACGGAGCCCGTTTCTTGAACAAAAAGTGTCGTTTTTTTATTCTGTCTGTTGCCCTAGTTTCTGTAAGCGATTTTCTATTCATTTCATGCAAAAATCCGAAAAGTCAAATAGTTGACTTTCGAGTTGACTTTTTAGTTAACTATTTGACCAAAAGTCAACCCCAGGTCAAATTGGGGCTTTTCACATAAAAAAATTCCTATCAAGTCCAATTTCACTTTAGAAGTGGAAATTTCAAAAAAATTCAGAGATTTGATCATAAAATCAAGCTCCTAGTGAAAAGTCAACTAGGGTTTGACTTTTAGTCAAACCTTTGACCAAAAAAATTGAAAAATACAAAAATCACAAAATCATCTTATTTTACATTCAATTTACCTTTGGCATTTGAAATTTTACAAAAATCGATTTGGAATCAGTTTTTCCCAATTTGCGGAATTTGATTCAAATCGGCCAAAAATGAAATTACTTCATTTCTAGTCATTTTTTAGGATAGTTTTCTTCACGACATTTGATCTAGAGGTCATCTTATATTCAATTTTTGAACTAATTTTGTGATTCCAAGCCAAACACAAAAACCCCCAATTTTGGCCCTAATAAGTGATTTGGATCGATTTTTCATGATTTGCGCAATTGAGGCACGAATGAGCCTAATTTCTTATATGAAATCCAAATTCAAAATCAATTTTGGAATATTCACATGAATTTGAGTCAATTTGATCAATTTAGTGATCCAATGATTAAGAAGTCTAAGAGTAATTGGTCCAATTAGTGCAATTCAACTTGACCCACTCTAGACTAATATTCAATTTGATGAATTGAGACTCAATTTGGCTAATTGGACTTCAATTAAATTTGTTGGTCTAGCTTAGCCATGCAATTACTCAAATTCAAGAACAATTGAGCTAATCAAGTTAAATTGAATCAATTCGTACATGAATTTCAAATCGGTTCAATCCAATTTGATCGAATTCAATACTAATGGGATCAATTAATCATGACAGAGATCAAATTGTACAAAATTGGAACAAATGGAATCAAGAATTGAACCAGTTCAATCAGGCCAAATTCGGGGCTAATCGGCTTAACCCAGTTTGATTCAAATTGAACCGGTCCTATCAGACTGGCCATTTTCCGGTTGAAAATCCGGCGATCGACGGTCCATTCCGACTAGCCAAGGCCGGCCACATCCTTTTGAGCCCAAAAATGACGAAAATGCCCCTAAGTGAAAATTACCAAAATACCCTTCATTAAGGATTAAGCAAATTAATTAGGGGATAAGCAAATCAATCGTGGCCATTCATTTAGAATTGATCACGTCCATCCATGATGCCATGTCACTAATCCTTAGCCCTTAAAGAATATTTTTAATCATTAAAAATGCATTTTGGGCCATTGGATTAATCTAAGGGCTAAGATTCAAAGTTGAGGAGGGTATATAGTGTTTTTTCCTCCAAAATTTGGGGGGACACTCATTTTCAGATCTGAATTCTCTCTCCTCTCTCTCTCTCTCTCTCTCTCTAGTCCACGTCTCTCTCTCTCTCGTGTTCTCTCTCGGCCTTCGGCCTTCGGCCTCATCGCCGGCTATTTTCCGGTGAGCCGCCGCTCCACCATCGTCCCCCACGGCAGCACAAGGCTGGTCGCAAAACCAGCTATCTTCGTTGGTGGCCGGAGCTTGCTGTTCCGGCCCGATCTTCTTCTCGGCAACATCACCGGCGCTGCTGCCGGTGATGTGAACCGGCTGATCGGCGTCTCCCTTGGCGATCTCGAACCTCCAGCAACGTTCCTCGGCGTATTCTTGTGGCTGTGGTGGCCGTTTGCTCGTTGAACAGCCACCGGATCGTGTTTTTTTGATTTGATTCTTCATTACTAGTTCATTAGTGCGAAAACGGATCGATTCTCACTATAGTTTGTGCAATCTATTATCATAGGTTGGCCGAGCTTTCCGAGACTTCTCCGTGCTGTTCTTGATCTGAATACGAAGGCCGGATCACTTGATTGCGCGTCGGAGCATCGTTAAACAAGGTAAGTGCACTTGAATGTGATTCTGCAAATTCGTATCCTGGAAAACCTGCATGTTTGAAATGCTGATTTGAGCTCGTTAATGTCGAAATCTCGCGAAGTGATGAACTAGAGAATCGTAAAACGCGTTTTAAGCTTCGATTTGATATATTGCATGTCTCGATCGGACTTGATTTGCTATGTCAAAACACTTTTAGAAGTTAGGATCAGAATCTGGAATATGATGTTTAAGTCTGTTCTGATATTTTCCTGATTGATGTTGTGCTGTTTGATGATTTTTTTATGATTTTCTACGATCATTTTTTGAAAAAACTTTCTTCATAAAAGTTGTAGAGCACATCTTAATCTGTTTATCATAAAATTTTCATAAAATTCCAAGCAAGTTAGCATTATACTATTTGCAACGTCATGTATGCATGAATCTGGTGACAGACTAGTTTCAGACTGACCTTCGTGTGTTCTTCGATTTTCATAAATTCGTGTGTTCAAAATATGGAAATGTTTTCTTCACAAAAGTTCACACCGAGATCGAGATCTTTCTATTGATACTAATTTCATCAAAATCGGAGGTCATTTGTATTTTCAAAAGGAATTTTCACAGTCTGATCAGTATCTGTGTCCAGATCTGATTTTCATTCCTTTGGAGTTCAAAAGATGTTTCTCCAAATTTGATAAAGTTAGAGTCCTTTTTTGCAAAAAATCAAAATTACAAAATTGTTCATTAGGGTCTCATTATGTTGACCGGAAATTTTGAGGGCCTAATAGCAATTTTTGGAGGGTCAATTCGCTTAAAATTTCATAAAAGGTCTTCACTGGTTAAAATTTGATTTGCAATTGAGTCCTTCACGAAAATCGAATTTTATAAAAATTTGGAGGACTTTTTAGCAAAAACTCAAAACATGAAAGTTGTTACACATGGGGAATCCTAACTGTACAAAAATGTTCACGTGGTTTTGATAAGGTTTGTTATTTTTCCCGCCATTATCTTAAAATCCATAACAGAACCGAGTCCAGCCTGTCACTGAGATCAAATTTGATATTTTCGGGAAATCGGCTAGGATTTAGAACAAATGGTCTTCTTGACTTTTGATCCTCATTTCATAAGCTTTCTAATGACACCTGAATCATTTCATTTGGATGTCATTAGGGTAGTTAATCACATCTGAACAGAAGCAATCCGAATTAGATAATAACTGAATAAGTGGTCTCCTTATGAAGCCCACTTCCCATTGTTTGATTGGCTTCGAAATAAGGCCCATGGGCTTGAATGCGTGTTTATTTCATTGCTATGCATGTGTTTGTTAGATGAATGTTAGGCTCGGTGCATGTTCGGCGGGTAGCCTATTGTGGTCATTTAGAACCCGACTTTAGGGGTTAATTGATATGAGTTGCCGTTTTGTGAATGCAAATGGTAGCCCATTATCGTTAACCATTAATCAAATAATATTAGATGATTAGGTGGGTGATGAATCGAAACGCATGAAAAATAAAGGCCGATCCCGAGGCTCGTGTTTGATTAGTGAATTGTTTACACCATTTTTTTTTGGATTATTCTTTCGGATATTGTTTGTCGTGAATGAATGTTATGAATGTAAACACCGACACCTGAGAGACGGTCCATGGAGAAGATAATCCAAAATTGGAAAAAGCCAAGGCGATTGACCGATGTCCAATCCGGTCTCAATTTGTATTCATTTAGTGGTGGCGGTAAACCGATGTCCGATCCGGTTTCAATTCAATTCATTCATCCCGACTATGTCTCGGGTTTTCAATTTGTGTTGTAATAAACACCCGACGAGTTGCGGATTTTTACTTTCTCGTACTTAGAATTAGCTTGTCCTTTCAATAATTCGAGTGTTTACTTTACGAAATGTCTTTCAATACAATTGATTGTTTCTTTCTTTTTTTAGACTAAGATAGGATTAGCTTAGAATCTTAAATGAAAATACAAAAATAAGATGCATGATCACCTAGTGGACTAAGACTTTAAACATGAAAATGGTAAAGAACAAATGCATGACAACTTAGATAACAACCATGTTAAGTTTAGCGGTACCGAAAGGGCGTTAATAGAAATATTAACGTAAGCTAATCCCCGAACTTTTGATCTCTGGTTTTTGTGGAAACAGAAACGAAATTCCCACGTTTCGGTTGGGTATTCTAGCCGACCCCCGATCTAGGCTAGTGGCGACTCCTAAAAAAGATAAAATCGATCCGCTGTCACGCGAGATATGGATTTAGGGAAAATCCACGTTCATGATCAATGGGCCATATGGCTAACCAAAAGATTTATGCTTCAGTAAAATTATTTTTATGATGTGCCATATGAACCGTCTCATGAACACTTATCTCTAAACCCGCCTCATCGAGTTCGGCCCTTGAGGGGTAGGTCGCGACAAATGGCTGAGATGGCTGAGGCGAAGCTGCTGGTCTGAGGCGGAGACGAAACGGCCAGCTATCGCTGCTGGTCGGTGGAGGGGCTGTCTTCCAGGCGGCCAGTGAAGGAAACAAGAGAGAGTGAGAGTGAGCTGGGCGAGAGGGACAGTTGAGCGAGAGAGAGAGTGAACTGAGGAGGTGAGTTGAGCGAGAGAAAGTGAGCTGGAAATGAGTGAGATGAGAGGGAAAAAGAGATTATTTGAATTTTGTTCAGCTCCCTTGCGTGCATGGGCATGCAAGGGGGGCCAAGTGGCACCTCTCTCCTGCCAAGTGCAGTGGGAGAAAGAAGACAAAGAAGAGAAGACAAAGAACGGAAGAGGAAGGGGCTGCTGCTGCGAGGGTTTCTCGGCGAAAAGAAAAAAGAGGGAAAAGGGAAAGAAATGGAAGAAAAGAAGAAAAGAAAGAGAGAGGGGGGTGAGTAAGGGAAAAATAACGGCGACGAGTTTGCACGGGGTCGGGTCGTGCGAATGACGCAACGTTGGTTTAGTTGGCCCAACGATAACGATATCTAGAATCCGAATTCGCGATTCCACAAACGATATCAGCGATATTAAACTTCTAATTTTTTATTGCTCCTAATTCCCGTCGATGAGAGTCTTAATCCATTAGGGTCCATTGATCTTTGGTCATGAAAATTCGGGATGCCATGTGACTGAATTGGTTGGATTGATTGAGTGCAAGTGTGGTTGGTGTTTTGAGTGATTGTGATATGTTATTGAGTTATTATTATTGCATTATCAAGTTTTGACTAACGTACAGAGTTGGCATACGTTCTGATGGCAAAGGTAAGTACAATGATGTGAGCTCGTTATGTTGTTGGCTAGATTGCATGTACGACTTGTCTAAGTACGCATTGGCCTATGTGAGGTTTAGGGTGTTGCTTATTGAGACTCGTTCTCACGATTATTATATAACCATTTCAGATCTGCGACCGTGAGTGATTGGAAATGCTGCAAGGGTATCTTGGAGATCGAGGACGGGTCAAGTACCCTGTACTTTGAGTCTTCCTCCTTTTGTAGAGGAGTTAAGTTTACAAACTACTGTCCCCTTTTAATGAACGTGGTTCTGTTGTTGTGGCCTAGCTTGGAGATTGTCTTTTTGTGAATGTTGTATGTATCTGCCGAGTGTAGGAATTATGGTTATTATTTTGTGCTATCCCTTTGTCATTATTTATTGTCTGGGTTACTTAATTTCCGCTTCCGCTTGCGTTTGTCTTTGCGTGTTTCATTTGGGTCGGCGACACGTCATGAGACGTCGCAATCAATTCGACCTTCGGAGGGATGTCGTGAGCCCGTCGGGGTTCGGGGCGTGACACGGCCGGTGAGGCTACCCTTGTCAGACAGCGACCGGCTAGAGGTTGAAGATGAAGGAAAAAAAAAGGAAAGGGAAAAAGAAAAGAAAAGAAAAAAAGGAAAGACAAGAAATTTTTTTTAATAAAAGCATTTGAAAAAAATAAAAAAAATATTAAAAAATTGCCACGTCAGCATCGATAGTCTGGTCGGAGTCCACGTCAGCGTTGGTCGGCCAAAATTGGCCGGATGGACTGAATTGGCATAAATGCGAAAGGTTTATGATTAAATTGGCACAAAAAAATGTTTAAGACTGAATTGACATAAATGCGAAAGGTTTATAATTAAATTGGCACAAAAAAAAGTTTAACACTGAATTGGCATAATTGCAATAGGTTTAAGACTGTTTTGGTAATTTTCCCCCTTATGGTACTAATGCTTAATCAAGTAGTAAATATCATTACTCAAATTCACTTACTTTCCATTCAAAGTAGGGATGGAAGTTACCGGAAAATAATTTTTTGTTTAAAACAATTGAACATCCTGAACACAAAAGTGCAATCCTATAAAACAACTTGATTTTTTGTTTAAAACAAACAGTCTGATTTCATTCATCGGCCATTCTTATAAGCTTCTATATGTAGAAGTTTCTGACATACACACTCAATCACAACAAGAAATTAATGAAATCCGTCCATGTGAAAACTATGCAAGCTCGATTGAAAATATTTATCTATGAAAACGGGCTTAAGTTACTATCTAACTTGGGATTGAATGCTGTTGTACATTTAACAAATAAAAATTGTAGAATTATGATTGATATAAATATTACATCTTGCCAACGTCAATTTACTTAAAATCTTTTACTTGATTGAGCATTAATGGCATAAGGATTTTTTTTCCACTTTAAATAAAGACGTGTGATTGGATCTAAAATAGGGTGAACATAGCCCCACCCTTAGGAAAATCAATTCAAAGAAAAAGGGAGGAAATAATGTCGAACGTTCGGTAGCTTTTAGAACAAGTCCAACAGATGCGGGAAGTATCCAATTATTGGTGCATTAGGTAAAAAACATTCTAGTTCCAGTCTTTCTACTTTGCAAATCTAAAATGTGCTGATGGTGTTGTTTAAATAATTCAGAGTCTGAAAAAAAAGAAGACGTAATAATTAAGAGTTCCGTACTTTCAGCTCTGGGGAGGTTACCACTGATAGGTCTTCACCTTCTTCTAAAGCCCCATTTCTGCATACTCATGGGCTAATGCACTACTGCTGGACAATGACGACGAACACATACTAAGAGGGTCTGTTAGCAAAATACTTGTGCTTTGACATAAATCTACACAGACTTCGAGCTTCATCGTAAAAAAGGACAACTGTTGACACTTAAATTTTCATAATGGTCTAACGTAGGAAATTCGAGATTCGAAATTCCCCATCATGGCAAGTCTTGTTTCTCGATAAATTAGCTAAGTGCCCTAGTATCTTGATTGCATATAGAAATTAAGCGCACTGCATTCCGTTAGTAATTAGGCATTTTTTTTAGGGTGACCTTTGGCCAAACCTTAAAAAAAGTCAACTCTAGGTTAAAAAAATTACAAAATCGTAAAAGTTGCATACAAGTGTCAATTTAGCATAGGCATGTAGAATTAGACCTTCAAATTTCAAATTTTCGCAAAAATGGCCAAAGGTTAACTTTATGGTCAAACCGAAGAATTTGACCTTTGACCGAAAAATTAGAATTGCATTAGTTTCTAATATTTTTTCTACATCTGAATTAGGGATAGTGAAATTGGAGACCTTGGATCCAATTGAAGAAATTTCAACATATGAAGCCGGTTAACCATTTAGAGCATGATACTTAGCACCGTAGGATTTGAGTTACTTAAGCTCACACCCCTCAAGATCATGTCACTTGATGTGGCCACACAAAGATCCTCACCTTTTTTCCTCTTATCTTGGTCCTTAGGTGAATAGGGTGCGTTTGTTTGAGGGAAAGTATTTTTCGGGAATCTATTTTCCGGATTTTCACCCATTTGATTTGCTTTCGATATTGAGCTCGTTTAGGTTTAATGAACTTTGGGCTTGTACAGGTTTAGTGAGTTTGGGTTTTACTTGGTTTGATGAATCTGGGTTTACTTTGCCTTTAGAGGATTTGTACTTGCATGGTCATGGCTAGTCCAGGCTGGTTTTGATTTAGATGAGGTTGGGCTTAATTCAATTTTATTAGATTGTGCTTCATTTTTTTTTTGAACGGATTTGAGATAAGAGCCCAATTGTGTCCTAGGCTCAGATCCATGAGGCGTAAGCGTGACCCATATTGGAATTAAAATAATAAAGAATTTAAAATTTATGAAAAAAATAAAATAAAAATCAGAAAATGGTTAGATATAAAAGCCTTGATTAGGTTGATAAATCTTAATGATAGATTTAGTTTAGTTTCAATTGGACAACGTAACTTTTAATTAAGAGGTTTCAGCAGTTATTTACATAAAGGTAATTCGAGCGTCTCCTCTAGATGTTTTTGTACCTATACCGACACTTTGTTAAAGTGTCCCTTATATTTTATGCTCGGATACTATGAAATGGTTGGAAAGATGTGTGTAAATAATTCTGGTCATTACATAATGCTTTGAATTGATGGAAGGATTTCCTGCCCATTTCCAAACCCTAATGTCAATAACTTGTACCTCAAGTCATGAAATCTAAAAACATTCTGAGTTGTGGATTTCCTAGTTCCTTCGGTGAAAACGATATTGCGTGAAAAATCTAAAGATTGCAGTCTTTTGATCCTCGATTGAATCGGTCTACGGGCAACTTAAAACATCAACATCCGAGAAATATCAAATTACCGTCAGCAAAGGACAAACAGATAATCACTTTAGACATTGCATATCACGAAATCTGATTTATTTCTCAAATGCTAATCAGTTGAAGGCGTCATCAAAAGGACTTTTTCACCGATAGTTGCACCTGATACATAAGCGTAGTCTCTGGTTCGATACACAGTTGCAACTTCACTCAATCTAGTTGAGAAAACCAGCATATCAAAATCATAGAAGCAAGCTTTGCACTTCTGACATCCCTTGTTAACTGACCAGACACTGCCCCAATTTTTGCTTTAAACTCTCTGTAATTGACAACTCAGAAAGAACTTGGACCACCTGATGTACGATTGATCACAAGATGAACCGGAGCGAGATGTCAGATTGATGGAAGGTGTTCTTGCCCATTCGCAAACCCTAATGTTGACAACTCATACCTCAAGTGACGAAATCTAAAAACATTCTCAGCCATGGAATTCCTAGTTCCCTTGGTGAAAACGACATCGCGTGATTTTTATGCACTTCTTCTGATATTCCTTGTTAGCTGACCAGACACTGCCCCAATCGTTGCTTTAAACTCTCTGTAGTTGACAACTCAGAACGAACTTTGGACCACCTGATGTATGATTGATCAGAAGATGAAACGGAACAAGGTGTCAGATTTCTTGACACAATATTAATTTAACATGCACTGTTTGGCAAGCTTCACTTGCACCACAGATGAAGCCATTCCTATTGAAGAAATCTGGTGCAGCTTTGCCCTGCACACTTCAAGCTGTCACCACTAGCTTCACATAGTCACTCTGATTGATGTCCCATATGAATTCTGTGCCACATCTTGAATCTTTTCTCTTTTGGCCCTGCTTGTTAATCTGTGCATAAAAAAACTCTCTTTTGAGTGTGAAATTTTGGTGGTCCTACTATTTTGAGAGCTAGGAATCTCAAATTTAAAGAAAGGAAATTAAGAAATAAGGCAAAAAGGGGAAAGGTTGATGACTGAGAGCAGTGGCACGGACAGTGACTAGAGCAAGAAATCAGTCCCTACAAACATCAATAATTAGGAGACAGTGCATCAATTGAAATGTGTCCGTGCCCCTTTAAATCTTCTCCATAAGCAATCCTCCCCACCATTTCAACCGCTCAGCAGTGGACCCTTTTCTTAGAAGCATAATCGCCACATGATTTTCCAAAGTAAAAACCTCAAATTGGTACACACGTGACAAATTTATCCCAAACCAAATTTTTTATCACAAAAATCCTAAACTTGTACATTTGTTATAATTTTACCCTGAAATAATTTTTTGACCATAAAAAACCCCAAACTGGTACACCTGTGATAAATTTACCCTTCATTATTTTCCGTTAAATATTACTATCAAATTACTAAGTTTGATGACGCGTGCTAATTGACGGGTGTACTAGTTTGGGATTTTACCCCTCTATTTGTTACAAGTTTACCAATTTGTGATTTCTCGTGATATTAATCTAGTTTAACGAACACTAACGGAGGATAATTTGTCATAAATGTACAAGTTTGGGATTTTTAGTGGTCAAAAAATTAGTTTGGAGTAAAATTATTACAGATGTACCAGTTTGGGGTTTTTGATGGCAAAAAAATTAGTTCAGGATAAAATTATCACAAGTATATCAGTGTGGGGTTTTTTATGGTAAAAAATAGTTCGGGGTAAATTTGTCACATGTATACCAGTTTTGGGTTTTTAGTGGTCAAAAAATTAGTTCGGGATAAAATAATCACACGAGTACCAGTTTGGAATTTTTTGTGGCATTAACTCTTTTCCAAACTACAACTGAAAGTTTTTCTTTATTTTATTTATTTATAATTATTATTGAATGAGCAACATGACCTCCTATCTTTGAAATCAGATGAGAAGCACGTTGTCCTAGTGAAATTGAGAACAAGTTCCCTCTCATATATTTTGTATCGAAGTACTTGTGAAGCCAGATATCCTATGGTATCATATTGTATCGTACATCATTAGAAAAAATGATCTTCCCCTATCAATTGGGACAAAAAGCAAAGGACGAGAAGGAGAAGAAGAAAGTGAAAGAAATTGTCGACATATCAAATATAGTGACACATCTTCATTTCTATTCCTAGATGTTCCCGTTAACCAAGTCAATTGCCATCGTGGTGTTTGGAAACATCAACTGAGCAAATTAAATGCCTAAGTATAAACATAGCCAATCGAATTTTTTCAAGCCTTGGTGAAAGGGTGTTGGACATACAAAATCTTAGACATTGTAACATGTCATCTTTTTGCGAATTTATAGGATCTTGAATCTCCATTATATGGATAGTCCCATTCGTTTCAAATTCTCTTTTAGATAGGAACACAATGTAAATCGTGCTAAGATTGTGATTCGAGATTGTAAAATTAGTAAGATTGGACAATACCTAAAAATTGTACGGATTTTAATTTCTCCCCAATGTATAATGGACTGTCTCGAAAGAGGAAAATCGGACCAAAGAAATTTGTCTTAAACCTTAAAATAGAAATTGCAACGAGACTCTAATCTCGAATGTTTGCTCCTCTGCTTCGTGATGAGTCTTAACATCGATGATGAGCAACCCAGACAACGATGTAGCTTTGATATATTCTAAGACTATATATATATATATATATATTAAGTTTACTTGGCTTCTCTCTCTTCTCTCTCCATTAAGTTTTTTTTCTCTCATATTTATTAATTTTTTAAGTATATTTATTGGGCATAGAACGATATGATCCTCGCTATTTTTCAAAGCTTAATCGATGGATAGATTTATGCAACTTTTATTGTATCTTTCGTGATAATTTGTGTTGTGACCACCAATCCCCTTTTTCTTATTCAATCTATGAATTATGTGAATTTTAAGTACATTTGTTTATGAACGGTTACGAAATCATCGTTGGGTGTGATATAGCTTTCCTTTGAATATAACCCAGTTTCATTATTAAATTTGAAAATTTTATATGTGGATTCACTGAAGTGTGGCAAAAAGAAAAGTAGAAGCCACAACACTGTTCGTAGCTTATAAATTTGATGATAAAAAGAAATTTAGATTTGGCATATTGGTACCAAATTGCACAACAAAAAAGACCACCCAAGCTCTGAAATTGAGATACGGAGGGTAAAAATTGTCGCGCCGCGCTTTTGTCACGCTAAGGAGGTACTTCCATTTGTCACGAATGGGGAAACTGTCCCTGAAGGGCTATTAAGGTCTGATATGGATATTTTGCCCAAACGTTCCACAAACATCCTATCACTAGACAAATGGGGATCTCTCCCAAACCACACCTTATGTGACAGCGGGCTGTAATTTTTTTTTATCTTTCTATTCAATCTAAATTTTCGATTTGGAGTCGCCACTAGACATTATTAGTTGGTTGACTAGAAACCTAATCGAAGTATAAGAGAAATACCACGATTCTACAAACCATAGATTCTGAATAAAGGGACTTGGTTACATTAATAATCTCAAGTTGAGATTACTAATGCCCTTTTGGTACCTAACGATACATTGTGTTCTAACGTGTCACACGAGTTTACAAGGCTTATCCATTAATTCTAACCATTCTATTAGAAAGAAATCAATCAATCAATGATTAAATGCACAATCAATTTCAATCAAACAATCCTAAAACGATATCTAAAATGAAAATCAATCAAAACACCCAGCACCTTAGTAAAGCCTTAAAGGCTTGTTCATTCAATTGATTGTGTGATTTTAGGGTTTTTTAGGGGTTAAAACCCCTTTTAATTCCTAAACTAAGAAGTTCCTAAAAATGCCATTTAGGCACTTCCAAAAATTCTAATTTTACTTATAAAGGCTGGCCACGGTGTTTCTAAGCCATTTTGTGAATTTTGTTTTTTGGAAAAAAAATCCCTTTTAGGATTTCCTTTCCTGAAAACTGTTTTTTTTCTGAAAATTTTTTTTGTAATTTTTGGGATCTTTTTATAGATTTTGGGATTTTCCAAATTTTTTGTATTTTTCTGAATTTCTCGCATTTTTTGTTTGATTTTCCGAATTTTTTAGATTTCTATGAAATTTTCAGAAATTTTTTTAATTTTTTGAGAATTTTCTTTGAATTTCCCTAATTTCTGAAAATTTTGGATTTTCTGAAATTTTTTTTATGGATTTTCAAATTTTTTCAAAATTTTTTGAATTTTTCTATTTTTTATATTTTTCTATATTTCTAGATTTTTTATATTTTTTTTCAAAAATTCCCGCCGAGGGGGTTGAACCGGGCCAATTCAGTTTGAACCGGTTCGACCAAGCTGAATCAGTCAAAACCGGTGCTGGCCGTCGCTTGGCAGGACACAGCGCCAAAACAGCGTCGTTTCTAGAGTTTTTTGTTGTGGCATTATTCCGAACAATTGGTGGGCAAGAATCTTGGGTTAATGTTCTCGAGGCTGCTCGTTTGGGCCGAGCTCCGACGAGCTTCCAACGACCTTTTTACCATTTTGATTGTTTTAGTGTAGTCTGTGTTATCCTCTACCAGCCTTAGTCCACTGATTTGTTGTCGGACCGCTACCGTCCGGCAAAAAATGACCTCAAAGGTCCTAACCTAAAACTAAATCAAATTACGCTTTTCTGGCTTTCATGTCAATATACAATCTATCCTAGCCGTCTACAGCGATCAAAACAACTAACAAAGAATCAAACAAAGTCAAGGATTACTAATTTATGTGGTTTAAACCACAAATGGCACTCTGGCAAGGTAAAGAGAGCTCCGGCAAAGGTTCTCTTAGACAGATCGAATCGATTTATGCAAGTTTAACCATCCAAAATGCAATCAAATAATAAAATATGTGATCAAGAGCTCATCTTAGACATCAAAAGGCCTAGAATTACAGGATTTAACACAGTAGAGTTCAAACATCAAATCTAGAATTTTGTGAAAACCATGACTAAGAGCCAACTTTGGGCCTGTTTGGTTCGACTTTGATGGAATGCAAATACCTTTGGGCAAAAGGGATTTTTCGAAATGCAAGTAGTGTTTAATAAATGTTTTTTAAATTCAACTTGGGCTAAAGGACTTTTATTAATTTAAACAAAAAAAAAAGCTCTGGTGGAGCTAAATCGCCGGTCACCGCCGCAGGCCAGATCTGGTCGTCGGCCACCACCGTTTGGGGTCGCATGAC